>CM046834.1:45033564-46233564 GCA_025618425.1 Heliocidaris tuberculata | reverse complement strand
CTTGTCACTGCTAGTGGATATACTTTCCCCATGGAAACATGTGTCATTTTGGTGTTCTAGGTTTTATATGGCAACATAAAAAGGCCGTTATCAAACAAAATTGGCAAGAATTCTACATATCAAATTATCACATTTTTATGCTCAGCAGTTTTGTGTTTCTTCAGTATTCATATTCTGTTTTAACTGAATTAAATTGTTGAAAAATGAAAAAGAAATTTGTATTTCTAAAAGTAGATTTACATTTTTACGTGATTGATGTACAAGGCTCTATGGAGGGAAGTGCACAAGGGAAGTGATAGCTAGACTCGCAAAGAATGCAACACACTTTTTAGTATGGACAGACTTTAAATTTGTAATATTTCCTACCATTTTTCACAATGACATAAATGCGCTGTAGATTACCATATTATTTGTACTGGCAGGCACTTTGTTTGATTAATTATTCTCATTCCTTACATAATGTCACACATGGCTAGTGGGGGAAAAAGAGTGCTGTAAGGTTCACATGTGTGCATGTATTGTCTGATATAGCTAATGAATACTTCAGTATATACATTCACATTAATAATTCAGGTTAGTTATAACAGTCTTTGCCTATGATGAGTCAACCTTTCTTATTTCTATCATTTTAGTATTTGTACGTAACAAAGTCATAGTGGCAGTATTCCTCCTGTAAATTTAACTCTATAAATGGGCTTTTTACCCTTGATTTTTTAACCCTTAATCCCAGACTTTTTTTGGTACTGTTCTCATTTTTTTTTTGTTCTCAGTTTTTACTATCTCCCTAGCCAAAGTACTTAGCCCCACCTTTTTATGTTTAGCCCCACTGAAGGTGGGGCTAACCCTCTTTTTTTCCAGAGCTAAAATAATCCTGTACTATGAGTTGGCCCACATTGGTAAACTGCAATGTGAACAGAAAGTGGGTTAAGCTTAGTCCCGGTGCTATCGGTAGGGCTAAATCCTTGTTTATCCCCACCGATAGTATGGGACTCAAGCAAAATTTTGCAAGAGTAAAAAGCTATAAGAAGGATATGAGTTAATACCCTTCTGGATCTCAGCAGACAATATATATCAGCCTTTTACAAATGTCTGTCTGTGTAGGCCTATTGGGTTTGTGATATTTGTCTTGTATATGAATATTGGGAACAAATGCACATTGTGATAAATACTACCCTTTTTCTTTTTTTACTGCTCCCATATATCCTTTTGAACAAATTTTGCTCTCTTGTTTGACATTTAAAATGTTGAATATTTTTGTGACTCAGTCTTAGGCTTCTTCACTTCCATTGATTCCCCTTCATTTTTTATCATCTTCACTGTGATTTCTGTAGAATAGCGCATGCTTGTCTCTCTCCATCTGACATGTACATGAATCTTTCATCATACCATGTACTCTCCTCATTACTCTCTATATGCCTTTTACACACTCATGGAATAGGTGAACCCAACCATTTATGAGTCATGGGCCTGTAGGACTACTTCAGGCTCTCCAATCCCCAACACTCAGGAAGCAATAGGAGAATCGAGTGTGCAATTCATCTTGAAAGTAACTTATACCCTTCATGTTTCAGCTCATTTTTGCCATTTTCATCATAATGGTTTTTATTGAGAGAAGGATCTGGTTCTATTGAATTAGTTTGATTGAGCATGGTAACCTTGAACTATTTCAACAGAGTTCATAACAAACCACTCAATTTGTAATTCAATTATGATCTCTCTTACAAGGACAAAATGTGTTTCCAAAATTTTCATTATGAAATGCAAATAACAGATAATTGCCCATTCTGCCAATGGTTAATTTCATTGTCCGTGGAATTGAGTTATTTAGGAATGATAAAATTGTGTGTGTGTGTGTGTGTGTGTGTAGGGGTGGTCAGGTTTTGAAGTGTTTTGCTCCTTTGATTAATAATCCTTTGTGTTGCTTTTCAAATGTGCGCATGTTGCTATTATTTCTAAGCATTTAAAAGAGCTTTTAAAGGAGCTTGTGAAATAAATGGGAGTAAAAAAAGGTTAAATGATAAAGAAAAATAGCTAAGCATTATGATTATGCAAGCCTTCCTGTAGGAGAGAAAGCCTGAACTAGAGTCCATCTACATCCCAGCAAGGCTTGTTCTCCATTTGGGAGTTGTGCATTTATAACCAGTGGAACCTAGATATTAGATAACAGACTGAATACGATTTCTATAACAACCATGTTGTATTAAATGTTGTATTAAATCATGTGTGATTTTCTCTTCTTGACATAGATTCCAACACTCCTGTTGTTGAAGTAGCCCCTACTGATGCTTTACGTGTTCTAGGAGACTCCCTTATGTTGCATTGTCAATTTAGTGGAGACCCAACACCACCGGTAGAATGGTATATTGTCAAGGATGGAGAAAGCCCTTTAGCTCTTATAAATGACACAGAAACTGGGTGAGTTACTTCTGATCATTAAAAATCTTACTGTCTAGTAGGCTTTATTGAACACATCAAGTATATTTTATTTGTGGTTATAGTTAGGAAGAATTATTAATGTAAACAATAACCTGTAGATGTAGAGGTAATCATATTATGATTACCATCTTGTTACCTTTTCTTGTTACCTTTTCATTTCTTGAACATGAGCATTTGTTTTCTGTATTGAAGTTTATTAATGTATGATGAGATTGCATTAATTGTCTGTAAGTGCCAACTCCTGAACTGAATTGTTCTCTCTCTTTCTATTCCAACAATTAGATGCAAAATTGAGATGCCAGATATATTTTTTTACTTATAGATAGACACCCTTACGCTCATTCTTTTTCTATATTTGCCTTTGTCTTTCTTTTCTGTCTGTGTACATTTCAGGACGTACATCCTAGGTAACGGGAGTCTGAGTCTTGACAATCTTGTACCAACTGATGAGGGTGTGTTTCAATGTGTTTGCAACAGCCCTCATGGAAGACCTTATGCTAGTGCAAGGCTGACCATAGCAAGTGAGTTTCTCTTTACACAATATTTTACCCTTGGGGTTGGGGCTAGAAGAAAATAGAAGGGAACTGTTTGTAATATTTATTGATTAATCTATCTCTATATCTGTTACTAGGGTCTTTCAGTCAAACAGAGCCTATTCCTGGAATGTACAGCCACTTGATCATATCATCTTCTTAGAGCCAAAGGGGTAATCAACTATGTATAAAATGAAATGGGTTAACATCATTCTTGATCTCAGTAGACCACATGTAGTGCTTGAATTGTCAATGTTCCACTTACCGGTATTTCTATTTATGTGTAGCAAAACAAGTCCTCGGCCTTGATACACATCTTTTCCCTTCGTTTTCCTATTCACTTTATTAAATAATTTTCAAGACCAGCATATTTCCTCTAGTTCATTCTGAGGAAATATCAGATTCAGACAACACTGAAGAATATATGTTGGCTTGGATGTTTTTCTCAAAGAAGTACACTTTGAATGTGCATATTATGCAAGAAACCTATCCCCAGACTGTTTTTTCTTCTTTAACCAATGATAAGCTTTATAAAGTAGAGTGAACCACAAATCCCTTGTGTTGATTCAGGTGTGAGATGGATAAGGGACTATTTCATCATCTGAACAGTCTCAGTTATATGTAGGACCTCATAGAGGTATGGAACTCAAATATGAAAGTTACATCACAGTGCATCAATCAAGCCAGGCATAGAGGTGAAGGTGAATCAATTATATTCAGGCCAAAGGTCACAGGTCAGTTCAGTGGAATGAAAAAACAGCTGAAATCTGAACCCCGTTTATATTGGGGAAAAAAAAGAATTTTACTAGCAAAGGGGACCTCTCATCTTTAGCGAACACCCAAAATATTGATTTTAAAACTATTTATATACATTTGAAGGAAAGTAATATGTTCCCTCAATTTGAATTGCCATCCCTTCACTGTACATGAACTTGAAGTCAAGATATGTGTCAAAGTAAACAAAGCCAGTACTGCTCCATTCTGGTACTACAATACCCCTACCTCCTTTCATCTCTTGTGAACAAGGACCATAGACCCTGACATTGTCTCTCAACCATAATAATGATGGGTATACACAAGAATATAGCAATCTCATGGATGATGTAGAGTAGAGTAGTTCTGTGTTGGAAAATTGGATGGTTTCCTTTCATTTTTCTTTCTTTTTCTTTCTCTTTCTTTTCCCTGGTTCTTTCCTTTAATCTCCTTCTCTCAATCTCCCTCCCCACTCTCCCTCTCTCTCTCTAGCTCTCAACTTAAATATTCTTGATAAATTCTTTAAAAATCATGTAATGTAATGTGAAAAAAGTAAAGAGACAAGTAGGCCTACATGTTTCAAAATAGTTAAATCCTGACAGATGATTTCAATATTTCTGTACTGTAGATTTCCTCTTCCATTCTTCCTCTCTCATTGTTTGTACAACCAACATGAGATAACTTTCTACCGTCTGCGTGCCTTATTCCAACGTCCACCTTGAATGTATAGGAGCAGTATTTCCTTATTTTATATTGAACCCACAACTATGTACTCCCCCAGAGGATATAATACTGAGAGTATTCTATCATCAGCAAGGTCAATAACTTGACCCACCCCAGCAAGGCATCTTGGGATAGCTAAACTTCGAACAGCTGTCTGCTAGTGACAACATTCATGGCATCCCTCTAATGTTGTCCGCTTCTTTTCATCAGAAATGTACATTCCTGGTTTAGGTTTACACTCAACAATTCAGTCCATGCCTTGAGCATCTAAGCATATGCTTTACAATCACTTAAAGTTTCTACTTTCTGAATTATCACATTAACCAGGTGATCTTTAAATACAATTCATATTCTATCCCCAAAACAGAAGGTCTTTCGTAGTTCCTACACCAGAAGTAATTAGTCTTCATAATGATTGTAAAGAAATTATTTTTCATAATGATTGTAAATAAATTATAACACCCCATGTAGCCCTTATTAAAATACATGTAAATAAAAATAGGGTTTAAACTAATATATAATCTGAGTCATCTCATCCTTGCCTGGTTTCAATATGAAATGAAGAACTTGTAGATATTGTTTTTTATCTAAATAACTATTCTCATTATTGGAAGTCTATGAATGACATAATTACAGGAAGTATAGTTGATTGAAAATAAAGAGAATTAAATGATGAAAATGAGGAGAATGATAGCATGAAGAGCTTAAGCTATAATTACATAGGATGACCTAAGAAGGAAGTTATTCCACAAAGCATGTAAGCAGAAATGAATTGAAAATCCTCTTGTATGGCCTCCGAACATGCCCTCAAAATATGGAGCATGAACAGTTGAAAAATTCAGGCGAGATATTGAGCTGAGATTTCATAAATATAATCTTGATTTCCATCTAGACTATTCCTTTACATCTAGAGGCTGTGTATTGGGATCTTTGATGTTCACTATATGTGGGTTTCTTGTAGTTTATTTGGGGATTTAAAAGTAATTTAGGATGAAACTGCATACATCTGAAATATACATGTGTGTTAGCTTAAATTCAAATTTAGTTTATTTGTAGAAATCTAAAGATACATAATGATTCTCAATATGAATATATGATTTCATCAATTTCATGTAATGTATAGCAGTTGCTCCTTTTGATAATACATGTGTGAAAAGACAAGTAAACAGATATATATCTTTTTGCTTGTTTGGTTTCAGTAATATTTATTCTTCCAGGCATTGATTTGTTGATGCATACCTTATGAGGTAAGAAGATATTTTGCCTATGCCCATATCCCAGGGAATATTGTTACCTCCTCTCGCGACAACCTTTCATGTAAAAAAAAGTCCAAGTGAAGTGATCAGACTTTAAAAGTGTTTTAAACTAATTTATATATGAGGCCACTGTCTATTCCTCTGTCTCACTTCAAGTTTTTTTTCACACTATGCTATTTGAATTGTGTATACTTTCAGCTGTGAACCCTCTACCTGAGTTTGAGACCCAGTTGATTCCAGAAGGCAACACAAAGACAATTAACTGCTCCTATCCATCGGGGGACGAGGGGGGCATTCCTGCACCCACCTTACGTTGGTTGAAACCCAGTTTACGTGAGGTACCTGCTGATGGGACTAAGAGGGTTCGTGTGGAGGAGCAACGTAGCCTTCTTGTCTTTAATCCTATCAAGAAGTCTGATGAAGGCAACTATACCTGTGTGTCTAGTAATATAGCTGGTGAAACAACCCAGATACTCAAAGTTGTGGTGGCAAGTAAGTATACCAGTCTAAACACAGATCTTATCAGAGATAATCTTTGCATTGTGGCATAAATCTTGAACAGTCAAATGTTTCATTTAGCAATCATAAAAACCTAGAAGTGGATCAAAGTAGCGATCTTTGCATAGCAATGTAATGTAAATTTGAAATTCCCAAGCATGGGAATAATGGCTCACTAGAATTCTTTGTGAATTTATTTTATTGTAATCCTTAAAGTTTTTATTCCCATATTTGAAGTCTAACATCAGTATCTTATATATTAAGATTTCAATAATAGGGTATTTTTCAGATGGGTTTGTTTGTAAAATGTGAGTTAGTGTGTGATGCTGTTTAGTCAGATAGGGTAATTAATCAAATCTTGTTGAGTTATAACTTTTGTTGGCATTTCAATAGAAGAAATAGGAATAGATGGAGAGCAGCCTTGAAGACACCATGCACTTGGAGACTGAAAGAAAAGAAACTTTGGAGAAGTGCAGACAGAGGAATGTTTCAGCTGATCAGAGCCCCCCCCCCCCCCCCCCCCCCATCCAAGGCTTTCCTTGACAAAACAATGCACTAGAG
This sequence comes from Heliocidaris tuberculata, assembly GCA_025618425.1. NCBI lineage: Eukaryota > Metazoa > Echinodermata > Echinoidea > Camarodonta > Echinometridae > Heliocidaris > Heliocidaris tuberculata. The sequence continues at coordinate 46,226,804 of CM046834.1, read as the reverse complement.
TGTGTCATTGGAGGATTGGTCTGTTTAGTTATCAGAAATCATGCAGTCACTGACTCATATTCCATTGATCCTCAGACTCAAGGAAACAGCCATCTTCTAAAGAATTAAAGCAGAGCCAACATTCTTCCTATTAACTCAGTAATGATTTAACCCCCTCCCCCAATTATTTATTTCTATTTTTCCAGCTGTACCAAAGATTACGACCAAACCAGTAGATATTCACATCAATGAGAGACAAGAAGCAATACTTCGATGTAATGCTACTGGTACTCCTACACCAACTATTAGCTGGACTGTTGGCAACAGGGATGTTTCAAATGTGAGAAATTATTTTCTCTGTATGATTCATGTTTAGTAATAAATTTATCAGTTCTAGCTTCTAGGGAAGATACATCAGGACACACAGTAACAATAATTTATTGCAATTACGATTTTTAAAAAGTCACAATGGCATATATAAATCTAAAATAAAGATTATATACATACACCTTCTAGCAAGTACATTTCAAGTACATTAAAGTTTTATAGACATTTTCCAAATCTTTTCTTCAATTTCAATTCATTTAAGCACTGGAGCAAGTTAGACTATATTTTTAATGCATCTTATAATATATTAATGATTAAACATTCATGTTGAGGTAAGAAAATAAGGGATCAATTGAAAGAAAATGATTGTAATGATATTTACACAGTCCAAGAGCTGAAACATATATTATTTGTATGCACTTCTTTATCATCAGAACTGTTTTTATTAGTTAATGGTATCCAGTTATTTAGAATTCATAAATCATCTGTTGTATATTATTATCTTATTCATGATGTACAGAAACGAGGTGTAGACATAATGGCTGATGGATCTCTTGTGATTAGCAGTGCGGTACCTCAGCATAATGGAACGTATACTTGTAGAGCTGCAACCATAGCAGGCATAAAGACAGCCTCAGCTACTATCTTTGTTAAAGGTATTACACTTCTCTTTCATCATCAGGGCCCTGTTTTATGAAGCTTGGTACCAATTAATAACATCTGCTAAAATTCTGTAAAAAATCTATTCTCAGTCAATCAGATACAATGATCTCAGTAGCTTATATCAGTTATTGTAAACTGTTATTGAATTTTTTAAAAAAATTATAAAACAGGGCCGGGAGTCTTCATGTCTAGTTTTAGGCTGTGGTTTTGAGATCTTATGGGCCCTTTTGCTTTGGAATAAATGAAACAAATCAATATATTTACTGAATCATTATTAACCTTTAAAAAGACTTTTTGATTTGAGAGATTTTTCAATGGCAGTTCTCTTTTTTGCTGTGAGTAAAAAGGTTTGTTTAGGTTTGTATGTGGACAGTTCACTCTTTTACTACAAGGGCATGGGAGGTACCATTTGGTATGTACCAATTGGTATGTCTTAAACTTCAAATGATATAACACAAGGAGAGTTTAGTTTGGCAAATATTCAATAATCATTTTTATTTATCTTCTGATGTATGACCCACATGTTATAATTGATGTTTGTACTGTACAGCTATCTTGAAGTTCAATCCACGTCCAATCGCAGTGACATCTTTAGACCGTGGTGAGATGAATCGTCTAGTCTGCCATGCCACAGCCAGTATCCCACCTCATATTGTATGGTACAAGCAGGGCTTGATAGGATCCTGGCCAGATCACATCACAGAACCTAGTGTAGGAGTCCTGGAATTTAACCCTGCTGAAGCAAGTGATGCTGGAACGTACATCTGTATTGCCTCAACTGGTCTAGAAAGGATTAATACCACCATCAAAATTGATGTAGTTGGTAGGTTAAATTATGTTGTATTGACTAGTCTAGGAATGATTGATAGTGCTGTCAATGTTTATGGTTTCAGTAGGCCCAAGTTTAAATCTGTATTACATCTACTAGTCTTCTACTGAGCTTCTTTATATCAGAGATATATCTTTTTTCTGTCAAATAGTATTCATTTATAAGAACCTTTCATCTCAGACATATCATTTTTCTTGGGATATGACTCTTATGCATTTCATTGTCAAAACTCATAAATGCAAAGTGAGTAAAAAAAGAAAAGAAAAAAAAAACTTTTAATGGAGATGAATTGACTTCAGATATATCATATAGCTATATGAGTAGTTTTTTTTCTTTTCTGTAGAGCACTTTATGTAATCTTCACCATGCAAACTAGCTATATGATATATCAACAAATTCTTTGATTATCATCTACAGTGAAACCCAAGTTTGTCATCATACCCAACAACACTGTTGGATTTGAGGGTTATTCTCTCAAGATTGACTGCACAGCATATGGAGATCCTGAACCAACAATCACATGGATTAGTAAACCAATCAATAACAACCCAGATCATTTCACTCATCTACCTAATGGTACCCTCATCATACAGGAGGTACATGCTAACGATGCTGGCAAATATCAGTGTATTGCTGGCAGTGATGCTGGACTTAATACTACAGAGATAACACTCAGTGTACAAAGTAAGTCTAGTCTTTTATACCTCCAGTCATATCATGATGTAGGTCTGGTTGTTATCATAATGCTCTCGTAGTGTAGCCCTATCATAGTTTGGGTGAATTGTTCCAATTTTTGTTTTCAGTTTAAGTAGGAAAAGGAAAAGGAACTTCAAGCCCGCAGTAAAAATTAGATTCTGTCTAGTTTCTTTTCTTAAAAGAAAGAAAAATTGTGTCCTCAAAATTACTACTGTTTGGTTTAGGTGGTTGGGTTTCATTTTTCATGGATAGGTGTTTACAAATCTTACTGAAAAGTCTCTTATTTTTATCATGTACATCATTCATGAAAAAAATATTGTTGTCTCATCGAACTAAGAGAACTATTTTTGTGTCTTAATTCTGTGATAATTACGAAAGATATCTGAATTTGGAACATGCAATCTTCGGAGCAGTCATTCCTGGTAATCGGCTGTTTGTTATTACGTTACATTAGTACGTTATTATTTTTGTAACTTTTTTTTATATAAATCTCATAATTTTTTTTGTTGAAAACTTAGATGAGCATGCAACATACAAATCTTAAACACATCAAACTATATAAACCTGTTTCCCTCATTGATACAGAGGGTACTCCTCCCGATCAACAACCAGTAGCTACACAGGTCATGACCCGAACCATTGCCATCGCAGTTGGATGTGCTGCAGCCTATATCTTCCTAGTAGTAGGTCTTATGCTGTGGTGTCGTCAGAGACGTCGAAGATACAGACGTAAGATGAAGAACATGGAGAAACCTAATGGAATGGTGGCAGGAGCTAACAATCGGATGCTGAATGATTGTCATGATGGAGAGAATGGAAAGGTTGCTGATGGAGAGATAGCATTGAGTCCAACACCTAATAAGAATCATCAAAGAGGGAGCTATGACAAGCTTCAGTTCCCAAGACATGATATGCAGACCATAACTACAATAGGTAAGCTCATCACTTATGGTATATGAATTGAGGTTGATTTATTGGGAAGGTTTTGCTTGTACTTTATGTACATAAAGCCATCATGAGGGAAAAAAGCTTTGTAGTGAACTAAGATTAATGAATATCTGATGATTGTTTACTTCACCTGTGATGATAAGAAAGGGCAGGTATTGACTTGCAGATAGGCAAACAAGGGCTGGAGCATTGAATGCAGTATAATAGACTGTCTTTTCAGAATCATAGAGGAAAAAAATCTTAATTTTGTGCTGCATTTTCTTTTTGCATCATGTAAAATTTGTGGTAAATCTTTTAAAGCATTATTTGCGATGAAAATATTACTTATAGTACTGTTCTCTAAAGTTTATAAAATTGTATCACGATAAGTGTGGATAGTGATATGCTCAAACTTTATCTGATATTTTCAGGTCATGGAGCGTATGGCGAGGTGACCCTGGCAAGGGCAGCAGGGATTAAAGATGGTGAGGAGGCTACAACAGTGATGGTCAAAGCTCTCCAGACCAAAGAGGAATCATTACAACTAGACTTCAGAAGAGAGATTGAGATGTTGGGCAAGCTGAATCATGAGAACATCGTCAAACTGCTTGGTGTCTGTAGGGATAGTGAACCACAACTCATGATTACCGAGTACTTAGATTGGGTAAGTTCACTGCCGTATAGCATGAACAAGAAGTGATTTGAATAAACATATAGATGTATTTAGAATAAACGTGAAGATGAAATCTTGATCAGGTAAGTCTCATTGATATATATGATACATATAAGCATTCACTTGGGTTAAAGCAGCTATTACAACTTTACCCATTCGGTATCTTCCTCATGTAAGTATATATCATTGATCTAGAGTCCCATCTCCAAGTCTGTGACCGACAAGGACACAAGGTATTAAATAATGAATGTATCATTTGACAACTTCCAATAGAATATCATTTATGTGGAGAGCTTAGTAAATTACAAAAGTATAAATTCTCATGAAGCAAGGCTTATTGCTATTTCAAGCAACTCTGATATGAAAAAAGTGGAAGGAAAATCAAATTTTATGATATATCTGAGCTGCATGCAAAATTCATGTGCAGAATTGGAATCTCATGCTGACTGTGGTATAAGTGCATGAAGCAATGCTAATAAGAGCAGATCATCTACCCACTTAAATAATACATCCACACATATTATATTTGTATGGTTAATTTTGGTTAACTATACAATAATTTGCTTTGTTTGATGACAGGGTGATCTGAAGCAGTTCCTGCAGGCAACCCGTGGTGAGAATGGCACCAAGAATGTTCCACCTCCACTCACCCTGAGTCAGAAGATAGATATAGTCAACCAAGTAGCTCTAGGAATGGAGACCCTGTCAGCCAATCGTTTCATCCATGGTGACCTGGCTGCTCGTAACTGTCTCCTCTCACCTTCTATGGAGGTGAAGATCTGTACCATGTCTGTAAGTCAAGATCTCTACCGCCCTGAGTACCATGAGTACCACCAGAAGCTTATCCCAGTTCGCTGGATGCCAGCTGAAGCCATCTTTGAGGATGAGCTTTCTGCAAAGAGTGATGTCTGGGCTTATGGGATCTTTGTGTGGGAGGTATTCAGCCAGGGCTTGTTGCCCTACTCGCAGCTGGATAACGATGCAGTGATGCGAGCTATGATTGATGGAGAGTTGATGCTGGAGACACCACCAGACACACCGGAGGAGATTGAGCTGATGATGCATCGATGCTGGGCGGATAGCCCCAAGGATCGTCATAGCTTCTCTGAGATCACTCATCATCTCGGACGTATCTCTACTGACAGCCGTGTCTAGATCACTGCCTGCAGTACAAGTCACAGTTATGCAATATCTCAGTGACATTATGGCTCTTTGAAGATGAGAAGAGTTTTCTGTATGCACATCTGCTCTGATAGTTGGGAGAAAATTGAGAATGTTCAGTGTGCTGGCATCTCAACAGTCATGCAGGAAGCAGATCTAGTGCTTTGCGGTGAGAAACCAAGTCTGTAGACTTTTGAAAAGCTAATAACTTTCTTTGCTTTATAGAGCAGAAGAAGAAAAATGTTTTTTGAGGGGACTGCAAACACTTATTGGACTAGCAAAAATAATGTATGCAAAAATGTAAATGAATTGTCTATGTTTGCAATCCATCCTTTACATACATTGTATGATAATATGAGAATTAAGGAATGATATTCAGTGGAGAGTTATGTGATGTTTTAACTTGTATTTATTGTTACAGTATCGTAAAAACTTGTCCAGTATTTTGTATCCATCTATGGAAATTAAAGCAACTCAATTTTTAAATGATTTCATCCACTTGATTCTAAATTTGGTATTGACATGTGTCACTCCTTTGTCTAAATTTCATCCATGTGAAAAGTAAGGCAGTATACATGTAAAATTTGAATGGATAGCAAAATAATCAAGAAGGGAAAAAAAAGAAACATAATCTTCAATTGAACCTTTGTTTGGCATATGTATAACTTCAAATAGATAGTTCCTCTGACCTAATGTGCAAGATTGTTGAATGCTATAGATGCATTTGTTGTATTCTTCTATTAGGGAGGTATTTGAATTGAATTGGAGGTAGAATAGGTTCATTTTTAAGAAAAAGATGAAAATTAGACAATTCAGTGAAATTGTGCTAGGTTTGATCTTATGAATGATAGATACTTTTGATCATAAAGTTTCTTCAAAGTTTGTAAAGGAGTGTGTAATGCAATCTAGAAGGAGTACAAAAAAAAGTGATGACACAAAGTAGAATGCTGCCTCATTTAGTAATCAGTATTTGATATACCTATAGATATGTGACTTATAATGGATATGCAACAGCTCATTGCACTGCAGAGTACAAGCTAAAGACAGTCATAGCACAAACATATGAAAGAATATTTGTAAATAGTTGCACCTGTTTGCCAGTAGTATAGACAAAGTACCTTGTAGGAATATTTGTATCTTTTTTCATTATCTGATATCTTATGATGTTCTTCATTGCTTTCAAATTAAGCTATTGGTAATGAAAAAAAAAAGTTAATTATATGAACAATCAAAAGTCCATGCTTCCATACCCTTTTCAGAGAGTTTGTCACATCCATAGATAAGTAAATTCTGAAATGCTGATTGCATGTTTGTTCGTATGGGTAGTAAAATATATTGTGGTCATGTTTTATTTGAATCCTAAATTAGAATTTCATATTATCCATTTTATCTTAAAGTAGCTTTCAGACTGTCATTGAATTTAACCAGACCAAATGCACTGGGACCAGGATTATTTTTTATTATGTATGTAAGTGTATAGAAATACCAAAATACATTCTGCACCTGCAAATCACACATCCTCTCATAACAAGTTAGTCATTGATGGTGGATGAATCAGATTTAAAACAACTCCAGTCAAGATAGATCCCACCCCTCAGGCTCTTTAGAAGTGAACATACTTTTCTCGCTATGCTGCAATACATGGGCCAAATATGTCAAGAAACCAGATTGAAGGTGCTAGTGAAGCAAATTAGAGATTATTCTTTGATTTATAAGTAATAACCCATTGACTGTTATTATCTTTTAGAACCAATTATTTCATGTATATGAAATGTTTGTAAGTTCTTCCTTCATTTCTGTTTCATATCAATTTTTTTCTTGTTTTGAAATGGCAATTTCTGCTTGTACTTAACGTACTGATTATTATTACTACTTTCTCCCACCTCTTTTTCAAATGAAATACTAGTAATGTTAGATTTTATACCAAATGAAGTAACAGTACTTAAAAATTTATTGTCATAACTAATTATAATCCCTTATCTTGTTAATTGAAGTACTATGAATTTTGAAATTTTCCTTGAAATCCAAGTACTTTGTGGCATCTATACTTGAAATGGACTTTTACAAATGTAATAATCTATTTGGAATAAGAAATTTAGTCATCGTCTGGCAAGAGATGTCCTGTATTCATGTGGGAATGTAAAATGAATAAATCATAATGATGTATAATCAGCAATGTTGCAGAGGAACAAAATATATTAAAAGCATTATTCAGAATAGGGTAGATGTTGAATTAGTAAGAACATTGTCCTGTTTACATGTGCTTTGAGGACAAAGTTTCTCATATACATTAACCTTAAAAAGAAAGTGCATAATATGGTATTGTACCCTTCATTCTTTCATCGAAGAAGCAATTGTCAAAAACTTAGAGCAAGAAATGCAGAATAGAGTTGGGATATGAAAAATCGTTATCAAAACATTTCTTCCTTCCTTTTTATGTACATGATTGTATACTGTATGTATAAATCTTGCCACATTCTACTTTCACTGATTTTGCATTTTTTAATGAATTCAGAGATGTAAGGAAATTTATGTATTCCCAGTGTTGAGTGTAAAAAAAATGAAGGAAAATACATCACCTCCCCTATACCTTGTCTTCTCTAGAAGCCTAATTGTCCTTACTGTATCATCTCATGTTGAAAAAAAATGGATTAGGATAGGATTATAGATTGTGTGTTTGAAGAAAGCTAGTTTGTTACTTGCATCTAAGAAAATATTGTCTTTGTTTTCTTTCCCTTAATAGTATTATCATCTGTTGAGAGCTAGAAGGGCGTTAAACTGTGTGTTAAATGTATATGAGTTAATGTCCTGGCTCCAAGCAGAGGATATATCCCTTTAATTCATACTGCTTTACATACCTTCTGGAATTTTAATGAGCTAAGGATGATGATGATGATGTTGTCTTTCTATTGACTTTTTAATTTATTATCTTTTTGATTAAAAATGTGCATTTTGATAATGAGAGGATGCCAGTTGGTGATATTAATCTTGTTTCTCTCATGAATTTTATCATGCTTTCTTATCTTTGTAATAATGTATTCTTATTTATGCTTGCAAAGCCTAAACTGTATATATGTGTACATTTGTCTTTTATAAAGAGCACTTACTATGTAATACTTTTGTTTCTTTTTGGACAGTTACCAATAACAAGGTTTCCATGGCAAGATTGCAATCTGCAAATTTGTAACAAAGTGGAATGTGTATGGTTCAGTCAGATGTTTTTAAAGGCAGTTTCCCCATCAGAATCATTTTATGAATCCATATTCTGGCAGTGTCTTTAGAGGTAGCAAATCAAACATTTTAAAAAGAAAGCATTTTGTTGCTACTATCAAGTGTTGTTTTCAAGTTGGTATGTATTCAAATCTTGTTTTCAAAGAATTATGTTTTCAAATTTTGTTTCCAGAGAATTATGAATTCAAATTCATTTTGCATCAATTTCCAAGATATCCTGCTTCAAAATATGCCATAAAATTGGGATTTTTTTTCTCTGTCATTATTTTGAAGAGTGCTGATTTTATGCATTACTACAGAAATAATGAGTCCTTCAAATATATCAACTGAAATCTAAAAATTTTCAAGTTTTTTTTTTGCAATATTGAATTTAACAGTGTTTAGATATTCAAGGTCACTTACAAAGTCCTATACAAATAGTCATAATTGTCTTTCTTGAAATACGATTTATTATTCTCTGTGTCAAAAATTCACTTCAATTTTTTTTCATTGTATTAGGTGACAAATTTGAAACATTAAAGTCCTTATAATTTATATTGTATACATTGGACTAAAGCTGTCTTTTTAAAAAACTTTCCATTGATTTAAAAAAAGAAAAAAGAAGATCAGTACAAAAAGCAAAATTTCAAAACTCCTCATCAATTCAGTGAACGAGGATTTAATGAAGAACCAAAGACTGTATTTGTACTGATGTAGGTAAGGTTACTACTCTATTTCATTTCTTCCCACATCTTTTTTTTGTTCTATTTATTTGTAAAAGAAACATGCTCACCCTGTTGATGAGCCACCTATTATGTGTTCATGCTGTATTTATACTTTGCTTTTAATTGTGTCAAGTCTGTGAAATTCTTGGAACAAAAGGAAAAAAAAATTGTTTTCTTTGAAATTGGGTAGAAATTGAGAACCTAGTTGACATACTGTTTGACTGATGATATACTTTCAAGATTATGTGCATGCAGAATTACTAGTACATGTAGAACTGTGTATCCCCATGTCAAAGTGTCAATGTTTTCATTTGTATAATGCACACAAACAAGAATAAAAGTCAGTCATGTTCTTAAGAAAACAAAGTCAACTTTGCTTATATGTGTCGTGGTACTGTAAGGATTCCCTTGTAATCCCCACACACACACACACACCGCTATCCACATGCACCCTCATAAAACACATGCAGATCCATAATTTTAAACTAAGTAGAATTTTGGGCCTGTAGTAAGTCTCATTGCATATGTTTAAACACACACACACACATGATAATATAAGGGAGACCAAAGCAAATTCATGGAAGCTGTCTGAAGATTATGATAACAAGGAAGGGGGAGGTGATATGAGGTGATGCAATTTTTTTTCATCCACGAGCAAAGCATGGATATGATAACAAATTAAACACAATCAACCAAGTCCTAAAATTTTGAGAAGAGACAAGAGGCTCCTTGAAGATTGTCAAGACTATGCTATGTATTTTTTTAATGAGATAATGACAAGGAAAAATGATTTCAGGTAGTGCAAATCATCAAAAAAGAAGTTGTGATGCTCGACTCGGAGACAAAGTTCAAGAAAACGGGAAACTCTCCAAGGCTTTTATTTGGACCCATGGATCTCTATGGTAAGACCCCAATCAACCCCTGTGTATGTTTACCTAAATTGAAATGGAGAATATCATTGTTGTAGATTTTGCACAGGGGCGTGTCTCATTAAGACCTGTACATCATCTGCGTACATGAAAATGGATAAAAAGGGTACTTTTTCAGCATTGGGCGCATAACCCAGGTTACGTGTTTAGGGTATCAAAAACAGCAAAAATTAAGAAAAAGGGTATCAAATTCAGAGGTGATAACAAGATCCGCGGAAAGGGGTATAAAAATCAGATATGTTAGATGGGTTTCCCTGTTTAGGGTATCAAAACTACTCCTGCAATGCCTCTTTAGGGTGCTCTCCAGAAAGTGATTTACGTGTATGATGTACAGGTCTCAATGATACGTGCCCCCTAGAGATTTTGTCAATCTAATACAGATTTACTATGGTTTATTTAAAGGGAAATCCAACCTTAATAGCAAGTTGGTCTGACAGAAGGAGGAAAAATCAGAGAAGCAAATTGGTGAAAGTTTGAACAAAATTTGACAAGCAATAAGAAATCGGAAAGTTGTAATCGCTATGCATGTGGGAGTTCAAATTGGCGGAATCAGTAATGTCACTGTGATGTAGTGGCGGACAACTCCCCCATTTGCTTCAACACACAAAATGACTAAAATGTCATTTTTGTCTCGCCTGCGTAGCGGAGCGAGACTTATAGGCGTCAATATTTCTGTTGTTGGCGTCGTCGGCATCGTCAACAATCATGCTGTAATCAATAACTTTCTAAGGAATTGAGATAGAATCACCAAATTCATACCACAAGTACATCTCTTAGAGGTGCAGGTCAAGTTCGAAAATGAGTTGAATCTGACCAAGGTCAAAGGTCAATGATCTTTCGGCAACAAGCACTGTAATCACAATAACTTTCTAGGGATTGGAGTTATAACCAAATTCATACCACAGGTACATCTCTTAAAGGTGCAGATAAGTTTGAAAATGAGTAGAATCTGACAAAGGACAAAGGTCAACAGGTCAACAAACTCTCAGTGAAAATCATGTTTACATGTAATAACTTCTTGTACCTTTGAGGTGTGATCACCAGATTCATACCATAGTTACATGCCTTGAAGGCACAGGTAGTTTGAAAAATAGGTCAAATCTGAGCAAGGTCAAAATTCAAAAGGTCAATAAATTTCACTGAAAGCCACTGAACACATAACTTTCTGTACATTTGAGGCAGTATCACCAAATTCAAACCACAGGCATATCTCTTGAAGGTGCGCTTTATGGTTGTAAATTTGTTCAAGGACAAAGGTAGTCATTTTTTGTGGTTTTGTTTGTGTTTTGATGATTGAAACTTATTTTACGTGGTGAATTTGCCAATATTTGCTTTTTTCTTGCTAATTGAGAGATACCATAGATATTTTTGTTTATAGGTGTTTTGGTAGATAAACTTCAGCTTCGAAACCTGCAGAAAACCCAAAGCCACAAAGTTTCGATCGAAGGCTTGAAATTTCAACTGTGTTCATAGTTTCAGTCTACTGCCATTATGTTTAAGAAAGTCTATAGTTTCTGTCAAAGAAGTAAGTTTGCTTAGATACTCCATTCCCTCCCTAAGAGATAGGTACCCTATTTGCATTCATTTAGATCCTCTTTGCCTAAGGATGATTCTTACCTAGTTTGGTTAGAAACCAGCCATACATTTAACAAATACACGCATCTCCTTTTCACAATAGGGGCACCTAAGGGGTGCTGCCCCTGAGCCCCCTTGGAGACAAGGTACCCTGTTTCAGAAATTGAGGTCTCCTTCCTCTAAGGATGATACCTACCAACAATCTTGCAACAGGGCTTAAAGAAGAAGAAGCAAATATCAATCTAATTACTGCCATTATTGGTGCTCTTGGGGGTGGTGCCCCCAGGACTCTTCCCCCCTATATTGATAGGTACCCCCATCTGTATTAATTTAGATCCTCCTTGCCTAAGGATGATCCCTGCAAATTTTGGTTGAAATCCACTACCAGCAAAGTTTTGAGAAGAAGTAAAATGCATGTGCACAATACATGTACACACTACATGTACATACATGTACTGTATGTAGAGACAAAACTGAAATTTACCCAAAACTTAACCAAGTTAAACTTTCCATGATGGCTCATATTTATTTTTCCTTCTTTGGTAGTATAATATATATTTTTTTAAACCCCTCTAGAATGCATGATCATGTTACTGGTAACAGATTGTCAACTCTAATCTGCAAAGATATTAAATAGTTCAATTTAAACCGAGGGGGACAAATAAAACTACTTTTAATGATGCAGTTCCTCGCTGTAATTTCGCAGAATGTCCTAAGATTCTTTCACCTTTCAATTGCTGCAGTTCAATTGCTGCTTGACAACTTCTGATCAAAATCTACTTTGATCAAAATGCAATGAATGAAGTGAGTATAAAAGAAATCAACAGTTCTGCAGAAGAATTTAAAGATGGGAACATCCACAAAATGTTAGCACTCTCCTGCTTCCTTGGTTTGCTGCTCACCCATGAGTCTCTCTACTTCCACGTACATCCATAAGTTCATGTTCTCAACGAGGCAGAGTTCAGACAAATTTAAGATGAGTTCACGTGTCTGTATCTTGGTTACTCAGCATGTCAAGGTCTTGTTGGAATGTCTTACACTTGGATTTCAAGATATTGATAGCCTCAGACACCAGGACATCTGGAGGAAGAGCTCCAGTTGACTCCACAGAGACTGAAAAAAATAAATTGTGTAAAAGACTCAATAAGAATCATGTCTCTTCCAACCAAGCATATATATCCACCTAATTCAACTAAAAAGTTGGTATAGATTCACATTACCAAAAAACAACTAAAAAACATAGTTTTCTCATTAAAATATCTATGACTACACGGTCAAACAAAATTAATGTCCAGGACAAGAACTAATTAGACTGATACAGTCCAAGGGCATAGAAAGTTTAAAGTGGAATGGTTGAGTACTGCAGTGCTAGTGTTCATTTTGCTAAAATACTGACAGAGGACCTCAAGATGATAATATGCTGACCAGTTAAGATACAAATTACACACTCTACAGACATACAAGCTCTTTCTTGGAGTGGTCACATGGACTTGCAGAGGTCATATAAGGGTCAAACAGACAGATTGATAACCATAAATGATATTTAAATTACACTGATATAGGAATAGCAGAAAACAAAACACATCTTTTAATTCCAACATGTTACTAAATGTATTTGATATAAAAACTATCATTTTATGTCCAAAGGTTTTGACCCTTCTCTAAATAATTCGTACAAATAATTTCAAATAATGACATAAGATGAATGTTCATGGGGTGAAATTGTGTCATATCATGTTGATTGACATGTCACATTGGATATCCACAGTGAATGGAATTCATTCTTCATCTAGCATTCCTCATACGACACAACAGACATAATGAAGACTGTGTGGGGTTTTCATGGAATGCACTATAAATAATTGATGATTTGTTCATTTCTTTTTCCTTGAGATTTATAATGCCATGACATGACATTGACATATAGCTATACAGGGGAAACTCGATATAACGAGGCCGTCGGGACCGAAGGATTTTCCTCGTTATAGCCGATTTCTCGTTATTTCAGAACATACATAAAAATGCACATATGGGACTAGATTTTACAGTACACTAATAATGTACCTAATTCTGCTGCCGCTGCCGCTTATATACTCATTTGAAAGCTATGAAGGCATTGATACTATGTTAATTCTCAATCTGAATTAACTAATAAAATGTCAGAAAATGCGTGAAAAGCATTATTTTCAGACGCGAAGTTACCGAATGTTAAGTCTGTCACACTTCCGCATTGAATATATACGTATCACGATCCCGACTGCGCCTGTACTGTCAGCATAGCGCATACCCATGGTATGAAAAAAAAAAAAGTCTCATTCATACTTCGGAGGCTGATCTCCCTGCGCTGTGATGAATAAAAAGACGCTCCCTGCGCTGTGATACGAATAAAAAGACAGGCCCCGCACCATGATACGAATAAAAAAGACGGGCCCTGCACTGTGTGTGTGTAATACGAATAAAAAGACGCACCCGCATCACCCAATATATCTTTACTATATGCTCGTGTGTGTGCAGATTCTCCAGCTGAATGATTTTTGTCCATTTGAGGCGCAGTGAAATTTGCTTGCTCGTTATAACGGGAATGATTAGCAATCTTTTTCTTTGTTTTAGAGGCATGAGATTTAGCTCATTACAGCCGACCTCGCTATAAAGGTTTGTGATGCCATAGAATTACACGCAAGTAAATTTGGGACCGTGACAATATTCTCGTTATAGCCGTTACCTCGTTACAGCCGATCTCATTATGTCGAGTCTCCCCTGTATTATTATTCTTATCTCTTAAATTATAATAAATCCATCTAACTACAGGATTTTGTCAGACAAGCCAAAAACTAAAGTGTAGACTAACAGAATACTTACAGATAAAATGATCTCGAATTCTGTTTAACTTCACACAATCTTTGAGGTCCTAATTTCAGGAGATTAAAAGAGAGATTAATAATAACAATAGAAAACACTTTCCTTGAACATCACAAATTCTATTGAGAGAAGAAAGTGTCAAAATAAAGGACCAAACACTTAAAATATTCTTCATATCCTCTGTCAACACTTCAGTATGATCTGTGAATACCATAAAATAAAAGCCCAGAGTACTTTTAACACATCTGATGGTGTCACAAAGTGAAGCTCATGGTTCAACCTTACTATACATATGGTTTTAGTTAACCACAAAGGCCTGTATTCTCAAAAGGTGCCTAACTTTAAGCCCCAGCCTAAGTGTGTAGATTTAGTCCACTGAAATATGAAAAGCCAAATGTCACCCACTTTTAATCCTACAAAATCACCATGGACTCCCTCTAGTTCTGGAAATAAAGGCAAATACAAAAACCTCACAATAGAATTGATTTCTGATGCTCATTTCATCCCAGAAAATAATTTTGTTTCTTTATTTTGTTAAATGAATATAGTAATTTATACAGCGATTAGGGGTTGACAAATGGCTTTCCATAAATCAGCGGCCTAAGTTAAGCCTCGCTTAACTTGGGCTACTTTTGAGAATACGGGCCATACACTTTACGAATTCAAGAGGGAACAGGTTTTAAATTGACTAGTCAGGTCTATAAAAGGAAGATACAAGCGTCACACACCACCTACAACATGACTATGTACACATAGATGAATGAATGACCATATGACATTCATACATCACACATCAGTTAAGACAACTATTTCTACAATTTGCAATGTTCATGGGGTGAAATTGTGTCATATCATGTTGATAGACATGTCACATTGGATATCCACAATGAATTGAATTCATTCTTTATCTAGCATTCCTCATACGACACAACAGACATAAAGAAGACTGTGTGGGGTTTTCATGAAATGCACAAGTCTTGTGTTTGGCTGCCCCAGTTCAACAGCAAATATCATGTAATCTTATTCCAAATGTACCATATTTCGAGAGTTCTTCTATAGAGTTCACCCCTAATTCCTGGCAAAGAGACCACTGAACATGAAATGCACTGATCAAAGTTCTTATCACTGGGACAAAGTCAAATCTAAAACTTCTTGATTAAAAGAGGATGAATCAATCTTTTCAAGGTGACCTCTCACAATCAGGAGAAATAAGAACAATTTAGGTGATGTCAAACATATAGGGATCATAGTTTCAACATGGTTGGGCTGTGTTACTTCAATGGAAATACATGTACATAATTCATATTTCAAGCTCCGTGAGGAAAAGCTATATCGGTACTTACATTATGTGAGAAAACTTCTCTGCTACAAGTATCTCTCCTTGGACGTTTTACTACTGCTACTGGTACCCCTGGTGGACATAAAGAAGAATGAAACAGTCTATCTATTAACTCAAACCTAGGAGTTTCTGTATAATCTTTGCATGAAAGCCACATTTACAGAACTTTTGATCAAAAATTAACCTCAAGCACTATTCAACATAACACAATCAGCTTCAGTGTATTTTTTCTCATGGCTCTCACAGTTTAAAATATAAATGCACTTGATTTTGCACTCCCTCTAAAATGTTCAATATTGAATTAACAGCATTCAAACACTATTTAAATAAATCACAAGTACACAGGGATGTAAGTGGGTAGCAAAAAAAAATCAGGAAAATATTTGACGAGCACAGTGATTCAGTCAAGTGTAGGTGTTGGTGTGAGGAGACCCCCCCCCCCCGAAATTTTAAAGCTAACACATACATGCACATACATATATGTATTTATTTCTTACAATCTTGCAGTCCTGTCCACTTCCATTTCGATTTTTTAATTCCAATAAGAGGCACAAGAAAATCAGGAAACGAAGTCGAAACGCTATCACAAAGTCATAAACTTCCAAGTATCTGTGCAGTATGCGATGCGACATCGACAGTACACAATACACAGCGCATCGCGCTGTGCACGTGTATGTGTGTATATTAGTGTGCTAGCGCTAGCTTCGCCATGCGGTCGTCCTGACAATGCACATTCCAGAACGCTTAGTCTCATACATCAGCCACTTTTTCTGTCGCCGCACGTTCAAAATACAAAATCATTACGTGGCTGTTACGCGAATTTTAGTAAAGCGCATGGTTTTACAGTCCATAGCACTTGTCCACACATACTCGTTACCAGGATTTTTATACAAAATTCGTGCTGTGCGTACGAGAACCACTTCACACTATATTAACATACTTCGTATGAAACGGCCAGTAAAAGACTATATTTCATTTGGGAGGTTTTTTTTTCCGCCACTAGGTTAATGCACACGAGAGTACGATAATGCCTTCAACACCTAACATGTCACAGAAAAAAACCCGGAAATATTTCTTTGATTTTAAAAAATCCGGAATTCCGGAAAAATCCGGAAGTCTTACATCCCTGTGTACAAGATAATAGCATTTCTCTAATGACTATTAGAAAAAGTATCCAAATTACAAAAACAGTGTTACTTAAACTTGACATGCATCATCACCAACTAAATCACTGCTGTGTGTATCATCTCAGCATCTGTATATCATCTTACCATTTCTTTTTTCAACCTCAATCACTCCAGGTGAGAAACACTGTTGAAGTTTCTTAGCTCTCTCTCCAATGATGTTCTCTGTTAAGATGATCTCTGGCATAAGACGATACGAGGCTGTAGCTACAAGGACATGTACAAGGAGAGAAGAAGAATTGGGTTACTTCTTGCCAGGAATGTCCTTTTGAATAAATATGTGAGTAAAATAACATTTGTACTCCTCCACATGACACTTGAGAATTGCCTAAGCCCGAGTAACAAATTTCTTTTTTATTCTTATGATTTGCTTAAAAACACTATTGTCAAGTTTTCCTTTCCACTGTGAGTCAACCAAATTGGAGATTGTATACAAAGCTAATTTCTTTAGTTAAAAATAATTTTGTTTTCTATCATTGTAGGGGTACACTTGAAACCTCTCTTGAGAACTTTGATTCAACAAAATCATAAATCACAGGATTCGCTGTGATTCATAAAATTAGTTTTTTGTAAAACTTTTAAACATGCCTGGCATATTCTGAATATTAGCTACATTTTGATTTGATATCACTTTATTGAGTTCACAACAAAGGATAGAACATTTACAGAATATATACATATACATGTTAGACATAAAATAGAGAATAATAAGATAAGGCCCAGGTCATGACGCATTACTGTCAATGCAGGGCAGTAATATTAATGTACGGTACAGAGGTCATGGAAACGTGTACGTGACAAACATAACATTTCATGTTAAGAAAAAAAAAAAAAGTGACATTATTTTATCAGAGAAGATCAATTGAAAAAAAAAAAAACAACAACAACAACAACAAAAGACTGGCAGCTATTGTAATTACTAGCTAAAAGGAGAAAAAGATTTAAAAAAGAAAAACATCTGAAAGATTTACTTATATTCCAATTTCAGGGGAAAATTAACTTGAGTAACTTTGGAAAAGTGAGGTACAACAATTTTGGTTTATTATGTTTATTAGAATAGAAAACAATATTTACAAGTATACTATAACTGCCATTACAGTCTCCAGATTATAGACAAAAACTCGAGAGAGATTTGGACAATCATTTGTTTAGGTTATCATTTAGCTAAACCAAAACAACAGTATCAACAAAATTATGGCATATTTTATTATTCTTAAAATAACATTTTTTTTCTGTGCGTGCTTGCATATATCTATAATAATATTAATATTACATCACTACATACTTACTAGGTGGGACATAGTTTATCTGTTGTAGTAATCAGGATTTTACTTCCATCAGTTATTAGGTATTAATTTAGTGCTCTAGAAGATCATAATCACCCCATATGGGTTCATCCTTTGCACAATAAATTGAAAAGGATGAAACCACTGCCATTTTACACAGATTATCCCTGATTGCACTATACTTTGGACGTCTGGCCTCGAGAAAAGACAGGTATGATTTCAGTCGCTGAGTATTATCTTTAGAAAGAAAACCTCTTGCACCAATTTCAATGGCCAAGAATACTACATGGTAGCCATTATTTTCTATGTCAGTGACCAAGGCAGAGTACTTGTCGGTTTTGTATTGATGAGCTCTGTCAGTATCAAGATCGAAAGGAACCGACAATTCCATGATCATCAATTTTTTGTCACGTTCGTTTAAAACACAGAGGTCCGGCCTGAGATTTGTTTGAGAACATGATAATGGGATGGTCGAGACCGGAGAGTATCCTGCAAGATTTGGAATGTCATGAAAGACTTTCTTTTCGGGTTTGTCAGCTATGCTTTCCGCGGCCAAACGTACAAAGTATTTCAAAATGTTATTGTGACGCCACGTGTAGCGCCCCTGTGAAAGGAAAGTAGGGCAACTGTTCAAGACATGGTTCAACGATTCAATGCCGTTACAATGTTTACATCTGTTTGTTACAGATTTACCCCATCTAACGAGGTTAGCCCTTGTGTTTGTTGTATCGGTAACAGAATTTATGAGAAATTTTAGCACTCTCACAGGTAAGTTATACATTATACTTTTCCAGACAACACAGTTATCTTCTGTTGAAAGAAGGTCCAGGAATCTACCTTGAACTAATAGGTTCTTTACATGTGAATGCCAAATCTCACTTATTTCTTGAGTAAGAATTTTTTTTGCTTCTTTTTTCTTCGCTTTCAGTTCGGTTTGTTCAGTCTGTGAATAAACTGTGTCACATTTAACAATGGTTGATTTTTTCCTTACCCATTTCTTCTCCCGTTCTAATCTAGTGTTCAGACAATAATTAACGTTTTCATCGCCCTGTTCTCTCATGGTGATGAACGAAAGTGTGTGACATTCGGTATACAGATCTGAAATAGTCGGAATGTTAAGACCATTGGGCATGTGTACAAAGGCTAACGTCGCTGGACGTGGCATGCCACACCATTTCTTTAGATAAACATTGGAAAGAGAATCCAATGCAAGGCAATGAGAATGAGTCATGTTATTTACGGTAAGATCAAAGCGTAGCGATGGCAACAGATAGCGGGTATATACCTTAAGTTTAAATTCGTTACGTACAGCGGAATTGTCAATGTTTTTAAGGCGGTTTTCAAGTTTATTCGAGATATAGGTATGAATTTCAGATGACGAAAGATTTTTGGTTATTACAGACCCAAGAAACTTGTGAATGTCATTTCCAACCGAAGATACACGATCTTCCCCAACCATGAATGTATGATCATCAAATTTCCCAGAAGACAGAGAAAGAGAACGGCATTTGGATGGTTTTAGACAAAGACCCATGGATTTTACATGACTATCTATCTGGTTAAGCAATCTTTGATGTGATCTTTTATTGTGTGTTATCAAACAGAAGTCATCGGCAAATGGTGTCGTGATCATACGTCTTCCATCCAAATCATAACCATATGCTGAGTTAGACTTTAGAAATTGGATTATTGGATCGAAACACAAGATGAATATCAACGGTGAAAGGGGGTCCCCTTGAAATATGCCTTTTCTGAACTTAAATTCATTTGAAATCCAATCTTTTGTAATTACTCTACCTGAAAGTGAATTATACAAATTCTTCATATACAACTGGATAGGTCCGGGGAACCTATGTCTTCGTAACGTGAAGTGAATAAGATCATGACTAACAGACCCAAAAGCATCGGCTAGATCAAACCAAGTTACATGCACCGTTCTAGATTTACTTTTCGCATGGGAGAGCACCTCGTGCATCACTACATTATGTTCTGTACATCCATTTACACCTTTTAGAAATGCTTTTTGTAGATTGCAGTCAATTAAATTATTATCTATCATGAAATCTTCGAGTCTTTCGGCTAGTACCTTTCAAAACAAAATATTATTAATTCATAAGTGACACTCTCAACAAACTGTAATCTGATCTAGAGAACACAAAGAAAGCACTCTTTTCTAGTGTGAAGAATGATAACTTACCAACTGGAGAGAATTTGGCATGGTCTTTACCAATGCCTTTGACACAATGCATCTTCAGGTCTATCTCCTGGCCTGGTCTAAGCTTGGCTATCAGTATGTCTTTATTGACTGGTGCAAAGGCTTTAGGTCCATACTGAAAAACAACATTCAAAAAGAATATCAGATCGATCTTTGATTGCCTCATCTTTATTACTGGTGCTAAGACTTTAGATACTTACAGCAAAACAAACATTCAACAGTTATATCAGACTGTAGGCTGATCTCAAAAGCCTTTCATTATGTCCTTGTTGCTTTTAAGTCCCTAGTGAAAACAGTATCACAGACTTCCTCTTGAAAAAACCTGTCAAAGGATAGAATGCTTGAAAGCAGGGTAGCGATTCACATAACTTGCCAATAATAGGTGCGTTCAAATCAAGACTTTATGTTCAAGAAAACCCAGCAACATAGACAACATGATACTGAGATACCAGGAGTATATCAGAACAATTTTCTTTACTGATTTAAAACTAGCAGTGTTCATGGGGTGAAATTGTGTCATATCATGTTGACAGACATGTCACATTGGATATCCACAATGAATGGGATTCATTCTTTATCTAGCATTCCTCATACGACACAACAGACATAAAGGAGACTGTGTGGGGTTTTCATGAAATGCAAAGATTTTATTCAACAAATAGAGCATCATCCTTATTATATATTTCAATGAATATCATCATAGCTTACCAGCTCCTCTTGGTTTCCAACAGGAATCCACTTGAAATGTTCAGTTGTTACTGTAAAATATAAACAGAAGGTAATTAAATATAAAGGCAGCTTGCTGTTTCTACTCTTTCCCTTTGTTTTAGATAGTTATAAATGAAACACATTAGCTTGAAAATTAATGATAGAGGATCGAATTGTGAGATACTGTATTCTATTAATTTAACTATTATCACCTCATATTCATCAGTTTACTGGGTCACATGCTCTCTATTTTGCTGAACTCAAGTTTTGTGCTCATTAATGGTGACAATCGCTGAACGCAGAGGTGGACTGGGACTGAAGTTCGGTTGGGGAATTTGATGTGACCGGCCTACTCAACATATGTCAAATGGCCCTTAAACCCGATATGTATGAAGCCATTGCAGGACCTCAAACTCAGCTTCCCATTCTTGATTTCCATGAATACAAACCATTGCTGTGATATTTACACATCAAACAGATACATTATAAAATGAAAGCTTCGCATTGACCATTCCTTGGCACAGATGTGCAATATCAGCATCATCGTTGTCTTCATTATTGTCACCATCATCGTCAAAATCACCAATCATTTTTGTCACCATTATCATCATCATTCCGATGTTAGATGCGATCAGCTTACCTTTAGCATTCTTATAGAGTTCATCAGGATCTGTGGCATCTTTAGAAGCATTAGGGTTCTTAGTACATTTCACTTTCAGCTGGAATTCAATGGTATCTTCTCCAGTTCCTGTTTCATCACCTGTATGGAATACAAGACATGTATCAAGAAAAGGACCAAGCTGACTATAAAAATTTAATTCATACTTTGGTCCAAACTATCAAATTTATCAAAAAAACTTTAACCTATAGTAAAATTACTTCTTCACAAGAGCTCTTCATGAACTTCTCAAAAAAAGAACTTTGTCTCAAAAACTTTCAAGAGCCGCTGTCGATCAATCTATTATCATTTCTTTGACCTCTTCGCACCAGATCTTATGCTTTCTTCTGCACTTGCTAACAACTATCTGCTTGAGCTGGATTTCAATGTACATGTTTTTATTTCATTGTTTATCCTAAGTAAATGTATTAGAAGAGCTTCAGAATTATCAAGTACTATGACCTCATACAATAAAACCTTTTACATTCCTTTTCTCAGCTTGAAAAACAAACACATGAGCCAACTTTGACTGTGTTCAACTACATTTTTCTATGATATTGCATTTGCAAACTTTATAAACAGATGAATATCTGGATGAAAAGCAACTTAAACAAAACTGCTTCCTGAAGCAGTTTTGAGGATTAAGGCATTAGTGCTGTAAGTAACTTTTGAGGAAAATAAACAGCATCTTTTAACTATGAAAAAGTCCCCCCCCCCTTAACAAAAAAAAAAAAAAAAGAAAAGAAAAAAGAAAAAAAAGAAAAGAAAAGATGTAATATTAAAGACCCCAACTGAAGCAAATACAACCATAGATCGATGGAAAGGTAAGTAGACGTAGAATACAAATACATGTGGGTAAACATCATTTTTCCTTTCAATAATCCACAAAAAGCAGAAAGAACACCTCACTGTCCGCCCCCTCCCGGTTACGTATTAACAAGGGTTCGCTCAACTGATACACTTATGACGTCATTTCTTGTAGACAACTCTGTGGCTGGTTCACGTAGCGGCGCGTAAACATTGGACAGTGAATAGCTTTCGTACAATAGCCAGTTACTTTTGTGGGTGGAGTTTGTCAAGTTTTGTGAAAGTTTTGATAGCTGATTTAACAGAGATGGCTGCCTCAGTTAACCAGGATGACGACCAAGATGAACTGATGGAATTTGAGAACGAAGAGGATGACAGCACAGGGGAAAGTGGTGAGGAAAATGACAGCGATGAGGCAAGCCGTCTTATCGAGACATTCGTGCAGCTCAGCTGAGCTTGCGCTGGGCCAAACACTCAAGACGCCTATAATGTGTGTTTTGGTTACAAAATAATAGCTGTAACTTCGGTTTTCATTTCTGTAACAATGTAAGATGCAGTTGAATACTTTGAAACACCATATCTTCCATTGTAATGCATTAACAAACAATAATCATGACTTCCAAATCAAGAAAAAACCCCACCACGTACCTTTCGCATGCAGACTTGGATCATATACATGTTCGCGACGTCTACACGGAATGACGTCATAAATTTCGACCCCCCCGCAGGCCTGTGATTATACTCGACGGCTGCCCATTTTCCAAGCCCTCCAATCCAAAGATTTGAGATGCTCTTACTCCTCCCGCAGGCAATGAAAGTTCATGAAGCTTGCATTGTTATATTCAGAGAATAAACAGCTTTCTGTAGATATATAATTTGTCTTATTCCATTTTTGGCTTCGGTTGGGGTCTTTAAGTCTTTTAAGACAATGTAGTTCACTAATTCTTTCTGATAAACTAACCTTCTTGTCTGTACTCAAACATTCTAGGATCAGCTTTGATTGGAATGAGTCCTAATCTGTGAGCTAGAACCTCATCCTGTATGATAGATGTATTATTGTAGATATAGACCTTCTCAATACCCATTGTTGGTACCTAACAAAATGACAACATTCAAGGCAACTAGGTTACAGCTGTTAAGGGTGTGTGGATAAGTTGCACTTAATTTTTTTTTCCTTCATTATTTTTCATTTTTTAAAAGAAGTAATGGCAAAGACACTGTGTAATAAAGTTAGTAAATTATGACGAACTGGATAGGGCTTTCCTATACTCAATGGAAATTTATAATTTAAACAAATGGGCTTTTATGTAATGTCTACAATTTCAACACTTTGCATAATCACTGACTACTTTATCAGCACTATCTGGATAAAAAAAATATGATGTATCATCTGTCTTGACTCACTCGACATGATTTGAGTTTGGTTATAAACCTTATTCTCTAAAAACCCCAGCCCAAGTTATCTCAAACTTGCATTTCATTTATTCCACTCTCTTAAAAAACATCACAATATATACAATACATGTTTCATAACTGAGTGCAGATAAGGAGTGGGGGAATCATGAAAAGCTCTTTAGGCTTGTCAGAGATGATTCCCTGAAATATACATAGTTAAAATTGAAACATTTTAAAACAAGAAAACAGAGAATGAATATATTAAACTACGGATAGGACAGATGAATTAAAGAAAGAAAGAGGCAAGGAGAGAAAATGAGATTTTAGGAGTAAATTTTTTTTATACCTTTTACATATTAGCATTTCATATCATTTAAATTTAAATGACCCTTATACAAACGTTTGAAATGTTGTAATGATTTACATTTTTTAATGGATTCAGGTAGATTGTTCCATACCAGTGGGCCGTGAAAAAATACATTGTCTTTTGTAGTACAAGTTTGGCGTAAAGGCAGGTGAAAGTTTTGAGCAGATCTTGTATCATATATGCATTTTACAATTCTGAGTGAAGTAATCTTTACATGGCTTTGGTAGAGATACATTATCATACACAGTGAACATAAAATTAGCAATATTTAGTGATATCATGTCATGGATTGGCAAGAGAGTATTCAATGGGTCACCCTTACTAAATCTATTATCCAAAGGGAGAATGTTTTAGGTAAAATAGGAGGAATATTGTAGGTGAAATAGGAGGAATATTGTAGGTGAAATAGGTGAAATAATTATTGGTTACTGTATCATCAAATACAACAATACTTTACAATGTATACAATAATTTTCAATGTATTTACGTATAGACAATGAATCATGAGTACAGTTCACATAGCTTGACTTAAACATGTACCAAAAGTGTATTAAAAGTGATGATACAGAATAAAGTGAAAATATTCTTACACAAATAATGTTAGAATGACTTAATTTGTGTACCTCTGCAAGAAGAATCCTCCTGAATGCATTAGCTAATGCTGGATCCACTCCTACCATGTCAAATTCAAGCTCTAAATCAGTCAGACGAATCACATCAATACGGAAGTTCTGTTATAACAAAACAATCCAATACAACTGATAATACATCATTTTTTTACATATACACTGAAAATAGTGGTTAAATATTGGACACCTTGACTAAAACAAGATATGAGAGAGAGAGAGAGAGAGAGAGAGAGAGACTTGCATTCAAACATTTTACCCATCATAGTCAGTCAGAAATTTCAGACTTTTGTGCACTGTCTTTATATCTTTCAAATGTAATTAGCGGGCAAAAGCATGATGCTTTCCGATTTAGGACATTTCAGTGTAATACCAGAGCTTTAATATTCATCTTCTCTTCTTTGCTACCTACATGTAAATCTCTTTACGTTACCTTTGTAAATTTGTCCAGGTTCCATGAATCATCACATCCAACATAGTTTCCAGGGAAACTTGAACTGTGAACCTTTGTGTTTAAGAAATAAGAAACAAACATAGAGGTGTTATGCTAGAATTCAGCTTAGGTAGAATCATTCATTCATTTGATTTTTAAATAGACAGGTTGAGGGTTCAAATTCCTGCTCGACATTTATGTCCTTTGGCAAGACAATCCCCATTTGCAACACTGCCACAGTCCAACCAGAGAGCTTCATCATATATATAGTGGAATACTCCACAATAACCAGGGGCAGTATTTTGAAAACTATGTTAACTTCTATGTTAAGTTGCAAAGTTATTACATACCATTCAAGTCCTTCAACACACCTCTAAATCAGTATTGTGAAAATTATGTAAAGGGTATGTTATCTTTTTTTAGGTAATGCCCCTGGCCGACACACCCATTTCTCATGGATTCTCGAATGAGGATTACTGTTAAAATGTTCTCGTAGCCAATCACGTTTCATGTTTGATAGCATTTAAAGCTATACAAAACTCCTGAACTGCGCGTAAAATGAATGAGTGCGCAGACACGGGCACCATGGTTTTTTGAATGCTGAAATGACATGGCTTTTGTTTCTTGTGAAAATGGCATTGTTCTTGCTCTAATTTTGATGAGATTTTTTGCAAACTTACTCTTCACAGACTTTAGAACATCAGAAATAATATAAAACTAAGCTTTAGAGGAATATTGGAGAAATTCTCGTTCATTTTCAGGTCAAATCTTAGGTGTGCATAGCCTGGAAGGCTCTGTGAAGAGTAGCGTCAGCTTTTTTTTACTCTTCACAGAGCCTTTCAGGCTTAGCTATACGAGCTCTGTGGCTTATCAATCTGGTACTACTGGCCACAGAGCTATACAGCCCATGCCTATAGTGTGTGTGGAGGAGGATATCAACCAAAAAATCTAGATCTAAATATCACCATTTCCCACATACTGTGAGCCATGCAAACCACCCTCGGAGTTTGCTAAAGGGGTTACCTTCCAGGATCAACTAAGATTGTAAAAATTGAATGAATAAAAAAGAAAAAAAGCCACAAAATCGGCAGGTGTGATCGGGGTTTTTTTTACCTTTCATATGTAACTTGTATGGTGGTGTGACCATATTTCGCTCGTGTCCTAAGTTCGCGCACAGGGTAATATCTCAAAAACTAGAAAGAATTTCGAAAATCTGATAGCACCAATCTATAGAGGAACCTAAAATTACCTAGAGACAAAATTTTCTTTCAAATTGGGTGAGAAGTTTTGAAGATATTGACGAAACATCGGCAAAATTTGCTACTTTTTTGCGTCCGTTTCCGAAAATATGAAGTACCGACAAGGGTCTAGAAATCGTCATTTTGAGAGAAGATGTCATCAAACTTGTAAGTAAAGCATGATACCAAATGATTGTATGATAAAATTGCCTTGCAAATGATGTAAATAACTTACCTTTAATGGATTGTTATGTTGGATTAAGTAGATGCAAACTCGCGTGCGTGAAATAAGGTCTCGCTGTTTTCATGACCCATTTTCAGTTCCATGCGCGTAGCGATCCGACATCGAATTTTGAAATCGGGATATCTCCGAAATTCTTAGTCGATCAGCTTCCTTCTTGGACACATTTGCAGACTAATATTTAGCTTTCCTTTTGGTATGAATCGTTTTGAATAAATTACTGTAGAATATGAGAAATTACAGATGGAATTTCACATTCCTAGAAATTTTTAAAATGTGCGCGAAATATGGTCACCCCATCATACATATGGGACTACACCAATCTTTATCTTGCATGTGTAGTCCCATATATACAAGTTACAAGTGCAAGGTAAAAAAAACCCGATCACACCTGCCGATTTTGTGGCTTTTTTTCTTTTTTATTCATTCAATTTTTACAATCTTAGTTGATCCTGGAAGGTAACCCCTTTAGCAAACTCCGAGGGTGGTTTGCATGGCTCACAGTATGTGGGAAATGGTGATATTTAGATCTAGATTTTTTGGTTGATATCCTCCTCCACACACACTATAGTCTAGGCATGGGCTGTATAGCTCTGTGGCCAGCACCAGATTGATAAGCCACAGAGCTCGTATAGCTATTCCAGGCTAGGTGTGCAGACATAGGGCTCCCCATCATACATGGGGCTGCAAACCGGTGCAGGTATGCCGTAAACCAGCTAAAATTAAAAAACAGGGAAAATGAAAAATTAATATCACGGCACAGCAACTCTTATTTTGGGGGGATTATACTTTTGCTCAAACAGTAACAACCATGAACTTCCAATGTTATTTGGGTAAAAAGTGAAAATAATTCTGGAATAAAGAAGTAAAATTGGATTTTGTCTTAATCATGATGATAATACTGGCACATGCACCCTACCCTTGAGACACACACTAGGCCTATCTCATTAAGTTCTGCAAGAATCTTCAAGCTTGAAGGAAGCAGACTCATGCTCCTAGACCTAAGAAGAAGAAGAAGAAGAAGAGCTGACCCTGCCCAAATAAGATTAAGAGTGAGGCTAATATAATAAGTAATGTATATAATGAACGAGAGACAGAATTTTTTGTCTAACATACAACAGCATAAACATGACATTAAGAATTAAGTAACACAGTACTACGATACGGTAATACAACATATTCTAAGAAATTCATATCCTTACATTGTCAACTCCATGTTCAAGAAGTCGCACACGTGTTTTGATTTCTTCAACATGCGCCGCCATGCCTCCAACGCAATGTGTATAGTGCAGTACAGTATACAGTGCATGTAGATAAGATAACCTAACCCATGGCCCACCATCATGCATGCCGCTCGCTCCGAGCTAGCTAGCTCCAGCTAGCTCCGGTGCCATATGTGCGCTCGCTGCCGAGCTCAGAAGCTCCGCACTGAACACTTACTAGGCCAGTACGGCTGCGCACTTTTTAGTACTTTACATTCCTGATCTTATCATATTACGTGTACAAAGCAAGTACTAGTACAAGCGCATTGCACTCCGAGCTCGCCCTCCAAATGGAAGAATCCACTTTTTTTGTTTTTTTGTTTTTTTGTTTTTTAGAGAGGTTGGTGGTTATAATCCTACTGATATCGATGTCAATTTTATGATATATTTTGAAAATTGAAAATATGTGACTAACTTACAAAATATAGGTCTAGATTACGAATTCATTTCTGTGAAAAATGTAGATACTTTACATTAAAAAATGATATATATTCATTTAAAATTAGCGGAATTTCATATTCACCCCCAACTGACAAATGAATGCTACCAATTCATTTCCGGACGAAGACTAGAAGACGCCCTCTGAATCAGTGCCGAATAAAATGGTAATTCTCATCTTTAATAGGCAGATTTAGTAATGAAAACAACATTTATATTTTGATATGACATTTATTCGTGATTTTGAGTTTTTTGTAGATCGAATTGATGTGCATAGATTAATATAAGTTAGATTCTAAATGTACTTTTTAGTGAGTGGTCCCGTACGTAAATAATGGTGTTGTCTAGACTAAGGTTAGAAATTATTGTAGTCTAGATTTAACTTGTAAGACTTGTTAAATGTTAGATAACCTCGCATGTGTGTGAGTGGAAATTAGATAAATGATCAATGAATGAATGAATGAGTACTCACTCATTCGCCTTTTCGGTTTCCTTGGGCCTGTTTCTCGAAACCAACAACAACAGGGCAGTCATAAATTTATACGCCAACTACGGAGATGTCTATGAAGTATGACTATGATCTTCCTAAACTGTTTCACGAAGAGCTTACTAACTAGACATCTCGTAATATCGATCCTATAGCCTTAGGCTATTGACGAGAGTACTTTTTAAAAGTCTCTTTAAAAAGCTAAATTTAACTCAAACTGCGAATATTTGAATGAATTAGGAAACACTTTTTAAATTATGTAAATTAGACGGATTCACTGGTCATGCTGGTAAATTGAAAAATATGAGTTATTGATCTCATGATCGGTGAGACAGTTTTTACGTTAGATAGGTACCCTCCAGTTGTCATCATTTGATAGTTTATCAAAATACACCCATATATTTTCATAGTAACAATAAGATATGAATGTTTTACACAATGCTTTTAGGCTTGATTATGATATTAATTACAAAAATATTCATATTATAAGTTTAAACACGTATATTTCAAAGTATTCATTATAAAAATCGTTCATACAATTTATGTTTATGCTGATATGGGTCTAAAAACCACAGAATAAGCCTTTGACTATGGCTGGTCTATGGTGTCTGATTACAGTTCCCTCGTCGGATTTAGTTCACCAAAGAAATCTTTTTAGAAACCATTTATGAAGATCTTTTACTTATTTGTTTTCACATAACCTGCATGCTTGTCATGATACAAGAAATAAAATGTGATTTTCATTATGTTAGCACATCATTTTTCAATTCATGCTAATCGATCAGATATGAAAGACCCATATCCTAAAATAGCTTTGCCATCAGAGACTTACTAAATCCATTTCAATATAAAACATACCTAACAACAGTTATGAATTGATAGTTTTTCTAGATTATAATACTTTGCATTGCTTAATCAGTAGGCTTTCATTTTTTTCTTGCCCAATGTTTATTTGTCAATAGTATAATATTTTGTTTTCAGTTTCTAATGATACCTAGGGATACCTAGGGAAGATACTGAATGCAGGCACTAGGCCTCTGTATTCAGTTCCAAGTTCTTCTTCCTTTTTAAGATGGCTGGATCATTTCCTGGTGCAGGCGACTCATAGTCGTATTTAATCGGCTCACTTTTCCAGCACCTATCCAATGCTACTTCAAAACTGTGCACACTCGGGGCAGTAATGGTGTCGTTAGAGAGATTATTCCATGGTTTACGTATTCGTACATAAAAAGAATTTTTGTACCTCTGAGTTTTGGTCCTAGGAATAAACAGTTTCTTACTATGCCCTCTTGTCTGATCTTTTCAAGTAAAAAAAAGTGCTGGACGAAGGGGCCCTGTATCAACTATACATGTATTAAAAACACATGCCCAGAAACTTTTTAAAAATGTTTCCCTGAATATGAAAATGAAAGAAAGGGGATATTTTTTTTTGTGAAGGCTCGTAAATACACTATCCACTGTGACCACCAAAGTTAAGGCTCATATCATTTATTTAATTCTTGACCTTTCAGTTAACTTTTGTTTGATTCTATAAGAGTCTATTTCTATATAATTATCTTAAGCAATCATTTCTAATGTAATTTTCTTTTTTAAATTTTCCTATTGCAGATTCGATTTATCCTTATTCAGAACCGTGCTGGCAAGACCCGGCTTGCCAAATGGTACATGGCATTCGATGATGAAGAGAAACAGAAGTTGATCGAAGAAGTTCATGCTTTGGTTACAGTTCGAGATGCTAAACACACAAACTTTGTAGAAGTGAGTCTAGTTCAGGTTATAATATCTTGAACTGTTCTTCCCTTATCTTACTTAGATCCTGTATTAAGATTCTCTACTGTGAATTTGTGAAATAGAAATAAGAAATGCAGTAATAGCGACTTAGACATCCAAATAGCATGCATTGCACAGAGCTTCCAACCATTATGTTTTGTTTGTTTTGGGTTGTTTTTTTTTACCATTATAGTATATTTAGATTATAATGAAAAATGGCAGTATATTTTACCTCCTTGTTTAATTTTTCAAACACCAACACATTTATTGGACATTTTTCAAGAGAGCACTAATAAAGAGAATTTATTGAGAGATTTTTAGAGAGCAGCCAATTTTCATATAAGCTTTAGCAGGGCATTGGTCTCAGTATATGTACGGTTTTAGATTTGGTATAAAATTTTGTTTAAATTTTACATGGGGAAATTGAAAAAACACATTTTTCTAGGCTCCCTTCTTTGTTCAGCAAAGTTGGCAGTGCTGATCAATCACTGCTCAATCTTGAGTGTATTGATCACTAACTGACAACTTCTACTACTGTCTATGTGATAGCAGACGCTGTTTAATTAGACATGTTAGTGAGTAGAGAATATATGAGAGAGTGTAAAACTGGCTGCTTTCATATCTTATTGTATAATTTGTTTACTTTCATTCCAAGCAACTTGCTATCATGGTGTAGAACCTCTTTATCATACTTGAAGAAATTTCGCCAGCAAAATTGATAGTCATCGTAGTAGAATTAACTTTTCTTCTTTGTGTTTTAGTGTACACTGATGATTTATTGTTTTCATCCACAGTACCGTAACTTCAAGATTGTATACAGGAGATATGCTGGTCTCTACTTCTGCATCTGTGTAGATGTGGGAGATAACAATTTAGCATACTTAGAAGCAATACACAACTTTGTGGAAGTAAGTATTTTTCTTTTATGTACAAATATTGTTAGTGGGTTATCAATAACAGATATTAGTTTTTCCTATAATTTTATCACAATCCTAACACAAAAGTGGGAATTTATTTTGGGGCTGTGTTGGGGGGGGGGGGGGCTTTTTTAAATCTTATAACAAACTGCATATATCATGTAAACATTTATTTTATTAGTCTTGAAGTATATCTCAAGTCTGAACTTTCTTTAGGAGTGTTCCTCATTGTGTTTTGGTACCAATCACCAAGAAATATTTTGCTCTCTATTATGTTAGGGGATTCATGTTGTTATACTATATTCAAAATATGGGCTTCAAATATTAATTCTATAAAGAGATATTGCAGTTTTAATTACACTCTCTATAAGCGTAAAACCGACTTGTGAGAAGACTACTCGATGCATGCATACGTGCTCGCCAAGATAAGGACTCGTGTGGAACCAAACTCGACGTTTGGTTCCGCGCGAGCATTTTCATGTTATCCTTTATTTCCTTCATACTCCTTAACTGTTGACCGATAGAATGCCAGATAAAGTTCTTCGAGATTGATTTTATATTTTATACCTGTACACAAATTATTTTTTCAGGTGATTGGTACACTTTAACATTATTAGCTATTTGAAAATTTGTACATTTACCACATATTTTCATCCCAGATAAAGTGTAAGTAATGAAAACATTTATTCGATAATATAAGCCACTAAGAAAGTTCTATGTAATTTGAACTACAGTTGAACCTATTATATGTACCTTTTGGGTAATTCATACTACATGTATTTTTCTATTTAATTTTCCTTTGAACATTTTCACAAGGTGAATGAGTATACCTATAGTTTTCTGAAACCTTCAAATATTCTCTTTTTATCTAGTATCTACCTCACTTCTCATATTTTTGCTATTCTTAGTCTTGAATGAGTAGACTTATAGTTTTCTGAAACCTTCAAATGCATGTAAAAGGTATTCTCTTTTTATCTATACCACTTCTCATATTTTGCTATTTTTTAGGTCTTGAATGAGTATTTCCACAATGTCTGTGAGCTGGATTTAGTCTTCAATTTCTACAAGGTGTACTCTGTTGTAGATGAGATGTTCTTAGCTGGTGAGATCAGGGAAACAAGTCAGACCAAGGTTCTTAAACAATTAATGGCTCTTGGACAATTAGAGTAGACACGATTATTCCAATAAATTAGACTAGTTTTCCATTGTAAAATGCTTCAAAATGTCTCCAATTGCACTATCACTGGTCAGAGTTACTATTCATAGCTAATTATGCGATGCCAGATAGTGTGTAGTGAAATTATCTGTGAGCTCTCTAAATTCTTTAGCAAGAGTTTGCAAGTACCCTGAAGTATAAATTGAAATTTCA
Organism: Heliocidaris tuberculata; assembly: GCA_025618425.1. Taxonomy (NCBI): domain Eukaryota; kingdom Metazoa; phylum Echinodermata; class Echinoidea; order Camarodonta; family Echinometridae; genus Heliocidaris; species Heliocidaris tuberculata. The sequence continues at coordinate 46,193,511 of CM046834.1, read as the reverse complement.
GTTTTCCAAAGTGATTTCTATGGGGATTCTTACCTCTAACAAAATTATTTGTGCTGTCTGTCCAAGTCAATGGTTATAATTTTTTTTTAAATGTAAACTTGTCACATTGCCATGATTGATATTTCAGTTGATTCAAAGTTTCAACTATGTACAAGTATTTGAATATTGATAGTTTAGAATGCATAACACTATGAGAACTTTGGAATTTTGACTTTGAAGGTTTTTTTTAGCTCATTTAGTTGGTGTAGTGCTTGGAGACATTTTGAAAGTATTTATAGCTTTGTATTATCCTTGATATGTATAAATTTATATCTGATACGAAACTTGTATAGTAAGTGTATTACTAAATGTGGCTATCAATCCATGTGTACATATAAACTATGTGTTGTTTTGTTCTGATTCACCATTGTACAAACCATTTTTGTTGTACATGTAGTCATGTAGATACATGTAATTACATGTTAACAACCAGAATATCAATGAGATTTCACTTTGTTTGGCATCATCGCAATCTTCAGACACCACTGATGCTCAGTTGCATTAGATAGAAGGAATTGCAATTTTTGTGTAAACATGCAATTATTTCAGATCTGCTCATGTATGGTGTGCCAAATGCCATTCTTTCCATTCTTTACAAATCACTGCAATCCTGTAATGAAATCAATAAACAAAATAAATGTAGTTGTGAAAATAAAAAAGATGAATTATTATAATTTAGAATATAGAATCACAGTGAATGAAGATGCTGACATGTAGTGGTCTGTAACTCATCCCACATCCCAAGGGCTTAGATCTGGCTTTGAGCTGTGATACATCATAGAACAATCAACAATCAAAATGAATCATGAGCAAAGAAGTGATTATGCTTCATATATTTGACCAACATTCAGTGGTATTTTTGTGCTGAATGAAATTGGATATACAATATGTATGGATATTTCATACACCATCATCTGTAAAGGTGAATAAGACAGGAACAAACCTCATTTCAGGGGGAAATTGTGAAAAGGAAAAAGCAACCAGAGACTCACACTGTAGAGGTCCAAGTCCAATTATGCCATACCTCTTTTTTCCTTGGAAATTTATTTGGAAAGAGTTTAAATCTACTAAGAAGGTAATTGTTTTGATAATTTATTATTGTAGTAAATTGTGACACATTCCTAGTAACATAAGTAGAAATACAGTTACTGTAAGTCAAATTTTGCCTAAGTCGAACTATTTTTTGCTGTCCCAACAGATTTGACCTATGCAGAGTTAACTGTACATGTCCATTCTCCTATGTCAATGAAATTATTTTTTTCAACCTTAAGTAGTTATACCCAGGTCTCTTTTTAGATTATTAAAATTATTATTGCCATTGTTAATGTACATGTACAAGGGCAAGATTAAAGCATGGATATATCCATGATTAAAGCACATGAATTTTGTTATACATGATACATTCTGTGTTGTATTGAAGCATATGTTCAAAGTATTAGAAGGGAATGCATAGAAATTTCTCTTGCGAGTAAATTTTGCCTTGTCACCCCAAAGTCGTTATTAATGTAAAGTTACTCTGCAGTACCGGTATCCAGTTTAAAAACTCATGATTTTCATTTTGGCCACAAAATAGCATACAAATATGTATTGGTTTTACATGTTATTGAAATATTGTGATATATTTTTAGCAGTGAAGGCAATGTTGTTGTGATTGTTCATACTTATTGGCTACTCAATAAATTGCCTAGTGCTTTGTGAAGATGTACTTGTATTTTATATTACTTCTCGTAGCATCAGTGGTGCCAGATGTGGAGTAAGAAATCTGTTGATGAAAATGCATGAATGTACATATGTACATATTTGGTGAAACTGTGTGAGAGTCATTGGCAGGAATGGATATTCTCTCTTCTGCACTATTCAGTTAATGTACATGTGTATCTCTAACACGGTCACAAAGACTTTCAAGAAATCAACTCAAGGGCAATTTCAACTCCCCATTGTACATCCCATAGAAATCATGATCAGATTATGTAATACACCTGTACATAATTGTAATGTTCCCACATTTCTATAGATGATGGACAAGGCTATTGAAATATCTGTGTGATGATTTTTTGAAAGTCTTTACAATCATGTTCCCTTATACTGTATGTATTTTTGTAGTTTTTGTCTTGCCTGCATAGCGGAGCGAGACTATAGGCGTCACTATTTCTGGCGGCAGCGTCATCAACAATCATGCTGTAATCACAATAACTTTCTATAGATTTGAGGTAGAATCACCAAATTCATACCACAGGTACATCTCTTAAAGGCGCAGGTCAAGTTCGAAAATGAGTCTAATTTGACCAAGGTCAAAGGTCAAGAGGTCATTGAACTTTCAGTGAAAATCACCTCACATGTCATAACTTTTTTGTTCCTTTGGGGTAGGATCACCAAATTCAAATCACAAGTATATGTCATGCAGGTGCATGTCATGTTTGCAAGTGGGTCATTGTAAAAGGTCAAAAGGTCTGTGAAAATCACTTTACATGTACATGTAATAACTTTTTGTACCTTTGAGGTATGATCACCAGATTCATACCACAGTTACCTCCATTTAAGGCACAGGTCAAGTTTTAAATAATAGGTCAAATCTGTTCTATGTCAGAGGTCAAAAGGTCAATAAACTTCATTGAAAGCTAAATTATTAACAGCATGGACAAACAGCATTATCTAATTTTCCAGGGATAAAATGTATGTAACATCATCATTACTGCTTAGTATGAATAAAGCTACCAGACCAAAGTTCACATTCTTGTTTGCACAGCGAGATTCAGGCAAGAGTGGCTTTTGTCTTGTTTTAGAATCCCCCATCCCCTTCCCCTCTCTATCTTTCTCACACATCTGAGACCTCTGCAAAAAAAAAGAGTTGTGACTAAATGCAAATCAAAAATATGTGATCTTCTTGATTGAAAGTCAGTTGCTTTTGACTTGAGGGGTTGTGTCAATTGTAGTTATAACATGGACAAGAGATCCCAAGTATCTTTCCAGTTAAGACTTTCCTTTTCACCATGTATATATATTTCTTTCTCTCTTCATTTCTTTCCACCAGTTTATTTTCTCTCTTTATGTATACATGTATATCTTCCTCTTTCTTATGTATTTCTCTTTCCCATCTAGTATCCTTTTCTCTTCCATCTTGTCTGAAACCTCTTTCTCATGTAGCCCCCCCCCCCCTCCAATTGAGTGTTTATTTTACACATATCACCCACTTGAATTCTCTTTTTTTCATTCTCGTAGATAATCAGATTCTCCCATTTACACACTTTATATTTAGTTATTCATATTTGATAGCAGTAGTCTTGTAAAGTATTTCTCTCCCATCCATATCTAAAACAATGCTCTTCCTCAATGATAGCAAATGTAGTCATCTCTAATCTAGTTTAGTAGTTCATATTACCCATTTTAAATAGTCATATATCTTTTTCTCTTTCTCTTATCCTTGTTATCTCACTTTCTATTGTACATACATCTACTTTCTCATCGTTTCTTCTTTCTATTTAATAAATGTACAATGGAAACTCAGTCAAGAGAATATTCCTGATATAACAAGGTAATATTCTGGTCCCAGCTCTTTATATTCTATAGTTTTTTTAATCCAGATATAACGAGATTCCTGCTATAACAAGGTAATTTTGATGGTCCCAAGGACCTCGTTATACTGAGTTTCCACTGTATTTATATCTCTCCAATCTAGTATACAGGAATCCTGTTCTTTATCATTCAATACAATTCCTGTTCTCCCAAGTATTGCTCGCTCTTCTATAATTTCAGAGCTTATTGTCTTGATTTCTCCTCTCTCTTCCTTTCACTTTCCCAATTACATGTACAGTGGAATCTCGTTATAACGAGATCCTTGGGACCAGAGAAATTACCTCTTTATATCGAAACCTTGTTATATCAGGGCCAAAATACAATAGAATACAAAGAGATGGGACCAGGAAAATCACCTTGTTATAACGAGAGTTTGTTATATCAGTGCTCTTTGTAACGAGGTTCCACTGTACATGTATAAACTCTAGTTATTCCATTTGATGTCACCATTTTTCTCTCAGTCACTGTCACTGATTTATCATATCTCTCCTTCCCTTTCCTCCTATCTGATTTTCCAAGTACTATTACCCTGTTTCTGTCATTATTCTTTTCTCTCATACTTTGTTTCAAATTGAACTTCCCTTCATGTACACATGTACAAAAAATGATAAGTGGACAAACAATTTACATTTATGCAATTTTATCAATTTTTATAACATTTTCTATTGTGACATACACAGCAACAAAATATGAAAATGTGCTACCACAGGTACATAAACAAATATTCTACTGATGATGTTTCACAATTCTCATTACTCAATGATCTTAACACATTTTGATAATATACACTGTATACATTCTTGTAAAGCAAATGCACCATATATAGCGAATAGCGAAATATCGGGAAAATAATGTACCAAAAACATTTACAATTTACAGGTTGTATCAACTACTTGTTATTTCAATTATGTTTCTTAAAATATTCTGATAGCACATGTATTGCATATCTTAAATCCATTTAGTTTCTTTGTAACATCAAATTTTGAAAGCTATTCTGATCAAAATGCTGAATCTAAATAAAGAGGACAAAAATTTTATTTTCCTGCATAAAAATAAATGGTAATGTAATTTTCTATAAATTCCTGCACCATAATTAGAGGGTTATCATAAATTAGTGGTACTATGAATTGATTAATCCACATTATTTTATACATTTTCCATTCATTTTAGAGTACAAAGTTATGCAAGTGTAAATAAGTCACTTGAAGTTTTTGTGAATATAGTAGCATGTGGAAGGTCTATACCCTTCTTTCTTGCTTTTAAAGTAATAAGCTATTCCAATACTAAATAATACTAAACAAGTTGTAAGCTTGGTGAGTTAAAAATATTTAGAAAGGTTTACAATCAGAATTCACTCTTTTGGCAGATCAAGAGAAGACAGAGAGTGAAATAATTTTCTACATTCACTTTGCCTGTCTATGTATGCACCTCAATATAAGAATCCATGAGTCAGAGGTTTAAACTTTAAACTCTATCAAAACAGGTCATGCCTTTCAAAACTGTTCACAGTAATGAGAAATTCACATTTCACAGCCAATTCTCGTTTCACTAGACAAAAAAAAAAAAAGACGGGGAAAGTATAACAAATGTAAGAAAAAGGATCTAAACTAAATGTGCATCAAAACTTCACATCAAACTAACAATGTAATATGGATGGAATCAAATGAAGAACTTCCCATTCTATCAACCAGAGTTCCATGGTAGAGAGCCGCAGACCCTAAAAAAGTTTTATTACATTGCGATCCTTAAGGTCTATTAAGAGAATAACAATTACCAATTTCCAATTACCTATTCCTCTGGCATTTTATTCATGAAATCAAGTACATATATTTGGTCAGAACTTAAATTTCAGGGTTGCCTGGGTGTCATTGATCACCTTAATCACAGAAAACAAAAAGCTCTACCTTTGCAGTCTAGGTGGCAACTAAAAATGAAAAATGTATACACTTATTATTATTAATAATAAATTTGCACAAGCCTTAGGAAACTACCACCTAAAGTTGAATTTGACAACCCTAAAGCCCAGTTAGCATTTCGACTGACAATCTTACCTCTCTTTAAGTACATACTGGCTAACTTCAGTTGTGTACCATAATTTGAAATGCAGTGATTTATTACATCATTACGCCTCCTCTCAAACTAAAAAAAAAAAAAAAAAATCAAAAGGGATGAAACATCTTAACTGACACACACAACTCCCTAAGAAGTTCTGCTTATTTACATATCACACAATCACATATGGGGAGACGAGAGGGACACATGTAATCTATATATATGAAAATACAGTGATGTCAGCATGAAATTTTCTTTTAATACACAATCTTCTTACTACAAAATGTACAAGTTCAGGTCACAAATTAGTACTGTTAATCTATCAGATGGTGTAAAGCACCAATGACCATATTCAATCATATTTTTTTGAAGAGTCCATTTAATTTCATATCTTGTTAAAGGAGAAGTCCACCATGATTATAAGTTGCTTTTATAAGAAGCAGAAAACTTGAAGAGACAGATCAGTGAAGGTTTGAGTAAAATATGTTAAGAAATAAGAAAGTTATGAATTTTTGAAGATTTAATCAATCAAACACAAACTGGCAACTCCGTGTCATATCTTGCCATCTCCACTCCCATTTGCCCTGTACACAAAAAATCATTAATTTCCATTTTCTCTAAAGAAACTATTCAATCAGACATGGACTTTAGAAATAAGCATTGCAAATAAGTTTTTACACAAAATCTGTTTGAAACAAATCTATTACTTCATCAAAAACCAAGAATGAAAATTAATGAAATTTTCTGTATTGAGCAAATGGGAGAGGTGCTTGCAAGATACGTCACAGAGTTTCCAATTTGTGTTTGATTGATTACAACTTCAAATTCATAACTTTCTTATTTCTTATCAGCTCTTGCTCAAAATTTTACAAATCTGTTTCTCTCATTTTTCTGCTTTTAAAACTAAATACCAGGGTGGACTTTCCCTTTAATAACTTTGCACTTCAATTATACATCAGTAGATGTTATTTCAATCAAATGCAGAGGTATTGATGAGATTCTTGTAAAATTACATCAAAAAGTTCCATTCTCTGTGTATAGTAGTGAGCCCCATCAACCCCATACCCCCCCCCCCCCCCTCTCTACAAAAAAGATTGGCAGTTAAGAGTTTTTATGTTTTGTTAATGGACATTCCTGTAAGGAGAACATACATAGAATAGGCTAGACGAGCTAAATCTAGCAGATTATACCTGTATATCCATTATATACAATCATGCAGACTGAGAATCACCCTGGTATCCCTTATGTCCTAGAGCTCCCATTCATCTTGGACATGTACAGGAACAGCACTCCTCTGCCTCCTACCACGTGGTGATGAGGTCTCCAATGGATTCCTTGGAGATCTGGGGTATCTCTTAGGGGTCCTGTTACCCCTCTCTGGTGTTATTGTTCTCCTGGATCTAGCAGGGGAAGGAGACTTGACAAGCCTTTTGACAGGTTTGACAGGTGATCTATGTTTGATGTTGATTGGTTTCCTACTAACAGGGGTGCGAAGTCTCACTTGCTGTGTAAGATGAACTGGTGTAAGAGGGGTTGCGAGTCTTGGATCCAAAGGAGCTGGTTTCCTGGTCCTGTGTAGCTGTGGAGAGTTGTTATCTCTGAGTGGTTTGACAAGGGGTACACTGGATGCTTCTTCCTCCATATCAAAAGCCTTCTCTCTCTTGAGTTTAACAAAAGAATCCCTCTCTTGGAAAGCTGTCTTTTGGCCTTGTGAGACAGGGCGCCTTCGTCTGATAGATGCCGGAGTTGAGGGGTTCTCTTTGTTGTTGGGTGTGGAAACATTCTGCATTGATCTGACATTCCTTTTGGGACACTTCGTGAGTGGCTTTTTATTGGAGGTTGGGGTACTGATATCTAACATTGACTGTGAACCCTGAATAGGGCGACTTTGACTGGAAGTTGAGGCAGCATGTTCCTCCTTCGGGGTTGAGATGTTCTCCATAGAAGAACTAAGAATCTTCAAAGTTGCCCTGCTCCCAACAGCTTGCAAGAATGAGTCATTCAGATCTTTGCTTCGTGTTGACATTGGATGCCTAGCAGCTTGAAAATTGGAAATACCACTGTCCATACTGGTTGATTTAGTCAATGGTGTCAGAGGTTTGGTCACTGATCTCATCTCCTTCTGACTGCATGCTCTTGTCTTTCTTACACTACCACGAACACTAACGTTGAAGTCTTGGTCACTCGAGAATGAGTTAAAGAGTTGAATATTAGCTTTGACGATGCTTGAATTCTTCTTGTTTTTCCTCCCTCTTTGTTCATCCTGTATGGGCAGAGTCTGGGAATGGCTCCCCAGAGATTTCTTCATGTCTGACTTGAGGGCGTCATTTATCAAGTTCTGCATGTCACTATCACTTATAGTGCTATCAACACTGTGTGGCACCTTAAATGTGTCGTCTTTGCTTACCTTACAATCTGTAGAGGTAATAACTGTATTCTTATCACTTGCATCATATTTGTCACTACTAATGCAAGTTTGTAATTTATCAATGTCTCCCTCATATACTTCTAAATTCTCATCAATAACTACTCTGTTAATATTTCCCTGTTTATCATCAGCACCACTTTGATCCTCCTTCTCATGTTCTTGTAAGTATGAGACTTTAGTACGCTTGGGATTTATTTCATCATTCTTCATCTCTTCTTCTTCTTCACTGCCTTCATCCTCCAAACCAGCATCAACACTGTCTTGCTTGCTTGAAAACTTATGTAGCTCTCTTTCTGGCTTCCCGTCTGTAACAGCCACATGGAGATCTTCCATTGAACAGCCTTTTCCACTATCAAGTGATTCAGATTTAGACATAGTACCCTTTCCAGAGTCTGGTCGAAACACAGCATTTGAGTATCCTTCAATGATCACAGTTTTCTTTGAGACTGACTCATTCATTTCTGATTGATTTTCAACAAGATGGGTCATCAAAGTATCATCAAGATTGGTTTCTTTTACAGGTGCAATTTCTTTAACAACCACTGTATCTTCAAGATTTTCTGTTTCCATCGGAGTCATACCATCAATAAAGTCTTTAGGAAGATCTTTCATGGCCACCATGGTATCATCTTTGCATTCAAACACACATGGAGAACAGATGTCTGTTTCCATGTAAGTGGTTGTAGGTTGTTTCTCCAGTGCCTCTGAACCAAACTGACTAAACTCTGACTTGTGGCTACAGCTACTAATCCCAGAGAGTACACTAGACAGACTCATTTGACTCAGAGATGGTGTCATTACCTTACTAGACACAACATCTTCAGAGGAACTTTGCTTCACACTCTGGTCTACAGTCTCCTGGAGATGTTCATCTTCTGTTGAGCTTCTAGTTGCATACACCATCTCAGCTGCTTTGATCTTTTGTCTGGTACTATCAGGAATGTGGATGGATGGACTTGTTCGCTCCTTCCCTAACTTACTCCCTATCAGCTGTGAAGCATGCTCTTGCTGTTTCTTTACATATTCCTTAGTAAGGTTTAATTCACTTACCATATTTGTATCAACCACCACAACCTTCGGTGATGCTACTGCCTTAGCTTTGGTATCTACAATGACCACCCGAGGGGAATCCCCAGCTGAGAATCTTATAGGTTTTATGGGACCACATGTATCACCCTTACTATCTGATGTGTGAATCCTTGTAGATCGACAAAGAACTGGGGAAGCACCAGTCAGGAGTCGAGCTGGAGAGCTAGGAGCCTTGATGTGTCTGCGAGTCCTGCTGGGACTGTCAAAGTTGGGACTTGCTCGGACTGGATGTTCAAAGAGCTTCATTGTGTCTAGGCCTCCCTCTGGTGGTGAAGCATTAGCAAGTCTCCATCCAACATCCTTGCTTTCCTTTCTCTTGTTTCCTTGTGTCTGAAAGTGTTAATTGTATCTAAGTTATATATGGGTAAGTACACAATGAGACAAAAAGTCACAAAAATGTACTTTTGAAAAGTAAACATATAAGAAAAGTACCCATATATGAATCTAACACAGGCACACTCAAACACACACACAAAAAGGCCTGGTTTATGGGTTTACTGTGATTTTTTCAGGAGATTTTAGTTAAAAAGTGAATATTTAAATGATTTTTAAACATAAGTCCTTGAAAAGTCTTACCTTGCTTGGTTTAGGAGACTTTGTACTCAATGACTCTCCATCCAGATTAAGAGCTAGGGATCTCCTGTGAGGATTGTAAAAGAGAGAGGGAGGGGGGGGGGGGGGAGAAAATAAACAGACAGAACACAAAGAAGGGGAGAGAAATTTGAACAAACTTTGAATCAGTGATATTGTTAAACAGTTCACATTTTTACTAATTAAGAGATCATTCAAACACTTGAGCTCAATAATCCAGTCATGCGGTCAACACAAAAACATCAAGAAAATCAACTTTTATTTTCATGTCAAATTTCAAGTTTGAAGAACATCAGAGAACAATTTTGTTATTGAAAATATCTTCCATTTTTAAAAAAAGTATCATGTAATCAACCCATTCCTGAAAAAAAAAAACCCCTTCTATAAAGTTTCAAAAGCTTAGAATATCAGTAGGAACTTCCATCTATAATCCTTAATGGCTACCTTTTGAGTTTCTTTGCACTGAGCTCCTTAAACTTTTTGAGTTTGCTTTTGGGTGTTTCCTGCCACCTGTCATGTCCTTTAGAGACCATCTCACTCCCAGCCAGCCTGCTAGGGGTGTGTCCAGCAAAGGACTCATCAGCATACACAATGGATGGGGTACCATACCTGAACAGTGTCTCACCATCTGCAGTAACAGCATCTGTGATATAAAGTCAAGGAAAAAATAATGCATCACACAACAATGAAAACTAGCCATATCTGTTTGCCAGAATATGTAATTTGCTGCAACAAGAAAATGATGCATATCATCATCTTTTGAAAAATATGAAGTTCAATTCTCCTAGTTTGATGTCAAAACAAGATATTGTTACACATTGTCTCAGGATAGACTATCCTATATCATGCGTCATCTCTATGATCAGAGTTTCAACATGGTGCTTTCCAGAGACACAATACATTCCATTATAGCCAGGTCTATGAGCGAGGGTCTGATAAGTTCTGAGGTGCAATTATGTCTCAGCCCATTCTCAGCCAGGTCTACATGGGTTTACCTGCTTCACCAAGAGCAGGTTCAGAGTGTTGATTAGGTGTTCCTTGGTGATGAGTCTTATGAAGATGGAGACCAGGTTTGCTGAACTGAGGATCTGTTGTCATCTTGTGCAGTAGAGCTTTTCTGTAAAGTAAAAAAAAAAAAAATGTATTTAGGATATTCAATCTTATTATCTAATCTGGAATACCATCTTATCAGATTCACTTTCATTCATAATAAGAATCTTTACATGTAGATATGTCCATACAATAAATGTAATTTTCAAAATGCATCATAGACAATTTACAGACATGCTCAGAAATAAACACAGACACTTTGTTATATATGCATGAAAATCACTTGGGTCACAAGAGGAGAGAAAAAGAGAGAGAGAGAGAAAAGGAATACAAAACTGATTGAAAATTAAGACAAGATAGGTTAAAAGTGATATGTACCCACCTTTTAGTAGAAGCAAACGCACTCCCAATATCCTCACTTGCTTTCCTCTTCATGATCTTTGGCGACTCCGCTGAAATGACATGAAAATTAGAGTAACTCAGTCTGATAAGAATACCAACCAATCACAATGCAGAACAGCTGGTACATGATATTTATGCCCAATGATCATTGATGTTTTAATTTAAAGATATAATTAATAACACTCAGCTAAAGTTTGTCTCCAGATGCATTTAGGACAAATTACCATGACTTTCTCAGGAGTGCAAACTTGAGAGGATTCCCAAGAATTTATCTTTGGACATCTTGTCAGCATATTCAGAGTCAAAGTGACAATATCAATGCCACAATTTAAAGTTGAAATACTTACTATGGTGTGCAGCAGCAGATAAGAATCAGCACATTAAGAATCAAAGTGACAATACCAATGCCACAATTTAAAGTTGCATTGCTTACTATGGTGTGTGTAAGAGGTAAAAGTTGTAGAATAATTATCCATCAGTATATGCAACATCACCCCCCACCTTCTCAGAAGAGTTTATTTACGAGGTACAGGTGGTCCTCTTGTTTACATTCCTTCTGACCATTCACTTCCTCTCTGGACACACACAGCTAACTCTTTGTTCCCCTACTGGGTACAGAGTATATACAGTTCAGAATGTTGGTTTTCCTCTCCTTAGTCCACCATCAGGTGTGGACTTTTAATACTCCTGCCAATCTATACTGATGGCGTTATACCTATAGGAGTACAAAGTTATAACTGCTTCCTAGGGACGTCATACCAGCATGTATTTTCACTATTTCAATAATAAAGTGAAGATTATCTTGAACAATATGATTTCATCTTCATTTTGTCATCTGTTGTGATTAACACTCCACCTCCACGCAACACCATTCATCAGTGAAGAACAATTATTCTAGAGTGTTACAGTGGTGGCAGCGTGAAGCGGTTTAACGCCATATCCCGCTCGATACCATTATATTCCTGATATTGCTAATTTTTCTGCTGATGCCGATCACACACTTTTGACAACATATTACTTCGATGAACTGTTCCTGCTTCTTTATATCTACTCATCATTTTGTGAAAAGCAGTTCCTGCATTTTGCGGACAATTCCTGCTTTCAATCTCTGTCGCTCATACTTTGACTGTACAGCTGTATTCTGTTCCCGCCATCCTTCAGATACCATTCCTAAATGTACTTGAGTTATCATGGTTTTACATTTATGAACTGTTCCAGAATCGTTTCCACCCTCAACTCTCATGCTCCATCGACTATTTGTCATGCTTCTGAATGCTAATTCTGTTTGATTTCATGTTCCTATTCTGACCGGACCTGTTCTACCCTTTCCTGTCATGCCTGTCATCCTCTTGGTTGGCCCGGAGTCATCGTTGCCATCATCACTTTTCTCCTCATCACCATCGTCTTCATCATAGTCAACACAGATCTACCTCTCTTTTGGCTCGCTGACTATCTCGCTTACCCTCCTGTTTTCACGAGTGATGGCTGTTGGTTCCTGCTCTCAACCTCTCCTTTCGGCTACTCAAAAGATGTGAACTAGTTTAAGACATTAAATTTTCGTCAAGCCTGAACTAGTAACTGTCTTGAATTATACAATTTGTTTATTTTGTTACATGTATGCCCTCATTATACTTAACGACCTGAGTAAGTTTTCCCTTCTTGATTTCCCACCATGTTACGCATTCGACTTTATTATCCCTGATTTTTAATATCTGTAATCCTCTAGGTTTCGCTTCAATTTTCTTAATATTCTTTGTCTCTATTTCCGCATTATTCCAAATCTGTGCACCCTTCCTTTTGATTCAATTTCACCTACATGTATGTTGCTGCCCTGGTATTTCGGATTTCTTGTTTATCATGATCTAAATGGATTGGAAATTGAAATATGGCATGTACTCTCGCCCAGTTCCATCTGTGTCATTTCCTTCTGTTCCCCACATCCCCATCTTCTTTGACATGTTTGATGACTCCTCTGTCCCTATTCCAGCCGCACTAGACTACTCATCTCCGCGCACTTTTCTGTTCATTTGTTTTCAATGTTTCTTGGTATTCTACGTTTTTTTAGCAAGTTAGATTTAGATGTTTTGATAGTTTTACATGTTTTGATTGGTCTTAGATTTGTTTTAGTTATAATTTTACTTATATACCCATTATAATCCATGTAGTGCAGTATTTTTGGGGGTATATTTTTGATCCATGTTATGTTGCTCTCTTGCTCTACTATCTCCCTTTTATTTTGATCGGTTAAAGATTCGGTTCAGTGCTTGGTTTATTGGTCTGTCATATGCCAGTATTTTTGCATAATCAAGTTTTCATTTTCTAAATTGAACAAGTAGGCCTACATACTGTTAGTCATAATCTGTAGAAGTTCATATAGGAGCTCATGTCGTTCACTAGTAATGTTTTTTTGGAAATTTGCTATTTGGATGATTTGTATTCACCTGACTTAGGTTTCACTCTTGGTTATTTGGATATATTTGGTTCTCTTCTTCTTTGCTTCGATCCATTACCTATGTTTATGTTACTTACTTTCTGTTTTATGACAACCATGATATATATGAACAGTTGTTCATTCCTTTCCCATTTCTACAACAGTCAAAAATAATGCATCATTTTGGTATTTTGAAACGAGGATGTTTCTTCTGGACGTTTCTTCTGGAAAGATAGGACGAATGTAAGAGGTAAAAGTTGTAGAATAATTATCCATCAGTATATGCAACATCACCCCCCACCTTCTCAGAAGAGTTTATTTACAAGGTACAGGTGGTCCTCTTATTTACATTCCTTCTGACCACTCACTTCCTCTCTGGACACACACAGCTAACTCTTTGTTCCCCTAATGGGTACAGAGTATATACATAAATAGTTCAAGAATTGCAGAATGTTAGTTTTCCTCTCCTTAGTCCACCATCAGGTGTGGACTTTTAATACTCCTGCCAATCTATACTGATGGCATTATACCTATAGGAGTACAAAGTTATAACTGCTTCCTAGGGACGTCATACCAACTTGTATTTTCACTATTCCAATAATAAAGTGAAGATTATCTTGAACACTATGATTTCATCTTCATATTGTCATCTGTTGTGATTAACACTCCACCTCCACGCAACACCATTCATCACTGAAGAACAATTATTTTAGAGTGTATCAGTAGATAAGAATCAGCACATTCAGAATCAAAGTGACAATATCAATGCCATAATTTAAAGTTGAATTACTTACTATGGTGTGTATCAGTAGATAAGATGCTCTCTGTTGACGATCCTGTTTTCAGAATGCCTAAGCTGTGTCCAAGCCCACTCACTAACACTATGGGAAGTAATGAAATGTGAAGAGTGAGAAGCCATTATCACAAGAACACGATCTGCATAAATATGAATATTTCAATCCAATTTTAATTTTGTTCAGATTAATTCTGACCAGTAAATTTTCATATATCTCAGGTATCTTATGAAATTCAAAGATGATTTATGTTCTTGACAATTACAAATTTTAATTTTCTACAAAATGTGGAAAATTAATTGAGCAAGCAACTCTAATGAGTTGACAGAAAATTCTAATGAAGTATGCTTAATGATCATATGCAAAGAATACTGTTATCTCAAATCCATGTTATCCACCAAAGCAATCCTTCAATCAAATGCTACCTTTTTTGTTCAGTCATGTTATGCCATTTTAGAAATAATTTCTGTTCATCTGAGAAACTCAAACCAATCAGCTACACACATAAGAGCCACATTTATTCCAGCTGAGTGTATTGAACCATTGCTTTGGACCTTAAATTATACATGCATTGCTAATACCAGTACACATTTCTGTGTGACAAAATAATATGTACCTTGGAATGATGCTCCACTCTTCCTCCTACGTCGTCTTGACAACCTGCTACTCTCTTCTAGATTATCATCACTCTTTTCAAGCTCATCCTCTGATGTGAGACGATCCAGGTTCTCCCTGGATTGGTTATGACCTGAAATCTTCTCTATCATCCAGTCAGGTACCTCACCAATCAGCTTAGAATTCTCAATCATCAAACAAACCATACTAGTCTGTAACCCAATCATCTTCTCTGGGTTCTTCTTATCCAGGGCTGTAAAAGACCCAAAGAAGTTGGGTGTGAACACCTTGGCAAGGTTGGATACATCCATGCGGTTCTTTTCTGACCTGGAGGCAACACGGTGTAGGAAGAGAGTGATGAAGCGCAAGGTCTGAAGATTGAGTGAAGGCAAGAGGTGGCAGATGTTGAGGACACACCATCGCTGCTCAGCGATGTCCTCCATCTGGGAGCACTTGTAAAAGGCACTCTGGAGTTTAGGTGTAATGAGTGGCTCAGGGAGGGTGTGGAAGAACTGCTTGAATAGACTGCACACATCTGCTGGATTAGATTCACTAGGAATGCAAGAGCCATTCTCAAGGTTTTGCTAGAGAAGTTGGTTAAAAAAAAAAAAAAAAATTACAAGAAAAAAATGTTACTTAGCATTCTAAAATTAAAGTGAGATGATATACCTATAAACAAAAAAGATATATATATTTTTTGTTTTAACTTTTAGTTTAGTAACATACACACATGCAAAGGTCTTCCTTGAAAGAAAAAAGAGAGCCTGTTTAAATGCAACTACATAACTGCAAATGAAGATAGCCCTTTGGTGCCTGACAGGCAGAATCTATGCAACTAACCTGCAACTCCCGTTGTCTGGATTTGGAACCAGAGATACGGAATATGCCTTCTAGTTCCAGATGACTTTCAAGAAACTTTGTACACTCCAATAAGAACCTGTAGAAATAGAATCAAGCAATCCAAGCTTCTATTAACATGAATTTCAAAACACAGAAAGAAATATTTTTATATGGTTCTAAATCCACTTACAAGCTAAAGTCTACATCAAAAAGGCTAAGCACCAAATATCATGAGAGCAACAAGATTTCTGAGCCAGTGTGTACCATCTAGCAATGCGTACGTTCAAGTTTTCCAACTTTCCATTACATATATATGTGCAGAATACAACTGAATCATATGCATTTGCCATTTACTCCAAAGTATTAAAGTTCTTCTAATCAGCTTTTAAAATTTAATAAGCCGCTACATTTTCCTTTCTTTCTTCTAACACTTGTAAAGGACTCCTTATATTTGATTCTCACATAAATGATCTATGAATCAAGTTTTGTGTAGATTGGTGATACTGATACTAACACCTGAAACTACATGTACCTACAATACTTCAATGGGGTTAACCTTAATGGAATAATTTTCCTTGTGTAATTAACCTGGTGACTACTGCATTTTCTCTTTCCCATAGACTTAATACATACATTGCCCGGTTCCTGTAGGCCATGGGTGAATTCAAGTTCGGTGTTGAAAGCTGGTGTTGGTGTTAGGGCAAAACTAGCACCAGCCACAACACCAAACCCAAAATGGAGCTGGTGCTGGGATTGACTTCACTAGGTGTTGAGCTATCAATAATGTGATTGGTGTTATTTCTATAAACCTGAATTTGGTGTTGGGGCTAGAATCAGCAGCCCAATTCACACTCTCAACACCAACACCAACACCAACACTGAACTTGAAATCACCCAATGGGTTAAGAGGAGCTCCAAACATCCACAAAATGGTTATTTAACTGGTTCACTGTCTATCTTACCTGGGCACATGACATCGAGAGTCCTCATCTCTTAGTAGCGCATAAGACTGCAATGCCTTACCAAACAAGGGAGATGCATGTACATCCTTAGAGAGAAGAAACAATAGGAGCTTTCATTGGAAGAATGACCAACAGGCATACAAGGTTTGTATGACCAGTATGAAAGGTAAACATTTGCAAAGATAATTCATACTTTCAAGCTAAATGGAATAGATAAGATTAGAGAAAACAATCTGGCAAAAAAAAATTAATACATGTAATAATTTTCTAAATTTTTGAAGAGAAAATAATAAAAAATCATATCTATTTCAAAGTTATTCATCCTGAGCATGCAGCTTAAAACGTGTAATTCAGCATTTTGCAACCTTTTTTAGTCACAACATCCTGTTAAGAAATAACAAGTTTTGTGTCACCCTAACCCCAAATTCATCACAGAAGATGGCACTCATCAAGTTACATACAGAGCTAGCCAGTCTTCCGAGTTCAAGTCTGAGTCCAAATATTTGTGTGCAATGCAGTACTGGTTCAATGTTAACTGCCATCTGTGGACTGATGCACACTTACATACATGTGAGCACACAAACACATCCCACCCACAGAGCACAATCACATGTTAAAAAATAAAACATAACTAGAAATTGTCCATTGCCGCGCAATGTGAATGTAGCCCCCAGCACTGGCAGTGATATTTGCATCATCCTTTTGTTCGAAGAAGGGACAAAGAACCTTCCCCCTCCCCTCCCTCAAACAAAAGGATGACACAGAGATCACCACCAGAGGCCCAGACTATTGTAAACACTAGGAGGAGCATCACCGAAACAATGTGTGTGTAGATTAGAGTAGAATGCATCTCTATTGAAAATTCGAAAGAAATCTGTCAAGAAATGAGACTTGCAGAGCGCACACAAGATATCCACTACAATATGACCTTTGACCCTGTAAAAGATGGAACACTGGGGGCAGCATCACAAAAAACTGTAGAGGTCTAGACTCTAGAGTAAACTATGATGGACTTCCATACAAAATCTGAAAGAAATCAGTCAAAAAATGTGACTGCCAGAGTGCATGCAAGACAGCAACCAAAATATGACATTTGACCCTATAAAAAGCAGAGCACTGGGGGCAGCATCACCAAACACTAAATCAGTGTAAAAATTAAAAATTTCTTTTGCAAGGGCTACTTCGAAGTCCACCTATTGTGTTCAGCGATTTTAATGCACTATGACTCATGGGCAGAAATATTATTTGACTGTGGCTCTTTTTTCATTGAAGGTGGCTTTTTCAAGAGTTTGGGGGGCTAATCGCCCTTAGCCCCTGCTTATTTTTTTTCACTGCTAAAGATGTGTAGATTTTATTAACCCTTTCAGGACAGGAATTATTTCAGGGCTAAATTGATCACATTTTGTTCTTCAAATTGGCAACAAAAATATTTTTCTTTTAATGCTACATGGTTCTAATAAGGTGTAATGTATTTGAAAACAATGTACATGGTAAGAAATATGTTGAAAAGTTGAAAAAATTGCCAATTTTGATGAAAAACAATGATTTTGAACCTGTCAATGTGTTGCCAATTTAAAGATTTCAAAGCTTATTCTCGTTTTTAAAATTCCTGGCATCAAACGCAATATGGTCATGCAACAAAAATGGACATAGTGTGTGCAGAAAATTTTGCTCTTTCTACTCATACATCTGGTATATTTTTTAGAGCTCTGAATCAAAAGTTATTGAGCCAAACCACAAAATGTGGTCAATTGTCTTGAAAGGGTTAAGACACACCATAAAAAATTTGAAAGATTATAAGAAATGTGGCAGTTAGAGCGCACAATATGACCTTTGACCTTATAAAGGACAGAACAATGATGGCAGCATTATCAAAAATTATAAATTTGTAGATTGCACCAAAATACATCTCCATACAAAATTTGAAAGGAATCCATCTAGAAATATGGCCTACAAAGCGCACACAAGACGTCGTCCAAAATACGACCTTTGACTTTATAAGAGACGAAACACTGGGGTTCCATGACATTTGCTCCTGCGACAATTGCTCCGGTCTAACTTTGCCATGTTAATCCTAAACCTAAACCTAACCCTAACCCTAATCCTAATCTTCACATTGTCCTTAACAAAAAAACAAATTATGACCTTGACCTTAACCTTTGACCTTCCGAGATAAAGACGGAGGAGCAAATGTCGTGTCACCAACACTGGTGGCAGCATCACCAAAAACTAAAGATGTGTAGATTTGACCAAGACACACCTCCATACAAAATTTGAAAGAAATCCGTCAAGAAATTTGGCAGTAAGAGTGCACAAAAGTGACAAGTGACCTTTGACCCTATAAAGGATGGAACAATGAGGGCAGCATCACCAAAAAGTAAAGATGTGTAGATTGTACCAAGATACATCTCCATACAAAATTTGAAAGAAATCCATCAAGAAATGTGGCCTGCAGAGTGCACTCACGCCATCCTCTAAAGTGTGACCTTTGACCCTATAAAAGACGGGACACTGGTGACAGCATCACCAAAAACTAGAGGTGGGTAGATTTTACCAAGATACACTTCCATACAGAATTAGAAAGAAATCTGTCAAGAAATGTGGCATTTAGACTAGACCACACACAATAGTGCACACATAAGACATCTATCAAAATATGACCTTTGACCCTATAAAAGATGGAACACGGGAGGCAGCACCACCAAAATCTATAGGCATTTAGATTATACCAAGACACACCTTCCATCAAAATTTGAACAAAATTTGTTGAGAAATGTGGACTATACAGTGCACACAATTCATCCCCCAAAATATGGCCTTTTACCCTGTAAAAGATGGAACACTGGAGGTAGCATCACCAAAAATTATAGGTGTGTAGATTATACCAAGATACACCTCCATAAAAAATTTGAAAGAAATCCGTCAAGGAATGTGGTAGAAAGATCGCACACAGGAATATGACAGCGGCGTAACGCTGCTGAATCCAAAGTATCCTCCGGCATTCTGCCGGGGAATACAATTATATAGTCCTGAATTATACCACATTATTAAGGCATATAATCATAAGTCCTGTATGTTTGCTGGGTTAGATTTTGTTTTTCATTTGGGAAACCTACTGTATGATAATTTATGAAATGTTGACAAGATGTGGTTGATATTTGCTCCCAGAACAAAGTGAATAATTTATTTTTTATCATTAAACAGCATATTCACAAATTTTTTAAAGGGCCACTGTAACCAAACGCTACCCAAATGCAAGTTTTTTGCTGTTGATGTGCAGGGATGCATACAACTAATATTCTGTTATTCAAAGATCTAAATATGTTTCATAGATTTTTAGATGTTTTTTGAAATATTTTTTCCAACCTCCTAAGCTCCACCCTAAAAAAAAAGCTCCAGATTTCATTCCTGCAATGACATCATCTGTCAATCATCAGTCAGATACACTAACATTCTACAATAGACAGTGGAATGTTACTTCCCCCAGCTCAGCACATGCTCACAATAGAATTGCATGCTTTCAAACAATACCTCCTCATTACCATTCTTTTCCTGGTGCTGCTACAGCATGTCTGACATAGCAACTATATCCCTCATTGTAAGATTGTTGCATTAGGAGTGTACACAACAAGAAAATGAATAGTTTTACTTACTAGAAAAGCCGTCTCCTGCTGTCCAGTTCATTTTTCCTGCTGACGTCATTAAATAGTTCATTTTTTCCCCATCATTAGAGGGAAGACATGAACTATTCGATGACGTCAGCGGGAAAAAATGAATTATTCGTTTTCCTCCCCCCCCCCCCCCCCATCGACTAGCGACATGAAGGAAAAAAAAAAAAGGGAAAAAAGCAGCTGCTCAGCCTGAGCACGTAATACATTGTGATGACATTCATTTGCGCATATCTATTGTTGTAGGCATGCACCGGTGCATGATGATGTCATCATTACGTGTTTGATATCCACGCAAATTCCACTCACAGGACCATCACTATATGGGGATGTGTCAATTTTGGCCTGTCACGACCTCTAAGTTGAGGAGGTAAAAACACCAATATAATCGGCAAAACTTTGAGAAAATACATGTACTATCCTTCTACATTTTAGAATGATAGATTATCTAATTTCATGCCAGATCCTTTGATAGGATCTTTATCATCTTGATCAAGTGAAATTTTCAGGCTGTTTTTTGTCGGTGATCTTGCTCCTCTCCTGCACACATATGGGCAAGATATCACACACTTGCCTATGGGAGGCAATTGCTCACGGTATGAAGGTACTGAGTGCGAGGTTATCTCCAATAACCTCGCATAAGTGTGAGTGCGCAAATTCATCTCTTCTTCAAACTTTGTGTATACGTGCGCTGTCTATCATACCATACAGTGCAGATGATCAAGTAAATGAGTAGAATTAGACTTTTGTTCATGATGACAGATATAAACCAAATATATACTGCCTACATTCGGGTCTCTGGTTAAACTATGGTACCCTCGGTGACGTGAAGACGACCATTTTCCTTCGGGGCTGCACCCCTCATGAAAGTAGTCTTGGTTCACGTCACCTTGGGGGCCATATTTCCAACCAGACCCTCTCATGAGTCATGACAGTATATATTTGTATACTATGTACAGTATGTAGGCATTGTACATGTATGGTCTATTAGAACAGATGGTCATCTCTGGCAAAGCTACATACCACTGTCTCTCCTTAGCTCACTAATGATTGACAGATGATGTCACTGCAGGAATGAGATCCGGAGCATTTTTTTAGGGTGGAGCTTAGCATGCTTGAGAAAATGATTTCAAAAAATATTTAAAAATCTATGAAATATACTTTAAGATATTTGAATAACAAAATATGAGTTGTATGCATCCCTGCACATCAACAGAAATTAATTTGCATTTGGGTTGCAGTGGACCTTTAAAGATGTGTTTTCACAAATGTAACATAATGAAAAGCTGTAGAGCCTGTATAAATGCAATATGTAAATAATAAGTTTATTTTCTGTCTCCCTTTGTAGTTATTTGATGCAAGTAAAAAATCAAATTTAATACTGATTTGTATCTTTATTAAAAAATTGTGCATGACGATCCAAACTCTGTTACTAACTTTCTATATAGCTAATAGAAACACACACACACACAAAATTATCATCCCTCAGGCTCAGGGAGCAAGGATTATGTAAATGCAATCATTGACGACATGACAGTTCTTTGAAAATTCATACAAACTTACTTGTTTATACTTGCTTATCAATAGCGAATGACCTCATATATGAATTATGAAGAAACAAATCATTTTTATATGGTTCTTTTGAAATAGGGCAATAATGTAAATGTTTAACATACTTTAGACTTATTACCATGATTACCGCTGAATGTATGACCCTCAAATGTAATTTCAAAGTTTGAAATAGGCATAAAATGTCTTACTTCGCACTGAAGTATAAGCCTAAAATGATTTTGCTTGCTTTTCTGAAAGAGCTAGGTCAACTGCTCAATTGATATCCCAGAAAAATGAAAATAAGTGAAAATTTATATAGACAACCAATGGAGAGTTATCAAGGTGTGACACTGACATCACACAGACTAATGGAGTTGCCAATTTACAGAATTCAAAATTTTAAGAAGTTACGACAGTTTATGATTCCTTGTAATATTTGATGTTGTACCTGCAACTGGACGGTCTTGAATTGTACTCCCACATGCATTGCATTTAGCACATAAGGCTTTTTTTCTTTATGGTTTGAGCAAGGAGTTATAACTCCTTAGTTTGAGAAAGCAAACACAATTACCCTGGGGGTCGTTTCATCAAATCAACTCCATGACAGTCATAACTTTGTCGGCGATCTACGGAAATGTCATGGACTTGACAAACTGTTTCATGAAGACATGATAAACGACAACTCAATGATATCGATGCTCATCGTTAAAAAACATAGTCTATATCACAGTCCATTGGATTTATCGTCAATTACCCAAACAGACTTCGAGGCTCAGTTTTCCCCTAACTGTTCCAAAATGTCCAAAATGGCAGCGAAAATTAATACTGATGATACAAACATCCCGTTTACATGAAAAGGTGTGTTACTTATGGCATCTTAGAATTTATAAAATTGAGAAAACTCGAGGATGCTTTTGCGATGTACGAATCTAGATTTGTAAATAAGAGGATACCGTAATTGACTAATTATGGAAAGAAGACCCAAATCGTGTACACTTTAGAGAAAATGATTAAATTAAGATATTTTATGACCCAATTCTTAATATTCAGTTATAAAAAATACATTTAATATTGTTTATATCAAAGTATTGTGTGAAAGGGGAAAATATAGGTAAAATACATACATGATAAATTGTCGTCGTTTAAATTGGTCTGTATATATACAGACTGTTCCGTTTTAGACGTTTATTCTATGGTAGACCGATGTGGGTATTTTTAATATTAATATCATTTACTTGTTGGGGGGGTCAAGAAGTCATAAAAACATATTGTCGGTCTGTAAAATATTATAATAAAAACATAAGTAAAACTATTTGATAAAAAGAATGATAAAGAAATGTGCTTGGAGATCAGGAAATAATTTTCTCTTAATTTACATTTTTCATTTTTTCGCAGCCCATAGACTAACTAAAAGTTGGCTTGTGATGGCGTTCTAAAAAGATATGACAGGTTTGGAGTACCGACAAGTCACTTGTCAGGAAAGTTGTCGCTGATCTTCGCAAATACGGCTTTGTGAAACAGTTAGCGGACAAGTTGAGCGACAGCGTCGAGATGTCGCTGATCTTGTCGTTATGACGGTTTGATGAAACGACCCCCTGGAAGACAACAATATTCTTACCACTAAAGAGAAGGTTGAGCATTGGGAAAGGTAAAAAATAATTTGTAAGCTTTCTCATTCCTTTTATGTCAATTGCCACTTTGGCCTTGGAAGAACATCATTCATAATCATAGTAGAAATGTCCCCTGAAAAGGATTTCTCTTCAAATGCCCTTATATTAAAAATATGACAAAAAATAGCTGAAGTGTTCAGGCCGAACATTCAATTCATGATGCCACATCTGTGTACAGTCCCACTCCCATATACCGTACCCATTTCTGTGTGCAGTGCATGTGCTTTTTAAATTTAAATCATCTTGCATAGACTAAAAGTAATTTTGTTGTCTGTTTTTGACTACTGCACTGGCCTACATTCTACAACAGTGAATGTTTGACACAGTCCCACATAGGCAAGGGCCTATATGAGTGGGTAATTGGGTATGGACTCGGCTGAGTCCTGAATGTTTTTGAGTCATCAACCTCCAAGTCCAACTCCAACTTCTGGCCATCTTAGCATCCGTACCCAGACGGAAGTTAGTACCGCCTAGCTTACTGAAAAAAAGTAGGCTGCTAAAAGGCTTGTCTCGCCTATTGTGCGAGTTGGAATGACTGACTGCACATTCACAAAGACATAGAATTTCTGTAGAGCGAAGGTACATAGTCTTTTTGAACCCCGCTTCTGCCGTCAATTGCTCGTGGTCTAGTGGTTAAGACGACGGGTCAGAGGCTTCTCTCTACACTGATGCAGTGTTGCGGGTTTGACACTCGCTCAGGCATGTCAGGTCTTACCTGATTTTCTTTTTCACTAATGAAATTGACAACAATAGCGTTTATTCCATTAAATATGAGCATGATTTCAACAATAACAAATAAGAAACTTGACTAAATATTCACTTTGTCATGTTTGTCAGGCGGATTTAATGGCGGTTGGGTACGGATGCTAAGTTGGCCCAACTTCCAAGTCTAAGTCCAACTCCGAGTCTGAGTCAGTGATGTCGAGTCCAAGTTCAACTAACTTCAAGTCCGACTCCGAGTCCAAGTCTGAAAAAATTCAGACAATCTACCAAGTACCATCACCATCTACCATGCATGCCAACTGCATTTGCAACTCGCAGCACCTTGCTGCACGTCACACAGTCTGCAGTCGCAGCCGGCAGCCGCAGTGCTCAGGCAACAACAGAATCATGTGTCTTTCTCAGTTTCTGCATGAAGCTCACATAGATTTCCACACCTGGGACCACGTTATCATGCGAATCGCACTGTCAGTGTCACAGACATTTTATATGTACCATCATTATTTACAACTTACTTGTGCATGGTGATTTCTGTGTGCATCCTTCTTCTTCGATATTCGGATACCTGAACATTTAAGATCTCGTCTTACAACACAATGCAAGGCATCAACATTGTCTAATTCCCAGGAAAACGTCATTTTCAGACATCGGCGCTGGAAGTTTTAACCCTGTCAACACAGTATTTGAAAATCCCTCGCATATCAGCTGCACGCCCGTTGATTGGCTATTCAGCAAATACCGGGTGGTTCATAAAATCGTTGATGGGTAGCGCGGCTATGGGTAGCGCCTATGGGTAGCGCTATGGGTAGCGCCCGTCGCGACACGAGCGTTGCCAGAGGGTACGGTGCCAGAGTTGGCATTTTGACCGCTTTAGCATCTAGCATTATGCTAGGCATAATTTGACACAATTTGACAGAATTTTAGTATAATTCTGGTGCTTTTTTTTTTGTTGCTTGTCAGAGAATTTTTGAGTAAAATTGATACACCCCAAAAATGTTGATAACCTTTTTTTTTCTTTCTTTTTTGTTGTTGTTTGGTTGTCAGAGAATTTTTGAGTAAAAAGTCCCCCCCCCCAAAAAAAAAAAAAAAAATTTAACGCTGATCACACTGCCAAGGAGGTACATCTACTCGGCAAGGCTTGCCTTTTCTTTGAGAAATACTGTCTCGATAACACTTAGCAATTAAGACTCGACTGTAAAGACATTATTGCATTTAAGTCATTGACAAAAAGGTTGTCAGCCTGAACGTAACCGCCGGGTTTAGCCCCCAGAGCCCCCAAAAGAGACCCCAAAGTCGGGTCGATTTCACCCCGTCTCCCCCATGCACCAAACTTTGTCAGTAGGAAGCAGTATGACTGGACATTACAGAACACAAAAAACTGACAAAAATTTCCGTCGGGATGGGGTGTCAGACGGCCCCTAAAAATTGGGGTAAAATTTTCCCCTTTAAGCCCAGGGACCAAATTTTGTCAGAATGAAGAGCTATAGATGTACATTCCAAAAATATAAAAACTGACAAAATTGTCCATCAGGAAGGGGGTGTCAGACCCCCTGAAATGAAAACTCCAAAGTGCCCTTGGACAACGTTTTGCCCCCCAAAATGCTCTGTATGTAAAGAAAAACCGTTTTCATACCTTCTGACTATGATAACTCAAAAGTGTTTTATTCAATTCAATTCAAACTTTCATAACATAATTTTGAGTATAATAGTCTTCTTACGGTGCAATTTGGTGTTAATTGGCTTTTGATTAATAAATTATGAAATTGTGAAAAATGTATTGCTTTTTCAAAAGTAGCCAAAAAATACTGTCAGAAATATGTAAACACACCCATTGTCGATCTGACAGCTTGCTTGGTATCTGTGCAATTAACACATGAATAGTACATTTCAGCCTGGCAGTCACATACCACAGATACCTGAAAAGCTCTTCTATTATGCCTTGTCAAACAGGTGAAGAGGGACAATGGGTGTGTTTATCCTGACAGTATTTTTTGGCTATACTTTTGAAAAAGCAATACATCTATAGCTCTTCCTTCTGACAAAATTTGGTCCCTGGGCTTCAAGGGGAAAATTTTTACCCCAATTTTTAGGGGCCGTCTGCATGGCACCCCATCCGGACGGAAATTTTTGTCAGTTTTTTGTGACTTTGGGGTCTCTTTTGGGGGCTCTGGGGGCTAAACCCGGCGGCTACGTTCAGGCTGACAACCTTTTTGTCAGTGACTTAGATGGTCTAAGCAACTTTAAGGGGTCAAATCTTATGGGTAAAATGGGGTGACTATTTCGGGACAGGCTCCCAGACTAATATTACCGGGGGATGAATTCCACCATATTTTTATGTGTCAATGATTTTGCAAAATTAGAAAATTAAAACGACATTTTGTTAGGCAACCAAGCACTAGCGTACCCAGGGAAGGGGGAACGGGGGGAAGGTAGACTGCCCCCCCCCCCCTTGACAAATTTTGACAGAAAAAAAATTGACCCATTTTAGACCTTTAAAATTTGTTGTTGTTCTTGTTGCTTGTCAGAGAATTCTGGACCCTATAAAATCTGAACCGCCCCCCCCCCCCCACAGTGACTTTTGGAACGCTGGGGATTTTTTTTTTTTTTGCCAATACTCCCCCCCCCCCCCCCCCCCCCACACTGAGCCAATTTTGGGGGGCTGACGAGATGAAAAATAAAAACGGATCTACCTTTTCGAACTTACTTTTTTTGGGGTGTTTTTTTTTTTTTGTGTGTGTGTGTTTTTGTTGCTTGTCAGAGAATTATGGAGGAAAACATCTGATACCCCCCCCCCAGTGGCGGATCCAGGGGGGCCCTCCCCTGGGATCAAAAAGAGGCTCAGAAAATGCTGAGGACCCTTTTTTTTGGTTTTTTTTTTTTGCTTGTCAGAGATTTTTTTACTTAAGAAGGGGCCCAAAAATGCAGAGGACCTTTTTTTTTTTTTTTTTTTTTTTGCTTATTAGAAAATTTTGTGAATGTTGAGCCCCCTCCCTAAAAAAATCCTGGATCCACCACTGCCCCCCCCCCCTACTCAGCGAGTTTGGGAGGGCTGGCGAGAAAAAAAAAATCGGCAGGTCTCCCTCCAAGCAGAATTTGACGTTGGACAAAATTTGCCCCCCTTTTCAAAAATCCTGACTACGCCAGTGCAACCGAGTGTGCTACAAATGCGAACTCTATTCAGCTCAGCCAATATTTGCCATTTGAAGCAACTTATAAAACTAATACCAAAGAGCCCATGATGCAAGGGTAGATTCATAATTATGTACCAAGAAAAGGTAAACAGGGTACGATTTTTTACTGGGGGTGCTGTGAGCAGATTTTTAAAATTATTATTCAGTTACTTATCTAGGAATTATGGCGCCCGGGGCAAACAATGAAGTTACCCCCTAACCCCCCCCCCCTCCCCCAACTTATCCATGTCATTGTACAAGCGAGGGAAGCGACCGAGCGGTAGATTTCTTTTTGTATTTCTCACCCACAAAGCGCAGTTTCTTGTGCAATATACTGTTGGAAAATTTGCAATTGAGCACTGCGTCGCCTGTATCGCTAAGTCCTTTGCAAAGCCAAAACTTTCGGCAGGGGGGGGGGGGGGGGGGGGGAGAGGGGGCAGACCCTAAAATCAACGTTGCCTGCAAATATAACATTTATTGTTGTAGGTCATTCTGAAAACCAATGCACCAGGGTTAGCACGATTGAAATCAACTTTCATTCGCCGTGATTTTTAAAACGAAAATCACCAATTTCAGTAAAAAACAAAGAAATACATGAAAAAATTAGTTGTAGATTTTGTTAATCATTATTTGATTATTTCTAATTTTTTGGCTGAAAAACTGCAAGTGAGAGTTTATGTATTTATTTTGTACAGGAACAACATTAAGAGCAATAAATTGATTTAAATCAAATAAATCCGATTTTTTTTTTTCAACGCTGCAATATACACAATTTGTATTATTGTAGTTACTTGTACGTGGAAATAAGAAAGAAAAATCCGTTCATAATGTTACAAAATGTGTTGTCATAATTTTTTATGCGAGAGTGCGAAGCAAGATTGCTGTTTTTTAGGTTCAAACTTTGAAGGCTTTTCTGTATTAGTGCTCTCTGCAAAATTTTTTTAAAAAATGAAATCCCCCCATCCCCACCCCTTTCCCCATAGTTACACGGTATTGCGAGAGAGCAAAGCGACCAAGAGGCCTATCATTGGCATTTTTAAGCCTAAAAAAGCAATTTCTTAAGCATCACTTTCAAAAAAATTCGCAAGCGAGTACTGCATCGACCGGTATACAGTTTCGAGTTTTGAACATTAATAAACGGTCTTCTTATACCCACTTCTTCCTCAGTGGGGCGCAATTAACAAAAATTCAGGATGTAGTCGAGGAATTTAGCTATGCAACATGAAGTTACAATTTCTTTTGAATAGTAAACCTTTGAAAATACTATCTTATACACTTATTCTATATTATATCCCTCATTGAAAATTTCTTGCTCTTGGATTGGTCGAGAGCACTTCATGTGATTAATCATAATTCTACCAGAAAAAGAAATTACTCCGGGAGAAAAATAGGTTTAGTGACGTCAAACTTTTCAGAGTATGATAGTTTTTTTACTATCATGCCTCCGACTGCCCCTTGCTCCCTAGAATCATTTCTCTTGACGCGTACGGCGAGCAGCCAGTAGTCTCCCTCGGGTAACTCCCGCGATGGGACGGCGCAGGCACCAGTGAAACTACGCCGAGCCCGAGAATTTTCATAAATCCATATAAAGAAAAGTGAGGGGGTGGGGGGGGGGGGGGGGGGGCGGACACTGAACAAAAAATAGCCGTCAATTTTGCTAAATATGCATGAAGTAACACTAAGCCCAGTAAATATTTACAATCGATAATTCTGTCAACCTATCTTGTCAAAGATTCTTGACAATTTACATGAAATTGTGTTCGATTTACTGTTTAAAAGTGACCTGTCCGGACACACGACGTGTTGGTTATGTAAATGTAATTGGATGTAGGTCAGTAGATCAGCTGTTTCTCAACATGCGCAATCGTACTAGCTAATGCGCGTCGTAACGCGCACGTCATCAGTCGAAATCAAAACATGGCGACCTATGTCTAGCCTAGTGTCCGTTGAACTTGAAAGGAAAAAAAAAATGATTTTAATTGACGAGGACCAAAAAAAAAACCAGGATTGGAAACAAATGAAGTAGCCTAGGTCTATATTCAATTATCAGGTAAACTTTATCTACCGTGTTCGGTTATATCAGGTAAAATTTCATTTGAGTGTACACTGTCATATTATAATTATGTCGTTTGACCCTTTTTAACTGTTTGTTAATACTGTTTTGTGTTACTTTTTATTTTAGGGCTAGTAACAAAGTTAGACCTGAATATAGATCTATTTAACGTTAGCCTACCAGACTCTAACAGTAGTAGTAATTAACATTAATTAAATGCTAGCCGACCGGAAGACTAAGTTAGGCCTAGCCTAGCCTTGTATTAAATTATTTTTTATTTATTTAATCTAACTGTGCCTGTGCAGTTCATAACTAGCCATATACTTTTCACTTTCGGAATTTCACCGATTACGTTACAGATCTAGATCTAGTACTACCCTTTAACACTTTATAATAGGATTAAAATGAACTTGATGTTATAGACAACCTAGTCCTAAATGTTAGAGGCCTATAAAAGAAAATTAATGTAAGGGCCTTTATTCTGAAATTTACTTCGATCTACGCCGGGTCGGTCTCAGGCTCAGCGACTATCAATCGCGTCAATCTATTCTAAGTTAGCTAGCGTCCACTGTGTTTTGCTCTAACCGTATATAGATCTAGATTTAACAACGCGAGATTTATACCATCTAACATTAATTTGCCATATCTAGATCAAAGTTAAATCCAAATATATTTAATTGTTGATGAGGGATATAAAACAAATATACAGGGCCTTTATTCGGAAATCTAGTGCGATCTATGGGGTCGGTCTCAGCGACTACAGTCAATCGTCTATTTCTCTCTCGGGGCTCTCGCCCCTCGAGGAAATAGACGACTGTAGTCACTTCGACCGACCCCATAGATCGCACTAGATTTCCTCGGGCCCTGTATATTTGTATACTGTATTGGGGGCGCGATATGAAAAAGAGACTGATAAATGATAATAGAGAGAGAAACAATGAGAACAAAATTTTTCTTCCATTTTGAACCTTTTAAACATATATCCAATATTGGAGTGCGAAAATAAAGCACTACATGCGAAGGAGCATAGCGACCTCGTTTTATAAAATTTTCGCATTTGAACCTAAGAAAAATTCCATTTCTAAATGCACTTTACCCTGTGGATTTGGGGCGAATAATTCTTAAGTATAAGTTCATCCCTTTCTCTTTTTTGTGTTTTTGCGCCCTTCTTTAACTACCGCCTGGGACAAGTTCCCCCATAATAGAAATATGGAAGTGCTGCAGCACCCCCTTCATCCTCAGCCTTCTAGGGAGTGCTGCGCACCCCTCAAAAAATCCGGGTGCTGCAGCACCCTCAGCACCCCGGCTCCCAGGGGCCTGCGCGTAGTGGTAGAGTAGTTAAGCCATCTTTACGACTTAACTTGAAAATAATTATGTATATCATTTGTAATGTAAGCCACCTTTAACTATGTTTTATATGGTTTTCATATTACTAACGTTTGTTTATAACTTTTATATAACGTTTTTTAACTTTTAACCTTTTTCTTTCTTTCTTTCTTTCTTTCTTTTTTTTTTTTTTTTTTGCTTGTCAGAATTATTCAGGGGAATTGGACCCTAGCCTAGCCCTACATGGAGCCACCCCTGTATCTTCATGTGTTTTATCAAATGATCAAATCATACAAGTATCATTTATTTATCATCCGCTCTATTAATTAGACTGATATAATCACAAGTAAATTTATACACAATTACGATCGATGTTTTTGCCAAATACTCACCTATCTAAGATATAGTCCTATTGACGGACAAGATGTCTTTGGTGCCTATATGAATTTTAATTGATTTGAACATCATTCATTGACATACAGGTCCACGGTAGATATTTGACATCTTAGAAATAAAAAGTACAAGTTAAACGGTATGCCTTTGAGAATTAGTGACAACTATAAGTTATACATTTCAGAATCCTCCCCAAATGCTCCCCTCAGTTTTACTTTCAATTTAATATATATATATATATATATATATATATATATATATATATATTTATATATATATATACAGTGCGTCCTAGAAAAAACGAAACCCTAAAACAAAGGGTTATTGTGACCACACTATGTGCTGTATGACAATGATTATTCATTTTCCATAAACTAAAAGTATAATGCTTTTAAATGATACCTTGATGGCATCCATCCGTAATTCTTTACCGAGCAGCGGCATTTTGAAAATGACGTGTAAAAACTCAGTTGTGCATGCCAGATTTGGGTAAAACCGTGAACATGGTGAAAACGTTAGGATCACATGCGAACATAACCCAAATGTAACATGACTTTTAAAACCCTGCGAGAAGACTGTTTTCATGTTTTTCTTTCAATAACGATGGTAAGGATAATGCCCTCATCATGAAATAAAGGATGGTCAGTGTTTTGTTGATGTTAGGGGTAAAGAAAGGGCATGTTTTGTATTGAAATGGTACCTGCAATCGAAATGAAAAGTAATTTTTTGAATTTTGAAGAACTGTAATTTCTTTTAAGAACAAAGCGGACAGAAAGGTGATATTTTTCATAAAAGTAGAGTTAGTGGCACTTTTCATTGTCATCAAAAGGAAATACAAGGTTGAAAGGGCACATAAGGCAGAAAAAAATATCAAGATTATGGCAATTTCCCACCTCAGGAGGGGCACCTTTTCTATCACAGGAGGGACACTTTTTCATCTTTTGAAGGATGTTTACTGATCTAGGAAATTTTGGGGGCGTACACCCCTGCCACCACTGAAAATTGGTATCGACCCGTGTTTCATGAATTTTTTATTGAATGCATGTCATCACACGAAGGAATTTCACGTATCATATCTCTTAAAGCTGGCATTTCCCTTGTGTCATGTTTGCGTGTGATCCTAACGTTTTCACGATTTTACCCAAATCTGGCACAACTGAGTTTTTACATGTCATTTTCAAAATGCTGCTGCTCTGTAAAGCATGTACAGATGGATGCCATCAAGGTATCGTTTAAAAGCATAATACTTCTAGTTTTTGGAAAATAGATAATTATTGTCATAGAGCACATAGTGTGGTCACAATAAGCCTTTGTTTTAGGGTTTCGTTTTTTCTCGGACGCACTGTATATATATATATATATATATATATATATATATATATATATATATATATATATATATATATATCTGTATATATATATATATATATATATATATATATATATATATATATACGGTCTATATACCAAGCGGTAATTTGACAACAACGCATAATGGAGTAGGCCTACTATTTTTCGGCTGAAAGAACTGAACTTGTATCTGTGACGCTGAAGTTGATGTGATAGATTGATTTCAAATTAAATTAATTTGGCTACCGGTACATTGTGTTTCCAAAGTGTTTTTAAACGTAAAGTCTGTGCAATGCTGTGTGTTTTTTAACTAAAAGTCTACATAGCTAAATTTATTTAAGATTAAATTAACCATTGATTTGGAATGATATTTTATATATTATGAGCCGTTGTGACATTCATTGTAGGCCTATTATATGCAAGTCATGTTGCTAGCCAGATAATATTCGAACTTGCCCCCCCCCCCCTCCCGTCCTGAGAATCCTGGATCCGCCACTGATAGACCGTATGCGAATGATTAACCGACTCAAGTGTATATAGGCTTTTCTTTCCTTTTTAAAAAATTTCTGATTTATTTTGATTGGTCATTATCCATATCCGTCCTCCATTTACTACCACAAATTATTTCACTGCAGCCTATACAGCTTTACAAGCTTGCTTTCATGTAGGTCCCATCATATTTCTCTCAGTAAAATCACTACATGATATTGACCATTTACCTCTATATTATTTATGTATGTATTCATTTTTGAAATGTAAATGTACCATGAGAAATATGAAAATAAATGAAAATGAAATGAAAAATGAAAAATGAAATACGTGCATAATTTCAAATTTCCAGTTTCTAATTTTGCGAGCAAGCAAAAAGTTTCACACATTTTTGTGTGTGTACGTATATATCGATTGTTCCTGCAGTAAGGAGATCCATTTTAAATGCTTTTTGTCATTCAAATATTATAGATAAGATATAAAGATTTTAAGGATGCTATATCTCGCTACTCAAAAACTTTAGATGAAGGAAGCCCTGATATACAGAGAGGTTTAAAATTCTCAAGAAAGGAGTGGGCTGCAACATCATCCTCATGCAGGACTACTATATCTTACAATCATAATTATTTCGAATCATTTTTCCCGATCTGTCAGGATGCGGTACCAATTATCATAGACATAATCAAATAAACAATGTGAAATCACGTATCTCTTTACGAGATATTTTTGTACTTAGAGATCAGCGAGTGAAAATATAGGCCTTGAATTTTTTTTCAAAAATGCATTTTTTTATAGTTTAAGCTAGCTTTTGCCCTTTTTTGCAACTGCATATCGTTATTGTTATATTTCCCCTTGAATTCCGCAGTATTTTTAAACTTTAATTTCGCCTTTAAAATATAGAGAGACCCCTCTTTCCCATGCATGTACCAAGCAGCATAAGCATGAATGCCATAATCAAATCAAGATTGTATCGGAGCGAAACATTACACGCATGCATTATCATGTTATCTTCGAATTCAGGCTATAACTGTGCAGAATCTTCAAGTGAGCGTTTACAATTTGTCAGTATTTTTTTTTTTTTTCAAAGTAGACTTTTTAAAGTGTTCATGAAAGATTCATGAGCTGGGTGCTATAATCTTTTCATTGATAAATAAAACTTTTGTTTAAATCATTGAAATGTCCTCTTCAAATCTATAACCCTAATACTGCCCGGATTCTTTTCTCTGAATTTCCCGATTGTTAATGTTACCTTTTAGTATTTTCAACTTTCCTTTGGAGTGGTACAACAAAGGGGGAAAAGAAAAAAAAAGAAGAAAACAAAAATGAAAGAGAGAGAGAGAAGACAAGAACACGCTGGATATGCATGTGTTGCACTTTATTTTGCATGACTTTCTGTCCCCGCCCCCCCCCCCCCTCTCTCTCTCTCTCGTTGTTCAGTTATTATAGTCATGACTTTGGCATGATGGTGACGTGCATTATAATTCATGTTGAAACAAAGTGCATTTATCCGAGGTACTCAAGTACAGACGTATATTATGTCTTCAAAGATTTATGCTGAGTTAAGCATTTGAACAGAGGCGTCAATAGAGCATGTGGGAATACCACCCCCATTCAAAATCATTATGTAAAGAAAAGAAAAAACTTGATGGTAAAAGAGAACCGAGAACCAGCTTTCAAAATAATACCCTTTTTTCCTTTTTTTTTTTTCTTTCTTTTCTTCAATTTTGGCGGTTAACCTGTCGGCAAATTTGTATACTGCAACACCTCTGCATTATTAGTACAGGGCCTGGGGAAGAGGAGGGTTCGGGGGGTGGGGGTGTCAAGTATTACACTATTTTACTAAACTGATAGAGACCGGTGTGCACTGCTCTCCCATATTCTGGACTTTTTGAAAAATATGAACCCCCTCCCCCCAAAAAAAACAACAACAACAAACAAACAAACAAACACAAAACACAAAACACAAAACAAACAACAAACAACAAACAAAAAACTCCCTCTCTCATTATCTTCCAAAACAATTCCGCATTGCATGTACAGTATGTCCCCAAAAATTACAATTGGACTTTTAGCATCAATAGCTTTCAAAATTGTGAATTAATCTGAATATGGTTGAGGATTGTGAAGCTATAACTAATTATATGTATCTCAGCGAAAACCCCATCCGAGTGTTTAGTAGTCACGAAGAAATAGGGATTTTTGTTTACCATAGGTCATAACTATGCGATAGATTCAAGAAATTATATGATTGGTTTATTCCTTGATTTAAGTAAAGCCTTTGATACTTTGGATCATTCTATTTTGTTGAATAAATTAGAAACTTACGGTGTTCGTGGAATTTTGTTATCTTTATTTAGAAGTTATTTATCTAATCGCTCTCAGTTTATTAATTTTGACAATCATAAATCTTCGTATATGCCGATTCGATGCGGAGTGCCCCAGGGTTTGCAATCGCATTGCAAAATGTGTGGGTGTTCTTTTTCGCTTAAAACATTTCCCCAGATATATTTTGATTATGTTATATCATTCAATGATTTTGTCACAC
The DNA here is from genome assembly GCA_025618425.1 of Heliocidaris tuberculata. Taxonomy (NCBI): domain Eukaryota; kingdom Metazoa; phylum Echinodermata; class Echinoidea; order Camarodonta; family Echinometridae; genus Heliocidaris; species Heliocidaris tuberculata. The sequence continues at coordinate 46,157,710 of CM046834.1, read as the reverse complement.
ATTAATTATTGTAACATTGCTTGGGCTAATGGGTCTGATTACTTCATGACTAGATTATTCATACTCCAGAAAAAAAGCAGTTCGTATAATTTCCAATGTGCCATATAATGCCCACTCATTACCAATTTTCAACCAGTTAAATATGTTAAATGTATATGATGTAAATATTTTCAATATTGCCATTTTTATGTTCATGTGTTCAAAAGGTCTATTACCGCCTTACATAATTTCAAAATTTTCCTTAAATTGTAGTATTCATGATTACAAGACTCGTAATGCCTCCAATTTTCATTTGCCCAAAATTAGAACAAATGTTTCCAAAAATTCAATTTTTTTTAAAGGTCCAGTAGTATGAAACAATATCCCAAACACTTTAAGAAATATTCCTTTTTTGAAGAGTTTTAAAAAATTTTTATGTATGAGATTGATTGATTTGATTTCCTTTCTCTCTGTGTTTGCTTCTTTCTTTCTGTTTGACTTTTTGTGTATCCGATTTACTTGCTTTATGATTTATCTAAGGGGTCAACGTTTTATAAGGCTAAATGCTCTTTTTGTTGACCCCCCATTCCCATAAAATGTCTCTCGTTTAATTGTTGTTATTGTTTTTTGTTTGTTTTTTTTTACATCATGTTATCATATTAATCATGTACCTTAAGTTAGTTTTATGTCACAATTTTTATCTCATGTACCATGTATTATAAGTATTTGTGTATTTTTATGGAGAATGAAATAAATGAATTGAATTGAATTGAATTGAATAAGTCGCTTCCATCCAAGATTTGACACAAGGGAGACGCACAAACAACAATTGACAATTCCACACTCCTTTCAAATGGTTTTAAAAGGAACTTAGTGCAATGTTTTTATCTGCTTAATTAAAGCAGATAAAAACAATGCACAATGCACAATGCAATTGTTCAATAATAATTATAATGATAAATGAAGCGCTGCCACATATTGTGGCAACGCTTCATTTATCATCATAATTATCATTATATTTGTTGTTATATTTTGTAGGCGTATTGGATATATTTTCAAAACGAAATAAACCATGAATGTAAAAAGATAAACAGTTTTCAGAGTTTTAAACGTGTTGCATACTTACCAACCTTCCATAGGAAAAAATAGCAATCTCGCAAGTCAAAATTAGGAATATGTTGTATGCATTCACACATGCAGAAGTTTTCATGAAAAGAGAGGAATCTAGGTCTCTGGACATTAGTTTGAAGGTGAAAAATGGGAATCATTCCTCTAAAATATTAATGGTTGGCAGGTATGATGTTAGTCAATTTTGTAATTGAAAGTGAATGATTAAACCAAATTGTGAACCTATTAAATAAAATGACTTGTCTTGATATTTTTAGGAAGATACTATTTACTTGATTATTTATCTTTGTTAAAATAGTAAGTAAAAAAATTTGAATATGTTGATAAATATGTCTATTGTGAACAAAATATTTCCATTCATGTGGATGCCAAGAACATCCTAGTGACAAAAATTGAAGAAAGGGACCCATCGACATGTTTACATAAATCCATATTTCTGCATGACTTTATGCTGGACCAAACTGAATGGGTTCTTCACTGACTGGCAGAGACATATTTATACATAATCCAGTAAAGGCGGATTCACACCGAATACGACACACGACACACGACACGACAAAACGACATGAACGACTTTCTGAAAAATCGCTCTAATGCAAACCCTATGGTACCGTGCACACCTGCCACGACATTTTTCGAAACGTCGTGCACGACGTTTTAGGGGTTTTTAGTCGTTTCAGAAAATCGCTCAGTGAGCGATTTTCCCTGCACGACAAACGACATTTTGGCCACCAACCAATTAGCGTGGAGGATTTGCAGTGACGTCATATTCATCCAAAGCCGCTAATTGCATTGCAGAAACTTTCACTTCTCCAGCTCATATCTCTATGGAATTTTACGTGTAAATTATTTTATCGCACCGCACAAAAAGTACCATAGAGCTATACACAAAAACACAGCATCTGTTATGTTTTCGTCAAGTCCAACCAAAACGAGAGACCTAAGTTACTTAGATCTACTTGTCTGATTGATCCTTTGGATGAAAGGTTGCTGAAAGTTTATCTACGGTAAGTAACACTAAGACTAATTAGATGAGAGGTCTATAGACTCTAGTCTATATTTTATCAATGCTTGACGAACTTAACAAATGCCAATGTTTGATCAACTTGACAAAGACCAAAACTAACGTTTACAATAACATTAACAGTAAGTTTAGAGAATCTATCGTATATGACTATAGATCTAACTTAGACTGCGGAGAGAATAAATGGTGGCTAAACTTAACTTTACCTAGCCCTAAGTTAGGCTAGGTTATGAGCAAATTCAATGAGTAAAAGTTAGATCTAGAGCTAGATCCCTGGCTCCAGATCTAAGTTAGGTCTAGCTGTCTAGATATATTATAGGCCTAGATCTAATTCCTAACAACATGTAAACTAAACTAAACAAGGCCTAACTGTTAAAGCTAAACTCCAGCCCGGTCCCAGCCCCAGGACCATTACAGGTCCAGGAGTCCAGACTCCAGGCATTGTTTCTTGAGGCCGGGGGGGGGGGGGGGGGGGCATGGACATGGTATGGGCATCATTCCGTTTAAAATCAGAGCTAGCCTATGCCATGGTCTGCATTATAATGGTCTAGTGTCTGTAAAATCTACAGAGAGAGAGAGAGAGAGAGAGAGACCCCCCCCCCCCCCCCCCTCCCCTACAAATTTCGAACCTGTCAGTGTCACTGACTGTTAACGTTAATACTAGACCATCTACTCAACTGGACATGATTTAGTCTCACTGTTGTTGGTTATTAATTTGAGCCTAATTTGGGGGAAGGGGGGGGGGGGGGGCTTGTAGTGTACTTACTAAGCTGTTAATTCTACTAGATCCAGATCTAGAGCCTAACGTTAGGCCAAATAATACTATGCCATGGTCTAGATTCTAAGTTAGGCAAGAGTCTAATCTTTAGACTCTAAATTTAAGATATCTAACATCTATTTACATCATACATGTCACTGACTAACATTAGATCTAGAGTTTATGTAGATCTAGAACTAAGTTAGAGACCTTTTTCTTATTTGTAGGTCTAACATTTAGATCTAACAGTTAGTCTTAATCTTAAACTCACTCCTCCAGGCTCCTTATCTTTTTGTTTTATTATTTGTTTGTTTTAGGTAGTTTTGATTCTTTTTGTTTTGATCAAAGCAGTTCCAGTAGATCTAGAAGCAGTCTAAGTTACAGGCCAATAAAATAATTTTTAAAAAGGGAGAAATAAGAATAATCATTAGATCAATTTGAGATATGGCAGTATTAGTAAAACTGAAATTTTCAGAGAGAATTTTTTCATTAGGGCTACAATTCCGAAACAGGGATGTCAAAGATCTAGCAGTGGAAGATTTAGGGGGCATCCCCTTTTTGCTTTTCAGAGAATTTGAAGGAAAACTGGACCAAAAAAAAAAAAAATAAATAAATAAATAAGATAACCTTTATTTTTCTTTTCTTGTCAGAAAGTTTTCTGAGATATGTGCCCCCCCCCCCCCTTGACAAAATCCTGATTCCTGGATCCGCCTCTGGATCTAGAGTAGATGTATATATGTATTATGTACACTTGCTGTTCATAAACCCCTAAGTCTACATTGAGAAAAAGGGGCGAATCCCAACATTTGTTTGAGTCAATGAGTGGGAGTGTAGTAAGTTGTAAATCAAATTATATGTCACTATGGCCTTTATTATGATTTATCCTTTGTCATTTCGCTATATAAACTCTTGATAAATTGAAATAGGTTAAATTTTATGTTTCACTTTTTTTTTTTAAGTTTCACTTTTTTTTTTCAAGTTGAATAATTACATAAATTTCTATCATAAGACTAACCATTCCATTTGAGATGAGACTAAATGTGAATTTCTAATATGAAATAAAAGTCCATTCCATGAAGAAATATTAAAAGAACCTTATATATTTATGAACCTGTTTATTTGTAGTCTTATGGTTTGTTACTTTCTCCATCTATTTTTTGCAGCATAAAAGAATGGGCCAGGATTAAACAATGGAAAACCAGGCTAATCCCTGTACAAACATGAGGATATTAAGGGCGAGACACATTTGCTGAAAGATTGCCAGCAAGCTTGAAAGATCTGGTAATTATTTTGTTTCATTCAACTCTAAAATGAAGTTAAAGATTCGTTTGGAGATGGAAACTGATAAGTAGTTTTTATATAGATACTTTACATACAGTACAACATCCCCCATCAATTATGTCATTATAAATAAGACATAAAGCAAGTCAGAATTCATCTGGTCAAATAATTTATTTACTATTATTTTTAAAATCATTATTATTCTCAGCATTGCTATTTTGTCTTTTAAAGTAAATTATTATTCTTTTTAGCAATTTCATTTTGCTTTGTTATTTCTTATCCTGGCAAAAATACAATAATGATCTAAATTCCTTTCTTACTAAATTTACAGGAGAAAGTGCTGGATGTAGTTTGGTCAACATACAGGCTTGTTTCATGCAGTACAAGAACATGAGGAAGAACGAGGGAAGAGAAGTAGAACTGGTGCCATCATCATTTCAGGTCATCACACACCTGTTTCCCATCCTCAAGGAAAAACACTTACTAACGTACTAGTATTGTTGATTTCATATCCTTACCTAAGAGAGTAAGTACAATTTTATTTATACAATCCAATTGTTTTCCCAATGCATCAATTCATGGAAACTGGGGATGGGTGTTCATTCAAAGTCATGTCAATTAGTTGTGCTGCTTTGTTTTAACAGGGAAATAATTTATACCCTGATCTTCTATTTACAAACATAAGCTTTGTCATGGTCCTACACAACGATAGCATTTAATACATAAACACATCATGCATGCTTGTGTTATAGTCTCTTGCTATGTTAGATGCTATTTTCTCATCTTATTAAATTTCTGTTCATTCAAGAAATTGTTGAGTAATTTTGATTTATGTGTTTTGCGAATTGTATCTCAAAAATGTTATACAACTATACAAGTCACTTTGTAGCTATGATGTAATGCTTGTTGTTAGGAAAGCTATATCATTGTTTAATTCTTTTATTATTTTGCAGGGTATGTACACACCTACAAGAGATTGTACCTGGTAGCTGATGCAAAAGGATGCTCACAAGAACAAGAGGGAGTCGAAGGGAATGAACTTGATGCCATTCATCGTTCTCAGATAGCAGTGTCTCTCCCCAGTCCATCGGCTGCTAATATTAATACTACCTGTGTCACCACACCCTTCCTTGTAGTTCCTAGCAGTGGCGGATCCGGGGGGGGGGGGGGGGCCAGGGGGCCCGGGCCGCCTCCCCTGGGACCAAAAAGGGGCCCCAAAATGCTGTGGACCTTTCTTTTTTTTTTTTTTTTTTGCTTGTCAGAAAATTTTGTGAATATTGAGCCCCCTCCCTCAAGAAATCCTGGATCCGCCACTGGTTCCTAGTACCCCAGTACCCCTTGCTCCCCCCTCCCCTCGATCCTCAAATGATCTCACAATGGCATAACATAGTCCATTCATTTTAGTATTTTGAATAACAGTCTTACCCCCATGAAGAATTTTATTTCACAGCCCCTACAACTATCTTACTTTTCTTCTTTAATTTAACTATGTTATGCACTACCACTGGTTAGAATGTTATTTAGTCTGCAATTATAAGTAAATTCTTCAGTTGGGCTTTTCAAAGTTTTGTCAAATCTCTATTTCAAAATTTAACTGTGGTTGAATATCAATTTATGTTCCCCTCCCCATACATAATCATTGCAGTTAGATGCATCTTATTAGCAGTATGTTCCATGTATTCTGGAAGGGGGGGGGGGGTGTATGAGCTAATTGTATTTGCTTACTACATCATACATTCTTGGGGATGAAGTCCATTTACACACTGAAGGAGCTTAAACTTACCTGAATACAATACTATAACTGAAAATATTGACATCATTTCTCAATACTGTTTTAAAGGAAAATCCATACTGGTCTATTTTTTTGTTAAAGGCGCTTGTTGTAGAAATCTATCTCATTTAAAGTTTTGAATCACAGTATTAAATAACTGTTTAAGTCTTTTAAATATTTGTATTGTTTAATAATCTTTCCAATTATATTCATTTTTTTTTCCAGCTCTCAAACAGAATACAATGGGTACTGAACAATTTTGAAAGAGAGAGGGGGAAGGGAATAGAGATAGAGAGAGAGAGGGGGGGGGGGAGAGGGAGGGAATAGAGAGAGAGGGGAATAAAGAGAAGAGAGAGAGAGGGAGAAGAAATAGGGAAAGACATTTAAAAGTGTGTATTTTTTCAATGCAACTTTGAAAACGTATTCTCTGGAGTCATTTAAAGATTTTCCATAATATGGGGCAAAGTATTGCTTTTGCTTTGTTGAAAAATATCTGATTTTTTTTTTTTTTTTTTTTAATCAACCATGAGTGTGTTTTGAGATAACTGGCACAGATACATAGAATATCCAACAATACCGACAACTTTCCCCCTGTATTTACAATTTGAAAGAAAGGAGAAACTTGCAAGGTATGCGGTTGTGACTGCGATTTTATTTGAGGTATATTGGTATGGAACTGAGTATACTTGATAGAATGTGAAGTAATAAAACAAACCAATTAGAAAGGAGAGGGTGTGTGAGGAGTCCTATCATATCGCAACCTCCCACTTAGCCATTTATTTATTCCCCCCCCCCCCCCCCCCGGTAGCTGCACCAAATCCAAATTGCAGAGATAATTTTTTTTTTTTAAGTTTGGGGAAAATGTGCATATTACTCATGTTACTAGTATGTCACAGAAATAAGGTTATGACCATGTGTCATAGACAATCTACTCGTCATAAATGGAAAACAAAAATTTCCGTTAGACTTGGTCCAGCAAGAAATTCAAGTAGATCTACTCTCATAATGTCTGGTACCCGTATTCTAGATAATTATAAGCCTGCACCACTATTTTCAATTAAGGAAATATATTTTTCAGATCATTTTGTCTCTAAAACATGGTCAGTCGTGAGTGTATAAAACAAAACTGCTTGAATTATTCCGAATAGACGACAAAGATCATTTTTTTTAAATGTATTTAAAATACTCACACGATATGAAGAAAAAAAAAACCGCAGCTATGATTATTCCGAATAGAAAACGGCAAATATCACTTTTGTAATTTCTCAACATGTGTCACTTGACCAATTTAACAACTTTTAGAAATCCAAATAAAGAATAAATGATTTCAGAATTAAACAATATAAAACTCTTATAGAATTATTTTGATGACTACAATGATGAACTTCAAATGAATACTATCACGACATTCTCATCATCAAAAACGACATCTCCCTCTCTCCAGCACGACTTATTAGCGAATGTCGTGTGCGGTGTGCACTGTTTTTTCGCCGTTTGTCGTGTAGTATGTCGTTTTGTCGTGTCGTGTGTCGTGTGTCGTGTTCGGTGTGAATCCGCCTTAAGAGTTTTCATATTGCAAAACAATTTCTTTCGTAATCAATATCCAAACGCCGATTGTAATTTTTTTTCTGGTTCACACTGTACATTGGCATAGACAGGTGCTCATATGGGGGGGGGGGGGGGGGTATGATTTCCCTCAAGGATCATATATATATACACCCACACACACACACACACACACACACACACCCACATATATATATATATACATAAATATATGTATATATATATATATATATATATATATATATATATATATATATATATATATATATATATATATATATATATATATGTGTGTATATATATATATATATATATATATATATATATATATATATATATATATATATATAATTGTAAGGAAATAACATATACAACAGCTTTTGGCAACTTTCGTGGAAATAAATACAATGTGAAAGGAAATTACATATATATGTATATATATATATATATATATATAGGTCCGGTGGGGTGAGGGTTTGTAAACCTCTACATGGTTTTTCTCTTTACATGTCCAAGATACAACTTTAGCATTACGCTTTGCATTTTTGTAGTATGATATGAATATTGAGCGAGCGAGCGAAGCGAGCGAGCAAAAAATATTCAAAATTTGTGAGGTCGCAACTACATTGTAATATAAAAACGGGGAAACACAATTCTGATGGGGTTTCATTTGCAAAATTTCGCAATGAAAATTTATTTAAGAAGCTATACTTTTAATAGGAGCGAGCGTAGCAAGCGAGCATTTGGGAATATTGGCTTTAAGTCCTTTTAATTAGGGGCACATGTTATGGGAAAGGGAAACGTGGTACTTATCATGGGGAAAATGACACCTATTAGAAAAATAAATGAACGTGTAGAAAAGGTAGAAAAGACAGTTATCAGAGTTGAAAAGGGGCATTTATAAGAATGGAAAAATGTTCTTATAAAGTAGAAAATTAAATCAGTGCCTACTTATTACGAAGGAAAAAACCTGACTTGTTACATTAAAAGGAATAAAAGGGATTAAAAGGGATAAATGCTCTTGTTGAAATAGGATTATTTATCCAAGGTAAGATGAGGGATGAGGAAAATTATTTAAAATGGGCACTTATAAGAATATGGAAGGGGAACTTATTGGAAAGAAAAATGGGGGTAATTATCTGAAGTTAAAGGGAAAAGTAGAGGCAATGTAAAAATTGCATTGCTCAGATGTCTGATATGGTTAATAATGTAGTATATATTTAACACTGTGAATAAAGAAGATGACGTTTATAATTGAAGTTTTTTTAAGTCTTACTATTCTTAAATTTACTTTGGGAGATTGTTCCAAAGAATCGGGCGAAGGTGGATATTTTCCACTCCCCTTGAACCACTGACCCTGCATTATTTTGTAAACTGTTCTTGTATAGACACACATACCATGTTATACCATGTAGAAGCATCTTAAAGGTTTGTTGAAAATGCGAAGGAGCGTATATAGCGACCGAGCGAGAAAAATTTTAATTTTGGAATACTGACACTTTTCAATACAGATCACTTCACAGCCTAAAGACTGTGATAATACTCATTAATGTATTAGTTACTTCACTTTACAATTATTTTGTTTGCCCTTTTTGCAAAATTTGGGGGAAACGATCTCCCTGAATATTTAATTGAGATATCTCTATATGTATGACATAAATGTTCTAATTTCAGTCTTCAGATAATAAGTTCAGCTCACCATTCTCTCTGCAGTCCGCAATTTGACGATTCTGAACGATTTCATACTTCACCTATTTTGTACCGAACACAATATAACATTGACAAGTGGATGTATAATGCGTGAGAATCGAGCACTAAAACATGCGGAACAGACATTCTCTCGTAAAAAACGATGTTAAAATGGAAAATTCAGTCTTGAAATGCATTCCAAAATACAAAGAATTCAAAGTGCTAAGGAGGGAGGGGGGGGGGGGGGGTGAAGCCTCGGCAACATTTTGCTAATTTATATTATGGAAAGCTTATGATTATGATTTAATGATATTCAAGATTGCCAATGGAAGATTAAAAACCCATGCATGTAGTGGGATCTCATGGGGAATTTGACACCATTCGGGTGTTACCCAATAACGGGTGTTGTCAATCAACGAGAGTGGACTATAGTTTTGTGACCAACAGGCCTTATGTAATGCTCTCTTTTTCCACCCATCGTTCCATTTGTCATTATCTTACATTTACCTCACCCGAAGACTCTCCGAGAGTCCAGGGGGTATTTCTTGACTGGACATGCGGGTATGCAGGTTTGATGGGTGCCAGACTTGTGTACACCCATTAATATTTCACGTGTGTTCCATCAAGTCTGGTGTCAGCGAATTATGACCTACTGCACATGGAAACTGCCTGCCATAATGGTTTGCACAAAATAATATGATATTTATGATTAAAATAGAATCATAAACATAGAAAATATAGAAACAAAAATATTTAGATGACAACTTTTAAAATATTTTGAGAAAATAAGGGCATCGATGTGCTGGCAGGGCCAGGGCGCTGACATTCTGACGATATGTTTATGACTATAACAGACTATAATTACGTAGCTTAGCGGCTCTATAATGGATTTGAAAGCACTTGCAATAGATGCATAGCCTGATAATATTCCAAACAACGGTTATCCTTATTGCACCATTAATGTTATAATAATAGTGTTCTATTTTACAAATCGACCATGAAGATGAATGAAAATGTACGGTAACTGACGAATGTCAAATCATGGTTATCAAAACGAACCAAAGTAATAAAATCAGATGAATTTTATAAAATGGAATAACAACAGAGAGAGAAAGAGAGTGAGGAATAGAGAGAAATATGGAGAGAGAGAGAGAGGGGGGGGGAGAGAGAAGGGGGAGAGGAACTGAGAGAGAGAGAGAGAGAGAGAGAGAGAGGTGGGAGGTGAAGACAGGGTGAAATCGCAAGGTCGCTTCTTCCTTTTTCCATCATCATGGTCAATTGAATGATCAAATCAATGTTAGACAGTAAATCGATGTACCGTTCCAAACCATCAGTCAATTAACTAAAATTAGCATTAAAATCTCACAAGCCAATAGGCCTTAACACCCTGGGGCATCTCTAGAATATTTCCATTAGAGGCTTGTGATAATTGTGACTTTGCCGACAACCTTCCCATGCTCTTTTGAAATGGAGTAAATTTATATATTTCTTGAATTTATAAGAATATTCAAGGAAAAAAATGTTTATATTCCACTTTGTGTAAATGTGCCATTCTAGCTCCCGTCCCCATGCATATCCTGCAAAACCTTTTTGATTTCAACCTTAACTTAACCTTCATAATTGTGTTCTTGTGTTCTGAAAGTCACATTGTCAATTTTAACAAAATAATGTTAAATGCCCGAGAGCTCGCTTTGTGTGTCAGATTTCTTTATTTTTAAGTTCAGAAAACCTGATGCCTATTAAAGGTTATATAGGCTACAGCAAAGTTGTTTTTTAATATCTTCTGTTTTTCTGTTAGTAAAGTAAGCAAAATAATGAGAGATGAAAATAGTTTGGATAATTACTGATTGGGATCCAACTTACCTTTTGTTTTCCTTTGTTTATGCATTCTCTGCCAACTTCTTACGCAGTAGATTTACAGATCAGACTCTAAAGCTTATACCAAGGGGATCCGTGCTTATACTTTATTTACAATTATCATGAGAGAAATAACACTTATATATATATATTTATTTTTTATTTCTTATCTTTTTTTAATATATGAAAAAGGCGTGGTTTGGAATAGAATGACCAAATTTCCAGTAAGTCTGCTGTAATGAATACGTCAAAGCATCATGATTTGTTGTCAATAATTGTGTGAGCATTGATTAGCCTGAAAATGTGATTAGTATTCATCCTATATAGTCATGGGCGCAAATCCGGGGGGGGGGGGGGACAGGGGGACACCTTTTTGAAGATAGGCGAATGTCCCCCCCCCCCCCACTTTTTGAATAACCTTTGTTTTTTGGTGGGTTTTTTTTTGCTTGTCAGAGAATTTTGGAGGCGAATGTCCCCCCCCCCCACCTTTTTGAATAACCCTTTTTGAATAACCATTTTTTTTTTTTTTTGCTTGTCAGATAATTTTGGAGGCAAATGTACCCCCCCCCCCCCCAGGTTTCAAAATGGATTTGCGCCACTGTATATAGTCTCCAGATTCCTGGCAATAAAAGCATTTAATACTGTCTTGACAATTAATGCATCTATATCAATATTTTGCATATACTGAAAAAGAAGACCCTTTCACTATCCATCACTGGTATTCATGCATCAATTAAATGGGGTGTTTATTACGTTCATGAATTTATAACATTTGTAAATGCCACATTAATGAACTAATGAGATTGTCGAGATAGTTTTCTCATACACATATACATCATTTCAAATTCTAGGGCAGCTATATACATCTGTGACAATGTCGTTTTCCGAAGTTTCATAATTCCGAAGGTTCGTTTTTCGGAAGGTTCGTATTTCTGAAGGTTCGTTACTCCGACTGTTCGTAATTCTAAAAAATAATGAAGTAGGGTTCATAATTCCGAAATCGAAAAAGGGTTCATATTTCCGAAGGTTCGTAATTCCGAAAAGTTATGTATAGGGCTCTATTGCATTTTCAGAATTACGAACCTTCAGAATTATGAACCCTTTTTCGTTTTCGGAATTACGAACCTTCGGAGTAATGCATCAAACTAATGTGCGGAATTATGAACCCTATTTTCGGAATTATTGACCCTTTGTTATGGGAAATTTGTGTTCGGAATTACGAACCTTCGGAAAACGAGTACCACAGTGACAATTACCCCGATGGTGCTTACTCCCGGACGACTATTATATAAACCATCGGGCAATTACTTTCTACAGGAAAACTCTAGTACCACTAGCTTACCCAAGGGGGGGGGGGGCAGGGGCAGACTGCCCCCTGACAACTTTTAACAGAAAGCCCCCCCCCCCCTTTAGAACTTACTCCTTTTTTTTTTTTTTTTTTTTGCTTGTCAGAGAATTATGGAGGAAAACTGGACCCCATAAAATTTGATACCTCCCCCCCCCGAGCGAATTTTGGAGGGCTGGTGAAAAAAAAAAAATCGCCATTCCCCCCCCCCCCCCCCCCCCCCCCCCCCCCCCCTCGAGCGACTTTTGGAGGGCTGGCGAGAAGAAAAAAATACGAATCACCCTCCAAGCAGTTCCCCACAGTTGACAGCCCTGCATTTATATTTGCCCCCCCCCCCCTTTATAAAATTCTGGATACGCCACTGTCTAGTACTCAACTATTTACCTCCTTGGAAAATCTTCCCTCTGTACTATATAGTATTTCCCCCTGATGTAATTATACTTAACAGGCGTATTTATCCAGACTATTCCATTGATACTTGCACCCTGACAACCTTACCTGTGGGTAGTTGTAGACAATTCAGTTATACCATCTATATGGGACTACACCACTGCAGTGTGCATTCTAAAAAACTATTTCGATTATCGTAAGCACAATTTCCCCTTTCATGGATATATATATATATATTTGTACAATTTGTTGCTGATTATTCGTGGTGATTATTTTTACTCCATTATCCAAAGTTTGTAGATCACGTAATGAGTAGGGAAGGCACATAAAATAAGATATTGGCTTATAAAATTTAAAAAAAAAGGGATAGGAAAGTAGAGAGAGACACAGTATCATAATATGTGGATCCATTCAATAGGCTAATTGGTGGCAGTAGTACCAGCATGTTACAAATAACCAGAGGTAGAGGTAGATGGAAAGCCTTGATCGCCAATGTCTGGAACAGACAAGGCATGTATCTGGGAAAATGCAGAGAGATAGATAATCTATCAAATTTTAGAGATTGATTGATTAGCTCTTCTCGCCTGTATCAAGGGGTGACATGCATCACTAATCTCCCACCCAAGGGGTTCAGTGTATTTGAATTCCGCCTCAAAGGGCATGAAAGCTAGCGTTTACCACCGTTAGACAAATCGCCATAATTATGTCGCTCAAAGAATTCAATTACTTTCAATCTATTTTACGCCAAATAAACTTCCAATCGATGGAGAAAACTGGGGACAAGTAATTGAAATTTGAACTGACAAGCTCGTGTTTCATATTATGATCACGTTTTCATTTAAAGCATTCAATAATCATATTAAGCCTATATATCGGACAGAGGTTTTATGTCCCGAGTACTATTGTAAAACAAAGCTGTCGCGTGTGCCGATGGATTCTACGAAAAATGTTCATCAAGTAACACTGTATTCACTGCAGTCAGATAATATTTGCCATTTATAATTATTGTCAACATATCTTTTGAAAGATTCATGAAGACTTGAATGAAAAATTGTTCGATTTACTGAGTGAAACTGATCTGGACAGATAACAAACCTGTCCACTCACAACAAGTGGGTATTAAGATACGCCATTAAATCTAAAGTAAACCGATTTACTCATTATAAAAATAAAACCAGCCAAGACATAGAACCATGAGAACGTGGTTGTAAGGTCCACAGTCCACTTGTGTATTCATTACGGAGGTACTCGTTTTTACGAAGGTTCGTATTTCCGAAGGTTCATAATTCCGAATGTTTTTAATTCCCACACACAAATTTCCCTAGCAGGGGTTCATATTCTGAAAATGAAATAGGGTTCAAAATTCCGAACAATGATTTGATGCATTACTCCGAAGTTTCGTAATTCCGAAAATGAAATAGGGTTCATAATTCCGAACTTTCCTAATTTCGAAAATGTAAAAGGGTTCACAGTTCCAAAAAATATTAGGTTTTATCATTCCGAAAATTTAATAGAGCCCTACATTCCATTTATGTTTTCATTAAATTTTTTTCTCTCATGGATCTTTTGCACTTAGTGCGCCTTGAGCATTTGAGTTCAAGTGGATTTGGCGCCTTACAAATCTTATATATTATTATTAATAACTTTTCGGAATTACTAACCATCAGCATTATGAACCCTTTTTAATTTTCGGAATTATGAACATATTTCATATTCGGGATTATGAACCCTATTTCATTTTCGGAAATATGAAGCTTCGGAATTACGAATATTCGGAATTATAAACCTGCCGAAAAACGACATAAAACCTCCTTCCTTCCTCCTGGTTGGGGTTAATCAGTTATTATAGCATACAACTCTTAGATTACCAATTAAAAACAGTAATAGTGCATGTTTTTCAATATCGATACAACCATAGTGCCATTCAACAACATATATAAGCTGAGACCAGTGGCGGATCAAGGCGAAAAAGGTGGGGTGGGGGTCCACGTGTCCTTCACCTTCCTGGAAAAAATCTTTTTAAAATACCCCATGCATTAATGTAATGATTTTGTTTGGAGTTTTTGTTTCTTTGTGAGAGATTTTCAAGACGTAATTATGCCCTCTGAAAAATTGACCGGGCTAATTTTTTCCTTTATAATTATAATTTCGCCGTAAAAAATGAAAGGTTTTTGTTTGCTTTTCAGGAACTTGGGATATTTTGTGCTAAAATATAATATCATAGATCCGCCCCTGGGCAATATAAGAAATATAAAAATCACATAACGAGATTTAAAGCAATTTAGGAATGCCTTTCAAAATAGCAACTGGATTGCACAAATCTATCAAGCATTGGTGTAATGGTTATTATTTCTATAAAAATATTTAGTTGCGTATAGAGTGTTGAAATGAAGTAGACTGTTGCCATGATTGCGTTTGTAAAATGTGACTTTATAAAGACTACCAACTGTCATTTTTGCTGCTTAAATTGGGTGAACACCACTTCTCAAACGACATAGTTACAAAATCAGATGCAACCATTTACAAAACAAATTGTTCTGACCATTCAAATTCGACCAAACTATGAGAAATGCATATACATAATATAATGTGAAAGGAAATGAGAGAATAATGGTTGCGTATAGCCTTATTCGAAGTTCCCCAGAGCTGTCCTCCCTCATGATTTTTTTTGCAAAGGTTGAAAAAAATGTCTCCGCCGGGAATCGAATCCAAAGCTGTTGTATTATGTTATTTAACTTATTTCCTATTATATATACATGCATACATACACTCAGCACAAAAAGAAATTAAACACTTTTTAAAGTTCAGATTTTTCATAGAAGACTTAATAAAAATCATTAAATTATATATCAAATTAAAGGAAATTTAAACTTAAGTCTCTCATTTAAAGATAAAGCCATCGTGTAAGTTTGATTTTTTGTTTCAATTTTTATGTGGAAGGGAATTTACACATCAATGAAAAATTGTCAATTTTTGCAATTTTTATTTTTGTATATACCTTGAAAGAGAAAAACGAATGTGTTCACTCATGCCTAAAATTTATATTTATGTTACACTAACAGTGTGAAAGATTGATTTTCATTTGATTTGATATATAATTTATTGGATTTTATTACATTATTGCATTTTTAAAAATTTCTTTTTTAACATATCTCCGTATGGCATGTTTTTTTCGGGTAAAGTGGAAGGCATGTTGTTTATCAAGAAGTTCTGTTATTCATCGGAACCTTGCGTGAGTTTTGAAGAAAATACCTTTTCATCTTGATGGAGAATAATTACGATTGTTAAGCGCTGAATTACGAAGTACCCCACGGTAGTATAGGTTAAAGACCCCCCCCCCAAAAAAAAAAAAAAAAAAATAATAATAATAATAATAATAATGAAAAAAATATATATATAAATAAAATAAGATTAAACATAAATAAATAAATAAATAAATAAATAAATACATAAATGAATAAATAAATAAGTAAATAAATAAATAAAATACCGCAATACCACAAGTTCTCATGATGAGAACACAGAAACACTTCCTGATGAGAAGGCCGATTCATCAAAACACTCACAGGCAGTGTGTACGTAGAGGTGAACTTTTAACATTATTTATCAAAAATGTTATCAATAAAAACTCAAAGAAAAAAAAAGTTACATAATGTTTAAACAGCCTTTTAAATCTATTGTACAATTTAATAATAGTAATAATTAAGTTTTACGATATAGATGGCAGATTATCAGAACTATAATTATATAGCTTTATGCAATTAAACTGAAATCCCCATATAAGTATAATGATCTCAATATTTAAAAATTCATGTTGTTCATCCGATTTCGTGAAAACTTCAATCAATATGTGTCTCTGATGTTTGTGCTTTCCCATCAAAGCATATTGATATCAAGGATGGATTGCCATTTCATGTTAAAATAATTTATGCACAAGGAACAAGGTCGGCTGTAGACGCGCTAAGAGCAATATCACAAAGATTATGCTGGTGTATTTCATGTTTCATGATCATGTTCTGCCACCCTATCCATTACTAAGCCGCTAATGGAGTCATCGATTTTCAATAAGAACTGCCATGTAAAAATGAATATCAACCAATACTATAGGGCCTGGATGGCGTACAGCGTGACATAGTGCCAATCTTGTTTCACTTGTGACTCCGCCAATACGATTGTAAATATCAGTGAGACTTGACGGTCGTGGTGTGATTCTGTAAATTCTCCAACGTATCACAGAAAAAAGGAAAATGAGAAAATCCGGAAGAACACCCATACAGGGGCGTCGATAGATTGGGGGGGGGGGGGGGGGTGATATTTCCTGTTCGACTTTCTGTCAGCAACCATAAGATCGTTGTGTGCAAATTTCTAATTTTCCAACCAAATGAAAAAAATTGGAGGACTTCTGTTTTTCTTGTCGAAAAATTTGAAGATCTAAGAAAATTCTTTTGAAGAGATGGTTGTTGTTTTATTAGAGGTGACAGTGAGATAAACGTCTTGAATAATGTAAATTTTAAAAAGCCCTTGTAAATGATATGTTGCACAGACACGTGTAAGTGTGTATGTGTGTGTGGGGGGGGGGGGGCTGCTGTCTATTTATCACCGCACTTCCCCGTAAGAATAGATAATGTTTGACATTAAGTGTTGACCATTTAAAAAGGGTATTGACCACCTTCTCTTTCATCTATAGTCAAGTATAAATAGTTTTGTGATAGTAAAATATACCAGGTGATGGTCATACGTATCCATTACCTAACTTCATTTCATTTCATCGCCAGCTGATGGGTGGAGAGTTATAAATTTTGCAAAAATGTTATACGATGAGACCCAAAACTTTCTCTTGTCGTATGCTATGCCAATCGATGTTCAGCGGGTGAAACATTGATTCAAATCCATATACATAATAATTTATGCAGTTCTTGTAACACAAGTCACTATGTCTGTACGCGCTTTAATGAAAGAAGAAAGAGAGAGGCAAAGAGGGAAAGAAAAAAAAAAGGTCTACAATAAACATAATTTAAGTTTGAAAAAGATTGACATAAAGAATTTGTTATCACTTCAAGTAATATATGTATGCTGACAGTTACAAAAAAAAAAATGATGGCCACAGATTTCATTGATAAGGCTTAAAACAAGTGCTCACTTCCTTTGTGCCATATTTGCTATGATATAGAAGATCAGGTTAGTACAAATAGTGATGAAATATTGCCTCCTGTCATGTTCTCTTCTTTTTCTTTCTTTTTTTTTTTTTTAGCGAATTGGTGGAATCAAATGCTAGTGTAGGTAAAGAATATATAACTCTTTGGTATATATACATAATTCGTTTATAATACCACTGAATTTGAATACTATTTAATAGACAAAAATTTGAAATGTGCAGAAATACTGTCTTCTTCGCCTAAGAAGCAACAGCTCCAACTCTCACGATAGGTCGACGACAGTGTAGTTGACATCCACCAAAGTGAATCATGTAGCGCCTCAGGGATGGGTTAGTAAGACCATAGAGGATGGGATTGAGTGCCGAGTTTCCCCAGAGTAGACCATTGACAACCTCCCATGTAGTCTCCGAGAAACATTCATCACCACCACACATCGCCTGTAGGATGCTGACGATCTCGTACGGCAGCCAGCAAACAAGGAACGTCCCCACCAGGATGGAGAGTGTCAAAGCGGCTTTCTTATGTCGGGCGAACAAACGCTTGTGTCGCTGATAGGCCGCGATGCGTTGCTTCCCAGGATTAGGAACATTCATGTGAAGCTGAGATGTTGAAGGGGTGTTCACATCAGGGATGAGAAAGGAACGAAATTGATTCTTGTGGCTAGCTACGACTGCAACCAAAGGTTCTGCCCATCGGTCTGCGTTCGCGTTCGAGACAGACGGGAGTTCAGAAGGATCTGCTTGATCAGCTTCATGTGGCTTACTGCGCACCTCCACTTGCATCTGATTCTCATGACCACTGCGTGGATCTGTTGAAGCTAAACTGAGATTAGACTTAAATCGTCGGAGATTCTTTGATCGTTGATGGATTTGATAATACACTGATAGATTCAGACACATTATGATCGGCAAAGGAATCCCAAATTCGAAGATAAGAATACCGATCGTGAAAGGCAAGAGATATACAATTTCCAGTTCACATTCGTTTCGAAAATCTACAAGGTCGGAGCCGCTCATCGCAAAGGAAATACAAGAATAGATGGTGATGCTACACAACCAACCCATTAACGTGATGACGGTGACTCTCTTCCGAGTCCAAACAGTTCGATAGCGTGTCTTTTGCGACATCAGTAAAAACCGATCAAGACTTATCAACATGATTGTGACTGTGGACATGTAGGTTGAAGTGTAATCAAGAGTTGACCACAATCTGCAAACGACCTCACCAAACATCCAGGAGTCTTCAGCTACCCAATGCAGGTTGATGGTCAACACTAAGGCACCTATGAGAAAGTCTGATACTGATAGACTGAAGATGAGAGTATTGGTTGGGACAGCACGTACCTGAGCATGGCGGCAGTAAGCCAAGATTACCAACAGGTTACCAATGATAGTCACGATGATAACTAGACTATAACCCCAAATTAGCGGAATTCTTCTTAACCCTCCATCATCGGATTCTGTATGATCCCTATGGATGGTTGATTGACTAGGCCTATCGTAGTTCACATTTGTCGATTGGTTTTCTTCGCGTACTATCTCTATACTTTCAGTTGATATGCCAACACTCTCACTTATGATCATTAAAGTACTTGTCACATCCATTTCGTCGAAATAGCAAACAACAAGACCCTTGTAAGAATACTTCAAAGTACAATTCAGATTGTGCAGGAAATACTGAAAGTGATGTTATGAGATTCTGAGCTTGATTCGTTAGTTGAAATTAAAATGTACATGTTGGGAGTCCGAAATTAAATCACGATCTATTTGTCTTCTTATCTTCTAAAAAGAAATCACACACTCCCACATCATTCAATCCTTGGTTTTCAGTTCTGGGTTGGTTGCTGAAAGGGTCATGAATTGTACCTTACTCACCAATCTCAAAAAAATGTTACAATCTTGACAATTGTCATCCCGACTAAGAGGCGATGCTGGTTTCACCAGCAGCTGAAAATCAGCAACACGTATATCTCCAGACAATGAATCAGTTTTAAATGAATTTGTTTAAATATTTTTTATCTTAACCGGGAATTACTGCAGACACGAAATTAGAATAATTCACGACGAGTTGTTTTGTTGGCTGGATCTTTGTGCGACAATCGTTATAGTTGTCATCTTGACGTGTGATGCACTCATGAAGAGATGACCCCACTGGACTGCCAATAGATCGTTTTGTAAGCTGGGCGGCAAGAAAATAATCGTTGATCGTAAGCAGAACGATATGTTCGCGCGATCAGAAAGAAGTCGAATGCGGAATATTTGCTGACAGTATTCATAAGGTGCCTTACCATGCTTTTTGAAAGCTTTATTCATCGTGTGTGCGGTAGATACAAAAAAGCCTACGTCAACAAAACTTAGATTATCAGAGGGATATAATGATGATGCTATCCATGATGGGCGTTTTGACGCTCACTTGCGTAAAGATTCGATAACAGGAATATCGTGAATTAAACCTCAATATATGAAATAGATTTCGTTTCTCATTTCAATAATTAATTCAACATGATCTCTTGGAGATGGTGTATGTCCGTAAAAAAAAAGAGTTTTTAATTTAATAAGGTTAAATCTTGGTCAATAATCATTAATATGGCTTTAGATCAATTAGATGTATAAAGGAGGGGTCTCTTTATAATAGAGCAATTCCAAGCAAATAGGACATGAACCCCAAAATTTCATATCTGTCTAATAATAATAAATTTGGTGTCAAATTAATCGTAAATATCAAAATTTCACACTTTCACATTTATGAATACTAAAAATTTGCATACTTGGTTAACATAATCTTGAAATCAATAATTAATACCATTTATGATAAATTGTAAAAGAAGAGTAAAGGTCATATTAATATGGCATGTTTGCTAAAATATACTTGATACACAAATTTTACATAACATAGTAACCAAGAATAGCATTTGTTTCTTTTCTTCATAATTTCTCATACTTCAGTAACCATGGAAACTTAAACTAAAAAAAAAAACTCTTTCCGTAACGCCCAAAATACATAATTTCATTTCATTTTCGCAAAGGACTATCATTTTTGTTATGAAAGTTGATAGGTACATCAAGGTACCTTATACATGCAATATGTATGTGTTTTTGGTATGAAGAAATATTTAAATATGAAAAATGATAAGATTAATCATGTCATTCCATAACAAAATAAACAAATGTTACGGAATGACATTAAATTCAATTTTGCATAACTTTTTTTCAACCCTGAAGCTATACAATAGTTCAGCTTAATATATCAGACAATTATCAACTGAATTATAGATGAAGAGCTCACTTTCCAGTAAGAAAATTATATCAAATGCTAAAGCCGGGGTAATAATTGTGGAGTGCCAGGAGTGTCAAGTCTGACAGACATGTGCGCTATACAAGAACCCACTATTATCATCATTATTATTATTATTATTATTATTATTATTATTATTATTATTATTATTATTATTTTTATTATTATTATTATTATTATTTATTATTATTATTATTATTATTATTATTATTATTATTATTATTATTATTATTATTATTATTATTATTATTATTATTATTATTAATTTTGATATTTTAGGTTTTGTGGACAAAACAAATGGGAAAATGGTGTTTTCTTATTGTATTTGTTAATGAGATGTATTTCTTTCCTCTGGAGCTTTGATTGTCCTATATTTTAGACCTAAATATTAATCTAGATGATACTATCAAATAGAACAATCATATGATAAAATTTGTGAATATTGAAAAACAATAGAATACATACGAAATCCATAAAAACAAATGAAATACATGCAATATAAAATGGAATGTAATGATAAAATATATCTGAATATTTTTTAAAGCTTACCACAAGCATTTTATTAAAAAACAATACTCTTCAGAATTTTCAACAATCTAATAATTAACATATATATAAATTTATGAATAAAATTTGCATAAAGTACATGGTAATTAATACTAATAAATAAAAAAAAGTTGATAGAGCTATTTTAAACACAAATATCTTAGGTCATCAAAAATTATGCAATCGTTTGCTCAATCTGTGTTTAAAACTTTGTTTTAATATACATAAAATGAATTTCCTACGCTATTTCCTAATGACTTTCAGAATTTACTGCGTAACGGTCATTCCGTAACGCTGTTTCATTCCATAGTTTGCATCACATTTCAAATATTTTCAAAAGAATTTCCAGGAACATGGTGACATATCAAAGCCAACATACTACAGAATGCCACAACAATATTGAAAACAGGATATATGTTCAAATTTCACAGAGTTTGAGCATTGTTTATTCTAGTTGAAAAGACATGCCCGTTTTGTGTCATTCCGTATAACGAAGCAATATAATACTTGATATTTCATAAATCTGATGAATGGTTGACATGAAACTAAACAGTTTGAAAGTTTATGTATTGTACCGTCAATTCAAAAATATTCATTACGATGTTCATAATGTTCTTCTGTCAAATTTGAAAATTCTTTGTTAATGTCATTCCTTAACGCTTGGAATTGCCCAATAGCTGCATGGTAATCAGCATTGCATAAAAAAGTCGATTTGATAAATCATCATATTTGACTTGATTATTTCAGGAGATTTTAAGACGAAGGAGTAAAATGGAAAGGCCGTGTTCACAATATTATAAATAAGATTTTTTTAAATATAATATGTAAATATATATATATATATATATATATATATATATATATATATATATATAAGCAGGTCAAATATATACTTGAAGTATCTTACACTGACCAGGGGCGTCGCTAGAAGGGGCTGTGTGGGTCAGCCCCTTCTTTCGAAATTGGGCCTAATGATCAAGATCTGTACATTTGTGTTTTTCTTTTAATATTATTTGTGGGGGTGTTAGGTGCAGCATTTTTGTCGGCAAATTTGAGTGTCACCGGCAACCCCTCATTCAAGATGTTCTAGCGACGCCCCTGACACTGACTCTATATCTACTTTAGAGTCATTTCCCATTGGATCAATCTTTTATTTTCCTTTTTAACTTCCTTTGATATCGCTTGGAAAAATAAATTCTTATTTTCGCATTTGGAATTTCTCAGTTTTCTCCGTTGTCTAATCAGTATGTGTTTTATCATTCTATTTTTTTCATGGGAATGTGGGGAAAAGAGTTTTGAATGTTGAACTCTATTATCGATTTTTATATGTTTTTTGCTCCAATTCCGTCGAATAAGCTACATGTACAGTTGATGAAATTCACTATATCCTGTCTGGACATTATTATAGCGCTATTTTGTGGCGCATAGTCAGTGACATATCCTCACAGCGCATTCAACGGGTTCGATATATCCAAGAAATGGAAATGAATACCCATAATGATTATGACAAATTCTCAAGGCACAAGTAAATCAAACACCCGTTCCATCGATTCTCCCCACTTCAATGGTAGTGCTGAGTAATGTAAAATTGTTTTGTGAGTTATTTCAATTTTAGTGTTTCCATTGTGAAAGAAAGTAAGACTAGTAATGAGAAAGATTGCTCTCAAAATGCTCGCATGAATATAACTAGAAATTTAACATTTGAATCAATGAATCATGAGATTTGGGGCACATTCTGACCTGACATGATCTCATTTATATTGCATCTTAACCAATACTATAATATGATACACAATCCACCGAGGATTTGTTAGCAAGTATACCAACAGTGGATGTCATTATAATGAATCGACGCTCCATCTTATTATTATTATTCTTTATTATTTAATGAATTCTATTAAGAAAGATAATTGATATCCTAAGAGACTTCCCATCGGTATCACTTATCACTGTGTTAATTAGTTAGCATATTACCGGTGCATTGGAAGGGAAAATGGACTTAAATCACTGTGACACTGGGATCAATATGCCACATCGGAAATAATTAACGAAATTACATTATTTTTTGCTATATAATAGAATAGATTGGGGTGACATCCTACTCATTAATATGATAATCAGATAATACATAATGATAATTACAACAATTTGAACAGTATATAATATCCTCCACACGGAAGGCTTAGATGACAATGAAATCACTTTGTGATATTGGTACAAGATAATTATCATCCTTTTCACTCTATTTTGTTTTTGTTTTAGCTCATTTTATAATATAGAAATGGTCGATTAATCTGGATCAATGCCTTACCATTTTTTAAATTTCTACTGTCAGAATGGTCATTAAATCGAACGAATGGTCACACAACCTCATTTCGTAATGTAGGAATGGTGGTTGAATCGAGCGACGCCCCCCTTTTTAAAACTATTTTCACTCCTTTCAAGAAGTTTCGTTGTGTTTGGAGGCAATTGCGGGAAGCTTTGTGTTTTGTATAGCCTACAGATATCCCCATTTCTGAGACAAGAATCATCGAGGTCAAAAAAAACCCCAAACAAACAACATCTCATCATATTGTTTCATTTAAAGATAATGTGGCAGCCGTTATCATATTCTTTTCTGTTATGACTATTATTATTCACGTCTTTGATATTTTTTCCATTAAAATCATCATTCAAACAATTTCAATCAGCCACAACAACAAAAACAACAATTACAGGAGAATCCACACAATAGAATAGATTACAAAGGAAACAAACATGAAGCAAGAACATTGAACTAAAAAAACAAAAACAAAAACAAAAACAAAAACAAAAACCAAGGCAAATGCCAAGTATTGTCTCGCCTGCATCTCGCTAAATGCGAATGAGAATGTGAAATTACGGTCTTGCAACTTTATTATACTAAGCAATAATGGTGACGATACATGTATTTTGTTCCTGGAAAATGAGACCTTTTTACCTTTTACCTAGGTCAGATTTGCCCTATTTTTTAACATGACCTATCCCTTCACAGGATGCAACTGTGGTATGAATCTGGTGATCATACCTCAAAGGTACAAAACATTATTAATGCAAAGTGATTTTCACTGAAAGTTCATTGACCTTTTGACCATTTACATTGACATACATGACATGCACATTCAAGATATATACTTGTGATTTGAATTTGGTGATCCTACCTCAAAGGTATAAAAAGTTATTACATGTGAGGTGATTTTCACTAAAGGTTCATTCACCTCTTGACTTTTTTCCTTCGTCAGATTCAACTCATTTTCGAACTTGACCTGCGCCTTTAAAGGGGGTACCCAATGCTGAAACAATGTTAGTTCATTTAAAAGATCATGATTTTATTAGCAGAAAATCATCTGCCTTAAGTTTTGTAAAAATTCGTGTTGCCAGAAAATCCCCGAAATATGGTAAGATTTCAGGATATTTTGGCCCCTCAGCTGTGTCCCAATTTCAGCTAGGTAACCACAATGACGTCAAAGTGGTTACCCAGGTTCGCGTATTGCAGATGTGTTGCGCGCTAGACTGTACAAAATGCATTACACCTTGCGCGCATTTTGCTATAATTGCGCGACAAGGTAACCACTTTGACGTCATTGTGGTTACCTAGCTGAAATTGAGACACAGCTGAGGGGCCAAAATATCCTGAAATCTTACCATATTTCGGGGATTTTCTGGCAACACGAATTTAAAAAAAAATTTAAGGCAGATGATTTTCTTCTAATAAAATCATGATCTTTTAAATGAACTAACATTGTTTCAGCATTGGGTACCCCCTTTAAGAGATGTAATTGTGATTACAGTGCTTTTTGCAGAAATTTCATTACCCTTTTAACCTTTGACTCATTTTCGAACTTGACCTGCGCCTTTAAGAGATGTACATGTGGTGTGAATTTTTGTGATTCTACCTCAAATCCATAGAAAGTCGACGCCGACGACACCGGAAACAGTGGCGCCTATAGTTTCGCTCCGCTACGCAGGCGCACTGAACTCTAAAGTTAAAGGAAAATTAACCCCAGAATATAAATGTACTTATGTTCAAAGGTGTAATATATTCTTAATCAGTGGTCTATATCACTTTAGAAATAAAATATCAGAAAAGGGTTTAAATCAAGACATTCTAGCGCACGGTATCATCTGCTAACACTTTACATGGGGGATTCCATTTTCTTGATGATATGGAGTCGTACATGAACCACTGGAAACCGTTCCTGTCAGGAAGATATTTTTAATCCTAGAGCTACATTGATTCTCTTCATTACAAAAAAATCCCCATATATGATGGAAAATATATAACAAGTGTATAAATATATTCTAAAATTTGAAATTTATAGATTTCTTTTTAAATTCTCTTGTTTTGCTAAACAGAAATCGACTTCTTGCATACGCTTGACTGATAGAGCAGAACATAATTTATACAACGCGCATTCTGACTACTGAAGTCCATTATTTCAATGCAGCTGAATGCATCGTTTGTCACTTTTGACGCTCTGGAAAGTTATCATCCATAAATTTGAATTAATTTGCTCCGTCGCGTACGTCAGAGTATCAAGAAAATAGATTTCTATTTAGTAAAATAGTAATTTTCAAAGAAATATAAAACACATTTTCGTTTTTAGAATATATGTATATATCTGATAAATATTTTAAATCTCAAATGGGAATTTGTATCAGGAAGAAATACAATTTTGCATCCGGATTAAAAATATCTTTATGTACACATCAAGAAAATGGCAGCCCCCAGGTATCGCTAGCAGACGATAAATTTCGATTTATACCCATCTCGTATATTTTAATGCAAAACTATATAGGACAACAAGAAGGAATGAATTACATCTTTAAATATAAGCACATTTATATTTTGAGGTTAATTCCCCTTTAAGTTCGCAGGCTAGGCGAGACAAAAAAAAAAAAAAAAAGGTATGCACGCATGCGCCGTAAAGCGTGATGTAATCTTACTCATTGATTTGTGCGCTTCTTTGAATCGTCTAAACAAATGCTCTACGCCGTTCTCATACGATTACGCACAAAGGATGCATTTAACAAACCTCCTTCGCTTCGTGCACATCATCTTCAGAGATGTTTAATGTTAGATATATTATTTTTCAGTCACCGTTCTTTACTTTTTTATTCGTACCACGTACATTAAATAGAAAATGATTTCAATTATGATCCCCAAACAAATTCCTGGACCCGGATAAGTCCTGAAATATTATGTTCAGAGTTTCTCCAAAACCTGGCGACAAGCAATGAAATAAAAGAATAAAGTTTCATCCATTTTGGAAATTTACGGATAAGGGCCAGCAAAGATATACAAAATTCCAAGAACAAAACAGCCAGTGGCGGATCTACGGGGGGGGGGGGGGGGGTTAGGGGGTTTAAACCCCCCCCCCCCCTTGGGCTGCCAAGTAAACATTTAATGTGCATAGGAAAACGCCATCATAATATGTCCAGACTCACACAATATGTTCCTATATAGCACTCTGTCTCAGGCTCAGCCTCGGGCAATAGGTTTAAACCCCCCCCCCCCCCGTCTACCAAGTGAACATGTGTTACTCTTTCTATGCACATATCATTGTGATAGAATAGTAGCCAATAGCTTAGTTGTTTTATATCACTCATCGATAATACTTTCATTAACACATTCATTGAGAAAAGATGTGAAATTATAGCTCTACTGCGCATAAAAATCTGACGTGATGTGACTTGATGACGACGGCATTGCATTAATTGATGCAGTGCGCATATTGCATTGATGACGGTGCGCGTATTGCATTGATGCAGTGCGCGTATTGTATTGATGCAGTGTGCGTATTGCATTGATGCAGTGCGCGTATTGCATTAATGAGCGCGCCATGAGATAGTTGGTGGAACTATATGACAGCCGGGAAATGGTACGAAATGTAACATATACGCGCCTATGGGACAAGTTTAGTATGAGTGATGCTCATCACGCAGCACGCCTAGCCTATCGCCTGCAGCCTGCCCATGTTGGACGAAGCACTATCTTGACTTTTAAACATGTGGTTAGAATTAGACCAAAAAGAAATAACACACACTGGA
Organism: Heliocidaris tuberculata; assembly: GCA_025618425.1. Classification (NCBI taxonomy): domain Eukaryota; kingdom Metazoa; phylum Echinodermata; class Echinoidea; order Camarodonta; family Echinometridae; genus Heliocidaris; species Heliocidaris tuberculata. The sequence continues at coordinate 46,129,858 of CM046834.1, read as the reverse complement.
GAGGAAAATTTCAAGTGCAAATATTGTGAGAAGATATAATATTATTCAACTCATCTGGTAACTTATTAAGTTGATAACCAAACACACGATAACTCTGGATATAACTGTGTATTAAACTGTTACTTGATCTAAAAAGACGTTATTATGGGCTGCTTTTTATGGTCTCCATTGCGTTAGTAGATGCCAGGAAAACATCACTTACAGGGGTTCAAATAGCAAAAAAACAAAAAACAAACAAACAAAAAATCGACGCGACGCTACGCGGCTCACAGACATCGCCGTTTCACGCCTTGTGGACGATGCTCTGCATCGCTGTTGGGACAAACCCAGGGACCGCGGAGCCAGGGCCGGGGGGGGGGGGGGGGGGGGGGGATGGGGCTGTAGTCCCCCCCCCCCCCAATTATTTGGGCAAAAAAGAAAAAAATAGAGCCTGCAAGTATGCTTAAAATCGCAAGCTGGCAACCCTAAAAATGAAAAATCTCCCTACTGTGGGAGGGGGGTATCCCCCCTCCCACACCCTCCCCCCTCACTCGCTTCGCTCGCTCGGGCTCGGTCGCTATGCTCCCTCGCAATACCCAGCTCAGCCCCTCAAACCCCCCCTTGGAAAAAAGCTAGATCCGCCCCTGACAGCTATGCCGAAATAAATTTGAAACACCCATAGCGACGCCCCATACACACTAAGTGATGAAACCATTGAAAAGTCCAATAATATTAACCTTGCAGGTGAATAAAAACTACCATGTGTAAGGAATATAGCTTACAAACTTCTCTTTACATATTTTTCACATATGGGGTGGATTGCCCTGTAGTTGGTCCACTCATTAAAAAAAACAACAACAACAACAACATACTATGCGTACTGTTTTCAGTTTCCACTTCTACATCTCAGCAGGTCTACGGTTGCACCCCCCCCCCCTCCCCCACCCCATGACCTCCCCTCATCTCTTTCTCTCTCTCTCCCTCTGGCTCTCCCTTCCATCTCGGCAAAGATACCCATTCATGTTTATTGTACATAGCTCTATAAAAGAAAATAATCACCATGATCACAAAACATAAAACGTCATATGGTAGAAGACAATCATAAGCCTATCATTAGGCCTACTTTAATTTTTAATGACCAGTGAAGCTATTTGTCAAGGTATCAATCATGCGGAATGTTATAAAAGTTTATATAAGAAAAAGTATTATGAGATGCAGCTAAGCTGTTTTTAGGGTTTATAAAACCCATGCATTTGATTATTGGCACTCAATGAAGCCTCATAAAGCAAGAATCATAAATAAACCCATCATACAAAGCCGATATATATATAAGGTTATAAAACACATGCAATCAACTGCTGGCACTTACAAAGGAAAAGTAATCAATAAAACCATTATAAAAATTTATAAAAATCTGGCATTAATGATTACATCACTTATCTTTACATTTTTTTTAAGACAAAGGACGTTTATGGCGCAGATGATAGATCACAATGGACATTGATGATTACCAGTATGAAATGCAAAAAGACATTCTGCTTGGCTGAAAGCTTCATCACTGCTGGGTAGCTGTACTTATTATCGTGCAGAAATTTTTTTAATGTTCCATGTGAAGAGAACCCCTTCCTCATTGTCAAAGAAATTATGAAATAAAACTTAACTTTCAAGAGATTATGAGAATAAGAGTGTTGATCAGCAAATATATATATGCCTGAATGGAAGAAAGAGAAAGGGGAATTTTATCGTCAGTCATAAACTTATGAAGGAAACTGAAAACTGTGAATAAATCAATATCTTAATTATTTAATCTTTAATATCATACAAGTTCATAATAACGTTTCATATGGCTGAAAACTGTTTTGACAGAATATATCTTCCACTAAAAATAAATATTTTTTTTTTTTATTAACTGTATAGGGGTTAATGCCCCAGATCATGATAAACTTCGCACATACATCATGTCCATAGCCTATAGAAAAAAAAGTTTAATTATAGTCAGGTTCACTATGTACTTTTGTTCAAAATTTTTGGAGATTAGCAAAACTATAGATTTTTGGAATTGGTAGAACATGGGGAATCCGAAAATTGATGATGGCATTTGCACAAAACCCTGACCGAGCAGCCATTTTGGATTTTCAAAATGGCCGCCATATGTAACTAGTATTGAACACTTTTGAAGATATTTTTGGAACAGAACTTCATTCTATCATTTTTGTAGTAGCATATTAAAGGGCATTAAATTCTCTACAACATGACACCACATTCGCTGGGTTTCGTGATGATTTGTATAACAATTTTGGGCAGAAAATGTGATTTTTATCATTTTTTTTTCAAAATATGAATTGCTTCAAAATACATATTTCTCTATATTTCAAAAGCCCATTTTACTAATGACTTGCAACTTTACAGAAAAACACCCATATATGGGGTCAATACCATATGAAAATTACAAGTTCATTGCTTATCTAACAAAAAGTTATAGTACTCTAAATTCAACACTTTGATATTTGCTAAAACAAAGAAATAATGCCAAGGGCTGCCTTCTAATCAGGTTCACTATGGATTTTTGTTCAAAGTTTTTGGAGATTAGCAAAACTATACATTTTCCGAATAGTTAGAGCATGGATAAGCAAAAAAAAAATGATGTTGGCATTTGCACAAACACCGGCATGGTGGCCATTTTGGATTTCCAAAATGGTCGCCATATAATACATAATTTGCCTTATCTCGGCTTCTTTTAAAGGTATAAACGTAATGAAATGGGCCAGTCCTACTATATATATATATATATATATATATATATATGGGTGCAGAAAACAAATGGTGACATCGCTAGACATCTTCTTCTAACGCTTCCTGGCATATATGCGAGGAAGCGTTAGCATATATGGAGTCCATTTTGGATTTTCAAAATGGCATACGTGTAATATATAAGTTGCCTTATCTCTGCTTCTGGTCAACCTAGGAACTTAGCAAAAATATTCTAATCCTCCGTTTTCTTGGTCGATAAAACAATTGGTGACATAATTAGACTTCTAATCTTAATGCTTCATCACTACTGAACTCATAGAGTTCAGTGGTCATCACACACGGCGACCATTTTGAATTTTAAAAATGGCACACACACACACACACACACACACACACGCACACACATATATGTATATATATATATATATATATATATATATATATATATATATATATATATATATAGTCAACCTATAGCAACTTAACAAAATATGTTAGTACTTATATATATATATATTTATAATTATTTCTCTCATTCTTCTCTCATTCCTCTCATTCAATTCAATTGACTTCTCACATTATATATATATATATATATATATATATATATATATAATTGTGAGAAATGAAAATAGAGAATAATGGTTGCGTAGCTTAAATCAAAGTTACTGTCCTCCCTTTATGAATTTTTGCAAAGGTTGAAAAAATGTCTAATCGAACCCGGGTCGTTGGCTTAGAACGCCAATGCTTAACCACTAGTGGTTAAGGCATTGGCGTTCTAAGCCAACGACCCGGTTCGATTCCCGCGGAGACATTTTTTCAACCTTTGCAAAAATCAAAAAGGGAGGACAGTTCTGGGGAACTTTGATTTAAGCTACGCAACCATTATTCTCTCATTTTCATTTCTCACAATTATAATTATTTCCACGAGAGTTGCCAAAGCTGTTGTATATGTTATTTCCTTACAATTATATATATATATATATATATGATAATATATATATGATATATACCAGTCAACCAATAGCAACTTATAAGAATATGCTAGTACTTTGTTTCCTGGGTCAGGAAAACGATTAGTGACATGATTAAACTTCCAATCTCAATGCTTCAGTGGACATGGTGGCCATTTTTAATTTTCAAAGTGGCTGCCACAAATACATTTTTTCCCTACGTTTCCCTACCTTTTTTCCCTTCTTTTCAACGTAGAAACTGAATGAAATATGCTAATCCTACGTTTCTTGGGTCCAGAAAATAATCTGTGACATTACTAGACTTCCACTCCCAACGTTTCATCGCATTTTGGATTTTCAAATTGACCGCCCCGAAATATTATATTGCCCTATCTCTGCTTCAAGGCAACCTAGAAACGTATTGGAATATTCTAATACTATGTTTCCAGGGTCAGAAAAACATTGGTGACGTCATTAGACTTCCCATCTCAACGCTTCATGTGGCTTCCATCTTGGATTTTCAAATTGACCGACATAAAATGCATATTTTGCCCTTTCTCTATGGTCAACATAAAACTACATGAAATATGATAAGCTTATGTTTTCTTGATAATGGAAATATTTGGTGCTATCACAAACTTATAATCTTGAGTCTTCCTTCACTTTAAGCCTTTGGGGGGGGGTGGGGCTATAGGGGTCCTCAGACAAATTTCATTGCTTCTCTAAACTGAAACTTTGCCACGTTCTGGCTTTTGTCCTTGAAGTCTTGCACATATTTTGACACCAAGGTTTTTTTAGAAAAATTATGCAGTCATGCTATATATTTGTTTCTAATTTTCTTCTCTTCAGGCAAGAATTTATATTGTTGTACAATTTGAATGAAAAACAGCAATTTGATTTTATTTCTTTGTAGATCATTTGTAATTTCTTCTTCTTTTATTATCCCTTTCCTATCTGAATATTGATTCAGAAAAAAGGCCCTCTAATAACAGACCTATAAAGCAAGATATATGGTTGAAAACAATTGAATGCACATGAAATAAAGTCACTTTTAACGACTTTTGTTTTTCAGTCTACGAACTTTCCCATCGACTATCATCACTGGTCCATTCCCCTTCCCCGGATAACTATCCCCTGAATTAAATACCAAGTGCAGTTCTTTAGCTGTATTATTGTAACCTACTAATCAATAATACGGTATCAAACTAGAAATAAACTTCCTGTTCTAATATGTCGAGCACAGGGGCGGCGCTACAGGGGGGGGGGCAGAGGGGCGACCGCCCCCCTATGATTTTTCAAGTAGCGAAAAAAAAAAAAGAAGAAAAGGAGGAAGAAAGGGAAGAAAAGGGAAGAAAGAAGAAAGCGGAGTATTAAAAAGAGAGGTCTTAAACATATAACTCTATATTACCCCTGTTATTTAATGGAGAAAAAATATGACGTCATCTTTAGGTCGTCTTGCCCCTCCTATCAAAATACCCTGGCGCCGCCCCTGGTCGAGCATCATAATTGTATTTTACAGTACAACAAATTATTACATACTTTACTTGGCCCAAAGACGTTTTAGGATACTCCAATTAGGCTAATCTATTTCACTAGGCATGTAGAATGCTCATTTTCTATAATTCATATTGTTTTTCAACTTTATTTACTTTCAGTTCTGCTTTTTAAGGTAAATAGTAAAGCTTAATAACATAAATAAGAAGAAATAAAGATATACAAATAGAATAAGAAATATTGCGTTTTAACCACTTTGTACAAAAACAGAAAAAATCTTGAAAGGTCACATTTTTTTTTTTTTTTTTGCTTTCAGTTCTGCTATTTGAGGTGAATAGCAAAGCTTAAGTAAGATAATTTATTTTGAAAAAAGATAAACAGTGGTAGCAAGAAATATTGTGTTAAACCACCTTTTACTCAAAACAGAAGAAGTCTCAAAACGTCACCTAAATTTAGAAAGATCTTTCGTGGCAAAAGATTTTTGCAATGCTGAAATGAAAAAGTCAAAATTTAGAGAGGCATGAAATGCGCTGATTGAGACCAACCGATGAACTTTGTCTACAGCTGAGCGGGGGGGGCTGCCGCCTCCTGTCCGAATGTAAACTTTACTTTCAGCCCCTAGCCCCCACCTCGTAAGATTATGCTCGTTTTAATATTGAAAGTGCTTGGAAATGGTAAAGGGGACCCAATTTTGGGGGTCAAGCAGACTTGGATTGATGATAAAAACTGTTTGGTATCAATATGTTCAGGGGACCTCCCTGTACAACTGAGGGGGGGGGGGGTGCGGGCGCAAGTTTTGAACCCCATCACCAAGTATCTACATGTTTTAGAGTGTAAATCTTGGCTGTCACGTGAATACGGGTCCCATGTTATTTCACTGAAGGCCTCAATGGCTTCATTGTACCAATAATACTTGTAGGTATTGTTTTAAGTTAAACTTTAGAGGGGAAGGGGAGGGCGGGAAGAAGGGTAAGGCATTGGCAGATATTTTCCCAGTAACTATGAGATTTTGAATGATTTGTCAAGGCTCATTGATTTTCTTACCGTTACTTTATGAATATTACTTTGTACCAATTTGTCTCGTTTAAAAAAGGAGAAAGGGAGAGGGGAAGGCATGGACATTTAGGGGGTGCAAGTTTTGTACCCTATAATCTAGTATATACCTGTGTTGGAGTGTGAATCATGATTATCACTTGAAACCAGGTTTCCTCATATATATTATTGGACAGTTAGCCTTAATTGGTTTCTGAACACACATCATCGGTTATTAGGCACATTTGTATCACAGCAACGGGAACTAATAAACAATTTTTTATCACTAAAATATGATTGTACTGAATCATCTGACATCACACTTCCTATCAAAATATTCATCTGCATGACAATAGCATGTACCGAAATAATCCATTTCACGTCTCCCAATGTTACCATTGTCAGGGAGAAGGCAGCACTTAGTAACCACTTTTGTGATCGATTCTCTACTTTAGCTAATTATCAAAGTGTCAACTTTAGAGCGCTATAACTGTTTTGTTTGATAAGCAATGAACTTGTGATTTTTATATGATATTAACCGTACATATGGGCAGTTTTCTGAAAAGTTTGAACTAATTAGTGAAAATAACTTTTGATATAATGAGAAATAGGTATTTTGAAGAAATTCATATTTGTAAAAAATTATGTAAGCAATCATATTCTTGGCCAAGAATTGTATCACAAATCATTACCAAACCCATTAAATGTGGTATCATGTTGTAGAAAATTTAATGCCCTTTAATATGATGATACATACATGGTAAGATGAGGCTCTGTTAAAAAAATATCTTCTAATTTGTTCAATACGAGTTACACATAGCGGCCATTTTGAAAATCCAAAATGGCCGCTATGCCGGTGATTTGTGCAAATGCCAACATCTATTTTTGAATTTCCCATTTCTAAAGATTACAAAAATGTATAGTTTTGCTAATCTCCAAAAATTTGGAACGAAAGCCCATTTTCTTACATAGTGAACTAGACTATGAGTGGATGTCAAAGATATTTGTTGTTCGTTCAGTGATCTCACATCCCCTCACATCATCCAACAGCACGAGCTTAAAGCATATATGTATTGCAAATATATTCGCAATACATATAGATAAGGATATTTGACTATTATGAAAGAGGCCAGTTTTTGGTAGAAATGTACTTTTACAAACATCTGCCTTTAAATGCTGTACAAAATATACAAACAAATATAAAAAACCAAAACAATTCTCTGAAATGAAAAAAAAAAAAACATCAAGGAAAGCATTTCTCAAGATATACATATACATGTAATGATATACACTTTGAAAAGATCGTAATACAGCGATTACTGTCATGACACGCCTATAGGACCATGATACCATTATCACATAGCATTCCTGTATACCAGGATAATTTTTTTTTTAAATTTCAATATCTTTGCTACATCGATAGAAAAGATTTTTAAAAATCTGTATAAAAATTGAAAGATGACGAGCAAAACATGCAAATGAGGGGAAAGAGATGGGTGATTAATCATCATATCAGAAGTAGACAATAATCATGTCAATAATGAATAATATTTAGATTGTCTAATTCTTTCAACTCTTTCAAGAATCATGCAGAAACTCCTAAAATCTATACAATGTTTGTACCATTTATAAAAAAAGAATTTTGACAAGCAATGAAATTATCGGAAAACGGGTTATATATTTTAATCAAAACCCGTTATATATTTCGAGCTCTTTGTTCCTTTATTTTCCGTTTATATTGTTCAATTTCGGCTTTCTGTTCATTCTTGCGGTATACTCTGATGAGTGCAAGACGAAAAGCTTTAGTATGTCTCTCGTCAACGCCATTTTCCGATTCTTTAGTACCAAACATCTTTTCAATAAAATTATCAAAGTATAAGGGTTATAAAAATGGCATAAAATACTTTTACGATCTGACAAAAGTTGCTGTGCACAAATTGAAGACGGATGGCATTAATGGTTGTATCGACAATACCTGAAGGAAGCTCATAATTCTGTATATAATCGAATAAAGGATTCAGAGACTCACCTAATTCATGAATATTGTCTATTAAGCTGATTGACTGTCTAGAACAACGATTAACAGCAGCATGATATTGTTACGGTAAAGGAATATAATTATCAGGAGGTGTCAGGAATATATGCTCTTAAAGGTACAATTCAATGTTTTAAATGACTTGATACAAAAATTAGTCCGGGATATTATGAGCATCAGGAATCTCTCCAAAAAAGGGGGAAAAAAATTGTTGATAATTACGATAAGTTTCACATCGCCTAAAAAGCAATGTATAACCACTAATCATTACAATTCACCAAATTGTATTTATAAATTTACTTGGAAATTTCAAATAGTTTTTTCGCAAAACATTCGTCTACAATTCAACCATAAATAATACTTTTGTAAAATGTTAAATACCACGTCACTCTAGACATGAAGGTATGTATGCATGCATGCATGAAATAAAAAGAGACAAAATCTTCTGTTTTACGCAACAGCGGTTATAATTACAGGAATGGGTGGGTTCACAAACACGAGAAAGGTTTGGAATAATAGGCTCTAATAATTGAAGACTTCACAAGCGATTACACAGTCAAAGCCCACGTAAAGAGTCACAAATAGGAAGAAAGAAGAAAAGAAAACAAATTCATACCGACAGTGGCGTATAAGGGTCCATTTCAAAGTCCTAAATAAACAGCTGTACAGATGTATGAATAATACCGTTTACAAAAGGGAACAGAGATGTTGTCTGAAAACATTTCTGTTTATTTGTTTGTGATTTTTTTTTAATTCGGGAGGAATTCAAACCCGCCGATAAAATACTTTAAAGAATTGGAAATTCTTTTATTTTTTTTTTAAATTTTTAGTTGTTTATTTGTTTATTTGTTGTTTTTAAAGGACGCGTGGGCATATGGAATGGTGATTAAATGTTACATCTGTATTTGGTGAAGATTTGTTCTTTCGATAAAAAATAGTTACTCGCATGCACGGAGTATACTGCAAGCCTAGATACGAATTATTATCAAATATTTCATTAAAGTAAAGAAAGAGGGCGTCGGAAAAAACATCGATCCTTCTCTTACTCGGACATTATCATGACAGTGATCTATCTCTTATTTACATACGAAAAACCATACCCTATAACATGATCATGGTCATCAGTGGCGGATTTAGGGGGGGGCAATCCCGGCCCGTGCCCCCCCCCCCCTTTTGAGGGAAAACAATGCATTGTGCCCCTCCTATTTGCGATTGTGCCCCCCCCCCCTTCGACCAGAAAACCCTTTTTTTTTTCTTTTTTTTTTGCTTGTCAGAGAATTATGGAGGGGAACTGGACCCCATAAACCCCCCCCCCCACACACACACACACACACACACACACACACACACACACTGTGCGACTTTTGGAGGGCTGGCGAAAATTTTTTTTGGTCGCCACCCCCACTGAGCGACTTTTGGAGGGCTGGCGAGACCAAAAAAATATGGGTCTCCCTCCAAGAAGTTTCCCAAAGTTGATAATCCTGCATTTGTGAGCCCCCCCCCCCTTATACGAAATCCTGGATCCGCCCCTGATGGTCATGCACATGTAAAATGATAGGCTACTACTGTTCATGCAGTGATACATGTATCAGTCTCTCTGTCGAAATTCAAGATTCAGAACGCATACCGTTCTAGAATGTTGTTGATATTATTAGCCGATGGTATTCCGCCTCCCCTGTCTATTACTAGTCGTGAATTGCTCTGTAAAGTCTATTGAAGGTTCAACGACTTTCTTCTCATCCTCACACTCCTCATCGATGGTTGCCAAGTTGACAGCCGCGCAGAAATCCGTGTCCACGTCACCCGAACCAATGACGGTATGAGCTCGTACTCGACCAGCATCAATGCTCGTGATCGATGGACGTGGCATGTATTTTCTACGATCGGGAGGTCTAAATGTGATACCAGGAGGATTGATAGAATTGATGATTTCAACTGGAATCAGAGATACATTCCCGACCACGTTACCCTCGTTTCGTCGGTAGTAGTATCTGATAAATGGGAACATGATCCCAGCTTCCAGGATGAATAACATACATTGCATGACTGTCAGGAAAACAAAGAACAAATGTGTGTATTAATGTTCTAATAATCGCTTTATAACCAATGTAGGCTCCTTTATGTAATCGAAAATTGCAATCTGGGTCAGACTCATGGAAATGAGCATATTCGGGTATGCAATCTCTGAAAAATCATCACTATGGGAATAATTCAGTTTTTTGTTTCCAGATATCCCACCGCTGCCACTATATTTTTCTTCGCCTCAGGAATACTTAACAAGATCCATGGCGTATACTGTAAATGCCCGCTGGAATGCTCCCCAGGGAGTGGAGTAAGTGCATATAATGTATTCGGGCAACCCTGAATCTTTTGACCGGGGTAATAATATATCTGTCGAAAGCACTTAGAGACATCGCATATGTATTTGGCGTTATACAATTCCGGAATATTATTATTATTATTATTATTATCATTATTATTATTTTTATCATCATCATCATCATCATCATCATCAATGTTGTTGTTAAAACTATTATTATTGTTGTTGTTAGTATTTATCAAATTGTACATTATTTTGTCAATGCTTTCATTATAAATGATACTGCCATATATTTTTGTCATAGAGGGCGTGGTTCCAGGGTGCTCCGATAAAAATGAACTGGATGGAACTTCAATATGTCAAGATATTCAAATGATAGTGTGTGTTCACAGTTGCCCCAGAAATTGATTTTAAGGGTAAGATTATAACACGACGATAGCGAAATGATACATTTACTATGTGGCTTTTATTTGAACGATACTAAGATTAGTATATTGTAATTTGTCTGATTCATAGGCTCTTATATGAAGAAAATGATACGTGAATACAGAGAGCGAGCGAGAGAGAGAGAGACACACATACACACACACACACACGCACACAGAGGGAGAAAGAAAGAGAGAAAATGAAGAAAAAATAGGGAAGAGATAGATACATATAGCTAAATAGATACATACATAGATACTTACAGTTTGATCTTGCATGATTAGAGTAAGGAAAGGTACACTCGAGGAATCTGAATCTCATGAGTAGACTGAGTAGTGCAGGCTGTATGTTACAAATCACAATACCAAGCTTGATGAAGATAAACTTGGTCCTAACATAGAACGGCTGAAGAAACCTGATAGAAGCTATGTAAATCATGTTAAGACCCATCATCGCTAGCACTGAAGAAAAAATTGTCGTAAAATTCACAATCACGAAGGGCATATCCTCCTCCACCTAAAATTGAAGAATATTGAATACTTTTTAGTTTGATGGTTGATGTATTATTGCCCATCCTTGAAAACTAGCAGAGACCACCACCCATTGACCTGACTACGACTGGATTTCAGAAGAAATTGAAATATGATTTCATTTTATTTATTCCTGATTAAAGTCCCGGATGTTAATATGATTTATTTAATCATAAATGTGGGGTATCGAGAGCCTTAACCTTTCGATCAAAGAAATTTCCAAATAATTATTGGCAACGGAAAATAGTGACGGCACACCAGCTAGTCGCAGACTGCCAACCGACTTGAAGCCAATTCAGTTGGTTCGACTGGAAAGCTGAAAATACCTTACAATTTTAATGTTAATATAGACCATGCATATTGCTTCTCCATCAGGTAGATTATAATACATAATCTTACATTTTCCAATCTTATCCTATTGGAAGTTTTCTTTCAAAATTTAGTTGTATTCGGGTCGTAGGGGTGTTAGCCTTTTGACAAGGCCTCGTGACTTGGCTATTTTCCTCGTCATGCTGTGCCTGAGATGAGACTAGCCAGCGACGAAAAAAATCAACACGGCCCGGGTGAACGCGCGATCGAGCGACTTTAGTCGCGAGGCCTTTTGGAACCTGGGTTTCCATCGTCCGATATGAATTATTCACGAGTTGACATTCGTATGATAACACGCCTACCGAGGATTATCGACCAATCACAACGGTATCTGCGGGGCTTGCTTTCCATGTGATTTGTTCATGGTGCCTGCTTGTCCTCCAGCTTGAGCTTGCGATCGAAGATAGTCCTTACACAACGGGATCGCCTGGTAAATAGCGCTTTTGCCATATCCCGTGGGAAGGCTCACAAATGCATCCTGTCTTTTGAGGACTGAAAGAATTGCCCTCAGTTGTAAGTCCTTGAAAGCTGAAATTTTCAGCATTTGCGAGGCAAATTCCGTGCTTTTCAGCAACAATTCTTCTTCGGACGCCATGATTGATTTAGCTTTTACGGGGTGCCGAGATGAAGGCGAATTTGCATACCAAATTTATGCTGACGTCATGCGAAGATACGTTCGCTGATTGGCTCCTACCTATAAGGTAGCAGATCCTCGCTAGGAACAAGGGATAGCATAAGAAATACAGGCCAGGTTCCAAATAGCCTCTTGTCGAGGCCCTGGCGCTGTTGGAATCCATGGCGATATGGAGGCAAAATTTCTGGTGGCGAGCGAAGCGAGCCAGAAAAACCGAGGCGCTTGCGCCGAGGGCCTCTTGACACCCGATCTGAATTTCTTTTGTATTTCATTGTTTTGACGAATATTCCGACCAAATTTTGGTCGGTGAAAATCATCCAATAAGCGCGAGCTACCATGACGTAATGTTAAATATTCATGACTCGACTGCACGCTATTTCTTACATATTAATTAATCGCAGCCCAATATGGCGTTCAACGTTTCTTCCACGACGAGTGATGACGATATTTGTAAGAGCTTAGAATATGCCGCTAGAATGTTGAAGATTGACAGATTCAAAGATTTGCAAGTTGATGCAATCAAATCTGCACTTAAAGGACAAGATGTTTTTGTGAATCTGCCTACTGGCTATGGAAAAAGTGTTATTTTTCACGCGCTACCGCTCTGTGCTGATTACCTCCGTGGGCCAGGGAACTGCTGCTTCGCGAGGGCCAGGCGGATCCCCCGGGGCCTTGCCGCCCTTGCCGGGCAGTGAAGTTGCCTGTAACTCCTTGGTTACATCATCTTCTAGTCTATCATCTTCACGAAGCATTTTGTTGATTATTTCCCCTTTGGTGTCTCTGATGAGAGACCAGGTGAAGTCGCTCAAGAAACGTGGACTTCAAGCCATCTATCCTGGGGACGCTTCGTCACAAGATGTGACTTTAGAAGGTATAATTTTGAATTTGACTCGGTCAAGATCTAAAAACTAACTGTGTTAGTGTTATTTGTTAAGTTAATTATGTTAGACTTGATGGAGATGCATCTATTGTTGAACGGTGACTTTTATTGCCCATTCTTCATTATTTGTATATATATGGTGATCTCTTGAGGAATATGTACATTTGTCTTATTTCAAATTACCATGGTTTGTAAGCTAGAGATCGAATTCTTCATAATGTGCTTGTCTGTGAATGTATTTTGAGCAAGAGATTTACGTAATCCCCCCCCCCAAAAAAATAATAGACTAGTCCAGAACTGAAGTAAGAAATCCTTGAGATTTCATTGGCCAATTTGCTGGGCGATCGCCGCGGTAATCTAACTATTCACGTTTTCATGCATAATTCAGTAGGAAATTGTGCCTCATGAATATATAATTCAGGTCGGGTGTCAAGAGGCCCTCGGCGCAAGCGCCTCGGTTTTTCTGGCGAGCGAAGCGAGCCAGAAATTTTGCCTCCATATCGCCAAGGATTTCAACAGCGCCAGGGCCTCGACAAGAGGCTAGGTTCCAAAAGGCCCTCGCGACTCACGTCGCTCGATCGCGCATTCACCGGGCTGGGCGGCTAGTCTTGTTATGCAGCCACTACTAGCTTACTTACCGAGAAAAATAGCCAAGTCACGAGGGCCTTGTCAAAAGGCTATAGGGGTGTAAGAATGACCGACCAAAGGCATCTTCCAATACTGAGAGAAAAAATAAAACATTGTAAAAATTCTTAAAATGCAGCTTAGAATGACCAAATGTCGATCAAAGGCGGATAATGGCATATGAATGAGTTCCCTTACTGTCCTGATCAAACTTGCACCTTTACAATTTTGTAAAGAGAGAGAGAAAAAAAGATGTACTACTTTACATATACGCCGCGGGGATGCATAAACAGGCTATGAATGAGCTCCATTACCTTATCAGTCAAGTAGACAGCATCTAACCAAACTAGTACTCCAATGAAAGTTGTGACAGGTTTGACTATGGCGACTTGTAAGACGGCTATCTTCAACCATTTGAAACTACGCCTGTATATGAACAATTACATTAAAAGATGTTTGCTTTAAAATCTGATGGAGACCTCTCCCCCTTCTCCCCTCACTTCAGTCGAGTAATGTATGCAATTGTGAATGAAACTACCCTGAAGTTTTGGGGAAATATACATGTATATTACATAATAATAATTGCATACTTTGAACTTTTGGAATTATGAACGATAACAAATGACTCAATCTGAAAACGACAACAGATACAAGTGGCATCAAAACTTGGTTCTGAGTTTCATTCTAACCATTATTTGTCATATCTGGGCCCTCTTGCATAAAAAGTTGCGATTAAACGCAACCCAAAAAATTAAACGCAACTTGATTTTCAACCAATCAGGATCGTGTATTTTGGAATTGCGTTTAATTTTTTGAGTTGCGTTTAATCGCAACTTTTTATGCAAGAGGGCCCTGGAATATCAAGACATTTCAATAGCATTCCATTTCATATGACATTGCTAATAATACATCGTTCCATGTACATAGCAATAAAATGAATGAGAAAGCCTGAGAAGGCCAAGAATTATTTTTCAACATTTCCAGAACTTCACCTTCCTTTTAAACCGGGTCTAAAATACATGCATTACTTTAATCCTTCCTGACACCTAACTTCTTTGACTCACATTCAGAAACTAAATGAGAAAAGAATGTATAATAACTTCGCTTCGTTTGCAGATTATATACAGGGGAAGACAAATTTATTTTTCATTAGTCTACAAAGAAATTAAAACCTTAAAATTTCCTCGAGCAACGAATACATATATATTTATTTATATATTATGTCTCATTATAAAACAAAATCTTAAACATAATGGGAATCTGCTATAGGGTGTTTCATCCCAAGAGATGATTTTTTTGTTCAGAATGATAAGGGCCCATCACTTTGTTTCACACAGAGATTTACATTTTCTAGAAAATATCCTTATAAGTCTTGCCATAGTGCAGTTATATGATTACTTTGTAATATCTCTGTCGGGGGATAATTGAATGATTATAAAATTGTTTAGGGATTTACCTTGTGAGTCTCTTCTCTGGCAGACACAGACAACAACACGTCAGCGGAGTGCTTGCCAAGGGGAAGGTGAAATGCTCGGCTGAAAAATGATACATCATTTTTTCATAACCGCCATAGTAGTTCATTACGATGACAAGGAACTTAAACATTGTAAATGAATAAACACTGCGGACAAAAGACAATTAGAAAGTCAGAATAACTATAGAAAAATGTATGTTGATGATTAAAAATGATACACCATTTTTTTCATAACCGTCATGGTAGTTCTTTACGATGACTAGGAACTTAAACACTGTGAATGAACTTAAACATTGTGAATGAACTTAAACATTGTGAATGAACTTAAACATTGTGAATGAACTTAAACATTGTGAATGAACTTAAACATTGTGAATGAACTTAAACATTGTGAATGAACTTAAATATTGTGAATGAACTTAAACATTGTGAATGAAGTTAAACATTGTAAATAAAACATTCACTACGACGATACCAAATACTTTGTATATATATGTTTTTACATTTCATTTCATTTCATTTCATTTCATTTCATTTATTCAATTCTACACAGAAATACAAGTACATAGTATAAAGTTTACATAATATGATCACAGAACTTAGAGCTTCAATATAAGCAGAAGCTTGACGCCTTGAGATCCCTACAATTTAAATAAAATCTTACAATACGGGGGAGTAGAGGGGGTCCTGGTGATGCAGAACAGCAAGGAGAAAGGGAGAAAGGTGGATAGGAAAAGACAGAGGGAGAGAAGGAGAGAAAGAGAGAGGGAGAGAGAGAGAGCGAGAGAAGAAGGAATGAGGATATAAGAGAGTTACAGATGACTGCACATGCCATTACTAAGTACATACGTATATAACGTACATGTTCCCATTTATTTTTAGTTGCTGTTATGAGTTTATATTCATGATTTGTTGTTTTTTTTTTTTAACTATTGTTTCTTTTTATTGTTAACAGGGCATCGTGGAAGACCACCACTATTGGTGATAATGAGTCACCCTGTATAAATATCAGAAAGAAATAAATAAATTAATAGATTAATAAACACTGAAAAACAAAATCAAACGAAATTCAGAAGGAGTATAGAAAAGTAAATAATGATAAAGTGTATAAATAGAATTCATTAATTTATCAAAATGTTCTGTATTATCATTTTCACAATATCAATATGAGATGGCAATTAAAATTTCAACCAGTGCACTTCTGCCTCTTTCATCTTTGTATAGTAGATCTTATATTATCATCTATGATTTAATAATAATTATAATAACAATAATAATAATAATAATAATAATAATAATAATAATAATAATAATAATAATAAATGATTAAATGATCATTATCAAATCATGCACCGATGAGAGTGAACTTAATCATGGTAAACGTATTCAGAGTCTTGTTTGAGGAAGTTAATCCTGTCCTAAAATTTGTAATAAATTTCAGTATTGATTGGCAACATATTAGTTTTTTAATCACTTACTACTACTACTACTACTAAATTATGAATAATGCTTGACTATGTATGCTAATCATGAAGTTTCTTTTCATGATAGACCAAAGAGTTGGACAAATTGTGAGAAAAGTGTTTGAATTCTATCTGAAACGAAACATTATCTACTATGATATAAATAGCAGTTTTCGCGGGGCCAATAATTACTCGTAAAAGATATATACAGGCAAAGTTGTCAACGAATTTTGACAATATCAAAATGGAGAAAAGGATATTTTCAGGTCTCCTCTCAAGCTAGATCATACTGCAGAAATATAAATTTTCACGTAACAAGGCGTTAACTGCAAAGCGATCTACCTTTCTGCATCCTTGAAGTACATGCAAACATCATCAGGGGGGTGTTTCATAAAGCTGTTTGTAAAGTTACGCATGACTTTACGAATGACTTAAATATGACAAGCCAAATGGGATGCTCAGTCATTTTAACTGCATCAACTAAAGTTGAACTGTGCAGATGTAGATTAACAGTCTTATCATAACAAACATTTTTAATGCAAAGTATATTTTTTTGCCATAATTTAATTGAGGTTATTGGAAATACAGTCACACTTTGTTAA
The DNA here is from genome assembly GCA_025618425.1 of Heliocidaris tuberculata. Taxonomy (NCBI): domain Eukaryota; kingdom Metazoa; phylum Echinodermata; class Echinoidea; order Camarodonta; family Echinometridae; genus Heliocidaris; species Heliocidaris tuberculata. The sequence goes on along the minus strand of CM046834.1, from coordinate 46,112,292 downwards.
AACATCAGGAAAAATTCTGGGCATCCTATCTGGCACTTCATATTCAAGTCGTTCGTAAAGTCATTCGTAACTTCACGAACAGCTTTATGAAACACCCCCCAGGAGAGGGAAAAGGGAAATACTTACAGCGATGCTACCAGGTTACAAAATGCAGCAGATACAGGTGAGTATATTCCTGGTAATACGATACAACTCATTACCTAACAAAGAAAGTTGGATAATCTGTCATAAATATGTAAGAACAGACTTAACTTACATAGGTTTACTTAATTATATTGATTCTTACAAAATGAAAAAGACAGTAAGCACGACAATATCACAAAAATATGTCTATAATATTAATGTACTTGTGGGAGGAGGAGGTGTTTGATTTCTGAATTTCCAGATCTTTCGAAAGCATTAAGACATCCAAGATCCGAGGATCTATTCCCGCTTTCCTCATTTTAAAGATATTTTGTATGTTAGGGGTTCTGTGTCGCAATACGATATTCAAAGTATGAGCCTCAAATATTATTTCTATAAAGATATATTGCAAGTTTAAATACTCTCTAAATAAACATAACGACTCACTTACTTATACATAAGCCCTAAATAAGGCCTGCGCGGAATCGAAGTCGGAGTTGGGTACGGCGGGAGGAGGTTTTATGTTTTCATTTATTTTCTTCATACTCCTTAACCGTTAACCCATGAAAGGTCAGGTAAAGTGTTTTAATGTTAACTTTATGCATTCTAGCTATACACATTTTTAAAAGATACTTGGTACACCTTAAGAGTAATTAGTAAATTGACATATCATTTTTTGTTCGATAATTTCGGCCAAACTAGTTGGCAATTCGAAAATATTCTAGGAGTGAACACTTAAAATCATGCATTAAAAAAATAATGATCTTTATATATATATATATATATATATATATATATATATATATTGATTATGATTTATTTACAGCAAATACATTCCCTTTTCCATAAGCCAGATACATCCATAGCACGAAAATAATGCAGTTCTTATAGGGTTCAAGTAAAATGAATGTAACCTACATAGAAAGGAGCAATGAATGTGAGACTGGTCGATTTCCAATATTCCTTTTTTCACAAATAGAACTGACTTACTGGTAGGACAGCGATCATCCACCATGTTGTAATACGATGATTAGAGACAGTTGAAGGACGAACCTTCTTATCTAAAAAGCATGCTGACTCTATTAAGAAGGCTACCAGGATTATTGTCATCAATGTACAGGTGATCAGCAAAGTTAAGATGACAGGCCTATCTCCGATTCCTGAATGGAAAAAAAAGACACGTATCAAGGTAAAAACCATAAGAAGCATTATGCTTATAGTGGAGAGTAATGGACAATCGATTTTACCGACATATACATGAACAAAATGGAACCATGGACTGTGACCTATTATGAGGAAATAAAAACCATAAAAGTAAATATAGTGGGATTTTTTAAATATATAAATTGGAAATATGAGCTATTCATTGAGGAACACAAATTTAGCAAGCAAGAAAAATGGGTGACTTATTTATGGATTTACTTATGAACCAATTGACGATGTACTTTCCTTTTAGAAGCCCACTTTCTACATGCATTTTATTGTAAGAAAGAGCATAAATTATTTCTAGATGAATACAAATAGTTTTATCCTAAAATAACCAGATCTGAGACATTAAAAGACGGATATGGTGGCAATCTATTTTCGTTCTTCTTTATTTCATATTTTATTTGTTTTTACAGAAAAATAATTATAATTCATAATTCATATTCATAATTACAATGCCTCCAAATCACAATTAAAAACAGAAAACTTGTTCCACAAGGCCCCTTACACTTAATGAAAAGTTTTCCTATTTAGTGTTTTTGTTTTTTGCAGCGTTTTTGTAAATATGAAACGTACGTTTGTCACGTATGACTGTTTGCATATTCTACATATATGAAATGATTAACTGAACTGAAATGAAGGACTGAAAAATCTATTGTGGCAATGAAAAAAAAATTACTGAGTTCTTGTTTCATCAGTATTTTCTTATTGTTACCCATTCTCATACTTTTGTTACAAAGTTATTGCATATATATATATATATATATATATATATATTCTCTACTTTGTCATTTATATATATATAATATATATAAATGACAAAGTAGAGAAGTAATGCATTTTCAAGTCCAACAGTGATGTTTATTAATACACCAAATTTTCGACGTATGCTCACGTCTTCTTCATGCAGGGTTTACACGGATTATGATTACAAACAAGATATGACTCTATTCCTATAGAGTCATATCTTGTTTGTAAACCCTGTAAACCCTGAAGGAGACGTGAGCATACGTCGAAAATTTGGTGTATTAATAAACATCACTGTTGGACTTGAAAATGCATTACTTCTCTACTTTGTCATTTTTTCTGCACCGATGCCAGCACGCAGACTTCTAATATCATTTTATATATATATATATATATATATATATATATATATATATATATATAGCCATAATACTTGAGATGATGATGATGGTGGTAATAATAATAAGGGTAAAGGTGATGTCGAACGAAAGGTGATTATGATAGTAATGATGGTAGTTATAAAACAGTAATTTTGAATTGTCGAAAACAGGTAGGATATAATATGAATGAAGATGGAGCGATGCAGTTAGATTGAAATGGTGCGTGTTTCGAGTGAAAGTAGCCCCCATTCAGATAATTATTTATTAGCATAAACATTGGATAATATACACGCAGTATATTCCTCACGCTTCTTCAATTAACCTGAATGAAACCCACTCTATTCTCAGTTCTCTTGTTCGATCCATTTAATTGTATATGTATATACCTGACATCTCTCATCACTGATAAATAGTCGCATTAAGTAGGTTGGCAGGAGATTTCTTGGGAGCGGTGGAAAAGTTCTCATTTTGAGTTCATTGTCAATTGAACAGTTTCCAGTATCAGAAGGGAAAGAAGCTTGCAGGGGCATAATTAATCATTTTCGATTGGATTCAATACACTATACCAGGCTTTTAACTGACAAAGAATGAACCATTCATATGCTTAATCTCCGAAAAGTAGTATCAGGCAAGTGAATAATTAAATAACACAATAAGGACGTATTGGAACTCCAGGACTAACCGTACATCTTAAGTAGCAGGAGATGTTTGTTATACCTGCTATTGTCAGGTCAACCATTGGTTTCAGTGGGGTGGGGGTCATCGGTTTTACTATACAGTATGTCCCCCAAAACAACAACAACAACAAATGGACTTTCAGTATCAATAGCTTTCAAGATTGTGAACTAATCAGAATATTTTTGGGATTGTGATATCATAACTATAATTATCTGTATCTCAGCGAAAACCCCCTCCGATTTGCTTCAGTATAGTCACGAAGAAATTGAGACTTTTGTAACGTATGTCATAAGTCCCTTCCATCCAATATTTGACAAAAGGTAGGCGTACAAAGCACAATTAAAATTCCACATTCCTTTTAAATGGTTTAAAAAGGATACTGTTCCGTTTTTATCTGCTATGGTTGTTATGGCAATGCTTCATTTATCATCATAATTATCATCGTTCTTCTTGTTCTTATTTTTAAGAACATTTGGAGATTTTTTTGAAAAAAAAAGAGAAAAATCTTGAATGCAAAAAGATAAGCAGTTTTCAGAGTCTTAAACATGTTTCATACCTGCCAACCTTCCATAGGGAAAATAAGAATCTTGCGAGGCAAAATTCGAGATACGATGTATATTGTATGCTTTCACACAGAAGTTTTCATGAAAAGAGAGGAATCTAGGGCGCCCTCACATTAGTTTTAAGGTGAAAGATAGAAATCATTCTTCTAAAATAGGAATGGTCGGCATTTATGATGTTAGTCATTTGTAATTGAAAGCGAATGATTCAACAAAATTACAAACCTGTTTTTTCAACTGACGTGTCTTGATCTTTTAAGGAAGCTTTATATTCTTTACATGATGATTTACCGTTGTTAACTTAAAATGGTATGCAAAGAATTTGAATATGTTAGTAAACATGTCTGTCGTGAACAAAATACTTCCATTCATGTGGATGCCGAGAACATCCAAGTGACAAAAGATGAGAGAAAGGGACCCATGACCATGATGACATGCTTTACATAAATCCCCATTTCTTCCTGACTATTGGACTAAATCGGACGGGGTCTTTACTGCCTGGTAGAGAAATAATTATAGTTTCATCATCCAGTATGACTTTTCATATTGCAAAAATAGATTTCTTTCGTAATTTTTTCTGCGACATACTGTACAGGTAGATGAAAATAATGCGAGCGAAGGCCATTCAATGAAGGTAGGGTAGATATAAAAAGAAGTCCATAATTTTTCCTCTGCCCTCTTCCTTTCTCTCTCTCTCTCTCTCTCTCTCTCTCTGTCTCTCTCTCTCTCTGTCTCTATCTCTCTTGTTCTTTCTTTTTCTAGATATTCGATGGGGGCAGGAGCCTCCATAATACGAGGAGGGTCCTGAGGGGTGCAGCCCCTGAATCTCGTGAAGCTGTCACATCATTTCTGGGAAACAAAGTGGACTATTTGTATTTTCGCACCAAATATTGCATATTTTTATGACAAAATTCTATGGTCACTATAATAATGTGTCAAATTTTTGCAGAATGTTTAATCTAGAAAATGGATATTTGGGTAGGAGACATCAATAACCAATGAATTGAGAACATCAAATGATAAATAGAAATAATGAGTAGGCATACCTGTAATAATTTCTAATTTTGAATTATGTCACATTCTTCCATCTCATAATATACTCGTGATTATATAAATAAAGATATTACAGTGTTAGGTTTGTCTTTTACGCTTTTGTCATGACATTATAAAATTTCCACCATTTCTAGAGCTTATGAACTATCAGGAGGCGATTTTATTTGTTGGTTCACCTTTTAATGGACAGTGTTCCTACCTTTGAGATAATCACTGGTGCCCGGTAATTTAGAAGCATTCAGGGAACAATCTACTGATGCCATCTTGCTTTCAAATGTCCAAATAAAGATCCATTTGATTCCAGACAGCAATGGGGTTATGGTTGAGTCCGTGATGTGTGGTTGAATACAATCATGTTGATGACCATAGTAAGAAATCCCTAAACAGCCACAATCCTAGATCTTGTTGTCCTCTTAGTCTACTGTAAGTGGCTTCTTCAACTTTCTGAAACTTTTCACAAACAAGATGTTCATATGTTAAGCACAGTCTCTCATTGATTCTGAATAATCACAGTTTACTTCGTTTGTTGATTACATCAAACACTCGGTGGTTAGGTGAGATAATAATATCAAAAACACATGTGCAATATTAGTAAATGATTGATGTACTACCTGCAACAAGGTCAAGTCTGACGATTTCCTTTTTAAAAAATATATAAGTTATCACGTTTTTGGCTTGCAATGTTTGATAAGCAAGAAGCAAATAGTAACGTTCAAGGATGATTGCAAGATAAAGGTGGTTGACTGGAAAAATCGGGAAAATCCTCTTTTAGGTTCAAAGCTTATGATAAGATATGAACTTCGGAATCAATATAGGATGTTTAATTTAATCAAATATCTCATTAGAGCTTAGTCTGCCAAACCCTTTAGTGAGAACTTGGATATCATGATTTTTTTTTTCAAATCAGAATGTCTATGATAAACACTTTATACAATGTTTTGGAAATTTAGGATTAATGGATTCGTCATTCAAAGATAATTTTGTTGGCTGTGTGTGTGCGTACGTGTGCGTGTGTGTGTGTTTAGTGGAGGTGTCATGGTCCAGTGGTTTAAGGCGCTTGACTGAAGATGCGAGAATCGGGCGTTCGATCCCCGGCACGGCACTTATGCCGCGCCCTTGAGCAAGGCATTTTATCTACATTGCTCTTTTATTGTACATCAAATAAATGAAGTGCTATGTAGTCATATTGATACCAGCGTGTGCATGTGTGTTATTCAGAAAAAGAGAGAAAAGTTAGCAAGTTTGCCTGAGAAACTGCCTTGATCCAGTCCGACAATAATACCATTAAGATTTTTTTCAAAACTTCTTTACTGTAGTACATCTTCTCTTTCTCTCTCACACCCCCCCCCCACACACACACACGCACCCACACAGAAGTCATACTCTCTCTATCCTCTCTCTCCCTCTCTTTCTCTCTCCATTGTATACAGTCAATGGCAATGGAACCAAGGGGCAAGAGGCTTATGCCTCAATTTTTTTTCACTTTTTGCTCCTCCTGCGTCATCTCATGTTCCTTTTGCTTTATACCCAACACTCATAATTATGTAGATTGTATTGTGATATCTTTTGAAATGTATACTTGTGTTTTCCATCAATGTTTTATTCACGTGCAATTCAGTTACTTGTAACTGCGATACATGGAAATGACTCAATAAATACCATTTATCTATCTATCTCTCTATCTAACACTCATGACAACACATGTGCCTCTTCTTTAATAAGTCATGAGGAAAACATACATTTTATTTGTGTATGATTCGGTTCATGAAAGTTTTCCCCGGTAACAAAACTTCCTTATAAGACCAAAACTTTCTATTGAAGAGATGCCTTTAATGCAACGTGACTAATCCATCATCCACATTTTTCTACACATATTAAGAGGGCTGAATGGATGCTCTCAGTGCCTCTGTTAATGATGAAAGCACGATGGAGTAAAGAGTACATTCGGCATGAGTTCTCCTCAGGAGGGGCGTTTCCCAAATCAAGCAGGGAACATTACCCATCAAGTTATGCTTGGGCCAAGTATGATTATTTTTTTAACGGTTTTCTACTAGGTCGGCATGCCTCGCACTAAATACACAAGTACGTATACAAGGAAGAAAAACTGCATCATAAAAAAAAAAGGAAAAAGAAAAAGAAAAGGACCGAGCATAATGGGCTCGTGTATCTCCAAGACCTCTCTTGAATGAAGTCCAATAAAATCAAACAAAGTCAAGTGCAAAGCTATTAACAAAAAAATCATCTCATGATCACCCTAATCATCAGAGATAAGAACATTAATTGCATAGACATGAGTGAATGTCAGGAAAATGTCTCAATCTTTATTACGATGGTAGTGATTCCCGTTGAGATATCTAATAATGTTGTAACATACTTCTACTATAAATGGATTGTGTTATAGGAAGAGAATAATTCATTCATAATAGTGCACATTATCGTGATGAAAGCACTCAAAAAACATTAATTCCTTACAGAAAAAATTATTCATGTTCCGATTTCAAAATGGTAAACTAACTTCATACCCGCCATTATTTAACTAACTGTGAATGTACTTGTACATTCATTGTACACATAGTGCCATTCGAATCTAATTATTTTACTCAGATATTTCAGAAACTAATAAATGTGATGAAGTTTTATGATGATATTCACATTTAAATTATGTAATCGTTTGTGACCTGGTATGAAAAATCCGCAAATAAACATGCTTAATTTTGACAAATATTTAAATTCATCGAATATTACTACTGAGATGCGAGAAACATGTCCTTAAATACCTCTTTATTTCCTTTACTTCTTTCTCTCATCAAAAAAGTCAATCTTATACGTTTCTTGTTATGACGTGATAATTGAGGACATTGAATTGTGCTTATTATCATTATTATTATTATCTTTAATCTTGAAACGCTTTATTGGTCAGAAACACATAATAATATGAATATGCGTTACATTTTTGCAGAAAATAAACAACCATACACATTTACATTGTAACATAAATTCAAAAAAAGTGTCATTCCTCTGCATACCCCCGGCCGCACCGACGAGACCACTATCAGACCGACAATAAACCAAAAGAGAGCGAGAGAGAGATATATAGAAAAAAAAAAAAAGTGATTGGGCTTATCATACGCTACATATAAAAAGTAATAATTCACAGTCTCATTACTGAAAACATTGTTTCAATTATTGTTTTGCAGCAGTGTGTATAATCGTGAATACCGGTAGGCTATTTACTGTATTTAGAAATCAACACCGTACATCAAATAGAATCAAAATTTTCAAAGAAAGTGTACAGATAAGAGTTTTAAACATAAACATATATATTGGAATTACCTACAACTAATCCATCGAAAATAAAAGCTCAAATATAAAATGCAGTGTTTTTCTTTAACTTAATAAATGAATGAGATTATGCGGTAGCTTTTTTTTTTCAATCAGTGAAGCCCATTACACATCTGATGACGGCAAAATATTGGAAGAATACAACAAGATATAATCCAACTGATTTTAGTTACAACATAATATATAAAACAGTATATCACTGATAGATTATGATTGTAAATTAAATCTTCATTTTCTCACATGGCTATGTATGAATTGAAACTAATAGAGGATGAGCTCCTTGGTTTAGTCAAACTATCTTCGGTTTCTGCCCTTACTCTTCCTAGCAGAGGGTTTGTTGGAGGCGTTCCCGAGTAAAGTGATTTGTGACTAAAAGAAGAGTTAAAGTGATCTACTGGAGCCTTGGTGAATGTGAGGCGAGGGATTTGAAGCACACCCACCATATTACCATGTCTGGTTCGAAAGTATTTCAGAGTGATTGGAAATAAGAGTGCTGCTTCAATGATGAGAAGGAGGCACTGCCAACCTGTCAATAGCAAGAGGAAGACGAGATCATCAGGAGCTTTTTTTTTTTCTGAAATTGGGTATAGTCTACTTGAAATGGTAAGATGGAAAGAGAAATGTACATTAAGAAGGAGGATAATACATACTTATGTGTATGCCACCTTCAAGCATGAATTGAAACTTCACCTGATGCAGGAAACTTTAGATTTGATAATATTGTCATTGTATTATGACCATGTCCATTTGTGAAAGTTTGCATTATGCATATAGGATCGACTACCTATGAGTTATTTTATTCCTCATGTTTGTCAGGTTTTACATTTTACTGTCTTTACTCTTTCGTATGAATAAACAAGGTCACTTTCAGCAGTCCAGATTTAGTGATATCTATGTTTTAAAGCCGGCCGAATATTATCATCAGTCAGTTTCAGGGGCCGCGGAGCGTTTTTGAAAGTGGGGGGGGGGGGGGGGGGGTGAATGATTTAATTTCACTCATTAATGACTATTTTAGAACCCCTTTTCCGAGGTTTTATGACGCATGTCTACTCAAAAAAGAGGGGGGTTGCAGCCCCAGCTCCCCCCCCCCCCACCCCGGTTACGTGGCCCATGAGTTTATCTGTAATAGGACAAACAAATTCCCTTTTCCTCCACAAGACATGTAAGACCCAATATTATAAAAAATTGTGATAAGAGATCTCACAACATTAAATGTAATAAAGTTTCTCAGAACCAATTTTTTTTTTCTTCTAATAGACATTACCTATAAGATCTTATCAATTTTGGTGTATCAATAAAGTAACCCAGATAATCAGATAATAATAATTTTTAAAAAATAATTAAAGATTAACTGGATGAAATTCTTGTTTGCGACTCGCAATAATTATTGCAGAATCCAAAATGAGAAACAATCTTACTACTGCCTCTGGTCTCCCAATCAAAGGGTTTGGAACACTTGATGACGTCAGTGAAGGTAAGGACATCGAACAGGAGAATCTGGATGTTACTGAAGTACAAAGCGAGACCAACGATCACGAACTTAATGGTGATGTAGAAAGCCTTGAGGTGATCTCGTGAGGCGAGGTAGAGAACGACGAGGGCGATGATGGCGATGAGCGATGATAAAAAAGTGATGAGGTTTAGGTAGACGTAGGCGTCATTAATAGTGATCTAAAACAAAATGAGACATGCAAATAGATTATATAAACACAAGTCATGCACTTTATTTATGACGTGTTTCGTGAAAATGATAATCGTGTATATTAGGTCCATGTTCTTTTGTGTGAGTTTATTTGACATTTTTTCTTTAATACTATAGGCTAATTAAATGTGGAAATAAATGGATCAATTCATCAAAAACAGGAGATTAAACAATAATCTCCGAAAGCAATAAGTTACCTTTATTCTGTAGGTGCCCATTTCCTAATTCTGTATGTTCCGTCGAACAAGCGTGACATTGATTATTTATTGGGGGTCTTTCCCCTCCATTCATTACATAGATCGACCCCCCCCCCCCCCCCCCCCCCCCCGTCTGATGGATATTCTAACAAATGAAAATTTCTCTTGAACAATTTTGGGTTTAGGACTACATAAATTCTTCCCTTTTGATATTAAGGCCATACAATGTAATTTTGTTTATTTTGCAGAAGATAAAAAATACTTTCTTACTGAGCTCGTGTCGTAGGATTCATTTAACCATAGAATATCTTCAATGAATAGAATGACTGGACGAAGCAAGGCCATTTGATAGATGCAAATTTTAAGCCGAGAAAAGCTCTCCCTGTTTATAAAAAGAATAGAATTCACGAAATGATTTCTGCCTGTGATATCATAAAGTATGACCTGTTTTGAATTATATTTTTACTTGTATATGGTGTTTATATCCATACCTCTTTTGAGCTTTAGAGCAACATTTCCAGTCTTCTCATGAATAAAATAGTTTATGGTTCGTTACAGAAATAATTTTCATTTCTTGCATGTCTTCATAATAGTAAAAATATTCTTTATTTTTTAAATAAGCATTTTTATACATTTATATTTCATTTCACAAGATATGATAACTCTGCGCGGTCAAAACACTTTGAAATACAGAGTTGAAATACGCAACTATCTTACTTAGCAAATTCTGTTTTCATACAATGACAAATATAGCCCGAAATACAGGCATTATTTAGGTATAGTCATTTTGGATTAACTAACGTTGGTAACAGAAATACTTGATTTACAATTTCGGCTCTAAAACTGGATGCTTGCATGGTTCATCATCTCTAAAGACAGGATGATGAGAGTCTTACTCAGTAAGCTGAAGTGTGCCTAGTATTCGAATCTCACTGATTTTGGTCACAGTAGAATCATGTCCGCCATAATAGTAGATGATCAACTGTAAGAATTGGTAAAGGCTGATCGAAAAGAAACTGAGGAACAGAACAGTCGAGTTCAATAGAAAAAAAAAAGAAAGAGAAAGAGAGACACAAGGTAAGAGATGGAGGGAAGGAGAAATAATACATTGGGAGATGTAGAGAGAGAGAGAGAGAGAGAGAGAGAGAGAGAGAGAGAATGTCAGACAAGCAGACATGGCAGAGTGCATGGGAGAGAAATAATACAGAAAAGGGAAAGAGACATAAGCAGGTGGAGAAATATGCAGAGAGAGAGAGAGAGAGAGAGGGGGGGGGGGGAGACGTTTATAAATGAAAGAGAAGGGCAGGGACATAGAAAGGGCAAATAAAGAACAAGTACGGATGTTAGGAGATGATCAAGTTATATAAGTACATGTACTTCCTGGCTGTGTATTACGAGAAAAATAAATACTCTTACCCCCAACAAAAATTATATATTAATATCAAACCTTTCAAACCATATAGCTGAATATAAAATGGATTATCCATTCTACTTAATTGAAAATATCGGATACAAAGTAATTATCTACAAGCAACAGGATTAAAATTTGAGCTAATGCAAGTATTATTCACTTTTACTAAAAAAATATTTGTCAGTGAATAAAGGCATTACCTATACCTATATAAAACGTCATCCCAATAACCGGATTTAGAGGATACTGAACTCTTATGACTACTAATTCTCTTCTCCGGTCCATTAACAGAAAAAAAACGTCTATACTTCTAATAAAACGAACCCATCAAAATTAGTTTGTCTTATATATCCTGACTTTAAAATGAAGGAAATATTGATCTCTGTCTCTGTATATTCACTAGCATTTTTTTTTCTTATTCTTTTGTTGAAAGTATTGAAGATAATTATTGTAATAATGCAACGGCCATTGTTTATTTTCCATTTATGTGATTTGAAATATGAAATAAACTGAAACTGAAGCTGAAACTGAAATTGATGTATGATCATCTTACATGGCAGCAGTCAGATTACACATCAACACGGCTCGTGGGATGAAAAGACCCATCTGTGACGTCAGAGCAAAGATCTGTATGAAACACACCAAAGAGAGATAGCAAACTCATCGGAAATTATCATGGAGTAAGATTGTCCTTTTCTAGGAGGGGATACAGAAACTTCTTGCCTAATAAGAGCTCTACAAGTCTAAAGTGGAAAAGTAGAATTAATACCTCTCAAGCTTCAACTGCTCTCTCCTAAACCATATATTAAAAACAAAGTAATTCTTCACCGTCTTTCCCATCACATTACTTTCTTCCTCCAGGCCCTCTCTAATCCTCTTAGTTTTCTCCTTTCACACCTAACACATTGTGTAGAGCTTCCTGTATACCTTTTTTATTCGATGGAGGCGTTATAATTAGTTATTTATGCCCAACGTCCCCATGATTTATCAATTTTCTCTTTTTTTGTTGTTGTTGTTGTTGTTACTCTTAACCGTATTATATACATGTATTACCAAATGAATCATGTGGAAAAATAGGTTGTAAATAATGGGCGCAGTATTTCCGGAGATGCATATACACGTCTTTATCCCAGCTAATGTCTGAAATAAATAAAATCAGGGGCGGAAAAGTACACATTTAAGGTGGCAATTTTTTAACATTGTGCACTTAAGGTATGCCAGTTGGGTTTCAAAAGAGGGGGCATGGGCCGGTTTTCCCCCTATGTAGATCCACCACTGAATAAAATCATTATTTAACTTTGAAGGTGTATAATTAATGTAAATCAAAAGTGTGCTCATACTGACTGACTATTAACTCTTTGGCCGTATTCTACCATTTCAACCTGACTCAGTCGGGTCCAAAATGAAAGAGCAGAAGTGAACATGTTGTATCCCCTGGCTGTTATATAGAGAACAATACTGAGATGTTAAATAAAAGTTCCTGCATGTCGTACCGGGTAGATGGCAAGCATCCAGATTAGACTAATTGAGCGATCTCTATGTGGTATCTTGGTTGCTACGAAGACAACAGATTCAATGAAAGCAATGAGGAGGAGGATCGTGACAGCTGTAGTGACTGACATCATGATAATCAGACCTGTGTCACCAGATATCTCTGAAAAAAAAAGATTAATGATTTAATTCATGAAGGTGATATTAATTGTTAAAATAAGGGGAGATATTTGAAAATTCAACCCCCTTGTTTTATTGGAAACTAAAATAAGCGTCGATAGCATCAGACTTTACATTTGGAGGCGGGAGAGGGGGGGGGGGGGGCGATTCGGCATAGAGGATCCACCTATGGTATAATTATTTTTCAAAATTCTGCAGATGCTACAAGGGAATGTTAAGTAAACATAGTGAAAATTAGGACAAAAACAATATTTCATTCTTTTTCTTTCTATGTATCTAAAAATCTATATATTTTTCTTTCTATCTATATATCGTTTTTGCTTTCTTTCTTTCTTTTTGTTCAGTCGGTGCATGGATAAAAGATACTGCAGAGATTGAATAATTACCTACCTTCTATGTGATCAATAAGCATTGGTTCTATTGTTGAACACTGATTTGTAGCCATCTTGCAATAGACTCCACTCGTACTCAGCTACTCAGTACTATCAGGATTCAAATTAATTAGATGAGGAACAAGTTATGTTCCATGAAATAGTTTTTCTGTTGTGTACATCATCGAACAGTTAAATTATGCAGTTAAAATAATGTCTATACAAAATTCAGACTTCCAGTGATTACTACGCGTGATGTTGATATTACTTAACAAACGCAAAAACTTGATGGTGATAATCATTGTCAATGTTTAACCCATCTTTTCTAAGTCTGTCTAATATTAGGTCTAAAGGTCACAGTTGGGACGGATAATCATTTGACCTTAATTGATTTTATAAACCTTTTGTCATACACGTACATTAGTACGCATTATGCTACGGTCTGTATATACGAGCATTCCCTTAAATTATCTGAACACGTTCTAAACTGAAAACAGTTTGACAATACCTATAATTACAAACTTGCAACCTTCATTGTTCTATATAATTTTAAGATATAGAATGGCTTCGGGGGTGGGAGTGGGGGGATTTGAGCCCTTAGACATAAATATAAAATGTCTCCTACAAAGAAGTATAAAAACTAGTACTCGGGAGACTTGGGAGTCATTCTCAAAAATATCTTGCTTTCGAAGGTATCGAAGGGGGGGGGGGGGGTCGTGGCCACACAATACTTATTTAGCCCCCTCCCTTTCCCGTTCTACAAAGGTCTTAGTTGAGAATATTAGAGAAATGTCAATATCTCGACAAAATGTAGTCACAAGTTAGCCAAATTTTAGATTTTCCAAGAGAAATGGCGGGGGGGGGGGGGTGAGAGGTAGGGGCTGCCACAGGCGTCGCTATATAGGCACTTGATGTGAGATATGACACATAAACCCACCTACGCATTATTTCTGTCGGCAAATATGAAAATTACAGGATTATTTTTTATCTTTGTCGGCCAACTGTAAAATCTGGAGACCTTTGTTTTTTTATTACATTCTTGGAAAATTCTTTACTTTTGTCGGTGAAGTTAAATATCCGAGGATTTAGGTTTATATGGATGCTATAGCATATCTGGAAAATTTTAGATCTCAAAATTTTCTTAGGGTATATAGGTAGGGAAATCCCTTCCACCCCTGGGGGCACGTGTATATGCAGTGTTTTATCCCTCGATCGATTTTCCTTTCAAAAACCAAAACCCTCCCTCTAACCAGTGTTCTTATTAATTCGTATTCCATCCACCTCGTGAGTGCCTATGCACCCCCCCCCCCCCCCCCCTCTTATGATGCCAGTGCCCATCCCTTACAATCGCTGGACACACGCTACACGTCACAGGCAACAGGCCTACTGTCAACAAAATACTCTTGCTCTGTTTAAAGAAACTATTCATAAAGTTGCTAAAACTGAGGGAGAGATGAATTAGGCGGACATGTTGGAGTGGGAGAAGAGGTGGCATATATACATTAATTGAAAAGACAATAAGTCCTTATTATAATATAGTTCTTTTTGATACCGTTATTATATATCTAATTCAATTCTAAGTATGAAATCAATAATATTGTATTCGTTATGATGTAGGAATATTTTTGTCAGAAATTGTAATGACCTGCATTTACCAGTAGGCCTATTCAATTTTGTATATCCTTTAATGTGCAAAAATTTCTCCGAAGTGATGTTTTCAATAATCTGGGTTTCTTTTTTGTCGATTACAAGAATAAAAACAACATTCTATATGGTATATTGCTTAAGATAAATATTAATTCCACAACTTATGATGGCTTTGGCCTAGCAGATAAGGCAAGTCCCACGTTATTTTGAGACGCTCGTCTTACATGCATAAGTTGTCCTGCAATTCCACTCATATTTGATTGAATAGAGTCGATTTAGTGAAAAACCGAACTAACTATAAGCTACTAGTATACTGAAATCTTTGTAGATCTACAATAATGTAGATTCGATGCTTTAGATTTAATTCATATACTTGTTTGTCATATTAATTGTTTTGTTTGGTAGATATATATATATATATATATATATATATATATATATATATATATACATGTGAAACGTGAAACTTGAAAAACAACAGAAGCAAACAAAACAACAAAAAAATAACAACAACAACAAAACCATCAACACAACCTAATAGATATGGCTATAAATAGGTAAAGACGCAGCCCGGTCGCGTGAGCCCGGCCTGCGCTGCCTGCCTTCCCTTTCCACACCCGCTGAATAAAAATCTTTTACAAATTTAAAACAACAGAAGCAAACAGCAAATAAAACAGAAACATCAACAACGACATCATATCATCAACGGCAGCAACACCACAAGCCTGTCTAAAGCGGCATGCACTGAGTTACTGTCCTTTTCACATGCACCACTCGCGGCCCCTCCCAACTCCTTAATCCCCCCCCCCCCCCTCCATCAACCCCGGGTAAGTTCAAGTTCAAGTTCAAGTTCAAATTTATTTATCTTTCTGCAGAATACATCAGATACATATGACCAATAAGAATAATACATGTATGAGAATTATAGTATATAGTAACAATGATTTTACAACCGAACAGGAATTAGAGAGTATGTATAACATGGACAAAGACGAGAGAGCTATATAGGAAAGCATAGCTTGTGAAATAAGGTCCCTCTCAAGGCGACTGCAAGATAATTAATTTTCGAATTAATATGGCTAACGACTAATTCTACCAAAAATATTCTACTTAAGTGTAATAAATGCAGTGCATATCCATATGAGTATGAGTATGATTTCTAAAAAAAAAAGAAGAAAGTTATATGTACAAAAGGGGAAAGATAACTACATGACAAGATACATTTGAAAAAGGAAAAAAAGAAGAGGGAAAGGAAAGATCATTGGGACAGAACACACGTTCACAAGTCAAAAACAAACAGGAAAGTAGGTGACAATGTACAACAGCACATAGAAAATTAAGATCATTAACCTACCATTTTACTGTTTTATCATGGATTTCTCATTTAAAACAAAATGCATGTAAAATTTCTACTATCAAGCCCCAAAAGGTATTCAGTGATCAACACTACATGTATAGTCACAGAAGAATCAACTTTAATTTCCACTTAAAGACGGGTAAACTGGCAGCCTGTTTTACACTGAAATCAAGCGAATTCCAGAACCTTGGCCCAGTGCACACCAGAGTATTGAGAATAAAATTGAGTTCTCGAACGAGGCAATTGAAAATGTGATGCCTGTCTTGTTGAATAGTTATGTACCTGATTATTTTTCACAAATATCTTAGTCAAAGCTAATGGTATAGTTCCATCATTAAGACTGTACATGAAAGAGCCCAACTGCATGCAGATTATAAACATACCCTACCTTCAAAATTTTATGTTTCGAAAATAGACCATCTGTGTGGGCTCGGAAAGCAGCATTACACACTATCCTTACAACCCTCTTTTGAATTATGAGTATAAAAACCTCTCTAATTGAGTTTTGATTGTTTTTCCCCATGCAAGTATGCCATAATTTAAATATGGAAGAATTAGAGATGAGTGCAATATAACAAGAATTTCCTCACAAAAACCGATTTTAGCTTGTGTATTACTCGACAGCATTTGTGTATTCCTTGACAGCAACTTGCATAGCTTATCAACATGACATTTCCAGTTCAATTGATCATCAATATGTAATTCAAGAAACTTAGTTGTTGAGACTTTTTCAATCTGTACCCCATTAAAGTACACATCACTAGGCAAAGCCTCACTTTAAGGACTCTTACTAAAGAGCATGTAATTAGTCTTTTGTACATTCAAAGACGGTTTGTTAGCATGAATCCATAACGTAACATTAGCTAATTCTGCATTAACCGTATGTAAAAGTGTGTGTTGATTTTTATGAGGAAAGAAAACACTGGAATCAATCAAATGGAAGATAAAACATTGGATGAATATTGAAAATCATTGATATAAAAAATAAATAGAATTGGGCCAAGAAGAGATCCCTGCGGAACTCCACATGTGACATCTTGTAACCCTGATACGGTGCCATTAACTGAGACATATATACTGCCTTCTTTTACATAAGTAACTTTCAAACCAGTTCAGAGCTGTGCCCCTTACCCCATAATAGAATAGTTTGCTCAACAAAATTCTGTGGTCAACAGAGTCAAAAGCTTTGGAATAATCCAAAAATACACCAACAGAATGCTTATGTTTATCTCGAGTATGAGAAATCTTATCCACAAAGTGCAGTATAGCATGAGTATAGTTGTATGTTTTCCACGGAAACCAGAGTGGAAATTTGAAAAAAAGTTTCATTCTCTCGAAGAATTTCACTGTCCGACCATAAATCAATTTTTGAAGAATCTCTGAAAAGGCTGTTCGAAGGGATATTGGGCGGTAATTAGTCAATAGTTGGGGGTCACCTTTTTTTAAAAACAGGTACAACTTTATATAGCGATCTTCATATTCATGGGTACAATACCTTGCGAAATTGATAAATTATAGATGACTGAGGGGTTGCACTGTTCCCGAAATAACATTTTGGAGAAAATCATAAGTTATGTTGTCATGACCTGGACTTTTCTTCTTCTTCAAAGACCCAACTACGGTAAGAATTTCTTCAACATTTGTTGGGAATAAAAATAAACTGTCTTGAACAGGTTCTTTTAGGAAATCGCGGAATGTTTTATTGCACTCTGGAATGGCTTGGGACAAATTCGGACCAATACTATGAAAGTATTCACTAAACTTTTCCACTATATGACTTTTTTTAATCCTCAACCAAAACTCTATCCACTTTTATATTCCTTATACTTGATATTTTCTTAGACGATTTAAATACAGTTCTTATTATTTTCCATGTTCCTCGTGCGCTGTTTAGTGTTGCTTGGAATTGAACAAAATAATAATTTTTTTGTTTTTGCCGTTCTCAATATACTTATGAGAGTATTTCTATAATTACAATAGTGACGATATAATGTAGCGGTTTTGTTAACCGTATACTTATGTACTATTGACCTCAGCATTGATATTGTTACCCACGACATATTTTTCCTACGACTATTCTTATTATACACTCACATAAGGAATGTTATTATTATACAGTAATAAGAAACTGTTTAAAAATACATCAAAGGAATTTTCCCTTAATTTTTGATGGACAATGGGTGTGTTTACATAATCCTGACAATAGGCCTATCATTTGACTACTTTTGAGAAAGCAATACGATTTTCACAATTTAATTACTATTGAAATGATCATCATTGACACCAAATTTCACCCCAAGAAAGTTACAGTACTCAAGATTGTACTACGTAAATTTTAGCTGAATTGAATGAGACACTTTGGAGTTATTAAGGTTGTAAAGCCTAAAAATGGTTTTTCTCTATTTTGGGCTACAAAGCTGGGTTTAGGCTTAAGGTGTTTTTTCAGGGGCGTGTTACACCCCCTTCCCGATGGAAATTTTTGTAAGTTTTTATATTTTTGTAATGTACACCCATAACTCTTCCTTCTGACAAAATTTGGTCCATGGGCCTTAAGGGGAAAAATTTACCCCAATTTTTAGGGGTGGTCTGACAATTACCCATCCCGACGGAAAATTTTGTCAGTTTTGGTGTTTTGGTAATGTATAGTCACAAAGTTTGGCGCATTATATGTTAAATTGACCCGACTTTGGGGCCCCTTTTGGGGGCTCTGGGGGCCAAACCCGGCGGCTTCGTTCGAGCTGACAAGCTTTTTGTAATGACATAGATAGTCCAAGAAACTGTAAGTGGTCAAATCTCATATGTAAAATGGGGTTACTATTTCGCGCGGGACAGGCTCCCAGGCCCTCTTAGTACATGCCCCGAATTTCTTTTCAAGGTACAAGTACCGTACATGTACCATACATAGACGTATTATAGATTTTACGTATTATATACCTCCGTTCCGTTGACGTACATCCGGGCGCGGCGTGAGTACCGTATATTTTTTGTATTCATATAACAAGTTAGATATTAATATGTTGGCCCCTGTCGTCAAAACGAGAAGGGCAGGGAGAGATATGAAAATAAATGATGTGTAGTTGATTGCTCTCTTTCTCTTTTTAATTTAGGTTTGGCATGATTGGGAATAGGACTTATTGTTGTGCCCAGTCCCTCATATATCATTTTGTGTTGCAAAATTAAATAAGGGGGTCTTAATGAATGAATGAGGTATCTACATGTAAGTTAGGCCTAACTGTTAAAGGGCAATCCAACCTTGATAATAAGACGATGGCCATCTCGTGAAATAAGCCACCTGTCATCGAGTGTGTACACACACACTGCCGTGTAAAGTCAATGGAGGATGTGAACCCTCATAGACATTTACACGCAATAAACAGCTGCATGTATGATGGGCATGATGGGGGGACCTAAAGCTACGCACTGTGTTTCCAGCGGCTAAAAAGTCACCTTTTCAATGATTAATGTAAATTTCTTTCATAATATATCTTGGTTCTACATACTCTTAAATCAAATCCCTGAGAAAATTACGACGGACAAATATCAATAACATTAATTTTCAAGCCGATGTCGATAACCATGTCGAATTTGGTCGAAAAAATGAAAGGGTCCTAAAGCTACGCACACGTAATAAATGAATGCAAATCTTGATTTTGAAGCTGACTGATGCGAATTTCACCCCGATTTCAAAATAGTGATATTATCACCGAAAATGAAGGAAAATTACTCATTCTTTTTGGCGAACGTAAATGATAAGCTCGTTGCTCAGTCACACCAGAAGTTTGGCGCATTGAACGCATCGTATTGCGCGTATTTGCGGGGTGCGTAGCTTTAGGACCTGCGTAGCTTTAGGACCCCTGACCATACAAAGTGAATGCGGGGTGGCTTATTTCACGAGAATGCCAAGATTGTGTGAAAGCAGAAAAATAAGAAAAACAGGATGGTGAAAGTTTGAAAGCGGACAAGGAATAAGAAAGTTATGGATGTTTGAAAAATGAGATCAGTACATCTATGCGAATCTCAAATTGGCAATTTGGTGAGTCAATAATGACATTTTTGTGGACAACTCTCCCATTTGTCGTACACAGAAATGTCATTAATTTGCGGTTTTCTTCGAGGTGCTTTTACCCTCGGGGCAGTACTAAAAATATGTTAATCTCGCATAAGTGTGAGTGATTGGAGATAGCATATTGTTTGATCCTCATGAATGAAAAGATCCTACTGAGTAATGCATTTTGAGAAAAAGTGACATTTTAGTCATTTTGTGTGTTAGAGGGAAAGGGGGAGTTGTCCACAGCTACATCACAGTGACATTACCTATTCGGCCAATTTGAAATTGAAATTCCCATATGCATAGTGATTACAACTTTCAAAAATTCATAACTTTCTTATTACTTGTCCAATTTCGTTCAAACCTTCACCAATCTGCTTCTCTGATTTTTCCTTTTTTTCAAAGCAACTTGCAATAAAGATTGGATTTCCCTTTAAGGCTTATAAGGTAAACAACATGCAATGGATATAGATCTACTCCGCAATAGCTTTCATGGCGCTAATATACACTTTCGTATCCAGCCCGTATCTCCAGTTTTAGAAAGTGTACACAGCAATATGCTGTAGACTCTAATATGTATTCCGTTCCAAATAATGAAAACCTTCTTTAAACAGATATTCTAAAGAGGGTTTTCATTATTTAATTGGAACAGAATAAAGTAATATTCATATTTGAGGTGTGCTTACGTGTATGTAGGATAGATGCGGGCTGGATACGAAAGTGCATTAGCACCTTTCACTCCTTGGAAGTGGGCTTAAAGTTATACAAAACTTATTGGCGCTAACGCACTTTCGTATCCAGCCCGCATCTCCAGTTTTAGAAAGTGTACACAGCAATATGATGAAGGGAGCCCTCAGTGACAATGTAAAGTTATCTACAGGCCATCGATATACTTACCACCTGGATATAGCATCGTATGCTTGGCTCTATGCAAGCAGTTGATGCTACCGCAGAACAAGAATTAGGAACCCTGCACTCAAACACAGTACTTGGGACATCGTCTGCTGTATTGTACTCCTATGCAAAAAAATTGTCACATTAAATCGCCTTTATAATTCGTAAGAATAAACTTTTTTTGCTTTTTTTGTGGAGTTAATGTGTGAAAAAGACTTCCACAGTGCTGAATTATTTGATTCTAAAAATGTCCACCATTCACTGATGCAGTAGTCAAAAACAGACAACAAAATTGCTCTAAGCAAGGTTTAATTTTCTTAAATTTGCTAGAATTCCTGATTCAGGGACTCTTAAACTCTTACTTTGCTACAAATTTGAGGTTTCAGAGAGTTGAAAGTAAAATTTTAAATAATTATTTTCGTCTGATGTAGAATGATCTAGAATGGACCAGTTCAAACTAATTAATACACACAAAACCTATTGAAGCCTATTCACCTGTTAAAGCTATTGTGGAGTTTAAGCTTATCTTCAGATAAGCTTTTACATACTAAGTGCATCGTGTCAGAACATTGGCTAAAATAGCTAGCTCACTCACTCAGCTCAGACACATAACAAGGAAATGTAAACAATACGACATGTGTATGTGAAATGCTTGCATTGTCGATTGACACAACGTAAATGTCAGTGCAGCTAGCGCTGTACATGTAGAAATGAAACTCACTTTCTGACATGACGACATCATGACATCTAGGGCAGCTTCCCCTCTATGAATATTCATGAATGTGACACCTTTGAAGATGAGTGGCTGAGGCTGAGCACGTGGGATTGCACAAAACGCAAAATGTATTATGCATATGAGGCAGCATCATACTAGGGCAAAGGCGTGGCTCTGAGACCCGGTGCCTGTGGCTCGGTAGCATGGACCAAACGAAGCACATGTCAGTCATTTATGAAATAGATGAAAAATCGAGAAACATTCATGACACGCTCGCTCCCTTAACAACAGCATGCAGCATGCTTGTATTGAAGGCCAGCCACCTCTTCAACTTAGAGGTCGATTGCCACCGAAATTGACATAGCCCCTCATAGTCCCTCTGTGAGTACTAGTATACAGATCACAACACCTCTAGAATCTATAAGTTGCTGTTATTAGAACTGAAAGCAGAAAAAAACGAGAGAAACATCAGTGAATGTTTGAGTGAAATTTGATAAAGGATAAGAAAATCATTGATTTTGAAAGTTATAATTACTCAAACGGAATTGGCAACTTCTCTAGAACTCTTCTAAAGGCCAAGTCCACACTAATATCAAGTTGATTTGAATAAATAGAGTAAAATTAAACAAGCATAACAATAAAAATTTCACTGAAATCAGATGCAAAATAAGAAAGTTACGGCATTTTGATGTTTTGCATTATTTCATGAGACAGTCAGGCCTTAAATTTCATCATTTTTAGGGCAAGGCCAGTTTGGCCTTAAATGCCTCATAATTTTTAAGGGCACTAAGGCCACTTAACTACAAAGGGCACCAAGGCCAAAGTCATTTTTCAAAAAGTCATTTTTCAAAAAGGGCATCAAAGGCCAACTTTGTTTTCTGCTTATTTTTTTAGTGTGTTTCAAATGTCAAATATCTCAAAATATGTTATATATTTCATATACCAATCATTTTTAACTGTTTCCTTTCTGCTTGTTTTTGACTATGGAAAGTCTTGGTTTTGACTGTTTTTTTTATCCCCCCCCCCTGTAATTAGGCCCCCTGTAATTAGGCCTACTGTTCGTTTGGTTATTGTGTTGATGATTTGAATCTCTTTATTATTTGTGAAGTAAACAAGAAAAATGATATTTAGGCCTAAGTCATGGTGATGTTTTAAAATCCACGAGCTCATAATGATCAAATCCTGATTTCATTTTCTTCCCTTGGACACCACACCACAATTTCTATATCGCTTTTTTTTTTTTTTTTTTTTTTTTAATAAATATTTTATACAAATTCCGCGGGTGTCCCTTCCTTTTTTACATTCCTTCCGACACCACGAATTCCTTTCTTTTTTAGAGGAATTCACATAACAATTTTAAGCTTGTATTTAATTTGCATATAAATTTTACTACGTAAAAGTTGGTTAGACACTTCAAAAATTGGCTTGAATTTAACTTTTATTTTAGTCAAAGCTAAAATCTCATGATGCTACAACTCATCCTCCAGTAAAAGACAGTTATATTCTTCCATTTAATATGATTTTTTATTGGATTCCTTCTTCAAAAACTCTGTTTTTGGTGTCAATTTATTGAATTTCTCCGATTATTCTTACTTTTCAAACACGTATAGTCACATGACTCATGCTCGCGATCGCGATCATAAAATCTGCGATCGCAAACATGAGTTACATGACTATAAGAGTTTGAGAAGGAAGGATATTCGGAGAAATTCAATAATTTGACACCAAAACACACTTTTTGAAGCTGGAATCCAATAAAAAATCATATTAAATGGAAGAATATAACTATCTTTTACTGGAGGATGAGTTGTAGTATCATGAGATTTTAGCGTTAGCGTTGACTAAAATAAAAGTTGAATTCGAGCCAATTTTTGAAGTGTCTAACCAACTTTTACTTAGTAAAATTTATGGACAAATCCAATGCTAGCATGAAATTCTTAAATGAAATAAATATAATGTGGTGTTGAATGGCCTGGAAGTAGGGGAAAAATTGGGCTTAGAGCATCACAATCCCGGATCACGATCCGAGGTCCGGAACGGGTTTTCAAGAGGAAGCGGCCCGCTAGGCTTCACCTCTTAAGCGCGGCTCAACTTAGTGCAGTCAATATATCGAGTCAAAATCAGGTTGCGATATTTTCGCGAGCTGCGTTTTAAATCAGTGACAGCGAACGCATGGCGTGTGCGCGCAGATTTTATGTACTTTTGATGATGAAACAAACCTGATGTATTATACATGTACCTTACATGTACTTGCAGAGCATATTCAATTCAATTCAATTCAATTCAATTCAATTTTATTCAACCATAAAAGCAAACATATTTACAAAAGAAATATACATATCAATAGTTCAAAATCTACAATAGAGCAAAATATGGTTAGGACCACAAAAAGCAAGATGCTTATAAAGCATGGCCCTCAAAATTGTAATGAAAATAAACATAATTTCTTAAAATCCAATAAATAAAACAACACATTCACTACATACACAGACAAGCAAAGATAGAAGTATTGCATTCACATACACACACACACACACACACACACACACACACACACACACACAACCCCTGAGATTTCTATAAATTATCAATTAAATAATTTCTGCAAAGTTTCTTAAAAGAGGATAATGTCGTGCATTGTTTTAGAATAGTTGGTAACTGATTCCACTTTTTTATACCGGTAACTGTTAGTGAATTTAGTGAGGAAGTAAGTCTTACTTTTGGTTGATGAAAATTATCTTTTTGACGAGTTGCATATGAATGAATATTGAAATTTTGGGTAAACATACTACAATACTTTTCCGGAAAAATGTTATGTCTTACAGAGTACATAAAAATTAGAGTATTGAATGTAATTAACTCATGTACAGGCAAAATTTGCTTCTTTTTAAAAAGGGGTTTACTTGCACATTGCATTTGTGACTTTGTAATTATACGAAGAGACCTTTTCTGTAAAATACATAATTTATTGAGATGTGATTTATAAGTATTACCCCAAATATAGTTGCAGTAGTTTAAATGTGGCAAGACAAGGCTATTGTAAAGAATATACAAAACATTACTGGGTAGTATGAATTTCAATTTATATAGGACACCAACATATTTAGAGAGTGTTTTAGAAATTTCTGAAATGTGTATACTCCAGTCTAAAGACTCATTGATTGTAACTCCAAGAAATTTTATACTCTTCAACTTAGAAATGACAAGATTATCAATAACAATATATTATAAATTATGGAAAAGGGCACGACGGCCGGTTTGAAAAAAGGGGCACTGCCTTTTTGGCCGTGAATTTATCATTTTTTGGGAGGGCATTTCGGCCAGTAACAGGGGCATCGACGGCCTGGCTGCCGATGGCCGTTGATTAATTTATGCCCTGAACAGTGATATGCATAACATGGGCAGTATGCAAATAATTTAACCAATGATGTCACACACTCACTTTTCCTGATGTATTTTTGTCCCCGCCGAACGAAGTTCGCGAGGGGACTATGAAACGGGCTCCGTTCGTGTGTGCGTGTGTGTGTGTGTGTGTGTGTCCGTCCGTCCGTCTGTCTGTGTGTGCTCAAATGTTAGAAAATGCTACTTCTCCGTCATTTCTTGGCCGATTTTGATTCTGATTGTTTTATCTGATAGGGCTGGGTGGGGGCTTCCAAACTTCTACACAGAATTTTGAAATTCATTAATTATGCAAATTTATGCAAATTTATTCAAAATTGACGAAAAATGCTACTTCTCCTCTATTTCACATCGGATTTTGATTCCGATTGTTTTATCTGATAGGGCTGGGTGGGGGCTATCAAACTTCTACACAGAATTTTGAAATTCATTAATTATGCAAATTTATGCAAATTTATTCAAAATTGACGAAAAATGCTACTTCTCCTCTATTTCACATCGGATTTTGATTCCGATTGTTTTATCTGATAGGGCTGGGTGGGGGCTTCCAAACTTCTACACAGAATTTTGAAATTCATTAATTATGCAAATTTATGCAAATTTATTCAAAATTGACGAAAAATGCTACTTCTCTATTTCACATCGGATTTTGATTCCGATTGTTTTATCTGATAGGGCTGGGTGGGGGCTTCCAAACTTCTGCACAGAATTTTGAAATTCATTAATTATGCAAATTTATGCAAATTTATTCAAAATTGACGAAAAATGCTACTTCTCTATTTCACATCGGATTTTGATTCCGATTGTTTTATCTGATAGGGCTGGGTGGGGGCTTCCAAACTTCTACACAGAATTTTGGAATTCATTATTCATGCAAATTTATGCAAATTTATTCAAAATGGCTGAAGGTTCATAATGTTTTCATGTTTTATATTTCAGTTGTATACATGCATTGTTGGTATTCTCTTCTTTTGCATGCAGTAACTTTATTATTTTATTCACTAAAGTTTTTCACTGAAGTTTTAAGGTTCAGGCTAGTTAATTTCCACAGATCTGCACTTTCGGCGGGGACATTTATTACGCATTGCGTAATTTACTCATTCACTTGTATTATATGAAATTTCAAATATTTCAATTTTTATGGATGTGGTAATAAAGAATCCCTCCCTTGTATCAAAATAAGTTACAATAATGATGATTTTACATGTTCCATAAGGAGTCAAACCATGTTTTACATTATTGAAGCAAAAAAATTGAAATATATCATATATCATATAATAAAATACATAAGGAAAAGTGAGTGTGTGACATCATCGGTTCACTCATTTGCATACCACCCAAGTTATGCATATCACTGTTTCAAGAAATAATGCAAAACTTTAGAATGCCGTAACTTTCTTATTTTACATCTGATTTCAAAAGATTTTCACTGTTATGCTTGTTTAATTTTACTCTGTTTATTCAAATCAACTTGATATTAGTGTTGACTTGGCCTTTATTTTATAGTGAAAATGCCATAAATTTTTATTTCATGATTGTTAATCAAGAAATAGATCTTGATCAAGAAATGGATCAAGAAATAAATTTTCTGAAGAAAAATCGAAATTTATGACATTTTTAGTACAGAATGGGAGAAGTGCTCAGAAGCTGTGTCACGGAGTTGCCATTTGCATTGGATAGATTACAAATTTAACAAAATATAACTTTCTTATCCTTTATCGGTTTTTCCTCAATTTTTCACTTGTCTGCTTATCTTATTTTTATACTTAGGTTTACAATAAACCAACTTGATGCCAGAGTAGACTAGACTCCCTCTTTGATTGTCATAAATAACTGAAAATTACACATGTTGCTTGTGCAGTTTTCTCTATTAACTGTATTGCATAGGCAGTCAGCTTTGCTCAGACATTAACTAATGACCTATTCTTTGACAATTAACATACTCTCACTAACGTAAAAGATAACATAGTTTTCAGAATACCACATACGCTAACTCAATGACCATTGAGCCAAGTTCTCTCCATGGCCCCTGCTAAACCCTTATATTGTTCATTATCACTGCTGTCTGTGGTTTTATTACTTGACTAGCTGGAGGTGGAAAGTAGTGGGTTTCATCCCTGACCACATCCTTAACCTTAATTAGGCACAAGCAAGGCATTTTTACATTGCTTCTTTCTGCCCAGCTCAGGTGTTAAATGGGTAATGGTAGGATGCAAAATTTATTCTAAAAAGGAATGTGGTTACAGTAAGACATATGACTGTGATACAAGGTACTAAGCTGTATGCTGATATGGTGTTTGTATTATTCATTTCAGATATCCTTCCATCAACATCATACTGTACATCTGGATGACCAGTGAAGGTAGATGTTTCTAGGATGTTCCCGCTGCAAAGTTTTGGTTAATCTGTTTTGGAGTCTTGAATCTGCATGGCATCTGTTTAACAGTTGATGTAGGAGTTTAACACCATGAGGAAATATATGCGCTTTCTTCGTGGAGGATTGGACAGGAGTACAAATTCAATACGGGGTAGAAAGGCATCTATTGCGTATGCCTTGGGAACATGGTCACTTCTAGGATTATTTTTTGTCAAGTGGAAACTGAATCATTTTGATTTTTCACAAGCTAGTGCTTCACCACAGTTGACAACGGAAGAGAAAGAGAAGCTCAGAGTGCAGCAGAGATTAGAACAGAAAAAGAGTGAGTGTAAACATTATATGATTTCAACATCAGTGGAAAACTACATCTGTGTATTTTTGGAAAACTAGATGATTTAATTGAATTTACATGGCTTAAAAATGCCAGATTTAAACTACATGTATGTATGGACGTAGGTTTGCTCAGGGTTATTATTTCCTTAACCTAACCTGCAATTTTCCCTCATAAATGTCACAAACAGAACTTTCATATGTTATTGTGCAAATAAGTTTGTTACATATATACTTCAAATAAGTAAAACCTGACCCCCCCCCCTTGTTCTTACAGTCACATTATTGTCAATGATTAGTTGTCCTTCAACAAAATGGCAATTACTTATAACCTTGCATAACTTGAAGTTGCATAAGTCCAACTTTCCCTAAGTCAAATCAGTTTTTTGACCAAACTATGGAAAATATGTGTTATTTACATTTCCTAAGTCGAATTCTGCATAAGTCAAACTATTTTTTGTGGTCCCAACAGATTCGACTTATGCAAAGATAACTGTATATTGATATCTGAAATAATTACAATGATTTCCTTTTATTAAGCCTGCCATACTTGTAGACTTCATTGAAATGCATGCACCAAAATGTAAGTAAGCAATAGGTAGAGATTTGTACAATTAAACAATAGTTTGTGTAAATTTCATACTTATTGATATTCATAACTTTCTTTTTTATTTTCAAATTTGTTTTTCACAGGAAGTGAAGAAATCTGTATTCATGTTGCAGAGAATGTCTACACACCTCTGGATTTCATGTCATGACTTTTGCTACCCTCTGGGTAGATCTAGCTGAGAAAGTTTCTCTAACTTAATGAGGCTCTATTTTTAATTATTGTTTCAAGGTCATTTTTAAAATTTTTATTTGAAAGATATTGCTTTCTTTGTGATAGCATGACATGATTATTAAAGATGATTTATTTCAGGCTTGTATGCTGGTACATACACAAGGTTTCTTGGAACACAGTATTATTTTCTTACTATCACACTACCTAAATACACTAGTGAATACATTTTCTCATTTATTTTTCAATGATCTGGGTGAGAAGAGCAGGGCAAATGTCACAGGTCAATTGGAATGATTAAAGTTTATGTACAATATACACATATCTTCAAATTTCTTGTTTTGTTTTCCATATGCAGGGCATCTATGAGTTGAAATTACTAAATTTGAAATACATATATGTAGTAGGCTTTAAATCTCTATCACAGGATGGACACTAACATTAACAATAACCCTGTGCATGTGTCCCCCCCCCCCCCCCCCAATTTTAACTTTGCACTTCCCAAATTTAGACAATTGAAACAGGGGCCTAATGCTGAATAGCCTTGTTCTAAACAAGTTATCCACTTCAGTCTTCAACTAATGCATACACACCCTAAAAATTTTAATGCGGACCCGCTGTAGAAAAAAGTTGGTGAGTGGCCAGTCTATCAGATGAATTTATTCCAAAATAAGTTACCATATGTTGTGCAAGTACTGTTTAGAAATCCACAATGAATCTATTGTTTGTTCAGATCAATACTGCTTTTGAATTAAAAATGCTCATTTTTATTCTTTTGTCCCCGTTATATTTTTCTACATAGCACCATTAAACCAAAGAAAACTGGTACAAACAAATGCTCTTTAAAGTGAAAGATATGCTACTTATTCATCAAATTTTAGGATTCATGTCTCTTATGAATACATGTATAGATTGAAATATTGTTTTGATAACTTCACTGATAAATAGTGAGTGATGCACCAAATAATTCTGTTGGTGTTTAATAATTTTGTTATTGGCTTTAGGATGAAATCATCTAGTGACAACCAGTGTGATATTAAAAAGTACAAGATCAATATCCCAGGACCACCATTCTTATTGACAGGACAGAGAGCAACTAATTATTGTTCTTGAAATACCTCTCAAAAACACAGAGAAATTAATACTATGTCTTGTTTTCTCAAATGGGGCAATATGTGGAATATGATTATTTCAATTTCGTTCCATGCTTTTTTTTTCCTCCTTTTGTAATCACTATATCAAGAGAAAGCAATAAAGATCATTCAAAATAAGATTATTTTGTATTAATCCAACTGTACAATATTGATTCAAAATGCTAAAGCATGAGATAAGTCGAGGGTCAGCGTTTGATGGGTTGAAAAATGGTGAACAAATGATCAAATATTTCCTTTTATTATTCAAGCCAGGGGCTGTATTCCAAATTTGAAATAGTGGTTGATCCTAATTAGCTTTCTGAAAACTCTCCTAGGGGTGTCTTCCTCATTATCTTATGCTTTATTGACATGTTGATTAAATGGCATAGAGCCTCTCAGATGCGCCAGAAATGGTTGCCATGGTAATTAATGGATATCAGGCCTGATAGATATCCACTTAAATGAGCTTTCAGAAAACCCATCAGCTAATGAATTTCTGAGAATACAATCCTTGGTTTCTTACCTTTAGTCACTTGTGTTTTCTATTTTGAATGAAGTTTTAGCACAGTAAAGCAGAGTGATGGTGTTTTAAAAAATATTTTTCTTTTAAATCCTTGCCAATACATGTAGCATGATCCCATCTTTGATGGCTTTTGTAGAAAGCACAAGGTAAATGGGAGATTAGAAAGTTTGAAAGAAGTGATTCATCTCAAAAGATCATCCACTGAAACTACAGAAATCAAATTGTAATTTATGTTTATTTTTCAAATCTTCTAATGGTTTTATCATGCCATTTGTTTCACTCTTTAGTGAATTTGAAAATGGTGAACTGTATTACCATATTTTGAAGCCTGAACAGTCTGAAATACATTATTGACAATAAAATATATTTCACATTGATGACAATTCTGTCATTGTTGTAAGGAATCTTGAATTGAAGAGAGAGTGATGGAGAGATATAGGGAGAGGGTGAGGGTGAGAAAGAGAAAGAGGGGGGGGGGGGGGGAGAAGTAAGGGGACTGGGAAAAGAGTGAGATGCATTGTACAAGTGAAGGAGAGCAAGTCAGAGTGATTCCAAGTCGGAGAGAGAAGAGAAATTTTGGGAATGGTATGAATACTTAATTTCAGAATGAAATTAAATGAAATATCATTAAGAAATGGAAAACCTTGCTTCTTACTATACTGGAAGCCAGGCTACTGAGAAACAAAAAAATCTGGAAAGTGAAGAAATCCAGTGATGAGGATGAAACAAAACACAAGATATAAGGTTGTTGCATTGTAAAATAAAACTCACAAATAAAACAAAGACCTTGAACAAACACATACTTTAATCACACTTTATTTTTATAATGAAAACTAGCACTTCCAAGTTGATTTCTGTTCATATGCCTTGGTGAATCTTTAATGTTGAAGAAGGAAAGAACAACAGTTTTCAAGAAGGAAACTGAAATACACTGAGATGCATACAGCAAAGTTTCAATCATTTTTTAGATACAGGAAACAGCACAATAAATATGTCAGCATTGACAAAACTGATTAGTGCTGGTATGCGTACATGTATATATTCAATTTTCATTCATGAAATTTTCCCAAATGAAAACAATCATTGCCCCTAGTCTTAATCAGTGCAGAATATTTAAGGGCATCAGGGCCCTGTTTCATAAAACTTGTTATCAATAACTACTGCCCCATTTATATGACAAATTTGCTCTCAGCCAATCTGATTCAATGACTTGAGTATCTTAAACAATTATTGTAACTTGTTATTGATAACAAGTTTTATAAAATGGGGCACAGATTGGACTGAGAGGTAAAACAAACTTCATCTGCATTGTTGAATCATTTTGGTAACAAGGTGAAATGAGAAAACATCAGGACATTGCTTCTCTTTAGCTGCAATGTAGGGACAGCTCTGGATCAGACTTCAAAGTGATGGAAATGGAAGGCCTATTCAGCGTAGTCCTTCTTATAATAGAACTCTGAATAATGTCTGATTTATTTCAATATCTTCATTCATCAAACTACAATGTACATTGTTCTTCAAGTATGTGCAATAAATTTCATGTGAACACACTCTCCTAGGATAGTCCATAACACCACAATGAAGTGTATGACATGATAGTAATGCACTGTGCACAGCCTGCCTCTTATCCTTGCAAATCTCTTACTTCTAACCATTTTTTTCAATTCTACACAATGCCTTATTCATGACAACAGAAAAAGGGTCTTATAGTACAAGATATGCATCAACCTGTCACTACCGCATCAACAGACTGCAAATTATCTCATCAACGAATATGAATTATTCAGCATATTACTTTTTCATATGATACAGAGTATAAATAATGAAATGGTTATTTCAGAATTGACCTCTCTGACCTTTGACCTACATTTGCTGAAATCTTATCAGACCGTCTTCCTATGGTGATAGTGATACATACTAGTACCAAGTTTGAAGTTCATACCTCAAATGGTTCTTGAGTTATCAAGAGAACGAGAAAGCCGGACGGACGGATGGACGGACGGACGGACAGACAACCCGAAAACATAATGCCTCCAGCACCACCTTCAGTGGGCGGAGGCATAAAAATGGATTAGCTTTAGAAATCCACTTCTCGAAAATTTAGGTAATAATCTAGCTTGAAATCAGTGGCGCAAATCCATTGTAGGTCCCTCAGGGGGAACAGTATATAATACTGATGACTGAGGCTAACCTGGGTAAACAAGACACATTATCATTATTTTCATTACATACACTATGCAATCCACTGGAGCTCAATAGCTAGTACTTACAGTTATAAAACACATGTTGGCATGCCATAAGCAAAAATATTCTGTCAAATAGGACGGACAGAGGTCATAATGATCCATAAGAAAATAAACATACAGTAGGACATGGAAAGAGGTGTATGAATGATGTCTTAAATATCAATTTAAAAATCTTTGGAATTTTCTGAGTCATATTCCATACAAAAAACGGGGTCGTTTCATCCAATCAACTCCATGACAGTCATAACTTTGTCGGCGATCTACGGAAATGTCACGGACTTGACAAACTGTTTCACGAAGACATGATAAACGACAACTCAATGATATCGATACTCATCGGCTAAAAAACATAGTCTATATCACAGTCCATTGGATTTATCGTCAATTACCCAAACAGACTTTGAGGCTCAGTTTTCTCCAAATTGTTCCAAAATGTCAAAAAAGGCAGAGAAAATTAATACTGGTGATACAAACATCCCGTTTACATGAAAAGATGTGTTACTTATGGCATCTTAGAATTTATAAAATTGAGAAAACTTGAGGATGCATTTGCGATGTACGAATCTAGATTTGTAAATAAGAGGATACCGTAATTGACTAATTATGGAAAGAAGACCCAAATCGTGTACACTTTAGAGAAAATGATTAAATAAAGATATTTTATGACCCAATTCTTAATATTCAGTTATAAAAAATACATTTAATATTGTTTATATCAAAGTATTGCGTGAAAAAGGAAAATAAAGGTAAAATACATACATGATAAATTGTCGTCGTTTAAATTGGTCTGTATATACAGACTGTTCCGCTTTAGACGCTTTTTCTATGGTAGACCGATGTGGGTATTTTTAATATTAATCTCACATACGTGTTGGGGGTCAAGAAGTCATAAAAACATATTGTCCGTCAGTAAAATATTATAATAAAAACATTAGTAAAACTATTTGATAAAAAGAATGATAAAGAAATGTGCTTGGAGATCAGGAAATAATTTTCTCTTAACTTACATTTTTCATTTTTTCGCAGCCCATACACTAACTAAAAGCTGGCTTGTGATGGCGTTCTAAAAAGATATGACAGGTTTGGAGTACCGACAAGTCACTTGTCAGGGAAGTTGTCGCAGATCTTCGCAAATACGGCTTTGTGAAACAGTTAGCGGACAAGTTGAGCGACAGCGTCGAGATGTCGCTGATCTTGTCGTTATGACGGTTTGATGAAACGACCCCCAGCACTTTACAGATGAAAATGGGGCAAATGCTTTAGGGTGATTCCATGCAAAGTTTTCCGGACGACATATGACATTTATCCGTATCATCCAAAAATTAAGAATCCTTTGATGTAGCCACCGTACAATGATTCTTTCTGGTATCACTACCATTAGCCATGGTCATATCAAAAGATTTTTCATTCATGGATGAAATATATTGATAAATGTTATATGTCATACGGGACATTGCATGGAATCCCCCTTTAGAGATAATTATATATCTAATTTTTATCATCGTAAAAGTGGGCTTCTGATATTATAGCCATTGGAATTGCTAATTCTTGAACAAATTTTGGGAAGTCTTACTATTCTACATGTGCTGTTGACATAAACTGTTTTGATAAACATGTTCAATAGGGATTTTTTAAATACAATTTTTAATCGCTGGAGTTAAATATATCTCACTTCTTGTTGCTCTGCATATTAAATTGCACACAAAATTACACTGTGTCATATGATACAGAGTATATTTACAAAAGAATAAAATACATTGGACCAGCTACCACTGCAATTCTTTAAATACTGTAAACGTGGAATATTTCGCATTGTGGAAATTAAAAACATGCGAATATTTTTGTTTATGTATTCTTTTGCCCATGAGCCTAGCGCGTCAACGAAATTAAAAACGTGAAATTCACCTTACTCGGCCGAGCGCGAATTTCCACTTTTACAGTACCATTATACACATATTTTGAACCTACAGAAAGGCAATTATAATTTTCTTTCTATATTGTCATCTCAGCAAGGTTATCCAATTTAGTAAACTGTCAATCTATTTTTCTTTAAATTAGAAACTCTTAATGTGACCACTGACTAATAGTTCTGTCTGGTATCACTATATCACGACCACACAATAATTCATTCATACATATTATTTTACAGTCAGTAGGTTAGACAATACAGTAATGTCTCATAAGGCATATATAGAATCATCCAGGTAGTACTTAAACAAATATCAATAATAATTTACTGAAGCTATGAACAACAATGATTAGCAACTTCATTTTCAAGGTGATAATGAGTGACTGCTGATAAAGATTATAGCAGTCTGAATACACAAAACAGATTTTCATCACAGAAAATGTAGTCTTAAATTATAAGTAGTCTGATCCCTCTGGACAGATAATCAGAGTAAGCTATTACCAAACCATCTGGATTTTTTGGTTCTGCAAAGTGCACATATCACAAGCAGCTTGAAGTCATCTAAAAATTGGTGATAACAGTCAACTTCCAAATGGAATACAAGTCTGCTGGAAGGGATGATTGGTACTGATTTTAAATGAAATCAGGTATCCTCTAAGGGAGTATGTTAGACATTCAGAATAAAAATGTCTGCCTGGTAAAAATCAGAAGCAATGTACTGGTAGATGATACATGCTGTGCTGGAACATCACACTCTAGAGCAAAGCAAAATGTTTCTTGAGTTGTGAGAAGAGCTCAATAGAATCACAATGCTCTGGATAGGATTCAACAGCTTTCTTTACTGAACCATAGCTGCTTTGTAGATCACCAACCTGCAACACAAAGGTAGAAAGTATTTACATCTTCAATTCAATTCAATTCAACAAGCTATAAGGGATACAAAATAGAATATAAAAGTCATTATAACAAGTTACAGTACATCAATAAAACTATAGGTTATAGATTTATAAAACATGTACATTAAAAATCTATTGTAAAAAAAACAAAACATCATACTTAATAACATAAGGAAGAAATACAGTGAGAAAAGAGAGAGTGAGAGGGACAACAAAGATATCACATGTGAAAGAGAAACAAAATATGGGAGAAATATAGATAAGAGGAAAGAAAGATATAGACTGGTAAAGATATATGCATATATCCTCATGTACAATAAAGTAAAATACAGAGAACAATTTGGTAATGGTCAGATTGCAATGACAGTCAATAAAGATTTTGATAAAAACAGTAATGATGAATGTGTATCACAAGTCTGGATTTACATAATGGTCATTAAGTATGTGTGTGAGATTTGGAAGAGCATTATTATTGAACCTCTTAGTTCTGCAAGTAAGTTCTTTGTACTTTTTACATTTCTTAAATAGAATTTGTTAATTTTCTTTGGAGGTAACCATGACTGACACAATATATTTTTTTCTAATGCAACAGCAAAATCTATAGATAAATTTTCTCTACGACTCAACAGGGTTGGCAGTTCCAGTCTTTCTAAAGCAATGTCATATGAAGTGTAGTTTGATCCAAGAATTAATTCTACATGTTCCTTTCTATGCTTTCAATCTGTTTGTCAGACTTGCAGAAAAGAGAGGTACACAGTACTCCAAAATTGGTCTTACATACCCAATATATAGAGGCAATGTGAAGTAATGGCAAGAGTGAATCTGGTAATTCCTTGCAATAATAAAGTTATACACTCTGCTCCTTTTCATACTTTTAGATTTTGATGAATTCTAAGAAGCTGTCCATTTAAAATCTCTTTGTGCTATGATGTGTAAGGAGTCACAAACCAAATTTTAAAATGTTAAAGTGATTGATTAACTTTGTGAAAAATTGTAAAATCAGCTCAAATGCCAGTGAATTGTGTGCAGTCCTCTAACTACATATATAATTAAGGATATGTGAAAGTATGAGAGAAAATGGAACCCGTTTACTATCCTAAAAAAGAGAAAATCGCGATCAATCGCCAGCGCAAGTCGCTCGGCTCCTTCGCTGCGCTGCAGTCACAAAAACCAAGCACCAGCGCTTGGCGATTTCAGAGCGGGTTTCCAGCCCGTACGATATTCTGTGATAGAGCGAGGTATGCCAACCATAAGAGTTCTTTAGGGTTCGGTGGTACTCTATCCCGACATCAATGTTCAATCGTAAATATCTTGATATATAAACGACCGATCAGCTTATAAAACTCAGGCGATTCCTGTCTGAGCTAAAGGTTTGCAATTATGATTACAGCATTAGCTGGAACAGTGATTTTTTTTTTCAATCCTGGGCAAAGTTAATCAATGCCTTTAATACAGTCACAAAACCAAATTTTAACAAGATGAATGCAACTGCGTCTCCTATATGCCTCCGCCTAAATTCAGTTGATAGTTCAAACTGTTCTTGAAATATTGTGATAAACACAATAAAAAGCCTACAATTACATGTTAATTGACCTCTTGACATATCACCTTACGCCTTATAACCCATAAGTCTGATTACTTTATCTCCTCCTATTCATGAATACAAAATAGTTGAGATATCGTGATAACAAAGCTAGAAAAACATTAATTTCACAGATAATGACCTCTTTGACCTGTCACCTTTGACCTAAACATGAACAAAAAGCTAATCAGTTCATCTCACTATGATGATGCATACTAGTTCCAAGTTTGAAGCTAATGGCTAAAATTGAGCTCAAGAGAGTGTTAACAATGAAAAAACCTGAAATTCAATGGTAAATGACCTCTGTGACCTTTGACCTGTCACCTACGTACCCCAAAATCTAATCAGAACGTCTCCATATGGTGATACATATAGCACCAAGTTTGAAGTTCATACCTCAAGTGGTTCTTGAGTTATAGCGAGAACGAGGCTAACACCTAAAATTTCAGAAATTGACCTCTGTGAACTTGACCTTTGACCTATGTACCCCAAAATCTAATCAGATCATCTTCCTATGGTGATACATAGTTCCAACTTGAAGTTCATACCTCATGTGGTTCATGAGTTATCGCCAGAACAAGAAAGCGGGACGGATGGACGGACGGACAACCCGAAAACATACTGCCTCCGGCACCACCTTCGGTGGGCGGAGGTATAAAAATGTTAATACAGATCTCACACATGGAAAATCATTTTCTCTTCTAATTTGCATACTGCTCCATTTTAAGGTAAAATTTGGCAGCAGGCAGCTTCGAGCAACACTTATATTAAAGAAACCTCCCAAATATGTGGAGCTTACCTAAATTTCATTTCATTTAAGATGAAAATTTTGTTGTTGTTAACAAAGAAACCCTTAATAAGCCAGTTCATAAAATAGTTCATGATACAAATGACCCTGAAATTCACGCGCATTTGTTTTGGTGGACGTGCTACTTGTTTAACAAGTAAAATCATACTGGTGCACGTTCAAAATGACAGCGTATAAAGGTCAATTGTACTCGGTACAAATGACCTTTATCTGCACATGTATGCACAAATTGTAATTATGAACTGGCTTATTAAAAACACACTTCAAAAATCTTCAATCAGCACCATCATTATGTAACTGGAGGAAGAAGATGAAGGAGGACTGGGAATGAAAAAGGAAAGGGAAGAATGGAGAGGGAGTAAGGATAAGAAGATGGAGGAGTAAGAAAATAATACAAGAGTATTTTGGTCAACCTACTTGATCTGAAAGTGATGCAAAGTTGTAGTGAGGCTCAAACATGTGAGGTGCTAGCATCTGCGCTGCCTGCAAAAATGCTCTGGCCTAGCAAGTAAAAAACAAACAGAGTGGCTTACATAGAAAAGAAAGAATGTTGTCAGAAATATTTAACATTATAAAGTTTTCTTATTCAAAAAAGCAAATCTAAGAATTACTTGTACTTTTGAAATACTTAAACGCTCACTGAAATGTGTCCACTTAAGAAATATATAGTAATAAGGAAGAAAATTTGTGGTTAATATGGCTCAATACAGTTCGGCTAGTCATGATAGATACAGGTTTGAGAAGTCTAATGACTTTTTATCTAGAAACTGCTTAGAAAAAAAGTAATATTTAAATCCTAGAAAAGATATTAAATGTGACATTCAGCTGTCCCTTTACTATTCTCAATAGCCAATTGAATTTACATCTCACACTGTCATGTTATATTAGCTTACATTGTTATTTAAAAACTTAGACTTACTTGATACAGATATTTGACACTTTACATAAAATGATGAATAGGTTTACCTGGTCCACATGTCCTTTACGTAACTCTAGTACTCCTAGGTTGTTATAAGCCTCTGCATGGTCATTGTTTGAAGTGAGAGCCAATCTAAAACATTGTAGAGCTAGGCCAGTATCCCCAATACCCTGCACAATAAAACGAATCAATATTAGACAAGTCTTTTTTTTCAGAAGCCCTATCAATATTAAGCAAAATTTACTTTTTTAAAAGAGGAAAAATATTCTACATGAAACAAGAATATTATCTTTCAATTCTCTAATATTTCTCATAAGATGTACTGCAGGTTCTTACTTTGAAGAAATCTATTGCCATTCATATCTCAAATGAAGGACAATATCACTGTTTCACATAATCATTTTAAATATCAAATTCATCCTCTTACAGCAAAATAATGGTAGCAATATCAAATTTTGGAATGACAGAGAACTGCTTAATCAGAGCTGCTGGCACAAATTCAATGTCAACCCATAAATCAAATAGATAAAAAACATAATCTCACCATTAATAAGTTAATCAAGTGAAATTACTTTTAATGTGAACACATTTTTGCACAAATAAAAAGAGTTATGTAAAGCCTTAGAAACTGCATGTACAGTATATTATGAGCTATGTAAATGTTATTTACTATTATCCTTTTATAAAATACATACCATAGCAACTTGACCAACATTGTACCAGATGTCTGCTGTGGTGGCGTCATCACTAGAGAGTGATAGTGCCCTCTCGAATGATGTCAGTGTCATGTCATACTGTTGTGCATAAAAACAGCATAATCCAAGGTTGTTGTATAGTTCTGCATTGTATACACCCATTTGAAGTAATCTCCTGTTATACAACATATGCAGAATTCCATAATTAACTATTGCATGTTTACTTTAAACTGACATTAAAGAAATTACCATAATATACATGTAATACCAAAGTAATGGACATCAATATAATATACAAATATACCAAGCTGTGAGAAAGTGTAGTGGAAATTAACTATTGCCAGTCCCTCCGAAGATATATAATTTCCACTATACTTTCAAACTAAATGCTTGGTATATTTGTTTTATATCTCTTCTTTACAACTAATTCAAAATAATCCTCTCCTCATTTGTTTTTTGCAGCAATGTAGAATCTCGCCAAAACGCTGTCCAAATCTTGATTTGAAAGTTCCTCAAAAGTGACATTAGTCACTCTGCAGAATTCACAAAAAACAACCAAACCAAACTTGATCACTTCCTTCGTATGTGAACTGTCAGTGGAAGCAATAAAATTGTTGATATCTGCCCCTTGTAAGAGGTCAAAGCAAACTTCCTCGGAGGCCGCCATGTTTGTTTACATATCCGATCCAAGCCGATTAGCTACCAGCTGATCTGGATCGAGTGCTATATAGAGCGGGGCTAAAGTACCGGTGACTTGCGCTGATACTGCAGGCGGCAAGGTTATGAGCAGTCTGTATAAGGACTCGCTTAGCGGGGTCGTCTGTGCATTAGAATTTGACACAAATTTTGTCAATGAACAGTGAGCATGCGCAGTAGTGCCTTGGAAGAAAATATTAAATAGAGCATGCGCAGTTCTGCCCAGGAAAAAATAGTTTTTAAAGATATTCGGAGCTCTGGCAGAGATTTGTTTTTCCTAGTGAAACTATATTTCATCACGTGAGCACCAATTGACCAATCATGAGTTTAGAATACTCATGAATATTCATAGAAGGGATATAATGATTTCTATCAACCATATCTGAAGTGCTTGGATGTATGCAACAGTATTCGTGTAGTAATAGAAATTGCAGACTATTTTTTTATTTGCATCATGTCAATGATCTGCAAGGGTATTCATATTGTGCTTAAATTAGTCAGTGTATAGTATGGCAATTAAAACTGCTATATCTGACATGTCGGCTTGTTACGTTTAAATGCTTAGCTTTATTAAAACCTTGCTGAAAGTACAATAATCTTTGTGTAAGATGTGCAGCTTTAAAAATTTTGTGAAAGCAGTTTATGAATAGATCTAATTTTGGCCTCAATCAATTTCTTGAGATGTGATTGTGAGAAACATGTGTAATCATATTCTATCTTTGTATAGCTGAGAGATGTATAAATTTTTCCTATATCACTGATATAAAGGAGCTATTTTAGAAGGATGACATACCTGTAGTATCTGAGTCCTATCTCAGGTTGATCTGAGTAGAAATGATAGTTTGCAATGCATGCTATTGCTTCAACATGTGTGTTATCATGCTTCAAGACATCTTTGTAGTATTTCACTGCATTCACCATGTCATTCATTGCCTACAAAATAGAAAACAAAATATTAGATTTTCTCCTTGCAAGATAAAAACTATTGTGACATTAATGTAACTTTAAACAAAATCACTACCATGGTACAAGTAAGTGTACCAATAGCTGTCATTTGGTAAACCAAAAATAGTACACATCAGAAACATGCATTCTTTTCTACATAACTTCAAGGGATGAGTCATCATGCACTGTAAAAACTAAACAAGGATTTACATGAATTTTGCATTAGATTGGTCATAGGAAACTTAATAATGAGCATAATTTTCACTTTGACTTTAAGTGGGTGCAATGTAGAAAAAACAAACGAGAAAGTACTTATGAAACTGAAACAAAAAATATGAAGATTTGTGTGATGCTCAACATGAAAAATAACTGTTTTTAAACTGATAACAAATTTCTTACCTCGTATATTCTGGCAATGCCTGTTAGTAGAGTAGTCTCACTGGGGAATTTTTCCAGACCCTGTTTGTAGATTTCAACAGCAGTCAATGGTTGATCCAATCTGACATAAACTTTACACAGATACAGGTAGACATCTATGGTATCCTGTTGCTTCATGGCTGATTTGAACTGACTCTCAGCATCACGGTATAGCCCTAACCTGATTCAACATGAACAATTGAAAGAGTACTTTATGGGCTGGCTTCCATTTTACACATTACTTAATTCAACTAGGACAGGAATATAGCAATATAATCAAACAGGAAGTCAGGCACTGAAATTACAACCTACAGATGGGAGAGAATGGGTTAGTAAATTATCCATCTATCACCTGTATTCCAACTGAATGTCACATACATTTATCATGATAGGTATTTAAAGAAGCAAAGCACTGGATGGTACAGCCCACCATGTACCAGGGATGAAATAAATGAGTAAAATGTCCACTAATCAAACTAGAATATCACTGAAGGCAATTAATACCCCTGCCCCAATGTGTGTGCCAAATTTCCTGAGCATTGCTCGAAAAATAAGGAAGTGGTTTGATGTGCAATATTTCAATGTTTTATTGCCATATGTTGTTACCATGGTAACGCAGTTTGCCACACATTGAAACATGTCTTGCACATCTTTACCACAAGACCAACGTGTGTTCCAAATTTCATGAGCATTGCTCAAGAAATGAGGAAGTAGTTCAATGTGCAAGATTTCAAACTAATTTATTGCCATAATAATATGATTTATTACCATGGGAACACAGGTTCCGACACATTCAAAAAATATGTCTTGCACATCTCCATCCCCAAACAAATGTGTGTGCCAAATTTCATGAGCGTTGCTCGAAAAATGAAGTAATTCGATGCACAAGATTTCAATCTGATTTATTGCCATAATATGCCATTACCATGGCAACAGAGTTTCCAACACATTCAAAAAATATGTCTTACACATCTTCATCCCAAGAAAAATGTGTGTGGCGAATTTCATGAGCATTGCTCAAAAAATGAGGAAGTAGTTCAATGTGCAAGATTTCAAACTGATTTATTGCAATAATATGCCGTTACCATGGCAACACAGGTTCCGACATCCCCAAACAAATGTGTGTGCCAAATTTCATGAGCATTGCTCGAAAAATGAGGAAGTAATTCGATGCACAAGATTTCAATCTGATTTATTGCCATAATATGCCATTACCATGGCAACAGAGTTTCTGACACATTCAAAAAATATGTCTTGCACATCTCCATCCCAAGACTGTGTGTGCCAAATTTCATAAGCATAGCTTGAAAAATGAGGAAGTAGTTCAATGTGCAAGATTTCAAACTGATTTATTGCCATAATATGCCGTTACCATGGCAACACAGTTCCGACACATTCAAAAAATATGTCTTGCACATCTCCATCCCCAAACAAATGTGTGTGTCAAATTTCATGAGCATTTCTCGAAAAACGAAGTAATTTGATGCACAAGATTTCAATCTGATTTATTGCCATAATATGCCATTACCATGGCAACAGAGTTTCTGACACATTCAAAAAATATGTCTTGCACATCTCCATCACAAGACGAAAGTGTGTGGCGAATTTCATGAGCATTGCTCAAAAAATGAGGAAGTAGTTCAATGTGCAAGATTTCAACCTGATTTATTGCCATAATATGCTGTTACTAGTGTTGTAACCCGTAAGTGAAAACCCGACCCGTACCGTCCCGTAAAATCCGATGATTTGCAGGCGGGACCCGCTGACCCGCCGGTTTTAAACCCGCAAGTCAATTTACCTTAAAAAAATATTATTGCTGCAATTTAGTGAGATCTGGGTACTTGGTGTGATTGTCTATCCGTACCACTGACAAAGGCTACAAACCATTTGATTTTTATTCGTTTGTTTGTTGGTAATCTGTCGAGTTAAACTGAATTCCAGCAGACAACACATTGCGACAGAGTTCATGCGAGGAGGATCGCTCTGTCAATCGACGAACTGGATCTGGAAGAAACCATACGGCCGACTCGTGATCGTACGCCCGTTGCATGAATGCACACTGGCTCGGGGCATGTCGCCGCGCTGCGCGCGCCCGCCGTATCGCAGCCAAAACGGAAGTGGTGCCGGTGTTGTCCAGATCCAAGTCACGGCGATTCACAACAATATTGAAAATTCTACCCAGTCTACAAAAGAATCACGACAGAAATAAATACCTGGATCATCATCATGCTACTTTAAAAAATCTTTTGATACTTGTGTATCTCCATATTATTTCCATATATGTTTTAGCTTTTCTTTCCAAACTTCTTAATAGTTGAGAGTTGACGTTACAAAATCAAAACACGAAGTTGAACTTGAAAAACACACCCGGGCGCGGCCGTACCGTATACCGTACTGTACTCTGCGCGTGGTGCGTAGTACGTACACACACTGTCGACATGTGACAAGTGCTTCACAATGGGATTTCTGTTTTTGGCACATTCGATCGAAATCATCGAACGATCACGAGAGAGGTGTTTCAGAGGGGGATGTTGCAAGAAACTTGCAATCAATCGCAAGCCAATTTTACATCTTCAAATAAATCATAAAGACTTTCAATTTATTGTACATTTGTAAATTGCAATGGATTCCTCGGGTCTGCTTCTAACTTCTAAAAACATAAAGGAAAAAACTTATCTGCAACAGTTAAAATTGATCTACCAGTTGGAAATTTGTGATTGAAATTTGCAATCGATTGCAAATTTAAGTTT
Source organism: Heliocidaris tuberculata (assembly GCA_025618425.1). Taxonomy (NCBI): domain Eukaryota; kingdom Metazoa; phylum Echinodermata; class Echinoidea; order Camarodonta; family Echinometridae; genus Heliocidaris; species Heliocidaris tuberculata. Next base: position 46,067,787 of record CM046834.1, on the reverse strand, counting down.
CTTGCAACACCCATATAAAGTTGTTCATAAGTACAAATGACTTTTACGAACGACTGGAACATGTTCGTCTGTGCTTTACTAACAGTTTCTTGTCAATGTCTTTATTTTAATAAACTTTTATGATATTTCTTTTTTTTAACGAAATACAAACATGATAATTTTCAATCAGACGTTCAGATTATCTCCATCAATTTTATTTTCTGCCGATGATTTAATTATTGATCATAATATGACAAGATTCAAGATGATTGCGATCTGTGATCATCATATTTATAGTTGGATAGTAATTGGGCTAGCCAACTTAGCCAAGTCAGCTCTGAGTGTGAGAGAGAGAGAGAGAGAGAGAGAGAGACAGCCACTGACCACGTGACTCATCATATAAATCAAGCGCTAGCTGCAAGGGCGAGCTTAATAGGCACTAGCGTCTAGCAATGTAGTCGGTCGACCGCTAGTCTAGTTCTGGACGTTTGTAATTATTAAGTCCTCTGATTCACTCTCCCAAAGAATCAGACTTCGCGCCGTCTCCCTTTCACCTCCCTGGTTATACGCTGGGTGCACGTACTTGGGGTTTTACGGACAAAATAATTACAAACGTCCAGAACTAGACTAGTCGACCGCCGGCGCTGGCCGCTAGCAATTTGCGGATATATGTAGCAAGTATTTTGCCGAACTGTCTCAGTCTCACTTCGTTGTTCATAAGACAAAAATACGCTGGCAAATTTTTAGGAAATATCAATATCTCTAAAAGAATCCGTCACGTAAGAAACACAGGGTCCCAACTCCATTTCTTTTACCTTTTTAGTGTGTGTGTTTGGGAATATTTTTGTGTGTGTTTCGTAACTTTCTTCTCCCTTTTCTTTCATACTACGGTCTGCGGGTTGGAGAATGAGCTCGGCTCGGCCCGCAACCCGCGATCGGGGGCATCCCGGCAGGTTAACCCGTACCGCAATGGGTTCGGGTTACAGCACTAGCTGTTACCATGGCAACACAGGTTCCGACACTTTAAAAAAATATGTCTTGCACATCTCCATCCCCAAACAAATGTGTGTGCCAAATTTCATGAGCATTGCTCGAAAAATGAGGAAGTAATTCGATGCACAAGATTTCAATCTGATTTATTGCCATAATATGCCATTACCATGGCAACAGAGTTTCTGACACAATCAAAAAATATGTCTTGCACATCTCCATCACAAGACAAATGTGTGTGGCGAATTTCATGAGCATTGCTTGAAAAATGAGGAAGCAGTTTGATGCGCAAGATTTCAACCTGATTTATTGCCATAATATACTGTTACCATGGCAACACAAGTTTCGACACATTCAAAAAATATGTCTTGCACATTTCCATCCTAAAACAAATGTGTGTGCCAAATTTCATGAGCATTGCTTGAAAAATGAGGAAGTAGTTCGATGAGCAAGATTTCAACCTGATTTATTGCATAATATGCTGTTAACATGGCAACACAGTTTCTACACATTCAAAAAATATGTCTTGCACATCTCCATCCCAAGACTGTGTGTGCCAAATTTCATAAGCATAGCTTGAAAAATGAGGAAGTAGTTCGATGAGCAAGATTTCAACCTGATTTATTGCCATAATATGCCGTTACCATGGCAACACAGGTTCCGACACATTCAAAAAATATGTCTTGCACATCTCCATCCCAAGACAAATGTGTGTCAAATTTCATAAGCATCGCTTGAAAAATGAGGAAGTAGTTCGATGAGCAAGATTTCAACCTGATTTATTGCCATAATATGCCGTTACCATGGCAACACATTCAAAAAATATGTCTCGCACATCTTCATCCCAAAACCAATGTGTGTGCTAAATTTCATGAGCATTGCTCGAAAAATGAGGAAGTAGTTCGATGCGCAAGCTTTGCAACTGACCGACCGCCCGCCCGACGGACCGACTGCCCGACCACACGCTGATACCCGTTTCAAACTTCGTTTGGTGGGGGTATAACAACTATCACAGAGCTATCCATACAGAGAGTCCTGACACTGGAGGTCGCTTCTGATTGGTCAGTCATTTCATGGAGCTTCAAAAAGTTCCCTCTCATAGAGAATGTACGTGAAAGGGAACTATTGGAAGCTCCATGATCCGCCATGTTTTAAACAAAGACCGCGTACGCGCATGCTTATCATGCGCGTGTCACAACTCTCTCTATCAACGCGCTCTGAACTATCACGGCCTTAAAGCAGAATACCAATGTTGTATTTACACAAATTTGCTTAGTAATGTTGGGAGCAATACACTAGTGTAATATTGTGACATTCATATTACTAGGACTTCTACAAAAGAGGGGCAATTGAACTTGTGATTTATTTCTCCTGATTTCAATTCACATCTTTCAGAAACAAATCAAACAAAAAAGAAGTCATATCCACATTTTCATGGCAGTTAAAAGATATGACTAGCAATGATATATATTACTTTACATCTAAACCACTTTGCACAAGCACAAATCTCCTAAATAACAATGTACATCAAGCTTCTGCATTCTGCAGTATAAGTTTTCTCCAAGCACAAGGAAAGAAACGGATAACTCTTCAATCACTAGGTACTGTTGTGATAAATTACCTGTAATAACACTTTCCAAGTTGTACCTTCCACCACCAATCTTTGAATTGACAAGCCTCAGTAGCCTTGGCTGCAAGCTCTAATGCATTCCTCACATCATTCTCATGATGGAAAATGTATTCAAATAAGGGCTGAAAATAAAGGATATTATATACTAAGAATGAAACTATCCGCAGGAGCGATTTTAGTTTAGGATTTACAAACACTTTCAATAGATATTTCAGTTTGAATGTAACTGTACTACATACACAAAATAACAAAAATATATAGAAAAAGGATTACTATGAAAATGCAAGGTGTATATCATTTCCATATGACTAAGTTGTGATGTCATCGTTGCTTTAAAACTTAATGGCCCGAATTCACAAAGAAGGTTTAAACCATGGGTAAGGTTTAAACCTCCGTAAGCGTACTAAAATAAGCGTAAATAAGCGCACATTGCCCGTTGGATCAGATTCCGTGCGCACGTACGCTTAAAAAACCCAGGAGAGGGTTTAAACCATGGTTTAAACCAAACCTCCTTTGTGAATTCGGGCCAATATGCTCTGAAAAATCATAGCACTAAGGGGACATATAAGCTGACAACTTCTCATACAGTGAAATTCCATTCTGAATGGCTGCTATATCAACTGTCTAAAACTCTCAAAAATTATATCTTCTATAACAACAACAACAACAACAAATCTGGACTACTTGGAAAGAGAATTGTTTTATGGATGTTAATGACAAGAGAATCATAAACATGGACAGACTGTCATACAGAATCACAAATGTGATTCCACTGCTATCTGTTATTGAGAATATACATACATCACAAAATGAATTAATGTAATATAACAAATTTGGTAGGTGTTACCTTAGCTAGGTTTGGTCTGGCAGCATACTTTGAAAAGTTTAACCTTGGAATGTTGATAAATGGACCATCTGGAGTGGACAGCATAGAAGCCTGTCAGATCAATCAAACAACAAGTCATTATCATTTATGTATAATTGTGAGATTTTACAAGATGACACATAACACACTGATTTGCTACCCACGGCCAAGATGGGGTTAAAGAGTTAACAAATAGAGCCTAAAATCTTTTCAAGTATTTCATACATGATACACAGACAGTGATACTTGCAACATCATTTCAACACTGGCAATCATGATAAATGGAAATAACAATTTTTCATCTCCAGTACACCAATGAATTAACAAGTATTCTTGATTTAATTTGGTGATATTTTCAATATCATTTTTTACAACAGTTTCTAAATGTTCCTATATTGAATCAAATAAGCTTTGAAAAATGCCTAACTTACAGTGCCTAGGCGGACAAATCTGCCTGAAGCACTGGTTACAGGGCGAGCAGTGTGAGCAGTCCTGGGTGCTCTGATAGCTTGCTCCATAGTTCCTGGTCTTCCACTCTGTGTACCTGGCCTTACAAACCCACTCAAGGGCCTCCCAGATTGAGATGTAGGACGCATTCCTGCACTGGGGGCCCCTGAACCTGTACCAGGTTTCTTTAAAGAGGTGCCGGGACCTATAAGTAAAACATTTCAATCATATTAGAATTATTGTTACATGATACATCAGCATTCAACTCAAGATGTAAAAAGTGAATATTTCATAAGGAAAATGGAAAGAAAGAGAGAAAGGAAAAAGAGGGGAGAGTACAGGTTTTAACATTACATGTATATGAAGTAGACGTAAGCATCCATAATCAGCACTTCAGTAGGTACAGCAGTTTATTTACAGTCGTATTTGGATTTCCTATGAACATGTTTTTCATATTCAGAATCAAAATTTAATTTAGCTAGATGTAATACTCATCCAAACCATACAGAACATATAGTTTTACAATATAATTTCTGGCTTCAAGTTAAATTACAATAGTACCAGTACTTAGAAGGGCGATTCTATGCAATAGTCGCGTGTCCCAAATGACATCTGTCATCTCTTTCATCAAATCATGAAAATCCTCTTGATATGACCACTGACTAATGGTAGTGATACCATAAAGAATCAGGAGTAGGTGGTCGTGTCAAGCAATTTTCATTTTAGGATCAAATAAGTGATTAAAAGACACACTGAACACAACTGCCCACTAGAACCTTACGTGTTACTTGAGCGATTGAATTATCATCCATGAGCATCTCAGCAATGCCTTCTTCATCTACATCTACCTCATCTAAATACACCTGCTCAGTCAGAGCTCTTGTCTTCAGGGACCAGGTAGCCTGATAGCAACACAGAATACAAGCAAAATGTATACATTATTACATTAAGTGTACCAATCACCTAAAAAACTAGAAATCTCCATTGCCGCGCAATGCGAATGTATTCCCCGGCACTGGCAGCGATTTTTGCGTCATGCTTTTGTTTGAAGGAGGGACAAAGAACCTCCACCCCTCCCCTCTCTTAAACAAAAGGATGACGGAGAGATCGCCACCAGTGGCCAAGACTATTGTCAACAATAGGAGCAGCATCACCAAAACAATATGTGTGTAGATAAGAGTATAATGCATCTCTATAGAAATTCAAAAGAAATGTGTAAAGAAATGTGACCTGCAGAGAGCACACAATATATCCACTAAAATATGACCTTTGACCCTATAAAAGACGGAACACTGGGGGCAGCATCACCAAAAACTGTAGAGGTCTAGAGTAAACTATAATGGACATCCATACAAAATCTGAAAGAAATCAGTCAAAAAATATGACCGCCAGAGTGCATGCAAGACGGCAATCAAATATGACATATGACCCTATAAAAAGCGGAACACTGGGGCAGCATCACCAAACACTAAAGATGTGTAGAATTTACCAGGACACACCTCCATACAAAATTTGAAAGAAATCCATCAAGAAACAAAAGACTTATGACCTTTGACCCTATAAAGGATGGAACAATGAGGGCAGCATTATCAAAAAGTATAAATATCTAGATTGTACTGAGATACATCTCAATACAAAATTTGAAAGGAATCTGTCTAGAAATATGGTCTGCAGAGTGCACACAAGACATCGTCCAAAATATGACCTTTGACCATATAAAAGACGGAACACTGGTGGCAGTATCACCAAAAGTTAAAGATGTTTAGATTTGACCAAGATACACCTCCATTAAAAATTTGAAGGAAATCCGTTAAGAAATGTGGCAGTAAGAGCGCACAAAGGGACAAATGACCTTTAACCCTATAAAGGACAGAAAAATGAGAGCAGCATCACCAAAAAGTAAAGATGTGTAGAATTTACCAGGACACACCTCCAAACAAAATTTGAAAGAAATCCATCAAGAAATGTGGCAGTTAGAGCACACAAAAGTCTTATGACCTTTGACCCTATAAAGGATGGAACAATGAGGGCAGCATTATCAAAAAGTATAAATATCTAGATTGTACTGAGATACATCTCAATACAAAATTTGAAAGGAATCTGTCTAGAAATATGGTCTGCAGAGCGCACACAAGACATCGTCCAAAATATGACCTTTGACCATATAAAAGACGGAACACTGGTGGCAGTATCACCAAAAGTTAAAGATGTTTAGATTGTACCAAGATACACCTTTATTCAAAATTTGAACAAAATCCGTTGAGAATTGTGGCCTATAGAGTGCACACAAGCGTGCACACAACACATCTATCAAAATATGACCTCTGACCCTATAAAAGACGGAACACTGGAGGCAGCATCACCAAAATCTATAGGCTTCTAGATTATACCAAGATACACCTTCATTCAAAATTTGAACAAAATCCATTGAGAAATGGCCTATAGGGCGCACACAAACCATCCACAAAAATATGGCCTTTTACCCTATAAAAAACGGAACACTGGGGGCAGCATCACCAAAAATTATAGGTGTCAAGATTTTACCAAGATACACCTCCATACATAATTTGAAAGAAATCCGTCAAGGAATGTGGCAATTAGAGCGCACACAAGAATGTGACGCCGCCACCGCCGCCGAATCCAAAGTATCCTCCGGCATTCTGCCGGGGGATACAATAATTTGTGTACACCTAGATGTATAAAGTTAGCCTCAAAACACTATACCCGGCCTTCTATGGGTTAATGGAAAGAAGTACAAAGAAAAAAAGGAAAACATTCACCCCTCCCCCCCCCCCCCCCCCCCCCTTTCGTGGAACCCAAATCTGACTTTGGACTGTGCGAGTTCATACAGGTGCATCGATTAGTCTACTCGCAAGTCGCTATAATGTTTATCTAGCAAGTATTCAAACTTGCAATATCTCTTTATACTATAGAATGATCATTTGAAGGTCATACTTTGAGTACCATACGGCGACATGGAACTGCTAACATACAGAGCCAAATATTTTTTGGTGATTGGCACCCTTGAACATATCATCATGGAATACATCCTGTATCTAGTTCATAAACATTATCACAACTGTTAACAGAGGTTATACATATTACGTATAAAAAGTTGAATAATGTGATAATATTACATGAAACAATATAAAATACTATATTTTGATATTAGTCTAACAATTACATTTCTATAGATATATATTCATTAATGCAATGACGGCCTGCTGCAATATTTGCAACAGTACTTGTGAGATGAAATGTAGGCCCACTTCAGTTTGTTGAATATAAATGGCAAATATAAATGAATGGAGTTTCAAAACAGATTTAACAAATTCTCCAAAACTATGAATGGTATTTCTGTGCCTTCTTCTAAGTTCTTCAAAACTCGTTAAATTTTCTACACTTAGATGTAGCCTTTGATCACAACTGATAATTAGCTAGACAAGAAGATCACAACCTACATATTGATAGAATTAAATCAAAAATGTTTATCTAGTCAAAAAGCAAAAAAAAAAGATAAAGACTGAATTAAGGTCCTGACAAAACACCTACCTGATCATAGGGATTCCTTTCCAAAAGTTGAGAGCAGATCGTTACACATTCCTCAAACTTTCTTCTACGAAACAGACTTAATGCCATGTATAGAGGATCCATTATTATTGTGACAAGCTTACACTCCCAAGGCTAACCTGTAGTTGAATAAAAGAGTTTGCATGTCATTGTTAAAACTGCACTCATCAGGGAGTTAATTTATTGCATATTTCCCAACTGGAATTTCGGGAAAGTTATAGGTCTACTATAGTATAGTATAGTATAGGAAATGATTTTCCACATATGATCTTGATAGTGTTCTCGGCCCAATATTATTTGTCATCTATGTCAATGATTTGCCTGTCACCAAATGTAAAACCTTGTTATATGCGGATGACACAAAAGTTCTCAGTAAAATTTTGTGTGCAGAGGATATTTCCTGTCCGCAAGAAGACCTTACGAGTCTCCAGAGTTGGTCTGCCAAATGGCTATAAGCTTTCATCCCGAGAAGTGTAAAATCTTGACGATTGGCACAAAAGGGGGAAACCCCGGTGTAGTGGTACACCTGCACATCCCAATCAGTTATATCGGAGGAGAGACCCGAGGGTTACAGTGATTCAGTTCGCTTTTCCCCTCCCAGGCACAGGTGACGCCAAATACTTAATAATAATAAAAAAAAAAAAAAAAATAACTGTGATAAAGATACAAATTGGAAATACTATTTAGGTCAGGGCTTTTCACATGACCTTGAAAATATCCAGTGCATGCATGACTTGGGCGATAATGTACTTTCTTCTGATAGCCACATTCAGAATATAATTACCAAGGCAAACAGAGTTGTTGGTCTGATTAGACGTTCCTTTCTCTATTTAGAGGAGCATATACTTTTAAGACTATTCAAAGCTCTCGTTAGGCCACATCTTGAGTACGCTCAATCTGTTTGGTGCCCTTGGAAATACAAGCATATTGACACCTTGGAAAATGTGCAGAGAAGGGCCACTCGACTTGTTCCCTCTTTGAAAGGTCTCAGCTACGAAGAAAGGTTACGTAAAGTGAAACTGTCTAGGCCTACCCTGGTTTATAGACGAGCTTGAAGCGATATGATTGAGAGCTTCAAAATGATAAAGATATATGATCCAAGTGTAACACCTCTTCTTGAGCTCAATATTTCCAGGACGAGGGGTAATAGCTTTAACTTAAGATAAGCAAAAGAAGAGCCAATAAAAGTATACATAGTAATTTCTTTTGCATGAGAGTGGTGAATATGTGGAACAGCCTCCCAAACTGTGTTATAGAGGCTGATAGTGTCATACATTTTGAAAATAAACTAGATAGGTTCTGGCACAATACTGAATTTGAATTCAAATACAGAGCAGCTCCCCCTAGCCATGCCGATACTGCCGGAGTCCTATCAGGCAACCAGGATCTGGACATAGAGGCATCACTGCTTGCGTCCATAACTCAACCTTAAGTAACCTTAGCCTTAAGTAGTTCAGAATTACTCTACAAGGAAATACCAAGTTAATTTCAAAATTAAACAGTACCGGTAAGCTCCTCAAAATTCTGTTGCTTCCTTTCAGAGTCTGTTGAAAAGTATAATGGGGGGACCTAAACTACGCACTTTGTTTACATATCATAAAATATCATTTTTTTCAATGACAATGATTTATGTAAATTTTTCTAAACAGTATCTTGGTTTTAACAGTTAGTTCTAGATCTACATAGATCTAGGCCTACTCTGAAATTAAATCCCTGAGAAATTACAACGGACAAATTATGTCAATAACATCCATTTTCAAGTCAATGTCGATACCCTTGTCGAATTTTATTCATCAAAATGAAAGAGTCCTAAAGCTATGCACAAGGAATAAATGAATGCAAATCTTGATTTTGATGCTGACTGATGACAATGAATTTCACCCTGATTTCCAAATGGTCATAGTTTAATATCACAAAAATAAAGGAAAATTACTCATTCTTTTTGCCAAAAGTAAATGATAATCTTGTCGGTCACACCAAAATTTTAGCGCATTTTGCATTGAACCCGTTGCATTGTGCGTATTTGCGGGGTGTGTAGCTTAGTTTGGCCGTAGCTTTAACAGGATCCTTGACCATACAAGCAGCCACTGGGGTAGACCGAAAAATTTGTCTATTTCGTTCGGGGATATGCTACCTATGCTCCGCTGAGACTACGTCTGGCTTCACAGAATCCCTGGAGGGGAACCTCAAAAGTCAAAAAATGTTATAAAACTCCTCCAAACAGACAAATTTTTCTGTCTAAAAGTTACCACTGGGGGGGTCGGGCTAACTTGGCACTAGGGCGAACTTAGACCGAAATTCTGTCTCTCGTTCGTTAGCCTCTTATTTTGGTAGGGTCGGCTCTTCACTTAGAGACAGAAGTGGGCCGTTCGGTCTGCTGTGCAAACCAAATACACATTGACCACTGTTGACTCACACACTAATAACAGTTAGAATGCGGTTGCAAGATTTTCAAACGGAGAATACCTTGGACCCTGAATTACCTGAAAAGGGAGCTTTAAACGGATTATTCAGTCAAATTGGTAAGTGAACAGATCCATTATAACATATAGAGCCTAGGCCTAATCTATTTGATGTATGAAGATATATGAAAATATAAAAAATACACTCACGAGACCATCACTATATGGGGCTGTGTCAATGTTGGCCTGTCACGACCTCAAGTTGAAGAGGTAAAATCACCAATATAATCAGCATAATTTTGATAAAACACTTCCTTTTACATTTTAGAATTATAGAATATCTATTTCAGGCCAGATCCTTCGATAGGATCTTTATCATCTTCATCAAGTGAAATTTTCAGGCTGTTTTTGGTCGGTGATCTTGCTCCTCTCTTGCACACACTTGCCTATGGGAGGCAATTGCTCACGGTATGAAGGTACGGAGTGTGAGGTTATTGGAGATAACCAATAACCTCGCATAAGCATGATAAGTGTGAGTGTAAAAAATATGGATCTTTCCAACTACATGCCGACTGGCCGTCGGTGGTCATTAAGTTTGCACAGCAGAGTGATAGCTAGGCCCATTTGTGTCTTTTTAGTTAAGTGAGGGCCGACCCTAACCAAAATAAGAGGCTAACGAACGAGAGACAGAACTTTCGGTCTAGGGTGAACTCAGCACTGCGCGGTGACTATATTTCAAGAGTTGAAGTCCTCACTACGGGTCTACGCACTGTACCGATTTTAAGCCTTAAATTTCATGTTTTGCATAATTTTACTTCTTGAAATTTTCAACATAGAATCTAGATTCTATTTCTAGCTTCTTTGCTAATCATTTTGCACATTGATAATGATATCAAATAATTTTGAATTTAAGTGTTTTGAAATGTGTAATTAATGCGAAATTCAACACAAGTATTTGTGATCAGTTCAACTCTCTGTGCTCACTCGGCCGCGATTTTCCGCCAAGGTCGAGTTCGCCCTATTGACGAGTTAGCCCGGATCCGCCACTGGAATATAAACCATGGGATGCGGGCTAACTCAGCACTAGGGCAAACTCGGCCTTGGCGGAAAATCGCCGCGGAGTGAGCCCAGAGAGTTAGAGTGATCGCAAACACTTGTGTTGAATTTTGCATTTAATTACACATTTCAAAAGACTTAAATTCAAATTATTTGATATCAATGAGTAAAATGATTAGCAAAGAAGTAATGTTGACAATTTCAAGAAGTAAAATTATGCAAAACATGAAATTTAAGGCTAAAAAAGGGTACAGTGCATAGTGTGGACTTCAACTCTTGAAACATAGTCACCGCGCAGTGCCGAGTTAGCCCGACCCCAATTGGTTTATATTCCAGTGGCGGATATCATGCACTGGAACTGCGCTGCCCTAGTCCTAGGCCCTGTGCCGCTCGCGCTCTAGCAAAAAGGGCTACGATACTGCTGCAGTGCTGGGCCGGTATGCGGTAGCTGATTTCGTGGGTTACTGTATTTTTAACATGCAGTAATGGATTGAACAACAATAAACTCCACAAAATGTTTGCATCTTCACTCTGTCACATTATAATATCATAATCAGATAATTTCATACAGATTTCAGTCAATTAACCTTGTTTTATATTCGTCATCGAATCGGTTGAATCCAAAATGTTTACACTGCACTCCATGGAAATCCGAAATTTTCAAAGAAAGTATGCAGTATACGGTATCTCTAAAGGGAAAAGCTAAAAGGCACGAGTTCATCAACTGCAAGCTCAATTCGAGTTTTAAGATAATATACTTTAAAAAATAATCACAAAATGCCATTTTAGTTACAACTGGTTCTTCTGTAAAGTCATATAACTGTATAAGTTAGTAAGCTGGCTTTTATCTAATTCAGACCGTGTTTAGATCATGAAATAAATCCAATTTTATCACTTGAACCGAGTAAAAAATGCTTCAAAAATAGCATGTTTAAATACAGTGTATGTTTTAATATTAAAGTTAAAGGGATTTAAAAAACAGAATTTTAGAAACCATAGGCAGATCAGCACTTGTATTTGAAAAAAATGTATAAAATCCATGTAAGATGAATTTTTTGATTATTTCAGTCTAGCTAGCATCGATCCACCTTCTCCTTTCGAGAACCCTGGATCTGCCTTATCCGAGTATATTTTTCTTCAGTCTTTAACAATATTCCATTACTGAGAAATAAAAAAAGAACACATTTACAATGAACTTGTTTATTCTTAACTTTTTGACCATGCTAATTATACTTCTTATTCAGAATGCAGCTCCGAGTGAAAGCAGGAAAACCTGATAATCAAAGCCTAATTCCACTTCAAATTACCCCTCTTCATTTTATGAGGTTGGGGAGGGGTGCATGAGCATGTCGATGAGAAAGGAAGTGTGAAAGAGAGCAGTGGCGGATCTACGGGGGGGGGGGGGGTTTAGGGGGTTTAAACCCCCCCTTGGGCTGCCAAGTAAACATTTAATGTGCATAGGAAAAAAAAAAAAAAAAAAAAATAGAGCATGCAAGTATGCTTAAAATTGCAAGCTGGCAACCCTAAAAATGAAAAATCTCCCTACTGTGGGAGGGGGATACCCCCCTCCCACACCCTCCCCCCTCGCTCGCTTCGCTCGCTCGGGCTCGGTCGCTACGCTCCCTCGCAATACCCAGCTCAGCCCCTCAAACCCCCCCCCCCCTTGGAAAAAAGCTAGATCCGCCCCTGGAGAGAGAGAGAGAGGGAGAGAGAATAAAGAAGAGAGCCTCATATAACTAGCCCAGCACTAAAAATAAAATCACATTTTCAAGTGCATTTTAATAGCAGTCTAAAATCTAAAGGGAGCACAAAGAACATTGTGCATTTATGTATACTTTTTTTTGGGGGGGGGGGCAGTCTGGTTGTACCCCCTAAAATCCACTGGGTGTATATTCCCATTAAGACATCTTTTGCCAAACCTTTAACTTGTTGATCTGCACAACTGCACCCTCATTTCTTAAATTCTTTGACACTAGCATCCATCATAACCATTCGTGTCTCCTCTTGCCCTCTGCTGTTGCATCATTGTTTTCAACTTCAAACAAGAATTTGGAAAATCTTTACTTTCAATAATTTTATTAGTAAGCAACAAGCACAATAAATGTTGCATAACAAACATACAAAATATATTGACCAATCCCTTTCATTTAGTTAGCCAGGCACTGTACAGGGGTCCACTCGCTATTCATACGGACCGCTATCCATTTAACATGCGTTATGAATAGCAGTCCTTATGAAGGGAAGTCCTTATGAATAGCGAGGTAATTTGTCTATGCATGGTTTGCTCACTATGTAGAAGGACCACTATTCATACAAAACCGCTATTCATTTAGTCATGCTTTATGGATAGTGGTCCTTATGAATAGCGGTCCTTATGACTAGAAAGGTTACCCCACTGTACATACAGTTTTGTTGAGCATAAATGCATTACAGCACAGCGTATCCATACTAACATACCTACTACATGTCATCAAAGGTAATACATGTATTCTAAAGACAGGTTTGATGGGCCCTTTCAGAAAATACATGAACAATTTTCAAGGACCAATTATTATTTTGATACAATTTCACAAAATGACAGACTTTTTAATGTTCCAGTTTTAAAATTGGTGAAAGAACTGCTGGAAATGATAAAATACACCAACCTGATCAAACATTGCCTAATGTATAGGGCAGACTCATGGTCTGTTTCAGTTTATCATTCATTATCAATACATTCTTTGGTCACACATGTGAATAATAACAGCCCTTTAATTTATTCATCAGATAAACCACAATAAATAGGTTATTACTAGATTGGGGTATATTGCAGATTAAACAATATTATACATATAATCTTTAGAAGTGAATACCAGAAGGTCTTTCATAATGTAAATCCACATGAGTTATACAAAGCGTTTCTTTAAAAAGAGAAAACCAACTTTTCCCACCAATAACTAGAAAAATAATTATTTCCGGGTTGATTCTTATCATTCATTTCAAAGTTTAATTAATCCTCTTTCATATGATGCCAAATATATAATGACATTGTCATGCATGAAAAAATTTGAAAGGTGTGATGTCAAAAGTAGTTTGCGCACACTGAGAAGTAAAGCAAAGTGGAATTCCATTAGGTACAATGCAAATAAACAAGAGATAAAGATGCATAGCAAAGAAAAGTGATATTTAATGTTTCCTTATTCATATTTCAACATGTATGCAACTTTGAATGTGATATGAGTCCAAAATTAGCCCAATGTCCTTTCAAATGACTGCCTTGTCTGTCCCAGCAGGTGTGTGCTCGAGAAAGCAGAGCGAGATTCAATGAATGGCTATTCATTGTGTAGGTGAAGAGATCTCACTCTCATGCGCAAATGAATTTTTACATTGCTGGTTTAAAATTGTTTTAGTTCAATGAAACCAGACTCTATCATCACAAATGTGGTAGCATATGAAAGGGGATAAAATTCCTCTTTTTATGATATATTACAATAAATCAAGTTATGTTTATTTGACGAAATGTTGCTGGAGAAAGTTGGGTTTCCTTTTCTAAGAAACACACTGTATATTGCACTGCAAATCATGTCAAGTAAGCTGTTTTATGGCATCACTAATGTGAACCTTTATTTTCCATCAGTTCTCTCTGAAAGCAAATCCGCAAATTTCAGTCAATTTCATTGGAATGTTAAACCTGTGTTTACGTGTAAATGAAGAACACATACTCATTTTTCCCAATGAACACCTATCGAATATCCTTAGTGGTTCCAAAGTTACTTGTTAAATAGAAATGTAGTGGTCGATAGTGTCTAATCTACACAGCTAGATGTAAATCTAGGTGTACCACAAGGCTCTGTGTTAGGGCCCCTTTTATTTATCTATGTCAATGATATTGTTCCAATTTACTGAAATTTTCACTCTTTGCTGATGATACGGTTGTTATATATTCTAACAAAAATATATCTGACCTTGTATCTACAATGAATAAAGAGTTACAATTGTTAAATGATTGGTTCAAATGTAACAAACTGTTTGGAATTAAAAATAGAAAAAGAATTCCATCAAATATTGACCTAGTAATAATTGAAAATACCGTAATTGAAAAAACTGAATCAATGACTTTTTTAGACATTCACTGGACTTGAAGTTTCACATTGCTAATATATCTTCTAAGCTTTCAAGTAGCATACGTGTATTATCCAAACTCAGATATTTCATACCCAGCAGAGTAATGGTCAGTATCTATAATGCTATTATTTCACCACACCTCATTATTGTAATAAGGGGCAAAACATATGAAATCCTATTGTTAAAATGTATATTTTACACCTCATTGTAATGAGATATGGGGCAAAACATATGAAATCCATTATTGATAAAATGTACATTTTACAAAAACATGCAAGACGACTGATAACAAAGAATGACTTTCGTTGTCCCAGTCTACCACAATTTGTTAAAAATGCTTCCGGTGTTTGAACTTGTAAAATTTAATACATCAGTTTTCATGTTTAAGCATCACAAAGGGATTCTCCCAGTATTATTTGATAAGATGTTTAGAACGAATTCTTCATCTCATATTTATCATATTCATACACATGATAATCTGTTTCCATTACTCATTCAACCATGAGAACTCATTCTATTCACTTTACAGGTGTAAATGAATGGAACTCTATTTGTAATAACTAGGCGGTAATAACCTTTATTATTCATTATTATTATTATTTTATTTGTCAGATCAATATACATGGACAATCAAGACAAAATTGTTTAACAGTAGTAATACATGTGACAGACAAAACAATAAAGCAGTGATGTGTTTCTGAGCATGCTCCCCCAAGCTGCCTGGAAGAAAAAAAGTAATTACAATTACTATGACCATCGGGCCTTGCCTACCGACTTGAGAAAGCATGCTCATGCTTAAAGGGATTTGGTAACTTTGTGCAGGCTTGATTTAATAAATTGTTGAATTTTGATATCTGTCTTGTATAGCCTAATGATGTTCAGAAGGATATATAAATAGCCAGGCATAGAAAGGTTTTCAAATATACAATGCTATTATTAAGATATCTATGACTGAATACTCCCATTTACAAAAGCGTATGGCCATACGCTTTAGTCTAACACTGAGTCTATGGGGGAAAATGAGTCTGGCATCTCCGGTCACTTGCATATGTTTACTTTTGTGAAGCACATGATGATTTTAAAGTGCTCTTTTTTCCCTAGGCTTCATTTTTACACCATATTACATACACTGATAGCATGTAAGGCCAGGCAGCTCAGATTTTATAAAGCCTCTACAAAGTTAACAAATCACTTTACTGAAAACTAGCTCTACACTTTCTCATTTTCGAACTTTATTCAAACCTTAAATCTTTGAAAAGATGTCGTCCATGACTGAGTAGACCTCTTCTTCTCTTTCTCATTGTCACTTCTTCCCTTTCTTTGTATTGCTTTTGGGTGTTTGGGATATGTGCAAATGTGATGTGGATACCTGCTGTACTACATGTTTTTTTGTTTGGTTTGTACCTTGTAAGTTTTCTTTGTAATTTCATATTGTATTTAACTTGCGAGGGGCCCCTTTTACAAGCCCAGGTTTATTCTCAGCTCAGGGGTCCTGGCGTAAATTCTGTACCACTTATGATTTACACTTGCTGATATTTTTTTATGCCAAATGAATTGAAATTGAAATTGAAAACATACTTTACAAAATACAAAGGCTTGCATTCATAAAGGTAGACTAAGTTAAACCTAGTTTAATTTAGTCCACTGATTTAAGGAGCACAAGGTGTCAAGCACCTTATTTTGTACAAATTACTGAAATTCTGTAACAAAATGAATAAACAAAGCAAATACAGTCATGAAATGAAAATGAGAAATTGATTTCATTTTGTCATGATTTTTATTTATTTTGTTCAGAATTATGTTATTTTTTTATGGGATGAGGAGGTTGACATTTGGATAAAGGATCTCCTTTATCATTGGTGATCTCAACTTTCAATAATTCATAACCTCCTTATTCTTTCTCTGATTTATCTTAAACTTTTACTATTATGTTTCTCTATTATTATTTTTTTTTTTTTTTTGCTTTCATCCAAGCCAACTTGCTATGAAAGGGTAAATTCCCCTTCAAGGTCCTGACCATGAAATAATGTAGGTAAAAAATTGACTGGATGGGCACATTTAATTTTCAATTTGAACTTTTAAATAGTATAAAAAGACAATAAACAAACAAAAAGAAACAATTTTACTTTATAAACATATTCTCATTTTAAAAATGAGACCCCATCAAATTCACATTGAATACCAAATATCATCTACATCTCTATACATCTCACATCCAAAAATTTTGAGATATATCTTGAAAGTGTACCAACATAATTGGAGCAGTCTTGATGTGTATTCACAGTTTTAAAGTCATAACCATACATTGCACTGGTCTATCTACTCAGTAACACAGAGTTGAGGTTAAAAGTAAAGCATCTCAGTCAGGTTCAAAGGTTATGACTTTTCATGACCTTACAAAACAGTCTACCATTCCGATGCTGTCTACTCTGTTTTAAAGAAAATAGTTGGGCATCTCAATGAGGTTCAAAGGTCAAGACATTTCATGACCTTATGATACAGTCCACCATTCCAAGGCTGTCTACTCCGTCATAAAGAAAGAAGTTGTCAAGTGGAGCATCTCGACCAGAGGCAGCCTAGGGACAAAAAAGAAATAGTAAAAAGAATCGTAGTTCGAAGGTTAACTATCACTTGACTTAATTATCACAAACTACCAAAAATACTGTAAAACATTGTTTACATCCTGCAACATGAGATGAAAATTATTTAAAAACAATAATTCAGTGAGCATGTTTACAATCTAAAGGTAATGCACAGTCCTGGTAAAACTAGATATGGTTAATTAAAAAAATGAATTTCCTTTATCTTTATCTATGAGTTTGCTCTGGCACTTCTACATTTTTTTAAAAATCAGATATTCAGTGTTGATGTTTTTAATGATTTATCTGTCACTGATACATAACTTGTGTGCTGGTTGATTCATTTTAAAACTCTAAATATTTGTGAAGAAAATTGTTTTTTTAATGAAAATTCACAGATATGAGTCTAATCATGTTGATAAATCTCAAACTAGATTTTTAAAAATCCAAACAGAAAATATTGCATTTGAAATTTTAAAGGAAAATACAAAACTATACAGCAGGACAAATAACCCTGACCTATCTTATCCTTAGAAAACCTACATGCACCAAGAACACACATTATCACTGAATCCACAAACTGTCTTATCTGTGTAGCGGTAATACATTTCAAATATACATTGTAAAATTAAACCTACCACCAATATTTGATCAAAACAACATACATGTATAATACCACTTATATCATGTTATAATATACACTACGATTGCTTCCCCAGAGCTAAATACCTTGATTATTTCTTGTCCCATAATTCCACCTACAATAGCACATGTTGGCCCCAGTTCTCCTGCACAGTATCTAAACAAATGAGGAACACAAGAACAAGATGAATGCGACTGCGTCTCCTATATGCCTCCGCCTAAATTCAGTTGATGGCCCAAACTGTTCTTGAAATATTGTGATAACCAGAACAAAAAGCCTCTAATTACATGTTAATTGACCTCTTTGACATTTGACCTTACACCTTATAACCCCAAAGTCTGATCACTTTATCTCCTGCTAGTCATGAATACAAAATAGTTGACATATGGTGATAACAAAGGTAAACAAGATGAATGCGACTGCGTCTCCTATGCCTCCGCCTAAATTCAGTTGATGGCTCAAACTGTTCTTGAAATCTTGTGATAACCAGAATAAAAAGCCTCTAATTACATGTTAATTGACCTCTTTGACATTTGACCTTACACCTTATAACCCAAAAGTCTGATCACTTTATCTCCTCCTAGTCATGAATACAAAATAGTTGAGATATGGTGATAATAATAAAGGTAAAAAACCATTAATTTCACATACACCTGTATTATGACCTCTATGACCTGTCACCTTTGACCTACGTGAACAAAAATCTAATTAGTTCGTCTCATTATGGTGATGCATACTACTTCCAAGTTTGAAGTTAATGGGTCAAATGATTCTTGAGATATCATGCTAAGGCTAAAACCTGCAATTTCAGAATTGACCTCTATGACCTTTGACCTTTGACCTACGTATCCCAAAATCTAACCAGATTGTCTTTCTATGGTGATACATACTGGTACCAAGTTTGAAGTTCATACCTCAAATGGTTCTTGAGATATCACATTAACAAAGTTAACACCTGAAATTTCAGAAATTGACCTGTGACTTTTGACCTTTGACTTACCCCAAAATCTAATCAGATCCTCTTCCTATGGTGATACATACTAGTACCAGGTTTGAAGTTCATACCTCAAATGGTTCTTGAGTTATCACGAGAACGAGGCTAACACCTGAAATTTTAGAAATTGGCCTCTTGACCTTGACCTTTGACCTACGTACCCCAAAATCTAATCAGATCGTCTTCCTATTGTGATACATACTAGCACTAAGTTTGAAGTTCATACCTCAAATGGTTCTTGAGTTATCACGAGAACGAGACCAACACTTGAAATTTCAGAAATTGGCCTCTGTGACCTTGACCTTTGACCTACATACCCCAAAATCTAATCAGATCGTCTTCCTATGGTGATACATAGTTACATACTAGCACTAAGTTTGAAGTTTATACCTCAAATGGATGAGTTATCACTAGAACGAAGCCAACAATTGAAATTTCAGAAATTGGCCTCTGTGACCTTGAAATTTAATCTACGTACCCCAAAATCTAATCAGATCATCTTCCTATGATGATACATACTAGCACTAAGTTTGAAGTTCATACCAGAGTTTTCCACAACGGCTTTTAACATGTAACGCCGACAGGTTTCGCGTTCGGCCCGACAAGTTTAAAATGATTAAATCATGCTAAATGTTTAAAATCATGAGCGACAGGTTACAAATTTAAGACATTGAAACAGATCCTTAACAGACACTCGCACGGAAATTCCCACAATCAACAACTATTAAAACCTTTTGAACATACAATAATACATACAGTGAGGTTTCAGTCATTTTATGAAAGGTAGAACTGATGAAACACAAGTTTTATTTGCTCCACAATCATCTCGATTCAAAATACGTCCGCCAAATGCACAGTGGAACGCCACTGGCTTCCTACCCCGATCCAGCACGGTGCTGGCCGGGAGAACATAACAGCCCATATGCACATACGGAGCTCGCGTATATGTACGTATGTATACTCTCCATCTTTTTGCTGATCCCACAAAATGTTAATGTGTGCATTAGACCTGCTCATTCATACAGCCGGCCCGGCAAAAGTTTTTTTTTTTTTTTTAAATTTCTATTCAGGTCCCCCCCCAAAGCGCACAGGAAGAAGGCAGAAAAAGTATGCACGTCCTGGGAAGCCTTGGATGAGAAAAAGAAAAATAGCAAAAATAAGAGGGACGTCAAGATGAAGAAATAGAATGAGAAAAAGATGAAGAAATGGAAGGAGAAGGAGATACTGGAAAAGGTGCAATATTTGAATAAACAGCAAAATTATTATCAATGATTATATGAATGAATAAATAAAAAAGATAAATAAATGAGCATTGTTCGCGCTTTGCGCTCGTTGAAGCGCACAAAATGTTCGCTTCGCGCACATGTTTACATGTTTAAATTTTCAATTGTGGAAAACCCTGGTTCATACCTTATGTGGTTCTTGAGTTATCACTTGAACAAGTAAGTGGGATGGACAGACTGACAACCCCAAAACATAATGCCTCCAGCACCACCTTCGGTGGGCAGAGGCATAAAAAACATTAATTTCACATACACCTTGAAAATGACCTCTATGACCCGTCACCTTTGACCTACGTGAACAAAAATCTAATCAGTTCGTCTCATTATGGTGATGCATACTAGTTCCAAGTTTGAAGGTAATGGATCAAATGGTTCTTGAGATATCATGTTAAGGCTAAAACCTGCAATTCCAGAAGTGACCTCTATGACCTTTGACCTACGTATCCCCAAATCTAATCAGATCGTCTTTCTGTAATGATACATACTAATACCAAGTTTCAAGTTCATACCTCAAATGGTTCTTGAGATATCGTGTTAAAGGGGAAGTTCACCCCGAAGATTACTTGAGTTTAAAAAATGCAGAAAAAATAAAGAAAAATATTGGCGAAAGTTTTGACAAAATCCATTAAAGAATAACGGAGTTATGGACTTTTGAAGTTTTGATTTTGTGACGTCACATGCGAGCAGCTCCTCCATTAAGTAATGTGATAAATATTCCATAAAATACAGTTTTTTCAGAAAATTTAGAATATTTTCGTCTGTGCATTTGATATATTGTCAGAAATGTTATTCAATACTAGATTCTAACACCTGAAATTTCAGAAATTGGCCTTTGACCTACGTACCCCAAAATCTATTCAGATCCTCTTCCTATGGTGATACATACTAGCACCAAGTTTGAAGTTCATACCCCATGTGGTTTTAGAGTTATCGCTAGAACAAGAAACCGGGACGGACGGACGGACAGACGGACAGACAACCCGAAAAAGGCCTCCGGCACCACTTTCAGTGGACAGACGCATAAAAATATAACACAAGTAGGTCCAACTTTAATTCCACATTCAGATCAAAGTAAACATATATCCTAAGATAAAAAGAGTAGATAGACTCCAAGGTTAAGTTTCCATGATTAAGTAAGAACTACATGTATAGTGCATGCAGCTATTACATTAAAGGGGAATTAACCTCAAAATATAAATGTGCTTATATTCAAAGATGTAATCTATTCCTTCATGTTGTCCTACGTAGTTTTGCATTAAAATATACGAGATGGGTATAAATCAAGATTTTCTCAGCAAAATTTATCGTCAGCTAGCGATACCTGGGGGCTGCCATTTTCTTGATGTCTACATAAAGATATTTTTAATCCGAATGCAAAATTGTCTTTCTTCCTGATATAAAATCCCATTTGAGATTTAAAATATTTAACAGATATATACATATATTCTAATAACGAAAATGTGTTTTATGTTTCTTTAGAAATTACTATTTTACTAAATAGAAATTTTCTAGAAACTATGACGTACGCGATGGAGCAAATTAATTCAAATTTATGGATGATAACTTTCCCGAGCGTCAATAGTGACAAACTATGCATTCACCTGCTTTGAGATAATGGACCTCAATAGTCAGAATGCGCCTTGTATAAATTATGTTCTGCTCTGCCAGGCAAGCCCAAGAAATTGATTTCTATTTAGCAAACCAGAGAATTTAAAAAGAAATATATAAATTTCAAATTTTATGATATATGTATACACCTGTTATATATTTTCCATCATATATGGGGATTTTTTTTGTAATGAAGAGAAGAAATTTAGCTCTAGGATTAAAAATATTTTCCTGACTGGAACGGTTTCCAGTGGTTCATGTATAACTCCATATCATCAAGAAAATGGCATCCCCAATGTAAAGTGTTAGCAGATGATACCGTGTGCTAGAATGTCTTGATTTAAACCCTTTTCTGATATTTTGTTTATAAAGTGATACAGGCCAATGATTAAGAATATATAACACCTTTGAACATAAGTACATTTATATTTTGGGGTAATTCTCCTTTAATAAAGTGAGATTCAGAAACTGTATTGTATTCATCAGAGGGGATAGCATGTTCACTTCTATTTTACTTCTGCAATCAACATTTTCCACATCTCTCTAATATCCTTCACATAACGTATCTTACTCAGTATAATTGGTGTCTATGAGATCATTCTTTAGTCCTAGCTCAGTAAAGACTTCATTATGTAGTCTCTGAAGTTCTGTTCTGTCATTCTCTGAGCTTGCTGCTTCAGGTTTTCTACCAAATGCATCATGGAACTTGAAGAGAACTGCAAAATAAGTGGAGAGAGAGATTGATTCATACTACATTTTATTCTGAAGAAAGACTAGAGGATACCAATGTCTGAATAAATCCCCCAATGTAGGCCATAGCTTGAGAATTTGTGAATTCAAAGAAACAATGCAAAAGAGACAGCACTTTAAAGGGGAAGTCTATCCTGATTATAAGATGGTTTTAAGGTGGAGTGGGGGTTGTGATTTATCCTTACACTGTGATGAAAAGTAATAAAGTCTGCTTTCTAATACCAACACATAAACTTAAAAGGAAAGTCCACCTTGGTATTTTAAAGTTGATTTGAATAGAAGAAGAAAAATGAGAGAAACAGATCAGTGAAGAGATGAGCAAAATACGATAAGAAATAAGAAAGTTATGAATTTTTAAAGTTGTAATCAATCAAACACAAAGTGGAAACTCTGTGACGTATCTTGCGAGCTCCTCTCCCATTTGCCCTGTACCCAAAGAATCATTCATTTTCATTTTCTCTAAAGAAAATACTGTATACACTATATATTTCGCGGGGGTTTTATTTTCGCGAATTTCATGAAATGCGAGTGGGTCGCGAATTTAACAACACGCCAAAATATTGCCAACATAAGAAGTCGGCTGAATTTGTTGTCTCCTGGTCAGAAATTCACCACTTCGCTTTGCAAAAGTACATCATCACCGCTGTTTGAAGAGTTAAGAATTTTCCGACCGCGAATTCAACCACTCGCGAAATAGTCTGGTTAGTCCTATTTGCGAAAATTTATGGCCACGAAATTTATGCCTTATACAGTATTCAATCATACATGCATCTTAGATATAAATCATTGTATGAAACAATTCTATTCCTTCATCAAATACTAAGAAATGAACATGAGATGTTCTGTACTGAGGAAATGAGAGGGGAGCTCACAAGATAAGTCACAAAGTTGCCAATTTGTGTTTTATTCATTACAACTTCGAAAATTCATAACTTTCTTATTTTTTATCGGATTTTGCTCAAACTTTCATTAATCTGTTTCTCTCATTTTTCTTTTTTTATTCCAATTCCAACTTAATACCAAGGTTGACTTTCCCTTTAAGGTTATGTGTTGGTCTAAAAAGACCTTGGTCAGATTCAACTCATTTTCAAACTTGACCTGTGCCTTTAAGAGATGCACCTGTGGTATGAATTTGGTGACTCTACCTTAAATCCATAGAAAGTTATTGTAATTACAACATGATTGTTGACGTCGCCGATGTCGTGACGTCAACGACAGAAATAGTGACGCCTATAGTCTTGCTTCGCTACGTAGGCGAGACAAAAATGACAATGAAACATGACAAAAGGAACTTTAACTGTGTGGTAATTATTGTCCCAATGTCAGATGTTATACCTAAAGATATCATTCTGGTCATCTTGACATAAATCTCTGAGAAAATTTTTAACACATAGCAGTATAAATCTGAATTCCAGCTGTGTTATGTATCAAAAGACAAATTTTTTAAAAGTTTTATTTTCTTTTAACAATATTTTTTGGCCGACCTCGTGGCCCACCTTCAGGAGAAAGCTTCACGGCTCACTGGTTGAGAAGCGCTGGGATAGGGTACTCTCTAGCCTGGAAAACTTTGGGCATTTGACATCTTACAACGAAATCATAGAAATCTGAACAGAAAAAAAAGGGTGTGGGAGCTTGGGGCATTTTCAAATAGAAACGGTGGTATTTGGGCCAATATATCATCTGGCCTAAATTCAATATCTTTTATCAAAGAATGTGAAACAACTTTTACATTACGATGTTTATTATGTAAATTAGCAAATATTCAACTTGAACTTACCTCTGAGAATAAAGAAGACATAGGGAGCCCTCTTGAGTTGTTTCTCTGTCAGACTTGACCAGTCTTTGTCAAAGGATTCCTTCAGTCGATGAAAGATCTTTGTTTTCTTGACAAACACAGTCTCCTTTGGATCAGCCTTAAGTTTCTTGGATTCGCTATCTGTTGCACTGCTTCCTTTTACTTTCTTCGGTTTTTCCCTATATGGAAAAGAAAAGATTTGTCTGATATTATACAATTCCAAGTATATATACATATCTACATTTCACTGGATACCGCTTTTCGGAGACACACGACAATGCGGTTTATTCCATCATAATAGCGCCACCTACGTAAAGGAGACACAACCTACATAAAGGAGACACTAGTACAAAGAAAAAAAATACAAAGAGTGTCTCCCTATTACACCAGTTTACTGCTGTAATATCCTACTGTCTCTTGAAAAAGACAGATGCCAACCAAGTGGAAATACAAAATAGGCACGAAAAGTCAAAGGTACATGTCGACAAGGAAGTATCTAGCATGTTAAATAAATTGTTTAAAGATCTCTTTCATAAAATAAGGGTAATTAACTTGTCATAATGTTTAAAAAAATAATCAAAATATTTCTGGTTGCCAAGTAATAATGTTTAAGAGCTATTTAAAAAAAATTTACATATACATTTCTGCAATGAAACTATCAACACTTTGATAAACTTCACATACATGTAATTTACTACTGACAGGATGCCTCAATACACAAACCTATTCATTTAAGAACAAAAATGAGTAAAGTTCTTTCAATAATAACCCATTTTATGTTTTTTTTTTTCCATACGACTCTTCGATTACAGTTAATTCAACCTGCAAGGTTCGAGTCTTATGGAGGAACAAAATACCTTTCAAAATGATTATATAAATTTTCCTCTCTATACAGATACATACAATGTTGATTACACCGTGGTTTTTATTATCACTATTGAAATAATGCTTTAAAACCTATGATTTGTGTCTGCAAACAAGACAATGAATAACTATGCACTGAAAGCCTCTTCAGCATATACGCTGCAGATTGGCCAGACAGTCGATATCTTGGTGCCCACAGAATTTGTCTTTCATGAATCCCATCTGAAAATAGAGTGCAAAAGTTAATAAGTCTGTAAACTTCATTTACTATGTACCATCATAGATCTGTAATAGCTTGAATTTACTTACTCCACAAAACTGTGTTCATTGAGGTCTGTGAATGAGAAGCCATAGAATCCATATATATCTCCAGCAAAGAACTTGATATTATTCTCATGACATATCTGATTGATATGCATCATGGTTTGTATACTGGAGCATGTCACACATACAATGTCAAACTGCTTGAAGAACTCTTCAGGTTTGTCACAGACATTGCCTTCGTCAGATGTGACAACAACATTGGGATTGAGGTTTTGGGCTCTCTGGACTGAAGCTGTTGCTCTCTGATAACCATTGAAAATGAAAGATACAGGAAAACTTAGTTAGATGGCATAGGTGATGTAAAAGACAAGCAATAAGTACAACCAAAATATATGACTTATTTGATAGATACTAACTCAAATATACATCTTCTCATATCAAACTGACATTTGCATGTATTGTAAAATTGAAAAGTGTCATGTGAATTCTCTTTGAAGAAAGTTCATTACATTATTTTTCATATAATATATCTTATCCTAAAGAAAGGGCAATCAAGACCATAATGTCTGGGTGTATATACATGTACATGATAAATTGATAACACGACTACCACCTGCCATTGCACATGACATTTTGCTAATGTTGATCCATTCTGAATTGCTGTGTATTCCCCAACACTGCCATATAACTCCCGTGATTTGATGAATCAAAACAATGTTTAATTTCTTTAAATCATTCAGATTCATTCAAAGAAAGGAAATACGTAAAAAGTATGTGTTACGTAAATGTATTCAGACTAAATTGTCATTCATTTTAAACTAAATGTAACTACATGTAAATGTAAGTGATGAAATTCATATCACTGGACTACTTCTATATCAAAAACAGTAATCAACATTACATTTTTCCCCATGTCTTCCCTGGCAGCCAAGAACTGAGAACTTGCATCATTTCTCGTCACATTTTGGGAGTCCATTAGAGTGATAGCCTTAACTCCAGCCAGGACAATATTTTTGCAGACCTCAGCACCTAGACCACCAAGACCAACTAGTAGAAGACTACTAGCTCTCAGCCTGTATTCAATATAAAATAAACAGAATATGATTAAATATATCAGAGTACAACAAATTTTTTTCATCTACAAAAACTTCCTATGTCAAAGACTCAAGAAATTTAGGCTTGTACCGAAAGGGTTGGTAGCGTCGCGTCGCGTCGTGTCGACTGGAACACCACCCATTCGTCCAGAGCCCCCCCCCCCCCAGTTTTGCCGAAAGGGTGCGTTGGGAGCGTCAGTTCAGATAACACTACCAAACGGCACAATCGGGAGGGCTTTTCCCCGAATGTACGAGTTCATACAAGGTGGCCAACGTTGATTTTTTTTTATAAGTCTACATTCTGTCTTCTGTGTGGGTGTATGTAGGACCGACCCCGATCTCATTACAAGGGAGAGTGCTCTAGCGTGTGCTAGATCGCGCTACTTCTAAGGTGAGAATGCGGCGATGCCGTTTCGGCGCGATCCACGCCGATCCCAAACGGGACTACCTCTGGGGGGTGGTCCACAAGAGATCGCGTGATCTAGAGCACGCCTATTCGCAGTTTACTGTGCAGAGAGTGCTAAGATAGATCATGCTACCTCTGCAGGTGTGAACCCGCGACATGCCAGTGGACCTCCCTGGCGCGCTCCACGATAATGCGATCCACTTTTCAATCTCGTAATGAGAACAGGGTCTATGTGTCTTTGTGTGTTAGTGTGTGTATGTGTCTGTGTACACGTCCTTCTGTGTTTGACTTCACACAGTTACTTGTGAATTTTACAGTTTAGAGTGAACAGAAATTCCTTAGTATGTTCAATCAGAAATATAATTCAAGTGACGTAGCATCTCCCAAACAATGTTTCCATTTACCCAGAGGGGCACTTGAGATTAAAAAAAAGAGAAAAGTATGAATAAAATCAATAAATTATAATAAATCGAACGATAAAGGGATACTTTTTACGGAAATTCGGGGGGGGGGGGGGGGGGGGGCTTTAGACTCCTCTTCTTCTAGTATCATTTTAAATATTATTTTATTATGATTTTATTACTATTATTATCATTATCATTATAACAAATATTGTTATTATTATTATTATCAGTATGCCTATTATTATTGTAGTCCAAATGCATCCTTTTGGCAAAACCAGGGGAGCGGGGGCTTTGGACAAATGATGGCGTTCTAGTCAGTGCGACGCAACGCTCCTCACCCTTTGGGTAAAAGCTAACTATACACACTTGCGACAGCGCTGTACGAGCTGCCCATTCTCTAGCATTGCGAACTGCGACTACATGCTTTTCGCTGAAATTACATATATTTTTCATCTAAAAATTAAACTAAATAAAACTTCAACTGGTGATTGATTGCATTCATTAAGTTAAATTTAGTTAACCAATTTACAACTTACCAAAAAAGATGATTTATTGTGTCATCTGCCCACAGTCCATAATGGCAGAATGTAATCGCTGCACTTTTTGAAAGGTCACACCCGTGCGTAACTAAATAACTATACACAGCGCTGTCGCAAAGCGCAAAGCGGTACGGCGATGAACAGGTTTTGGCAGTCAAAAGTTGAAATTTTATACCCTGTGGACATTGCCTGATGGCTTGCTGGGGATTGAACTTCAACAAATCCATCCAAGCAATCGATTTCATGTGAGTATAACGTAAAATTGGAAGTTTAACATACATTTTAAATTAATTTTGTACATTGTTTTTAACGACATTGAGGGGTGTCGCAATGAAAGTCTATGTGTCCTTGTCAGACGCCGTGCAAAGCACGGCGTCTGGTCAGGCTAAGTACAAGCTAGACCGAAAATTCTGTCTCTCGTTCGTTAGCTCTTCACTTAGAGACAGAAACGGTCGTATCACTCTGCTGTGCAAACCGAATACACATTGACTTACACACTAATAACAGTTTGAATACGGCTGCAAGATTTTCAAACGGAGAATACCTTGGACCCTGAATTACCTGAAAAAGTAGCTTTAAACGAATTATTCAAATTGATAAGTTGAACCGATTCCTTAAATAGTTGAGCCTAGGTCTAACCAATTCAATAATAATATGTAGATCTAAATATAGTTGGAAAAATCATATTCTTGCCATTTTTCCAACTACACATCGGCGACAGAAACCTGCGTGTTGCTGGATCGCACTAACGCACAAACTCACAACCATGTATTAATAGTTTTATAAATATAAAACGGATCTACAATCTTTCTTACAATCTTAGTATTTGATCCGGATTAGCCATGCGTTAGTCCCCTCGCCGTGCGTTAGTACTTTTTTTCGCACGGTCACGTGGTGTTATTTGACCAATCAGGATGGCTACACTCTTGAACCCATTTTATAATACATTCTGCCATTACGGACTGTGGGCAGATGACGCAATAAATCATCGTTTTTGGTAAGTTAAAGGGAAATCCAACCTTAATAGCAAGTTGCTTTGAAAGAAAGAGGAAAAATCAGAGAAGTAGATTGGTGAAAGTTTGAACGAAATTGGACAAGCAATAAGAAAGTTATGAATTTTTGAAAGTTGTAATCACTATGCTTATGGGAATTTCAAATTGGCCGAATAGGCAATGTCACTGTGATGTAGCTGTGTACAACTCCTCCATTTGCTCTAACACACAAAATGACTAAAATGTCACTTTTTTTCAAAATGCATTACTCAGTAGGATCTTTTCGTTCATGAAGACCTATAACAATATGCTATCTCCAATATATTTTGAGTACAGCCCCGAGGATAAAAGCGACTCGAAAAAACCCGCAAATTAATATTTTTGTGTACGACAAATGGGAGAGTTGTCCACAAAAATGTCACAATGGACTTACCAAATTGCCAATTTGAGATTTGCATAGATGTAGTGATCTCATTTTTCAAACAGTCATAACTTTCTTAGTCCTTGTCCGATTTCTTTCTAACTTTCGCCATCCTGTTTTTCTTATTTTTCTGCTTTCACACAAATCATCTTATTACCAAGGTTGGATTGCCCTTTAACTTAATGAATGCAATCAATCAATAGTTGAAGTTTTATTTAGTTTAATTTTTAGACGAAAAATATATGTAATTTCAGCAAAAAGCATGTAGTCGCACTTTTGTAGTCGCGGTTCGCAACGCTAGAAACATTTTGGAAGAATTCTGTGATATTGAAATTACTGAAGACAAAGTCCTGTCTTTGCTTTCCAAACTTGATGTCTCGAAGTCCCCGGGACCAGATGAGTTTCATCCTCGGGTGCTGCGTGAGATCGCTCCAGCCATAGCTAGCCCTTTGAGTGTTATTTTCGAAACTTCTTTGCGGAGAGGAGTGGTTCCATCAGACTGGAAATCAGCAAATGTAAATGCTGTTTTTAAGAAAGGTGATAGATCGCTGCCATCGAACTATAGACCCATTAGTCTTACATGTATAATGTGCAAGCTTATGGAATCAATGATTCGTGATGAGATTCTGGATCATATGACTATGAACAAATTATTTAGTGTCAAGCAGTATGGTTTCTTGCCTGGTCGTTCAACAATTCTCCAACTGATAAATGTAGTTAATGAATGGTCTAGCGCTCTGGAGGAAAATGGGTCAATTGATGTTATTTATTTAGATTTTAAGAAGGCCTTTGATAAGGTGCTTGCCAAGATTAGAAGCTATGGCATAAGTGAGTTGGTGGTTAATTGGATTGAGGCGTTTCTAGTTGAGAGAAGACAGCGTGTATGTGTGAATGGAGAGTTTTCCTGTTGGGGTCTTGTTGCAAGTGGAATTCCACAAGGTAGTGTTCTTGGGCCTGTGTTGTTTGTGTTGTATATAAATGATTTACCTGACACTATTTCTCAGAGTAGTGTTTATCTATTTGCTGACGACACTAAGATTTTCAAGTATATTAGAGATGTAAATGATTGTATTGCCCTTCAGAGGGATCTGGATAGGCTCCAATGCTGGTCTGACAAATGGCTGCTAAGATTCAACCCTAAGAAATGTAGTGTTCTCACCATTGGTAACTCCCAGTCTGCCCCGGCAACACTCACACTTACGCGAGGTTATTGGAGATAACCTCGCACTCTGTACCTTCATACCGTGAGCAATTGCCTCCCATAGCAAGTGTGTGATATCTATATGTGTGCGGCAGAGGAGCAAGATTACCGACCAAAAAAAGCCTGAAAATTTCATTGATCAAGATGATGAAGATCCTATCAAAGGATCTGGCATGAAATTAGATATTCTATCATCATAAAATGTAGAAGGAAGTATTTTCTCAAAAATTTTGCCGATTATATTGGTGTTTTTACCTCTTCAACTTTGAGGTCGTGACAGGCCGAAATTGACACAGCTCCATATAGTGATGGTCCCGTGAGTGCCCCGGCAAGGCCATTTATGTATGGCATGTGATAATTCACCAAGTGCCCTCATGCAAGTGCCATCTGAGAAAGATTTGGGAGTGGTGATTGATGATAAGCTGAATTTTGAAGAACATTTTCATACAAAGATCAATAAGGCAAACAGTCTAATGAATTTAATCAGACGAACCTTTGTTTATTTAGATAAGGAAAATTTCTCCCTTTTGTACAAATCGCTTGTTCGCCCTCAAATAGAGTACGCTCATGCTGTGTGGAGCCCCCACCTAAAGAAACATATCCATGCTTTGGAAAATGTCCAAAGAAGAGCGACTAGATTAGTCCCAGAGCTAAAGGGGCTGCCTTATGCGCAACGATTGAGACAGTTGAATATCCCTACCTTAGCGTACAGGAGGGCTCGAGGTGATATGATTGAAATGTACAAGATTTTTGATAAATACGATTCTGATGTAACACCAAATCTTGTATTACAATCCAGAGATCAGACAAGAGGGCATAGTAAGAAATTATTTATTCCTAGGACCAAAACTCAGAGATACAAAAATTCTTTTTATGTACGAATACGTAAACCATGGAATAATCTCTCCGACACCATTAGCATTACTGCCCCGAGTGTGCACAGTTTTGAAGTAGCTTTGGATAGGTGAAAAGTGAGCCGATTAAGTACGACTATGAGTCGCCTGCACCAGGAAACGATCCAGCCATCTTAAAACGGAAGAAGAACTTGGAACTGAATACAGAGGCATAGTGTCTACGTTCAGTATCTTCCCTAGGTATCCCTAGGTAGAGAATGGGAAGCTGTGTATATTTCCTTGGACGTCTTGGACATAGACACAGTCCCACATAGGCAAGGGCCCGAGTCACCAGGTCACTCACACTAATGCGCACTTATACATACAAGCTTATCTGAAGATAACCTTGTACTCCAGACTAGCTTTTATGGGTGAATAGGCTTCAATAGCTTTTGACGTGTGTATCAGCAGGCCTTTTTCCAGGGTAGGTCATTCATACATGAGAGGAAAATAATTGTTTAAAATTTCACTTTCAATTCTGAATCCCCTAATTTGTGGCACAGTAAGATTTGAAGAGTCCATGAATCAGGTAATTAGCAAATTCAAGAAAATTAAATCTTGCTTAGATCTAGAGCAATTTTGTTGTCTGTTTTTGACTGCTTCAACAGTGAATGTTGGACACAGTCCCACATAGGCAAGGCCCAGTATGAGTGGCCCATGAGTGACTTTTATGTGAGGTTATTGGCAGTGGGCTATGCCATGGCTATGCTAGTATGGCTATGCTATGGGCCTGGCTATGTCCATTCTTTCTAGTATTATTAGTACTAGTCTAGATCTAGATCTAGATCTAATTAGAAATCAAGATTACCTTTTCTGGGCATCAAGTCCCCAAAGACGAATTTGTCTGTCATATAACTCAGCCTCCTCTTCAGTTATTTGTAGTTCAGACATTATTTTTCTGATCGCCTTTACAAATTAGCTAAAGCTAAAAGTTACGGCCAGATTGATAAACACCTGCACCTGAGCTGCATGCACAGCGTAAGGTTTTAATTTGTCTATGGTATACATTACAGGTACCGATATTTAGATGGCGCTCTTCATATTTGGCGCTTCTGCTGTATATGACATTTGCTCCGGCGACAATCGCTCCTGCGACGAACGCTCCTAGAAATACGACAATTGCTCCGCGACAATTGCTCCGCCGCAATTGCTCCTGCGATAATTTATCCGACGACATTTTCTCCTGCGACATTTGCTCCGTCGACATCCGGTCGACATTTGCTCCGTCGACATCCGGTCGACAAGTTTTTAAAGGGGGAGGACACAGCCACGAGTCCCCCCCCCCCCCCCAAATACGCCTCTGGACTCAACGTACATATGCCTTTGGAGTTTTTTATTTTGATTGTTCTTTTACTTTATCATGGTTTATGTATTTGCTTTCGCTGCCAAACGCTTGCCGTTTGCTCCGATTCTTGTCTGTGTGTTTATATATATATATATTGTAACGAAATGTTGTTTCATACTTGATTCAAATTATTTTTCTAGAGAGGAAAATGACCAAAATGTTACTTTGATACATTCAGAATGAGGATTTAATCGTTCGTAGCTGTATTGTAAATTTAGTAATCGATTTCTTTTGATCGATTCATTAAGAAACCAAAGTAGGTTCTTGCTAATATTACATGTTTGGATTATAAAAATGTTCTTGGGGCCAATAGAATCAGCATTTCTATTATGTTATATAATTATTATTATGTAACTGTTGTACATTTATGCATGTTATATATTTGATTGTAAAAAAATAGGCCTCAAATGTTTTTTAGAGCTAATAATTCAGTAAGCATATTTCTTCAACTGTTTTTAACATTAACAGTAAATTGACCGGGTGAATGAGGCTTTCTTGAAATGTTGTCGGGTTGGGTTTACCAATTATCACTGATATAGTAAGCCTTGCCACAGCACTGAAGTTTGCCAACCTTGTTGTCAAACCAGACGGAAACTTTGGGCTGATTTGTCTTGTATACCTGCTGTGTCAGAAGACCAATTGGTGAGCAATGAATAAGTAAAGTTCCTTGGAAACTCAGTTCAAATTGTTTGCCTTGTTCCTTCGTTTAAATCTCTTGTGATGTGAATGGATGAGAAGTACTGACGAGCAAGAAATAAAAACCATGCATGGTCTTCGCACTCCAAAAGTCAGAAAACCATACATGGTCGTGCGGTCTTCATAAGTTAGAAAACCATACATGGTCGTGCGGTCTTCAAAAGTGCCAGAAAACCATGCATGGTCGTGCGGTCTTCATAAAGTAGAAAGGAGAAACTGACATGGTTGTGCGGTCCTCTTGAACTGAGAAAGCAGTTGACATGGTCGTGCGGTTCTGAGAGAAAGACAAAGGAGTTGACATGGTCGTGCGGTTCTGAGAGAAAATTAGGCATGGCCATGCGGTAGTGCTATAATTTGAGAGAGAGGCATGGTCATCGCGTGTCTTTGGTAACCCAGGAAAAATAATTTACACAAGTAAATACGACGTGGTCATCTTGAACAATACAGAGTTCTTTGAAGAAAAATCTACATCAACTGACTGTATATTTCAGTCCAACGAACCTCAGGTCTAGGGAAGAAGGGCGGTTCGGCTACACGTGGTGTCAGAAGTGGGATCAGTTGCTGTAGAAAGTTCACCAAAGATGGATGTACGAGGACGAATGAGGCGTCAGGTATCCCCTGCTGAAGTAATGGAGAAGTTAGAAAATAGTATGGCGGAGATCGATCAGATGATGGCTGATCTGCGGACTAGTATTGGAATTACGCCACCTAGGAGAACTGATGAGGTGAATGGAAGTCAAGCACCAAGATTTCAGTTTGAATCTTCGCCGATGGAAAACTTTGGAGCAACAGCACAGGTACCGCATCCAAACACAGGGGAACAAGGAGTTTTCAGAACTGGGTTATCAAACAGCCAGAGTACGCGAACGCCCGAAATGGAAAATAGACCCATGAATCCACCATCGTTTCGACCAGGCTATCCAGTGAGACAGACAAAACCAAATCTGGTACCGGACCGTTTTGACGGCCGCACACCAGTTGCAGACTACCTAAACCATTTTGAGGCTTGCATCATGGTTAATCACTGGGAAGAATCTGAGGCAATGGAATATCTGGCAGCCAGCTTGAGAGGCTCAGCGGTTAAGCTTCTAACACAGCAAACGGGAAGAAATCTGACGTATAATGAACTCGTGGACCGGATGAAGAAAAGGTATGGTCCAGGCGGTAAGGCAGAAGTATATCTAGCTGAATTGCGACAGCGACGAAGGGGACCGAAAGAGACACTTCAAGAATTAGGCCAGAATATCAGAGATATGACTTCGCTTGCTTATCCTGAATTTGACGAAGGCGGACAAGATCACTTGGCGAGAGGGCATTTCCTAGACGCAGTTATGGACAGTAAAATTAGAGAGGGGCTCTTCCGCGCCCAACCACGGTCACTTGATGAAGCAATAGAAGCTGCCCTGAATACGGAAGCATTCTTAAAAATGGAAGGAGAAAGAAAAGAGTACCGACATGCCAGATACAGCAGGGTTGTAACAGGGGATAATGCAACCGGGAGCTACGCTTCTACAGAAGATACCGCATGGAAAGAAAGAATGGAGAAGTCCATCCAAGACCTGATTTTGAAGACCGAATCTAAAACTCATCAAAGGCCAAGACAGAACATGAGGCAGTATGGATCAGGTCAGCATGCTAAGAGAGAAAACAACAACTGCTATAATTGTGGAGAATTAGGGCATTTTTCGAGGAATTGCCCACACCCAAGGAAAGGTTCTTCTGAGAGAACAAATATCCAGCAAGGTGAGCGCCGATGTCACATCTGTAACCAAACCGGACATTTGAGGAAAGATTGTCCGAATTCAAATGCACACACTACTACTGAATCCAATGCGGAAGATAACCCTACGCAAACTACCAGAGAGCAACCACGACCAGATAACAGGAATTCTGGAGAGAATCGTCCCGAAGTGGGTCAAGCTAGAGTTGGTTCATCTAAAGATGCACAGAGACAGGGCTTGTTCATCGGTGCTAGAATTAATGGACAATCAGTTACGTTTTTGCTAGATACTGGTTCTTCACATACATTGATATCTGAGGAGGTATATGGCAGAATTACTGAGGCAAGAAGACCTTCTCTGCGTAGAGTTGCAGATATGGTGTACCAAGCCGATGGGTCACCTCTCGACACCATGGGGAGGGCGTCGGTCGTCATACAGATTGGAGGCATGGTTGCTGCCTCTGAAGTCATAGTAGCTGCATTGAAGAATCATGGCATTTTGGGACTAGACCTACTCATACAAATGAATACAGTTTTGGATCTGCGAAGACTAGAGTTGCGAACTCCAAAAGGGACCATTGCATGCAAAGATCACCAAGGAAGATCATTCTGCTGCAGAATAGTTGCACAGCAGACAAGTACTATCCCGGCTGGCTGTGAAGTAATTCTACCTGGCGAAGTCAAGAGCACACAACATCTGTGTGGAACAGGACTATTAGAAGGACCGCAGGATGGTACAGAAATATCGGGCAAAGGCTTGATTGTTGCTCGAGCTGTCGTAAGTGCAGATGCAGAAGTATTACCTGTACGAATTCTGAACACGACAGAACAGAATAGAGTTATCAAGAAGGGAACATTTGTAGCTAGTCTGTCATCACTGAAGGAAAAGGAAATCACGGTATCGGAAGTCGATGATAAACGTCCCTCCACAGGCGTTCCAGAGCACTTACATGACCTCTTGACCAGAACTACGCAAAATGTTCCAGGGGAGTATCAGAAATCGGTTGCCAAATTATTAGAAGACTTCAGCGATGTCTTTTCTACGGGTCCACTCGACATTGGCAGAACCAACTATGTACAGCACAGCATCAACACAGGAGATACACGACCGTTCAGACAAGCCCACAGGAGATATCCTGCTCAACAAAGGGAGGAAATTGACCGGCAGGTACGAGATTTGCTGAAGCAAGGTTTAATAGAACCTACTTCAAGTCCCTGGGCATCAAATGTGGTCTTGGTATCCAAGAAAGATGGAAGCAAACGATTCTGTGTGGACTACCGTCAACTGAATGCAAGCACCATAAAAGACGCATATCCGCTGCCAAGAATCAATGACACCCTGGATGCGTTAGGAGGGGCAAGATGGTTCTCTACACTCGACTTGGCCAGTGGCTACTGGCAAGTTGAATTAGATGAGGAAGCAAGGCAGAAATCAGCGTTCTTTGCAAACGGTGGATTATACACATGGCGTGTTATGCCTTTTGGGCTATGTAATGCACCGGCCACCTTTGAACGACTGATGGACCGAGTGGTAGCTGGATTGAAGTGGGAGATCTTGCTAGTGTATCTTGACGATGTGATAGTGTATGGCAGGACAATAGAGGACGAACTGGAAAGGCTTCGGTTGGTGTTCCAACGTTTGAGAGAAGCAGGTCTCAAATTGAAACCGTCAAAGTGTCATTTGTTCTGCAGAAGTGTTCAATACCTCGGTCATGTGGTCTCGGCTGAGGGCGTCAGCACAGACCCAGAGAAAGTAGAAGCTGTACGCAACTGGATAACCCCGACTTCAGTCTCTGAACTTAGAAGTTTCATGGGCCTAGCATCCTACTATCGGCGGTATGTCAAAGGATTTGCAGAGATAGCCAGACCCTTGCATCAATTGATGGAAAAGAACAGACGATTTGAATGGACCGGTGAATGCCAGTTCGCTTTCGAACAGCTCAAGGAACGTCTAACAACCTCACCAATTTTGGCATATCCAGAGCCAGATGGACAGATGGTTTTAGACACCGACGCTAGCAACTTCGCAGTAGGCGCAGTTCTCTCCCAGATCCAGGATGGGCAAGAAAAAGTCATCGCCTACGCAAGCAAAACTCTCAAGAAGGCGGAAAGAAATTACTGTGTCACAAGGAAAGAACTACTAGCCATCGTTATCTTCCTCAAACATTTCCGCCAGTACTTGTACGGTCGTCATATCACCGTGAGAACTGACCACGGATCCCTTAGGTGGTTGGCTAATTTCAAGGAACCCGCTGGACAACTAGCCCGATGGCTCGAGATAATTTCAGAATATGACATGGATATCGTGCATCGACCTGGAAGGAACCATACTAATGCTGACAGCATGTCCCGACGACCATGCAAGCAGTGTGGGCGTGAAGATGACGATCCAGCATCAGAACAGGAACAAGTGAGATTATTGTCAGTGGATGCTGAACAAGAGAAGAAGGAATTGCGCAATCTACAGAGAAATGATGAAGACGTGAACCCAGTACTACAGGCGAAGCAAATTGGACAAAAACCCACAGATGAGCAGACATCCGCCTGGTCACAAAATGCTAAACGTCTCTTAGAGTACTGGGATGTGCTGGAAGTGAAGAGTGAAATTCTCTACCGAAGGTGGGAATCAAATGACGGGAAAAGCATACGATGGCAGCTGATCTTGCCTCGAACCATGGTACAAGAGGTAGTGAAGGAAATGCATTCAGCAACTGTCGCTGGTCATTTTGGCATTAGAAAGTGCCTGGATAGAGCCCGACTGAAGTATTTCTGGGTAGGAATGACAGCAGATTTCCGTTCTGCAATACGACAGTGTGACACATGCGCAAGAAGGAAGACAAGTGGACGGCAAACTAGAGCACCGTTACAACAACGAATCAGTGGATTACCAATGGACCGCATTGCTTTAGACATCCTTGGTCCATTACCAGAGTCTACAAAAGGTAACAAGTACATCTTAGTTATCGGTGATTATTTCACCAAATGGATGGAGGCGTTTGCTATACCTGATGAACGAGCCGAAACGGTGGCAGAGAAATTGGTGAAGGAAGTTCTATGTAGATTCGGCGTCCCTTCAGCCATTCATTCCGACCAGGGAAGGAACTTCGAGTCGGACGTCTTTAAAGAGGTTTGCCGTTTGATGGGTATGAAGAAGACTAGGACGACGTCCTATAACCCAAAGTCCGATGGGCTTGTCGAAAGATTTAATCGGACCCTCCTCAACACCGTAGCATCTATGATGGATCCACAACCAAACCAACGCGACTGGGATCAGTACATTCCTTTTGCGACAGCAGCGTACCGGAGCAGCCCTCAAGAATCCACTGGGGAAACTCCGAACATGCTCATGCTAGGGAGAGAGGTAACATTGCCCGTGGACCTGGTAATGCCACCTACCCCTGATGACGAAAAGGTAGACACGGATTATGCCTCTAGACTTAGAGATGTACTGCAGACAGTCCATGAAAGGGCAAGGCAGAATTTGAAGGACGCGGGAAGCCGACAGAGAACATTGTACAACCGCAAGGCAAGAGAGACTGAGTTCGAAGTAGGCCAATTCGTGTGGCTGAGAAAGAAGACTAGAAAAAAGGGTGTGTCGCCGAAGTTGCAACCAAGATGGCTCGGACCCCTTCTTATAGTGTCGAAACTCTCTGCAGTCACGTTTCGCCTTCAACAGACTCCTAGATCCCAACCACTTGTTGTCCATGCTGATCGCATGAAGAAGTACCAGGGAGTTGAACTACAAACCTGGCAATTCAGACGGCCAGAATCAACTACAGAACCTGACAGAGAATAATTCTTTGGCCATAAAGAAAAAGAAATGTATTCCGCTTTGACCATGCACTCTGTTGTATATTCGTGTGATGAATGATGAGGAAAATTAAAAAGAAATTAATTTCTTTTCTATCGCCTTCTTAACTATTGATTAATTCCAAATTGTGAGCTCTGAACTACCAAATATTTTGTGTTCCTTTCAAATTTTACAACCCAGGATCATGGTGAGCGACGACGAGATAAGCATTTGCAGCAAGATGTCCAACAATGATTTTTCCTGCGGGGAGTGCAACAAGACATTTGAGAAACTACCACAGTTAAACAGACACCACAGAGAAACACATGTGAAGAGATTCAGATGCACTAAATGCGACTACCGATGTGGAAGAAAAGGTGATATGGACAGACATGAAGCAACACATGCGGAGCCGGTACCCGTCAGAAAGCACGGAAAGACACCAATATATACCCCAGGAGCTAGGTCCCAGTCGGCTAGGTCACCAGACAGGAGACATCGCTCGAGATCCCCGAGGAGCAAGGAAAGATCTCCCCGGACATTGACTCGGTCGCCACGGAGCTCAGAAAGGTCTCCACATACATCTAGGTCATCGCCGAATAGATCACCAAGGACCCCAGCTCGAAGGAGCAGAAGCCGTTCCCATCCACGGACTGTATCTAAGACGTCGCAGTCTTCGCAGAGGAGTAGCCAGGAAAGGCCTCACCCAAGAAATTCTAGATCTCCTGCGAGGGACGACCGTCGTCGATACAGCGACGCCTGTTGTCAGACCGAAGACGAGGGAGACCTCCGGAAACGTGTGAGGAATCTGGTGACCAAGTTGAGAGGAGCTGGACATGATGGCGGATCGGTTCTGGAATCTAACACAACATCCTTCAAAATACCCCAAAATGTAGTTTTCACCCGCAAGACCGAGAGGTATATCTCCAGAAAGGGGGAACTGGTCGAAATCTACACCGAAGAAATTAAAAGATTACCAGAAGAATCATGAACATTTAAAATGAGAGGAAAACATTTGAACTGTCGAGAAGACTTATGCATGGACTTAAGTTATTGCTTCTTGCATTGTGTTTTACATGAGTTCGAGATTATTGTTTTGATATCGTAAAATCCAAGATGCGGAAAAGGATTTCATTTAGTTTAGTACTTGTAATAAAAGAGAGAAGATGAAGACTCATAGAAGACAACTTGTATAGCTAATATTAGTCAAGTTATAGTTCTGACTATTTTTAATGTTTAACCTTTTGTTGGTGTTATTAGTACGGTTGGAAAGTTAATTAAGCTCGGAGACCGAGCTTATCGAAGGGGGGAGTTGTGTAACGAAATGTTGTTTCATACTTGATTCAAATTATTTTTCTAGAGAGGAAAATGACCAAAATGTTACTTTGATACATTCAGAATGAGGATTTAATCGTTCGTAGCTGTATTGTAAATTTAGTAATCGATTTCTTTTGATCGATTCATTAAGAAACCAAAGTAGGTTCTT
The DNA here is from genome assembly GCA_025618425.1 of Heliocidaris tuberculata. Classification (NCBI taxonomy): domain Eukaryota; kingdom Metazoa; phylum Echinodermata; class Echinoidea; order Camarodonta; family Echinometridae; genus Heliocidaris; species Heliocidaris tuberculata. Next base: position 46,026,977 of record CM046834.1, on the reverse strand, counting down.
GCTAATATTACATGTTTGGATTATAAAAATGTTCTTGGGGCCAATAGAATCAGCATTTCTATTATGTTATATAATTATTATTATGTAACTGTTGTACATTTATGCATGTTATATATTTGATTGTAAAAAAATAGGCCTCAAATGTTTTTTAGAGCTAATAATTCAGTAAGCATATTTCTTCAACTGTTTTTAACATTAACAGTAAATTGACCGGGTGAATGAGGCTTTCTTGAAATGTTGTCGGGTTGGGTTTACCAATTATCACTGATATAGTAAGCCTTGCCACAGCACTGAAGTTTGCCAACCTTGTTGTCAAACCAGACGGAAACTTTGGGCTGATTTGTCTTGTATACCTGCTGTGTCAGAAGACCAATTGGTGAGCAATGAATAAGTAAAGTTCCTTGGAAACTCAGTTCAAATTGTTTGCCTTGTTCCTTCGTTTAAATCTCTTGTGATGTGAATGGATGAGAAGTACTGACGAGCAAGAAATAAAAACCATGCATGGTCTTCGCACTCCAAAAGTCAGAAAACCATACATGGTCGTGCGGTCTTCATAAGTTAGAAAACCATACATGGTCGTGCGGTCTTCAAAAGTGCCAGAAAACCATGCATGGTCGTGCGGTCTTCATAAAGTAGAAAGGAGAAACTGACATGGTTGTGCGGTCCTCTTGAACTGAGAAAGCAGTTGACATGGTCGTGCGGTTCTGAGAGAAAGACAAAGGAGTTGACATGGTCGTGCGGTTCTGAGAGAAAATTAGGCATGGCCATGCGGTAGTGCTATAATTTGAGAGAGAGGCATGGTCATCGCGTGTCTTTGGTAACCCAGGAAAAATAATTTACACAAGTAAATACGACGTGGTCATCTTGAACAATACACGTTGAGGGAGACCAGGGAGCGAACACTTAACACCCCCCGGGGGGGGGGGGGGCACTCACGTATATTGGTGGTACGGGGACGTGCCGCTTTGATGACCCCCTTTTTCAGACCCCGATTTCCGTTCTCTAGATACTCAGTTCCGCTCAGGAGCCGCTCAGCCCCGCTCTGAAGACCCCCGTTATGAAACATATCCGTTCGCATGCAGCCGGGAGCGTGGCGGAGGCAGTGGTCGCTCGACCTGGTCTCGCGCCCTAGGCCCTTTCGTCGCGCGAGCCTTGAAAGCTGCTCCAGCTAGCTAGCTACTAGCGCTACACGGCGCGGCCCGTCCCGAGATCCTGCGATAGCGAAGGTGTACCGCCGATAAAGCGAGGTTAGTTTTGTAGTTCCCTAGACCCTGTTTTTCACTCTGCCCAATAGATCATAGTTCCCAAGACTTTACACCTTGAAGTCAGTTCCTTAGACTCCTTTTCGGGGATTCGTGAGGCACACCCCCGTCCGATCGAGTGCCCCCCCCCCCCCGGGTTAACACCCCGCTTGACCAGTTTAAAAAGTTTAACTTGGCAACCCAGAATGATTGTCGTACTTTGATAATACTGTTAGATTTTTTCTTTCATGTTTATATTACTGTTGTTAATATATATTTTTTAAAATGCAGTTCTGCATGGGGGAGTCAGGGAGCTGCATGGAGGCATTATTATGATATTCTCTGTTTGATAGAGTACTGCCATATTAATAAGTATAATATATATCAATTTGTTTTGTTTGCGAAGCATTATGCAAGCTCCACGTGCATACATATGTAACACATGGAAATAAAACACCCAGAAGAAGATGGTAATTGAGGGTTTTTCCACTTTATTCCTCCCGTCGTACGGAGTGTGACAATAAAGAACGATCGAGTTGAAGAACAACAATAAGAAGAAAAAAAAAAGAACCCCGACTACTTCATGCCCATAAAGCAAGTGACAAGATCAGCCTTCATTCTTTTAACTGACACTGATGACTGCACAGTATCTCTTAAAAAGGAGAGAACTTTCTCAAGACTTAGACCCCGTTCTCACTCACTTTGAAAGTGGACTTTTGGAGCGGTCTATCTAAGACCCGTTCCTCAGGAACGGTTCTTAGGTGAGTGTGAACGGTCAAAGTGGTCCAGGAAGTGGTCTTCTGGACCGCTCCAGAAGACCACCTCGGGGAGGTGGTCTTGAGGAACGGGTCTTATTAAGAGCGGTATGGACCGCTCTAAACGTGCAATGTGAACGAAAGCGTACTTCAACCGGAAGTGAGCCAGTGACGTTCCGCGCACAAAACAAAGCAAAAGCAATCGATCGGGCAGCCGGCAGGCACGCTACGGTACATCAGTTTGTATTCCGCGCGAAAAATTTGACCCGCTGAACTGAGCTGCCATAGCAACAAGGCCACTTTGAATCGTGGAGCGGTTTGAGCGAGAAAAACTGCTCGGAGTGTGAACGCTAGCAAACCGTTCCTCAAGACCCGTTCCTCTGGAGCGGTCTTACTAAGACCACTTTCAAAAGTGAGTGAGAACGGGGTCTAAGACCCCGTTCTCACTCACTTTGAAAGTGGACTTTTGGAGCGGTCTATCTAAGACCCGTTCCTCAGGAACGGTTCTTAGGTGAGTGTGAACGGTCAAAGTGGTCCAGGAAGTGGTCTTCTGGACCGCTCCAGAAGACCACCTCGGGGAGGTGGTCTTGAGGAACGGGTCTTATTAAGAGCGGTATGGACCGCTCTAAACGTGCAATGTGAACGAAAGCGTACTTCAACCGGAAGTGAGCCAGTGACGTTCCGCGCACAAAACAAAGCAAAAGCAATCGATCGGGCAGCCGGCAGGCACGCTACGGTACATCAGTTTGTATTCCGCGCGAAAAATTTGACCCGCTGAACTGAGCTGCCATAGCAACAAGGCCACTTTGAATCGTGGAGCGGTTTGAGCGAGAAAAACTGCTCGGAGTGTGAACGCTAGCAAACCGTTCCTCAAGACCCGTTCCTCTGGAGCGGTCTAACTAAGACCACTTTCAAAAGTGAGTGAGAACGGGACTACATGGCTGGTGAGCTGAGTGTGGTGCTTCTTTTTGTTTCAAACAGAAAGCTAAAGTACAGAAAAATGCCAGAAGATTCTGGACTAATCCATTCCAATGACGGGGGGGGGGGGCTATTTATAAAGGAGGGACAATTCATGTAAAACTTGTTTTGCTCTGTTACACACTTCCCTGCTTAATTGAGTGGCGTCCCGACACTCAGGCTACAAAAATTAATTACACTAAATTCCCTTTATAACTTGTCACCATACACCTGTTTCAGATTTTATAACCCTACCACCTTGCCAATATGCAAACTAATATTAATCGTGCGATTAAAAAATAAATTGCATAACACAGAACATGAAAATTCAAATCGTAACACAATTGGCCTGTAGCAGCTCTACGTCAGCTGGTATTTTTAATCAATTTTTTTTCGTCTAATGAACTTTTTCAGAAAGTGCGTATCATTTTCCCCAGGGAATCGTTTCGCGGCAGCAGCCACCTTGTTTGTGAACATTAAATTTTTCCCACGGGCACGTGCTTTGCTGGCACGCGTCGACCGTGGAGGTCCACGTGCGTTTTTGGTCACGCCCTTTTGTTTTCGCCTAGTGCGTCATAACGGATGCGCGTATCCTGCTTTTTTCTTTGGCTTGTGCATTAGCGATACGATTCCTTGGTGTTTTTAATCAGTTTTTGTGATAATTTTATGCTTTTTATTCAATGATCATTTCATTGCATTGGAAAGTATTCTAATGTGTATAAAGAATTTTTATTATTTGTTCTTAATCTTATTGTAGATATTTTTGGTGGTAATCCAATTTCTTGTGTAAATAGATTTTTGGTCTCTATTTTAGCACAATTTTGTCCTACTGGGACATTTTTTCTCTTCTTAAGGGATTAGCCGTGATTGGTCAGTTTTATAGTGTTCTTATTGGTGCGTATTAGAACAATTTGATTGGGTAGAAGTCAAGCTTGTTAGGGAACTTTAGTCAGTCGCCTCTTAACCACCGGGGAGTGCGGACCTTTCAGGTTTTTTTTTCCGTTACTCCCACGATCGATTTATCTATCGCCTTATTGGATTTATAAGGAATTTTATATATTTTAATTCGGGATCGAATTTCTGGCCTAGATTCTATCTGCATTCGAGCCATTCGAGACTTAGACTTATTACGTCTCTACATTATCAGCTGCTAGAACGATTTAACATCCCTAGATTTTTATCAGCGTTTATTTCGTCATCGAACTGAACTTTACTGGTCTAACTTCGTCACTGCAAATTCAACGTCATCGAACTTTCATCGCCATCGACATCAACATCGACTTTGGTAACCTTTTCATCTTAGACTTACGTTTTCTGCATTATCAGCCACTAGAACAATTTAGCATCTCTATTATCAGCGTTTATTACGTCATCGAACCTTCATCGACATCAACATCGACACCAACTTCGAACCTTTGTAGCCTTTTCACCTTAGACTTACGTTCTGCATTATCAGCCACTAGAACAATTTAGCATCCCTACATCAGCATTTATTTCGTCATCGAACTGAACTTTATCTACTTCGTCACTTCGACTTCGAATTCAGCGTCATCGAACTTTCATCGCCATTCGACATCAACATCGAGCTTTTAAGTTTTGTAGCCTTTTCACCAACCTTCGTCGATTCAGCATTATTGCACTTCATTAAACTTTTTCGAGCTTTAGACTAGATCTACATCTTTTCATTCAACGACATCACCAAGTCTTCTCGCGTAAGTCACTTGCAGCCAGCATTTCTTTTAGATCTTGAACTTTAATCTGAACTCAGAACTCTAGTCTAAATCAGCAGCAATTTTTTCACGGACTTTTAATTCCACCTTGTATCATTTTATTCATTTCGCCAGATCTAGATTCTTATAATAAAAAAGGAAAAAAGGGAATTTCTTTTGTTTTGGTATTTTAATTTATTGTCGGCATCAAAAACGTAGTCTTTATCTTCTTAGTTTTATTTTCACCATTCCTCAAATTTACATCCTTTCCCGACGATTTTTTTTTCCCTTTAAAGGCCTACCCGCAGCACTAATACGAACTTTCAGGTCTCATGACGAGAATCACAGAAAACATATCTAGTGCATACATGTAACTCAACTGTTTCAGTCCTACACTCCTCACTACGCAATACTAGACTCATGACGAGGCTCCTAGCATTGACATCAGACTAAGTGCTAACCGACTGATCCTAACAGTTCTAGAGTCTACTGCCAATCCTTTGTTATCGACATAAGGCTTCATATTACAGGCGTCTCTCACAAACCAAATGATTTTAACAGTATATACACCCTATAAACCTATACCCAGTGTCATTTCTAGACCTACACGAAACAATTTAATACTTTCACAAAATACCCATCAGGTAAATAATCTGTGCTTCGTTACGATCATGGATATCACTATCACCATTGCAATTCACAAAGAAATCCTAGTAACCTATGGCTAACATTCAACGCTACCAATTTGCTCTTTCCAGCCTCCTCACAAGGTTAACAGAAAAACAAAGGTACGGAGAAACTCTTTTACTGTTCCGAATAGTCAACCCGTATTTCTCTCATGCAATTCCGGTCTCATGTCGAGGTTTTCGGAATTAACATTAAATACTTCAACCCGACTAATTCTAACAGCAATTCCAGGCAATTCCTAATAATATCAATATGAAACAATGCAATACAATATCCATAACAAACTATACACGCCTCAGTTACCGCACAAAAATTGCTGACCAAAAAGATTAAATAAAATATTACGGACATAGGCTCCCCTGCTTTTTCAAAAGCAGTCTCTAAAACCAACAAACCAACAAAATGTGCGTACCCTTAATTAACACTTTCCAATAAATTTACACTTTATGTCCCCAAATTTCAAAGCAAGAAATATTCCGACTATTCATTATTGACAAAGCCATCAAAGCTAGAGCTGCATACATGCTCTACTCATACTGTAATCCCTCCTATCAATATATAAAATATCGGTGTCTCTGGATTCCAACATCCTGTGGCTCCACCCAACCGACCAAAGTTACATACAATAGAGGTTTGGACTGTTCCAAAACACAGCATTACTATGATACTTCGCACAACATCTGAATAGCAATATTCCTCTGACAGACACAATCTTAACCAAATAAACTAAAAATTATGTCCTCAAAAATCATTCCGACAGAGACCTCGAAACAAATTCAATGTAGCCTACAATTAAAATATCAAAACCGACCTAGCTACAGCTCTCGTAACCATACACACAATTACCATGGTTACGCCTTAACCTACAGTAATATTTACAAAACTTCAACGTCCCAGATCAAAGTTGACGGAATCCTCCGCTGAAGAAGCTGCACAGAAGGCCAGGGCTTTGCAGAGGTGAAAATCCTGTCCACTATGCCATCATTGCCATGTTGATAAAAGTATTCAAATGTCCATTGATCATGACAAATAATTCACACATTGATGTCAACCACTCTGGAATCGAGGTTTCCAGGTCCCCTGGTGATCTAAGCAATTCACTGATCACATCAGTCCTGCGCAGTCAGGGTTCTTGCGTGACGACGTCCCATCTGGAGGAATCCTGTCCGTGACGCCAAAATGTAACACATGGAAATAAAACACCCAGAAGATGGTAATTGAGGGTTTTTCCACTTTATTCCTCCCGTCGTACGGAGTGTGACAATAAAGAACGATCGAGTTGAAGAACAACAATAAGAAGAAAAAAAAAAGAACCCCGACTACTTCATGCCCATAAAGCAAGTGACAAGATCAGCCTTCATTCTTTTAACTGACACTGATGACTGCACAGTATCTCTTAAAAGGAGAGAACTTTCTCAAGACTAAGAGACTACGTGGCTGGTGAGCTGAGTGTGGTGCTTCTTTTTGTTTCAAACAGAAAGCTAAAGTACAGAAAAATGCCAGAAGATTCTGGACTAATCCATTCCAATGAAGGGGGGGGGGGCTATTTATAAAGGAGGGACAATTCATGTAAAACTTGTTTTGCTCTGTTACACATACACTATTAAATTGAACCTATATGGGCATTAGCAATTCGCAACAACCCACATACAGGACTAGCTTGTTTTCCCCACTAGAATATGCAAGTGTCATGATTAGTAGATAGAATGGCTATTTAGAAATAAATGTTCGCCATCATATACTCAATTGTGTTAAAAATGTCCAAGATAAAGAAAGAGAGAGAGAGAGGGGGGGGGGGAGGGAGAGTAACAAAATAATAAAGACATATAGATGAATAATTAAGTATATTTAGGCAAAATCAGAAAGGAAAGTGGTAAAAAAAATCTTTAAAAAGATTTATTACCAAATCCCAAAACACCAACAACAGCTATTGTTCTGAATTCGTTGTGTTCGCTTTTGATGAGGACTTTATAGAAGGTTGTCGTTGGAGCAATAATATTGTCGCATAAATAAGCATTTATCGACGGAGCAGATGTCGGCGGAGCAGTTGTCGCATGAACAATTGTTGCGGAGCAATGATATGGTCGCATATTTTCTTCGACGGAGCTAATGTCGCGGAGGAATTGTCGCTTGAATGGAGCAAATGTCGCTCGATCGGAGGCTTTCGGAGCAAATGTCGATGGAGAAAATGTCGACGGAGCAATTGTCGCAGGAGCAATTGTCGCATATATTAAGAAGATAGATTAAAGGAAAAACAAATAAATACATAAGGAAAGAGAAGAGAATATATAGGAAAAACATAATGAAAGAGAAGAGGTTATATAAATTAAAGATTAATTTTTGATATTCTGTTTTCTTTCCTTATGTATTTCTTTCCCTTTCCTTTAGTCACTTTCTTCTCTTCTTATGTATTTATTTGTTTTGCCTTTAATCTATCTTCTTCTCTTTCCTTATTCTTTGTTTCCGTTTTTATAGCGGCATCTTCTCTATCTGGCCTGATGTATTTCTTTGTTTTTCCTTTATATCTTCGTTTTTCCTTTAACCTATCTTCTTCTCTCTATGTATATCTTTGTTTTTCCATTAATCTCCTCTGCTCACTCCATATGATTTCTTTGCTTTTCCTTTAATCTATATCATGTGCTCTCTCCTTATGTATTTCTTTCAAGTTTTTCCTTTAATCTTTCTTCTTCTCTTTCCTTTTTCTTTGTGTTCCCTTTTTAAATAGCATCTTCTCTTTCAGGCCTGATGCATGTATTTTTTATTTTTTATTTTTTGGTTGTTTTTTCTTTAACTCTATCATTGTACCTGCTCCGTTTTGTAACTTTTGCAATTATTGATTGCTGTATATTTTTTATTACAAGAAATCAAGAATCATACACTACATCAGCATAATCAAATAAAGTCACTGTGGATTGATCAGCATAATGTGAGCGTCTGCAAAAGGGCGCCTGGCTGGAATACTCCCCATGCAGGGAGTGGAAAAGGTACATGTGTGCGGGCAAGCAATGAATCCGATGACCGGGTAATATGTCTGTAAAACGCTTAGAGACATCGTATATAGATGTATTAGGCGTTACATAAATCCAGAATATTATCATTATCATTATAAAGGAAGAATGTGATTGATAAATCAATTCTAAGATAGGTACATTCAAACAATTACGAAGACGGCACCAAAAAGGGGGGGGGGGCAGAGGGGGCACGTGCCCCGGTTGGCACTTGAAGCCGGGGGGCACAAAAAACGCAAAAGAGAGGGTTATTTACGCCCAATGCGTATATAGAAATGGTGTTATAGGGTTTGAAATGCGAAAAATTTATTAAGCTCGGTCGCTTTGCTGCCTCGCATAATTATGTTCAAGATCTAGCTATTTCGCGTCCCAAATGGCGTTTTTAAAGTGTTAACCATTGATTGACTCTAGATGCTTCGCCCCCCCCCCCTCCCACCCTCGCATATAAGGCAGAAGCTTGTTAAACGTTGCACCCCATGATGGTATATAAGTGCATAAAAGGCACTTTCAAAGTATAGAACATTCGAAAGAAATCATAAATTTGCCTTGCGATTGTTTTATTAAATTCCTCATATATATTTCTTCAGGGTTTTCATTTAATTTGCGCCCCCAAATAGGACTGTTCAAAATTTCAAAAAAAATCTATTACTATATAGGTGACCTATATAGGTTGCTGTATTCCCTTGGATTTTTTTTTTCTTAAGGTATAAAATACAAAAGAAATTTCAATTTGAGGGGTGAAAAGGGAAAAAAAAATCTGCCTCTCGGTCGCGTTGCTCCCTCGCTTCAATAACTCATCAGATTTGGGCCAATAACCCCGGGTTATGTGCATCAAAACTCGATCGCTACTGGAGCTTCGCCCTGCATGCGTGTGGAGTTACCATGACAGTTGCTCCCCTTTGCATGGCTGATCTATTGAAAGGATCCTCGTAAGAGAAGCGCGGTCCGCTGTGAATTACTGAACGCAAATTTTACTGCTTGCAATGCGGACTATTTTAGTGCCAGTACCGTACAAACTAGTGGTTCGCGGGTGCGCGCAAACCATAAAAAAAAGGGGGGAAAGTCATTTTTGTGGTTGAATAGAGCTAAGAAAATATGCACACATTGAAAGGGGAAAAAAAGAGGGAAGAGAAAAAAGAAAAGGAAAAGGAGAAAAGAGAAAGTAGAAGAAAAAGAAAAGAAAAAAGAAAAGGGAAAGGAAAGGAAAAAACAGAAATAAAAGAAGGAAAAGAAAAGGGAAGGGAAGAAAAAGAAGGAAAAACTGGCGAATTTTTGTTTGCTCGCTCGCTTCGCTCCCTCGCAAGAACACTGGAATTTCAATATTCGGGCAAAAGGCATCGATCCCCCTTCGGCAATGGGCTGTAGCCCCCCCCCCCCCTCCCCCGCCCCGCCCATTTTCAAACTTCCGATATTCATATTCGGGCAGCAAGGTACATTATCCAAATATTTGGGAAGCAAGGTTCATCGTTAATAATATTATGTAACTTGTGAATATAACTTACGTACATTTCCACCAAGAAAAGTTTTTAAAAATTTTGCTCGCTCGCTTCGCTCGCTCGCAAGAACACAGCATTTTAATATTCGGTCAAAAGGCATCCCCCTTCGGCAATGGGCTGTAGCCCCCCTCCCCCGCCCCGCGGATTTTCAAAGTTCCGATATTTATATTCGGGCAGCGAGGTGCTGGAATATCCAATATTTGGGAAGCAAGGTTCTCAGATAATTATTATGTAACTTGTGTATGTAACTTTTTACTACTAAAAGTTTTTTTTTTAAAATTTGCTAGCTCGTTTCGCTCGCAAACGTTTAGAAATTGAAAAGTTGATATTCGGGGAAAAGGCGTCCCCTTCGGCAATGGGATGCAGCCCCGCCCCCCCCCCCCCGAGGATTTTCAAAGTTCCGATATTTGGGCAACCACCACTTCATTTTCGGGCGGCGAGGGTCAGAATATATATCCACATATTTGGGCAGCGAGGTTCCCAGATAATTATGTAACTTCTGTGGGTAAATTCTGTACATTTTCACTACGAAAAGTAAAAAAAAAAAAATTGCTAGCTCGATTCGCTCGCAATCATTTAGAAATTGAAAAGTTGATATTCGGGCAAAAGGCTTCAGCCCCCTCCGTGTGCAAAATGGGCCCGTATGATAAAGATCTATACATCTACCAGTGGCGGATTCAGGGGGGGGGGGCAATCCCGGCCCGTGCCCCCCCCCCCTTTTGAGGGAAAACAATGCAATGTGCCCCCTCCTTTTCGAGCAGAAAACCTTTTATTTTTTTTATTTTTATTTTTTTTGCTTGTCAGAGAATTATGGAGGGGAACGGAACTGGACCCCATAACCCCCCCCCCCCCCCCCACTGAGCGACTTTTTGAGGGCTGGCGAGAGACCAAAAAAATATGGGTCTCCCTCCAAGCAGTTTCCCAAAGTTGACAATCCTGCATTTGTGTGCCCCCCCCCCCCCTTATACGAAATCCTGGATCCGCCCCTGCATCTACGATCGATTTTCTTTTATTATTTGTGAGGGGGATTAGGGTGCAGCATTTTTGTCGGCAAATTTGGGTGTCACACCCTAAAAATTTATCAGCAAATTTGGGTGTCATACCCCCCCCCCCCCCCATTCAAAATGTTCTAGCGACGCCCTGGCTGTTAGTTACGTTATAGACTCTATAATTATAAGTACTTTGTTCGACTTTTATATCCAATAAAGACGACCTACAAGTCATTATGTGAGCCGGTCTCCCCATGATTTTGAAGTTTCAGAAGTAAAATTATTTGTGATGTATTGGTCAGAAATTTGGGGTAAAATGCTCTGAAATAAGGCAGAGATTGCACCAGAGAGCATCTAAAACCTGAGCTTCCAGGGCCCGCTTAAGGGCCCTGGACCTCGGCCGCAAGTGACTCCGCGTTTCGCGCTCGTGATGTGCGCTTCTCGCACATTATCTTGTTTCTTAAGGTGCGAACCCCCTCCTAAACATGCTATAAAAAAAAAGCTTATACGGGCTTGATTGCGGACCAAAAGTGGAAAAACTTATTGAAAGGGGTAGTACAAAATATCTGGATCTAAAAATTCGAACTATGCAGCACATAATTATATGGACGTACTAGATGGCTAGCTTTGGCCCCTTGCTTATTATTAGACCAATTGGTTATTAAACCAAATGATGATTAGACCAAACGGTAAAATGGTAATTGGACGAAGTGATAATTAGACCAAATGTTAATAAGGCCAATTAGACGAAATGGAGTAGACCAATTGAAAATGGACCATATGGTAACTTTGGACCAATGATGGTATAGACGAAATGGCTATTGGCCCTACTGGTTATTGGACGAAACATCGATTCGACGATATGTTGATTAGACCAAATGTATAATGGACCAACTGATATTAGACCGAATGATCATTAGACCATATGAGGATTAAATGGTATTGGACCAAATGGTGAAATTTCAAGGGGAAAAATTTACCCTAATTTTTAGGGGCCGTCTGACACCCCATCCCGACGGAAATTTTTGTCAGTTTTGTGTGTTTTGTATACCTGTCCAGTCATACTACTTCCGACTACTTCCTACTGACAAAGTTTGGTGCATGGGGGAGATGGGGTGAAATCGATCCGACTTTGGGGTCTCTTTGGGGGGCTCTGGGGGCTAAACCCGGCGGCTACGTTCAGGCTGACAACCTTTTTGTCAGTGACTTAGGTGCGGTTTATCGGGGCGATTCTATCTTCTAATCGGCGACGCAAATTAAGTCCCTGATTAGCTTACCAGTTACCGGCCGTAACCCTCGATAAACACGAACGCGACTTGATTACCTCATTAGCTTACCAGACTTGAGTCCCGCCAAAAGGTGGGATTTGATTACCGTTTGAGCCAGATACGCGACTCTAGTACCGGCGATAAACACAACGCGATTTGATTCGCGAATACATCTCGCAACTTCACACTCCCGTTTCACACTCCCGTTAGGACGAAAGCGCGCGCCTACTAGCCTACTAGCTAACTAAACAGCACAGTACACGTGCTGAAAAGGCGCGCGCCGGAATTGACCTTTACTTCCTAGGTCATTTAGCTGGATCCTGCGCGATGCAAAGCAACGGGCTATGAGTCGCGACGATAAACACGGCATCCTGAGAAACCGCATTCATGGGCGCGATCGTATCCGCGACTCTATTCGCGAATCAAGTACCCTTTTCTAATTTCTAGAAAACGATAAACACACCCTTAGATGGTCTATACAACTTTAAGGGGTCAAATCTTATAGGTAAAATGGGGTGACTATTTCGGGACAGGCTCCTAGACTATAACTACGCCCGAAATTGATATACGCGCAAAATTAAAGTCCATATTTGACATAATAATAAAATTAAGGGGTTCTCGATCTCCCATATATATACAGACGTGACAACAATTTTCAGAATACCACCCCGGTACCACCCCTGGGTGTAATTGTCTTAGTTAGGTCTTAGGGGTAATCGTCCTACGGGTACTTAACCTGGGGGTAATTGTCGGCGGGGTGATTTGTAAAGGGGTACTTTGTCCTAGAATTAAATCAAATCTCTATACTGTAGGCCCTGGGGCTGTTGGAATCCTTGGCGATATGGAGGCAAAATTTTGCCTCCATATCGCCGTAGGACGATTACCCCTAGCCCTAAGACCTAACTAAGACAATTACACCCAGGGGTGGTATTCTGAAAATTGTTGTCACGTCTGTATATATATATATGGGAGATCGAGAACCCCTTAATTTTATTATTGTGTCAAATATGGACTGTAATTTTGCGCGTAAATCAATGGAGGCAAAATTTCTGGTGGCGAGCGAAGCGAGCCAGAAAAACCGAGGCAGGCGCTTCGCTCGCCAGAAATTTTGCCTCCATATCGCCAAGGATTTCAACAGCGCCAGGGCGGCCTCGACAAGATCAGAGGCTAATACTGTACCGTGCGTGACCTTTATTTTATCCCTAGCCTATCCCTAGCCCGCATCCAGCCTATCTAGGTCCGCCGTATACACGTAGGCTTGCATGCGCGCCATCCACAGCTAGCTAGCTGCATCTAGCTGCATATTCATGCACATTACGCATGATCATTGGCAGTGCAGCTTTTTGCACGCAATATGCGCATGCATGCTGCATAAACGTACCACATGCAATAAAGCGTTGGAAAGATCACCAAGTAACGTGACAAGACCCACCCCCAAACTCATCTGTTTCTTCTCAACTTAATTCACCTTCAGAAGCTGTAAAATGGTAAGAAATAGACTCTGTAAATGAATTCGTCAATGCTATGCGTAAGATAGTAGATTTAGAAAGTAGAATATATTTGTCAATCTTCTTCAGTTCAGAATCAAGATCTTGTAACCGAATTTTTAATTTAATTTATGACATGGTCGTCATGGTCGTGGAGATGAATTGTGAAGTATGATGGGGAGCCCTAACTTAGACTATAGCTATGTCTGCGCACCTATGATAAAATGAACAAGAATTTCTTTGATATTCCTCTAATCTTAAGTTTCTAATGTTCCTGATATTCTAAAGAGTAAGTTTGCCAAAATTCTCATCAAAATTGGAGCAAGAACAATCCCATTTTCAACAGAAATGGCCGCTGCATGCCATGACAAGCCATCTATTCGAAATGATTTTTTGATATCACAAATTCGAATTTGTGATATATCAAAAAACATAATTTTTAATAGCAAAATGGCTTGCCATACAGCCATGTCATTTCAACATTGAAAAAACAATGGTGCCCATGCATGCCGTGTCTGCGCACTAATTCATTTTGATATCACAAATTCGAATTTGTGATATCAAAAAACAATTTTTAATAGCAAAAAGCCAAAATGGCTTGCCATACAGCTATGTCATTTCAACATTGAAAAAACAATGGTGCCCATGCATGCCGTGTCTGCGCACTAATTCATTTTACACGCAGCTCAGTGAGTTCAGGAGTTTTACTTTTGTCTTGATGTGAAATAAGACCCTTTTTTCAATATTTTGACTCGTTTGCATGAATACATATCGATAATAAAGATGAAAAGTTAATATTCTTACATGTAGCTCAACCAATGCGCATTTGGTTGAGCTTAGTATGCAAATTATGCACAAGCCATGTGGAGAGAGAGCTCTTAGCAGAACGTGCAGACTTGCTGGGCAGCTAGAGCAGGGGAGCGAACCTCCCTATGCATTATGGGTATGAAATGGGGGAAACTTCAAACGTTTTGGAATTGTTGAAAAACAGCTCTTCTAACATGGAACTTCTGTGATAATTCTTGGATTTATTTAGGAATATTTTCTCAAGCAAGGTATCACTTTGCCTTAAAGGCAGGCATGAAAATTTTCCGCGTATCCGCGGATTTCTGCTTTTTCCTCCGATCCTAGATTTTTTTCCGCGTATTTCACTTTTCCATTTAAAAAAAAATCCAATTTCCGCGCATATGCCATTGTGTATACACAGTAATACATGGGCATGCAATAAAGACGGAATCGGAGGCGATCCCTTAACTTACTACACATACATACTCGTACTGCACCTCGTGTCCGTGTATGCTCTCTACGTGCATGCGAAGGGATCGCCTAATAACCGCAGAGGATTTGTGTGCATACGCAAAATACCCCCGCCCGTAATTGCGCACTCGCATGAAGGCGGAAGGCTATTCATACTACAAGCAAATGCATGTTATTACATGTACACAGTCACACAACGCATGTGCAGTGCACATGTGTTTGCCAGTGCAGTCGCGACGTGATGTTTCAAGTGAGCGAATGATCTGTCTTTTGCCGAGTTGGATTGTAATATTAAAAGGATAAGCCTTGGAAATACCCAGTTTTATAGCAAGATTGTGGATAAGACTAAAGTTTGACTTCATCCCGGCATCTGGAAAAAAGTAAACGGCATGCATTTTGCAAGGTGTCTGATCATCGACGATGAGATGTTTTGATCGCTCTCGGCGGCTGTGTTGAACGCACGGCACGAAGTCACAACAACTACACATCGTCATTGAATATGAGGTTAAATATCTCACCACAGAATGCACTAGATTGCACAATTCTTAACCCCAAATTTGAAAAATTTCCCTACCGTGGGAGGGGGCATTCCCCCCTCCCACACCCTCCCCCGCTCGGTCGCTTCGCTCCCTCGCTTTGGTTCGCGAAAGTTTTTCAGTGTTTTTTTTTAACAGCACTTTTCATGCCTGTAAAGGGAAATCCAACCTTAGTAGCAAGTTGCTTTGAAAGAAAGAGGAAAAATCAGAGAAGCAGATTGGTGAAAGTTTGAACGAAATCGGACAAGCAATAAGAAAGTTATGAATTTTTGAAAGTTGTAATCACTATACATATGGGAATTTCAAATTGGCAGAATAGGTAATGTCACTGTGATGTAGCTGTGGACAACTCCCCCATTCGCTCCAACACACAAAATGACTAAAATGTCACTTTTTTCAAAATGTATTATGCAGTAGGATCTCTTTCTTTCATGAGGACCTATAACAATATGCTATCTCCAATATATTTTAAGTACTGCCCCGAGGGTAAAAGCGCCTCGAAGAAAACCGCAAATTAATGATATTTTTGTGTACGACAAATGGGAGAGTTGTCCACAAAAATGTCACAATCGAATTACCAAATTGCCAATTTGAGATTCGCATAGATGTAGTGATCTCATTTTTAAAACATCCATAACTTTCTTATTCCTTGTCCGATTTCTTTCAAAATTTCACCATCCTGTTTTTCTTATTTTTCTGCTTTCACATAAATCATCTCATTACCAAGGTTGGATTGCCCTTTAATCTGTATCGTTACTGTGTGTTTTGTGATGTTTTCTTTCATTTTAAGATACAAACTTCTATTTGACAGGCATCACATCTTTGCAGCAAGCAAGTACAAGTTACATAATATCAACAATACATGCAGTGTTAATTTATTTCAGTGATCGTCGCGTACCTCGGGCCGAGCCGGACCTGACCGCAGCTGCAAATTTGATTGGTATTGTCTTTGATCGATATTCTCAATCTCATTTATCAAAATCATTTACTTACGGAGAATAAGTGATTTCATAATTTAAAAGTTGCAAAACCGAAGTTGTGGTTTCTGGTGTTAACCTACAGGAAATTTTGACGGGGGCGATTTTTTTAGTTGCTCATGAAAAAATCGCCCTCGTGATTTATTTCATGGATGCGATTTTGTACGCTACGGAGGCGATTATCGCCTGTCGCCCCGTGTATTTTGAGCGCTGGACCGCTGGTCCGGGGCATCGCGTTGGGCTGTATCGAAGGTAAATATTCTTGTGTGTTTGCGAATAGCACCCAACCCAAATTCACCTAAATTTATTAAACCCCCACGTATAGAAATACACATGGCGTGTTTAGAGGACTGGCTTGTCAATATCAGATCCATGATCGGGTTTTGTTGCTTGTGATATACATACCCACGGCGCGAAATTTCATGCATTTCACGCGCGTGCGAAACTTCGCTGTTTTTTCCATAGCCAAATGACGTACCATGACTGACACCAAGTCATTTTTTTTACTGACAAGGATAGGATTATGACGCACACCTCGGTCACAAATTTGACCGACAAACCTTGTTAAATGACGCACACCTGGGTCACAAATTTGACTGACCAAACCAGGAAATGACGCACCCAAGTCCGGGGGTAGCAGGGTGGGACTTTACATTGCACATGTAGTCAGTCAATAGTTATTTGCATGAGAAACGATGACCTAACTGCCCCGAAGTTTGCACTAGTCTAGCTTAGAGTCTGTGGACGTATTTAGTTATTTAGCATTGTGCGTCACTGCTTCTATCCAGTGAACTCTCCGTAGAGTTCAGTGCGTCTGTATCCCGCGTGAGTGCGAGCGAGATGTTGCGATCGCGAAGTCCACGCATGGCATGTGAATCAATGGACTTTGCACCGTCTACGCATTGGATAAATGAACAACCTGCGCTGTTCATCGATCCAATGTAGACGGTGCAAAGTCCAGAGAATTTTAGACGCATGTGGCTGTATCCTCCTGCCGCGCGATGGATACAGCCACACGCGTGTGGCCGTATGGTAGAGACACATGCATGTGGCTGTATACACTGCCAAAAGTTTAAGTTTTAGCCCCATCAGCCGAATGGTTTTTGTGCTAGGGTACAGTCAAACCACAGGTCCCCAAAAAGTGCTCTATTTTATTTCCAGTTTTGCTTGACTGGGTCAGTCTCTGAATACATACTTGTAATGAGCAGGAACCCCCAGGAACATCTAATTTCGTGCATGGTTAGTAAAGTGTGCAAATTTTACGCTAGTTGCCATGGTTTAGACCCTGGGTTCTTAATTATTTTGTTACGAGGGCCAGAAATATTCTTGAAACTATGTCGCGGGCCACAGAGTATTATACAAGACGTATGGGACTCACAACTCTTGCCCCAATACATTGTGTATTAGCTTTCTGTTTTTATTATCATTATTATTATTATTCAGCGAGCGAGCGAAGCTTGCGAGCCAAAAAATTGACACTTTAGAATTGTGAAAATGTAATTTCGTCGTCAAAATGTGCTAATTTAGATAAGATATAAAAATTACAAAGAGACCATTTCACTGCCCGAATGCAGGAAATTTTTTTATATTCTTAGGGGAGAGGCTCCAGGCCCCATCCCCCCGCCACAGACGTTAATGCATACATACCCGAATGGCTCATCCAAGGACGGTTAAACGATTTTAGAATACACCCTCCTTTTTTTTTTCTTTGTTTGATTTAAAAAAACAAAACAAACTATAATATGTGGTAGGGCAGGGAACAGATATATATGATACGCTATTTGCGAGCGAGCACAAACTTTGATACTTTTATTCTTACCAATAGTTAGGATGATATATTATGTATCAACATAGTTCTTAAAACAAGATTTTTTTCTTCTTACTCAGATATTTTTAGAGGGCCGCATGAAATCGTTTCGCGGGCCACAAGTGGCTTGTGGGCCGCACTTTAAGAACGGGGTTTAGACCATGGTTTATGTAAATTTACGCACAGTTTATTTCAATTAATTTACATAAACCATGGTCTAAACCATGGCAACTAGCGTGAAATTTGCGCACTTTGCTGATCACGCACGTTCATTATTGGATCTTTCTAATTTTACGTGCGAAATCAAGCGCACTTATACCACAAAATCTGCATAAACCATGGTACAAATCTATTACCACCTTTGTGAATTTGGGCCTATTTGTCTATTAAAAATGTGTCTATGAAAAATGTGACAAAATGTGACAAAATTGGTGAAAAAAAGTAAACCTACAAAAAACTTACCGACTTTTATTATGAACCAGGTTGAAGTTGACATGAGTGTGAAGGGCAATATCTATACTTTCCAAATATTGAAATAATATGAATGTACACTTAATGACGGGGTCAGGATCCAGCAAAATGTAACCAAAGTACACATTGTGTCCTTCAAACATTTGATTCCAGCACTCTGATTGGTTATTTCAAAAGCCCTTTCCCCCCAAATAGATCAACATGATTGTCACAGCCAGGACCATGTTTGCACACGAGGTCAAGAGTTCACCTGACAGGATGGCCTTGCCAGCCAATCACATTGCTAGGATTCTGTGGTACATGTATTTACAATTTCAAGGATGTATTATGTACTTGGGTTAAATATATTGCTGGATCCTGACCCTGTAATAAATGTATGATTATGAATGTTTTGAATATGATAATGTAAAAGATGAAACTTCATTGCTTCCATACATATACATTTTTATAGTGGCTCATATACTCTTTATATGTCTTTTATCGACTTGAAATCTTATAAAGAAAATTGTTTTGTTTCACTATTTTATCACTCATTTTCAACTATGTATTCTTTGAATTATAACTTAAACAAGGTTTTTCTGTATTGATAAACTATCCATTTATCTTTCCAGAAAATTTGATGAACATAGCATTAAAGGAGAATTAACCCCAGAATATAAATGTACTTATGTTCAAAGGTGTAATATATTCTTAATCATTGGCGTGTATCACTTTAGAAATAAAATATCAGAAAAGGGTTTAAATCAAAGACATTCTAGCACACTGTATCATCTGCTAACACTTTACATGGGGGATGCCATTTTCTTGATGATATGGAGTTGTACATGAACCATTGGAAACCGTTCTGGTCAGGAAGATATTTTTAATCCTAGAGCTAAATTGCTTCTCTTCGTTACAAAAAATTCCCCATATATGATGGAAAATATATAACAGGTGTATACATTTATTCTAAAATTTGAAATTTGTAGATTTCTTTTTAAATTCTCTGGTTTTGCTAAATAGAAATCGATTTCTTGAGCTCGCCTGGCGGAGCAGAACATAATTTATACAACGCGCATTTTGACTATTGATGTCCATTATCTCAAAGCAGGTGAATGCATAGTTTGTCACTATTGACGCTTAAGAAGTTTTCATCCATAAATTTGAATTAATTTGCTCCGTCACGTACGTCATAGTATCAAGAAAATAAATTTCTATTTAGTAAAATAGTAATTTTCAAAGAAATATGAAACACATTTTCGTTTTTAGAATATATGTATATATCTGTTAAATATTTTAAATCTCAAGTGGGATTTTGTATCAGGAAGAAAGACAATTTTACATTCGGATTGAAAATATCTTTATGTACACATCAAGAAAATGGCAGCCCCCAGGTATCGCTAGCAGACGATAAATTTTGCTGAGAAAATCTTGATTTATACCCATCTCGTATATTTTAATGCAAAACTACGTAGGACAAGAAGCAGGAATAGATTACAACTTTGAATATAAGCACATTTATATTTTGAGGTTAATTCCCCTTTAATATTTCTTGAGTTGCTTAACTTTGAATATGACCATGCAAAACAGCCTACTGGTTGCAAGGAGTGTGTGCCATTTCAAGCTCTGGAAATAAAATCAGCCCTTTTTGCTCATTTGCATACGATCTGCAGTCTGACTGTTTACGCATCCCGCAGGCATTTCTGCCAAATATGGACACTTTTGAAAATTTTAAATGAACATAGCTCTGTAACTACTTGGTCAATTTTGTTGAAATTGACATTTTTAGAAAGGTATAAATTTTACACAAGCTATCTAAATCTGCCATCATTTTAAATGTCCGAACTACATAAAGTGCAATAACCGCTTTATCTTTGCTTTTACCTTGAATTTTACCTTGAGAAATTTGGTCAGTTTATACATCAACATTTTTTCTTCATCATATAAAAAAATTGGTGGGTTATATTTTTTCTTTTCTTTCCAGCTTCTTTTGAAGTTAGCAAAAAGCTGATTTTTCACAGTTTGACCCAGTAAAATGAGTTATAGACCAAACAGTCATTAGACAAACTGGAGCTTGGACCAAAGGGTGAAATTCTAGGACTTGTTTTCTTGAAATCTCACCAGATTTTCAGGACAGTCCCGGTGTCCCACATGCATATACATGTACATGTAATTGATGTCAGTGTGTGTATTAAGTTATCATTTTTCACATTCTGGAACTCGGTCTTTCGGAGCCAAGAAAGAACTGATAATTTCTCTGTATAGTATTAGTTTACAGCCAAATCAATTAATCAAACCAATTTAAAGGGAACACACTGAAAGGAGATTTCATAAGTGTAAAATGTGAAAATCAAGCAATTTTTTGAAAGATCTGAGAAGGTGCTTGGGTTTTTTTTTGCAAATAACTTTTTAAACGATTAAACTTTTTTTTCAAAATCGTAGGTTTTGCTTACTAATGGTCATTTAAACGTCAGTTAAACGTTTTGACTCAGCCCTAGTCAGTAAATGAGTTTAGACCAAATGCTTTTTGGACAAAATGGTTATAGACTAACTGGTCATTGGACGAAATGATTATTGGATGGAATGATACATGGGACGAAGTGATATTGGACCAAATAATGTTAGACCAGCTGACCATTGGACCAAATGGCATTGGACCAAATATCTATTTACCCACTCATCTGCTGAAATCATCATGCACTGAGATGCCATGGGAACATGTATTCTAAAGAGGAACTTAATATTTGATATTAATCTGCATAATCACAGTTAAATTATGCTCATGAAACTTTATTTTGAGATCGTACTTTTGGCTGCACTGTAATGACTGTACTGTACATGTATGACACCTCACTCAGTGTAAATGTATCACCAGGATTGTCCACAAAAGCCGGGTAACTGTTATTTTACCCGTCTATTCATTGAATTGTTCCCGGCTATCGATCCAACCGCAACCGGTAATGTCATTTTTGTCAACAAATCAAAAACAAAGTCACAAAAAAGAAAGGAGGAAAAATGTTCACAGTCGGTCCCCATAAAAAAAAAATTAAAATATTTACATGGAAAACATTTGATAGTTCATTTAAATAGAAAAATATTACAAAAAGTAGTATGTAATGTGAAATTTGAAGCCTCAAAACATACTTGCCATTTATCACGATAGCGCAACTGAGCATTTTAACTATCGAAGTCCCACCTGTATTAAATTGTGTAGTAGATCAATGAATGATTGCATGACTCACGGTTTCCCGAGCATTCCGAGCTAACTCGTAAATTTCAAGGTTAAGTTTGGAATTGAGCGACATTGTTTAGAACAAAAACTCTTTTAAACTGTATTTGTAGACTTCATTTGCCCCAATTTTCTTTAATCAGTTTGAAACTGATGAAAGTCTACATGTATTCTGTTTAGCCACTACTCTGAGCGGTACCCCACAGGCCTTACTGCCTAAACTCCTGAGAGAGGTGTCCAGCACTGCCTCACTGAGCTGCTTATTTCAAAATTTTTCAATCTTCAAAACAGTTTAGTTAACATTATATTTTGGAATACTATAGTACATACATGTATTTGATGATAAATTAATCTCACCGTATATTTGGTTGGATGACTGACACATTCTTACCAAATTTAGAGTCCCCTGAAATGAAACGTAATTTTTTTTTTTTTTTCTGTGTACCGTTTCAAAACACTTTTTTTTTTGGTTGGGGATGAGAACCTAGAACACATGTGGTGCGATTTTGTACTATACTTGTGTGTGTGTGTGTGTGTGTGTGTGTGTGTGTGTGTGTGTGTGTGTGTGTTTGTGTGAATGGTATAGAAAACAAGTTTAGTCTCTTAAAATGAACACACTTGCACATCACACACACTTAAATTCAAATTATTTGATGTCAATGTGTAAAATGATCAGCAAAGAAGTAATGTTGACAATTTCAAGAAGTAAAATTATGCAAAACATGAAATTTAAGGCTAAAAAAGGGTACAGTGCGTAGCGTGGATTTCAACTCTTGAAACATAGTCACCGCGCAGTGCCGAGTTCGCCCTAGTGCCGAGTTAGCCCGACCCCCACACACCCACCCCCATGATTATACTAACCTTAAAAGAGCCCCCTGAACACCTTTTTTTTTCACTTTGTAGATGGTTGTTGATTGTTGAAAATTGTGGGAGCCCTAGATAATACAATAATAACCCAAGATTTTGACATATACACATGTAGCCCACAAAATCGATCAAATAAATCAGAATACAAAGCTTGAAATTAGGTGTCATTAATAAACTTTTGCCTTCCTAAAACCATCTCTAACCCTCTAAATATCATTCAATAAAACCTGAAGCTTTGGGGGGCTTTGCCTCCCCCCCCCCCCCACGAGGGGCACGGCTCCCACACCATCGGCACAATTTTAGGTTGCTAGCTATTAAATTGAATTAACCTGCTATTATTTGATTTATGGAGAACCCTGTATCACACAGTGAAATATGTTGCTCTTTATAACTTGCAGCAGCAGGAGCAGCCTATCCATTCTGTTTAAAAGTAAAGTTAAAGTTCAGAAAATGATATTGATTTGGGTTCAGATATTCACCTTTAATGTAAAAGAGATAATTCATATGTTATATTCTTCGTTGCAGGCTGACACGCTCCGTGTGCTGGTTACTGGTGCTGCAGGGCAGATTGCATATTCTCTTCTCTATTCCATTGGCAAGGGAGATGTCTTTGGGCCAGACCAGGTAATATTTTTAAATCATTCATACAATATATTTACATGTACCGGGTGTCCAAAAAAAAGTGGAACGGCGGATTTTCAGTATTTGCCTTCGAAAAGTAAATATATTTATACCCCCGCCAAACAAAGTTTGAAGGGGGTTTATAGGAATCAGCGTGTGGTTGGGCTGTCGGGCGGTCGGGCCGTTGCAAATCTTGTGCATCGAACTACTTCCCCATTTTTCAAGCAATGCTCATGAAATTTGGCACACACATTGGTCTTGGGATGGAGATGTGCAAGACATATTGTGTCAATGTGTGGCAAACTGCGTTACCATGGTAATGACATATGGGAATAAAACAAAATATTGCACATCAAACCACTTCCTCATTTTTCGAGCAATGCTCAGGAAATTTGGCCTTTTACAGTATATGGCATGTACAATAATTAGTGTCGTTTCCACTTTTCCTGAGCTACAGCTCACTAAAACCCATTCCCGATACGATCTTACACTCATCGGTCGCAAAAATCAAGCGAAATTTGAAAATGACTGTGTTTTAAGAACCGGGCATGGAATCAAAATTACTTAACCAAATTCAATGATCTGGGTATCATTGTCTTGGGTAGAAGATGCTTTAGCCAATGATGTAAAGAAATTATATACTTTTTGAAAGCAAAGTACTGAAGTACTGAAAATCCGCCGTTCTGCTTTTATTGGGACACCTGGTATATGTATAGTAAAAGGCACATTCCTTGTAGATGCCTTAAATTTTGTCATTTTTAGGGCAAGGCCAGCTTAACCTTAAATGCCTCATATTTTTAAGGGCACTAAGGCCACTACAAAGGACACCAAGGCTAAAGTCATTTTACAAAAAGGGCATCAAACGACGAAATGTTTTCTGCATACTTTTTTATGCCGACGCCCACTGAAGGTGGTGCCGGAGGCATTATGTTTTCGGGGTGTCCGTCTGTCCGTCCGTCCGTCCTGCTTTCTCGTTCTTGCGATAACTCAAGAACCACATGAGGTATGAACTTCGAACTTGGTGCTAGTATGTATCACCATAGGAAGACAATCTTATAATAAAGATTTTGTTCCACTTTTTATAGGGTCAAATGTCTTATTTTGGTTGCTGTCGTGCATGCACTCTGGTGGTCTCATTTTTCGATTGATTTCTTTTAGATTTTGTACGGAGGTCCATCATAATTTACTCTAGACCTATGCAGTTTTTGGTGGTGCTGCCCCCAGTGTTTCTCCTTTTTTAGGATCAAAGGTCATATTTTAGTGGATATTATGTGTGCGCTCTGCAGGTCACATTTCTTGACAGATTTCTTTCAAATTTTCTATAGAGATGCATTATACTCCACACACATGTTGTTTTGGTGATGCTGTTCTAAGTGTTGACAATAGTCCGGGCCAATGATGGCGATCTCTACGTTATCCTTTTGTTTGAGGGAGGGGAGGGGGGAGGTTCTTTGTTCCTCCTTCAAACAAAAGGATGATGCAAAAATCGCTGCCAGTGCCGGGGGATACATTCGCATTGCGCGGCAATGGACATTTCTAGTTTTAATATACTGCGTTAGTTGTTATAACAGTTGTAAAACATGTGCAATGATCATATTGAGGTTGCATGTATGATTAAATATTTTCTTTTAATAGTAAAAGTTGAAACTCATGACTTTTTTTAGTAGTCTACTGGGCAAATGGGAGAGGACCTCGCAAGATACGTCACAGAGTTGCCAATTTGTGTTTGATTGATTATAACTTCAGAATTCATAACTTTCTTATTTCTTATCAGATTTTACTCAAACTTTCATTGATCTGTTTCTTTAACTTCTCTCCTTCTATTGGACTTCCCCTTCAAGTTCATTTAATCTTGCTATCAGGACTCTGCACTAAAACTTGGGTTGAGGACAAGCTACACTCTAAAATTTGCAATGACCCCTAAATTGCAACAAATATTCAGTAGCAGGACCTTCTTGGTTTAATCATAAAAGTTAGTGTAAAGCCAGGCTGCTGCTGCTACCACCCTGAACATTACTTATTTTATTATGTAAATAGAGTGAATGCATCACATAAATGTTTATCGCAGAGGTTAACATTCAAGGCACGAAATTGTGGTGCTAAAATTTCTTTATTTTGTACTGAACGATACACATTTCTGTTCTGTGGTGATGGAATAATTGAAATTTTCTCATCTTTATTTATAGTCTTTGACCCTTGTCCTGTTGGATATTCCACCAATGATGGGTGTCTTAGAAGGTGTTGTCATGGAGCTTGAAGATTGCTCTCTTCCTCTTGTAAAGAGTAAGTCCCATTGTTGTTAGGTAATCATTGTACATTATGACTATAAAGATTTCCTTATGATAAGCTGTGACTGGGTGTTGACATTAAGGAGGTTGCATGATAATGTTCAAATACTAATTATATTTTTTGTACATAGCTTTTTTTGGTCACTGTAGATCATTAGAGGATGAACACTGTTAATATCAAGCCACTTTTTGTGCATTGTTACCCCATTAAAGAAAGAGAACCTATTCTCATCTTTTGATTGTTTGTGTAGTGGTAAAATGCTTATAAAAGTAGTGACACTCATAAGAGGTGGCTAAAACCCATATCAAATTTTGCCCCAAATGTAACTGAGGGCACCAGAAAGAATATAAGAAGATGTGAACTTTCTGATAGAGAGGTAGATAGTTCCCTTTTCAATTGAGTTTATATTTATATATTTATATATTTATATACTCCTGTAGATGTTGTTGCCACTGCTGATCCTAAGGAAGCATTTACTGATGCTGATTTTGCTATCCTTGTTGGAGCCATGCCACGTAAGGAGGGTATGGAACGAGCTGATCTTCTCAAGGCCAATGTCAAGATCTTTGCATCCCAGGGTAAAGCCATCGATCAATACGCAAAGAAAACAATCAAGGTAATCAACAGCACTAAACTTCTTTTTTTTCTTATCCTTCTTCCTCAATATTTAATTTAAAAGAATTTTCCTGATGAAGGGAATTTCAGGAGCTTCTTGGTGGCCTACAAAGGTTTTGTTACAATGTGGAGGCTACATGTAGGTTTCCTTTTCCTTCATGTTTCAGTGGGCATTGTGATATACTGCCAGATGAGCAAACATGAGGATTTGAAATGTGTAATTTGTAAATCAAACAGTTGCATTCATTTCTTAGTTATAGTACATTTAATATATGTGCATGTTTGATCTACACCAGCACTGTAGCCAAACCGCAGAACCAAATGGAAGTTGTGCCTGTGTATAAGAATTGTCCCAAATTCCCTGTGTAAAGTATACTCTCAGTAACTGCATTTTATGCTTTTACATATCGAACATGGCATATTCAACACAGTGCTGTAATAGGCCCAAGTCATAACAAATTTTTGAAAACTGGAGCCCGATTACCAAACTCTTAATTCCATGTTAAATCTCTAAATGTGGGACAATAGTATAGATTTTGCTTAGACTTTGTACCTAAAACTTGGTCTGTGCAGGTGAGAAAGATAGCTAGAATCTCACTTTTTACACTCAGTGCATTGTCTATTAAAGGTATTTGTATTCTTTTAAAGTTGTCTATTGATGGATTCCTGTTTCTAGATATCCATTTTGCTTTTAAAATAGTGAATTTCTATAAGTATTTTTCTTCTCCAACATGTATGGTTATGGGGCCATGTTCACGACCACAATTGCAAATTTACAACTGCTATTTCAACTGTAAATAACCTTAAAATTCATAGCACAAATATATTTTATATTTGTACTGGATAGAACTAACTTTATTTTTCTGTTGGAATGATTTGAATAAATAAACTGTAGCTATGTCGTATTACAGAAAAGGATGTACCTCAGTATTTACTACATGACAAATTGACAATGATGCATTTCGTATAGGAAAAGATAAGATTATTCAGATGTTGTAAATAATGACCGATGGTAACAATACTGTAAATAATGAAAACCAGTTTATTTAGAAAAGAACATAACAGTGTTTTACATTTTTTATGTCTCAAGATAATTTCATTTTTCATAGGTTTTAGGGTTCTGTTACAAAATGTTTGGTATCAGCTTATGGATAACTTAAAATGAAGAATGTTAAAATGTCACTTGCTGCCTATTTTATGTATATGTATAGTATTATAACTGTAGACTGTAGTACTGGGAAGAATAAACAAGAGTTTAGCATTCTTTATTTCTTGTTCGCAGTGTCATATGCTTGCTCGATGATGAGTAACCATCTAATATTTGTTGCATATATTTTTCCTTGACATTTCTACATTAGGTACTAGTTGTTGGCAACCCAGCTAACACCAACTGCTTGATCTGCATGAAGAATGCTCCTTCAATACCCAAGGCCAACTTTACTTGTATGACCAGACTGGATCAAAACAGGGCTCAGGCTCAGGTGAGTAGGAACATGATATGGTTGATAATGTTCTTAGCTATGAGCTAATCTCACAAACTTAAATGAACTATTATCTTTAATGGAGTAACAAAACCATCTCTTATGATATATGATGTATTATAGACAATAAGGAAAATTTGTTCCTTTCAGCTACAATTTATAGATCACAGGCAGAGACTGCAACTCTCTATGGGGCTGTTTTCAATGAATCTCCCATTCTCCTGCTTAAGCTGCATTTTCTCCCTCTGAAGCTCTCTCTGCCCTCCAAATTGATTTCAATTGAATATGTTTTGAAAATAGCTTTTTTCAATACTAAAAAAACCCTTAAAAACTGGGAACTTCCAAAGGAGCTGCCCCCTGGACCTCAGCCAGAGGCTTTCCCACTGGACCCCACCAGTTATTTGGTGCTCGCAACCGTTATCCCCGTGCTCAGAGTATGGTCTCCAGTTTGCCAGAGGGTCCAGACAGGAGGATCTCCAGTTTTGGTGATATTTAGGGATGGCTTCTCTGGAGACATATCCCCTGCTTTCTAATTATCGACCAATTATCCAAGCCTTCTTACATTTTACAGGGTGTACAATCCTTGTGCTTTTTTCCTCCACATGGTGTCATCATTAAAAAAGAAAAAAAGATTAAATGGTAAATGTCTAAAGATATTCAAAATTCTAACCTACTGTGAACATTTTTGTGCCTCCGCCCCCGAAGGTGGTGCCAGAGGTATTATGTTTCCAGGTTGTCTGTCTGTCCGTCCCGCTTTCTCATTCTCGCAACATCTCAAGAACCCTTTGAGGTATGATCTTCAAACTGCTAGTATGTATCATCACAGGAAGACAGTCTGATTAGATTTTGGGGTATGTAGGTCCAAGGTCAATGGTCATAGAGGTAAATTTCTGAAATTTCAGGTGTTAGCCTTGTTCTTGCAGTAACTCAAGAATCATTTGAGTTATGAACTTTAAACTTGGTGCTAGTATGTATCACCGTAGGAAGACAATCTGATTAGATTTTGGGGTATGTAGGTCCAAGGTCAATGGTCATAGAGGTAAATTTCTGAAATTTCAGGTGTTAGCCTTGTTCTTGCAGTAACTCAAGAATCATTTGAGTTATGAACTTTAAACTTGGTGCTAGTATGTATCACCGTAGGAAGACAATCTGATTAGATTTTGGGGTATGTAGGTCCAAGGTCAATGGTCATAGAGGTAAATTACTGAAATTTCAGGTGTTAGCCCTGTTCTCGCAATATCTCAAGAACCATTTGAGGTATGATCTTCAAACTTGGTGCTAGTATGTATCACCATAGGAAGACGATCTGATTAGATTCTGGTGTTCGAAGCTCAAAGGTCATAGAAGTCAATTTCTGAAATTTCAGGTGTTAGCCCTGTTCTCGCAATATCTCAAGAACCATTTGAGGTATGAACTTCAAACTTGGTGCTAGTATGTATCGTCATAGGAAGACAATTTGATTACATGTTGGGGTACATAGGTCATAGAGGTTAATTTCTGAAATTTCAGAACGCTATATCGCAAGAACCATTTGAGGTATGAACTTCAAACTTGGTGCTTGTATGCATCATCATAGTGAGACATACTGATTAGCTTTGGGTTTGATAAGGTCAAAGGTTGGAAGGTCATAGAGGTCATTATATGTGAAGTTAATTTTTTAAAGTTTTTTAATCACCATATATTTATCTCAACTATTTTAGCTGTGAAGTTCAAACTTGGGTACCAGTGTGCATCAAAATAGTGAGACGACATAATTAGCTTTAGGTTTAGTCGGTCAAAGGGCAAAGGTCATAGAGGTAAATATGCATGAAATTAAATACAGTGGAAACTTGGTATTAAGCTTTTTCGATAAACCGGTGTTAGTAACACAGTACGGTATTGGGTCAATACCGGTATGTATACCACCAATGTCATTTTCATACCGTGATATCGTCATACCGACTACAAATTAAAGTCATACCGATTTCAGATTTAGCTTTGTTGATTTTGATGTTTTTGTCTCGCCTTTTCCACTGTAAAACCAAGAAAGGAAAATATTTTAGATTTGCCAGGGTTTTCCTCTGTGCGATATTCAACATTCCAAACGATTTCAGGGTAGATTTAACCTCTAGATTCTAATCTTCCCAGCCACCAGCGACGACCGCACAGGCTATTCCAGTTCAGTCTTACTGCTGCATGATATCAGTGCAGCATATGCACTCACACACAGACACACAGGGCAGCCTGTACACATAGTCACATACATGTACACAGGTGTGTATGTGTCGCTGTGAGTTGAGTAAGGCCATCTAAAGTTAGCTTGCATTGCTTAGTGAGTGAAAAAAAGGGACAGAGTCTCCAAAAATCGCAGGATTCACGTGTTGATTTCCAAACAATACTGATTGGGACGCTAGGCGGTATGATCATCGGATTGCGCAAGATGAGAATGAAAGAACTTGTTGCGGTCACTGACCTGTTTTTGTGACCAAAGTGCAAACACCATGCGTGGATGATAAATGAGACGAGAGAGATAAGGGAAGAGAAAGTGGCGATCGTTCATGAGAGTGGGCAAAACAGATGAAATTATGAAGGTGAGAGTGTCATGATGTTTGTATAACCTACCATGGTAGAAAATATTGAGAGAGAGAGAGAGAGAGAGAGAGATGGGGTAGAGGAAGGGAGAGTGGGGGAAAACTAGAATTGATAAAGGTACTCAAGAAAAGAAAAGAAAGTGGATCGAGAGAGTGAGAGAGAGAGAGAAAGCACAAATTGATGTTTGGAAGGAGACTGAGGAACCCAAAGATAAGCGAAAGAGAAATATAAATGGAAGTCGATGTTTATAAACTAAGGGAACTAAGAACCTCGATAAGGGAGGGACAGAGGGAGAGACAAAGAGAGCATGGCCGTAAGGAAAATTAGAAATTTGGAGGGAGAGGAAAGGGAGAGAAAACCAAATCTAAATAAATGGAGAATTCAGATCAATCGAGGAGGTCTAATGGTCAGGATAAATGAAAATAGTACTCCTTTCAAGGAATAAACTAGAAGGGAAAACCATTGGGATGGACTAGAAAGCTTGATCAGTTTATGAGTGGAAATAATGATGACCGCCAGAATGTTTAGGGTATTGTTTTGCTTTCTCGTTTGGGAGATCATTTTCGTGTATGGAGAACCACGTGCGTTCATGGAGAACCGTGTGCGTTCATAACCACATGCGTTACATAAACACGTGGTGTTAGCCAGATAGGGAGAGGCCTGGGATAATGCTTATAAACATAGCCATTAGCCAAACGGGATGGTTAACGGGCTTCGAAAATAAAAAAAACATCAAGCATAAATGTGTTTGGTCGAGATGACGCTCGATCAAGCATTGCGGGGGGGGGGGGGGGGGAGGGGGGGCAGTTTACTCTTTGGGCTGCATTGGTGACAGTAGGCAGTGAGTGATCAGGTTCTGGCATGCCTCGCCTTGGCACTACACTACCTGATAGCCAAGGCGGAGTTGCAGCGATGCTTATCACTCAAATTTTTTTTTTTTATTTCAAAAAGCACAATATGGGGAATTCTAGGTGTCAATGTGGACTAACAAATAATGATATTGAATTTTGTAAATAGTAAATTTCCTATCAAACACTTTCAACTTTTGTCAACTTTTGAGGAGTTTACATATGTTTGTTTCTGAGTTTTATGTCTCTGCACAATTATATGAAATTGCATTTGTGTGTATCATCGCTGGCCGACAGCCCCCTGCAAACACGGAGCAAGGATTTTGAAATCGAGACGGTATTAGTCGGTATACTGGTATGAGAGCCATTAGTAATACCGGTATAAAAAAATCAATATCGAAAAAGCTTACTTGGTATAAAGAGGTCTGATATAACAAGATTCCTGCTATAACAAGGCAATTTTGATGTTCCCAAGGACCTCGTTATACTGAGTTTCCACTGTATGTGTTAGTTTTGTTGTCACCATATCTCAACTCTTTGGTATGCATGACAAGGCCAAGATAAAGTGATCAGACTTTTGGGTTGTAAGGTCTAAGGGCAAGGCTCTAGGTCAGTTAACAAGTAATTGTAGAGTTTTATTTCTGGTTATCATAGTATATCAAGAACACTTTGAGTCATAAACTTAACTGAATTTAGGCGGAGGCATATAGGAGACACAGAGACTTTTTACACTTGAATTTTTTTGACCCCGTACTATCCTTAACCCCGGACTATGTTTTTTGCTGTTCTCATTGGCAGTTTTAGTCCCGTACTATCTCCCTAGCCAGAGTGCTTATCCCCACCTTTTCTCCAGGGCTAAAATCATCCCGTACTATCTTGGAGTTTGCCCTCTTTGGTAAAGTGCAATGTGAACAGAAAGTGGGCTAAGCTTAGTCCCGTACTCTCGGTGGGGCTAAATCCTCGTTTAGCAAAATTTTACCAGTTTGAAAAGCCTAACAATTGCATTCATCTTGTTTCGTATCTAAATTAGAGTGATAAGCAAAGGAGAGGGTGAGAATAATTTAGATTATTTTTTATGCCTATTCGTGATCTAAAGTACATGTATTATTTTTTTTTGTGTGTGTGTGTTCCCTGAGAAAGGTTCATGCAGTAGATTTCAGGAAATGGCTTTGGGAATATTCTTAGGACCAAATGATGATAATGATCACTCTATGTTCCATTAATTTGTTGATTCTTGCCATGTACTTTACATAGTCTTAATGTTACCCAATGGTTTTGATTTTTGTCAGATTGCTGGACGCTTGTCAGTGCCTTGTAACGCAGTACAGAATGTAATCATCTGGGGTAACCACTCCAGCACTCAGTTCCCCGATGCTGCCCATGCTACTGTGGATATCAATGGCAAGAGAGAGAGTGTCCAAGCAGCAGTCAAGAATGATGATTGGCTCAATGGAGACTTTATCAAGGTAGTCTTAGTTTGTATTTAGTTGCATTTGTGTTTGTGTTTTTGTGTTTTTTTAATTCTTAGGTGAGATGAACTTTATACTTTATACCAATTTAGTGATTTATATTTCTTACAAAGGCCAACTAAAGTAAAAAAAAGGTATTTTTCTTTTTAATTCTATGTTCTCCACATAAGGGATGTTAGTTGAGATAATGTAGACCTGCATTATGCACTTATACCCTTCATTTTCAGTCTATAGAAAAGCAAATACAATGAATTAGAAGCAGCATAATAAGATTTTTCATGAGTAGTAATAATGTGTTAATTCCATTTGCTTTGTATCTAAATTTTGGAAAAAATATAGAGGACATCTAAGAGAATAAGGATTTTTTTTCCCTACACAGTTTCAACTGGATGAAACATGTTCAGAGTGTGTTGACATTATTGGGATACAGCCAAACCTGAGCAATTCAGTGTAATGTATCCTGCATGACATCAAATGATTATTGTATCCCCCGGCAGAATGCCGGAGGATACTTTGGATTCAGCAGCGTTATGCCACTGCCGCCGCATTATATTCTTGTGTGCACTCTAACTGCCACATTCCTTAACGGATTTCTTTCAAATTTTGTATGGAGGTGTATCTTGGTACAATCTAGAAGCCTATAGATTTTGGTGATGCTGCCTCCAGTGTTTCATCTTTTATAGGATCAAAGGTCATATTTTGATGGATGTCTTGTGTGCACTCTTGTCAGGCCTAGCGCTACGGTACAATTTGCATCTCATTAACCCCTGGTTTGTTTTGAATTACCAACGGACTTCTAGCTCAGTGCGTGCGTGCGGTCATCACAATGGCAAAACAAGGAACTTTAATTTGCGCCTCTATTTTGGCGATTTATGAGCTGAAACTTCCCACATGAACTAATTTGTAGTTATAAATGATTGTCTGCAAAAATCCTGAAATATGATGACTGTTTTGTCGAGTTATAGCAGCATTTTGAAATGAAAACGTCAAAAAACTACATGTCTCTTTTTTTCTGACACAAGTCTACCCCTGCATAAATATTCATGAAACTTCATTTTGTTATTCGGGGGTGTATATTCCTTATTTAGACAAAGTTTCGCTGATGCGGCTTCTTTCTTTGCAGAGATACTACGTCTTTTTCACACCATATCTTGCAGCAATTTAGAGCAGCAAATTGTGCGCAGTGATGCCAAATTCACGATCTGCACATATACGATATTCATGAGTCAGCCGTAGTCAGCTCATTCATAGATTGCGCATGCGCATGGCCCATGGAGCACAGAGCTCAGCCCTACACAGATTTCAACGTATGGAACGTGGTTGTAATATTTTTAGCTCATCCGGCCCGAATGGGCCAGATGAGCTTATGCCGTGGCGAGGCGTCCGTCGTCCGTCGTCCGTCCGTCCGTCCGTCCGTCCTTCGTCTGTCGTCCGTCCACAATTTCAAAATGCTTCTTCTTCGCCATTTCTTACCCGATTTTAATTCCGTTTGCTTTATATGATAGCACTAGGTGGGGGATTCGAAACTTCTACACAGAATTTTGAAACTCATTAAGTATGCTAATTTATGCGCATTTCTCAAAAATCACAAAAATTGCTTCTCCTTCCTCATTTATTGACCGATTTCGATTTTTTTTGTTCCATCTGAAATACTTTCATGAGGTTCATTGAACTTCTACACAGAATTTTGAAATTTTGTCTACAAAATTAATTATGCTAATTTATGCGATATTTATTCAAAAATCACAAAAATTGCTTCTTCTTCCTCATTTATTGACCGATTTCGATTTTTTTTTTCCATCTGAAAGACTTTCATGAGGTTCATTGAACTTCTACTCGGAAATTTGAAATTTTGTCTAGAAAATTATTTATGCTAATTTATGCGAAATTTATTTATGCTAATTTATGCGAAATTTATTAAAAAGATCACAAAAATGGCTTCTTCTTCCTCATTTATTGACCGATTTCGATTTTTTTTTTTGTTCCATTTGAAAGACTTTCATGAGGTTTATTAAACTTCTACTCGGAATTTTAAAATTTTGTCTAGAAAATAATTTATGCTAATTATTTATGCAAATTTATGCAAAATTTATTAAAACATCACAAAAATTGCTTCTTCTTCCTCATTTATTGACTGATTTTGATTTTTTTTCTTCCATCTAAAAGACTTTCATGAAGTTCATTGAACTTCTTCATGGAATTTTGAAATTTTGTCTAGAAAATTATTTATGCTAGTTTATGTGAAATTTATTACAAAATCACAAAACTTGCTTCTTCTTTTTCATTTATTGAGGAAGACTTTCATGAGGTTCATTGAACCTCTACTCGGAATTTTGAAATTTTATCTAGAAAATTATTTATGGTAATTTATACAAAATTTATTTTAACTCTTTGCCCTGTCCATTATGAAACCCATGGCTGCTGGATTATTTCAAAGGCTATACCTTTCTACATGATTTCTGTCGACATCATCGACAGAACCGAGAACCCAGAAGTGACAGTGGTCAACAATAGCGGGTTATGAGCTAATAAAGACTTGAAACAGTGAGGGACAATGCACTGAAGCCACCCTTAAATGTCCCAACCTTAAAATTCTTTTTTTACACCAATGCATAACTTATGTCATTCAGTGCTTTTCTCTTTTATTACAAATCTTAACCTTCAAATCTCTCTCAATAAAGATTTCACAGTTGGTAGAGATACCTCACCTTGACTAACTTTATGCTTTATTTCAAATTTCTCTGTCACACAGTAAAACTATTAAAATTTACATTCCCCAAAATCTTTTAACTGAAGTCGTGCAACTTGAGTTGTCAATTTCCAGACTTTCATTCATATCTACATGTCACTGTCTCCTTCCAAAACCACATTTAGCCAGATCTGCAATAGGCACTTCATCATCTGTACATGCATGTAACCAATACATGTACATTTCATCGATTCATTACAATGTCTACTGTGTTCAAAGTACAAATTGCATCAATTTCTTTGCTGCATGCCGGATGAGCGCCACATCATTGATGTGCTAGTTCTGTTATGTCAGCCTCGGCGATCTGACACCGAGATCCTTTTTTTCTGATACAACTCTATGCGGAAAATTCACCTCAAGTAAATACCATACGATTGTAGAAAAATGTACAATAAAATGATTCATGACAGTGATTTTCTTGCGAATCTAGCCGAAATGAGTAATTTTAGGAGAAGTTTAACAGGTAAAATTTTCTGTTTGTAACCAAAGAAATATCGCTAAAATTTCATTTTTTCTGTTGGTCGAGCTTTGATTTTGCAGTATTGTTGTGAAAGATACATCTATATTTAATAATCGAACTTTATGTTTACAAAAAGTGGTGTTTAATACATTATTTTTCAGCTTGCATTTGTAAACAACTTTACGTAAATCGTGGGAAAATGCAAGAACTGGTGAGGTCAAAGGGGGTCAACTCAATGGACTATCGCTCGCTAATTATAGGGCTAGTCCCCGACTGTTGTGTGCAGTCTAAATGCCACATTTCTTGACAGGTTTCTTTCAAATTTTGTATGGCATTGTATCATGGTAAAATCTACACACCTATAGTTTTTGGTGATGCTGCCACCAGTATTCCGTCTTTTATAAGGTCAAAGGTCATATTTTGGACAATGTCTTGTGTACGCTCTGCAGGCCATATTTCTTGATGGATTCCTTTCAAAATTTGTATGGAGATGTATCATGGTACAATCTAGAAATTTATACTTTTTGATAATGCTGCCCTCATTGTTCTGTCCTTTATAGGGTCAAAGGTCATGTCTTTTGTGCGCTCTAACTGCCACATTTCTTGACGGATTTCTTTCAAATTGTTTAGTGTTTGGTGATGCTGCCGCCAGTGTCCCGCTTTTTATAGGGTCAAATGTCATATTTTGGTTGCTCTCTTGCATGCACGAGTTCTGGCGGTCACATTTTTCGACTGATTTCTTTCAGATTTTGTACGAAGGTCCATCATAGTTTACTCTAGACCTCTAGAGTTTTTGGTGATGCTGCCCCCAGTGTTCCGTCTTTTAGAGGGTCAAAAGTCATATTTTAGTGGATATCTTGTGTGCGCTCTGCAGGTCACATTTCTTGACGGATTTCTTTCGAATTTTCTATAGAGATGCATTATACTCTTATCTACACACATATTGTTTTGGTGATGCTGCTCCTAGTGTTGACAATAGTCCAGGCCACTGGTGGCGATCTCTCTGTCATCCTTTGGTTTGAGGGAGGGGAGAGGGGAAGGTTCTTTGTTCCTCCTTTGAGCAAAAGGATGAGGCAAAAATCGCTGCCAGTGCCGGGGGATACATTCGCATTGCGCAGCAATGGACATTTCTAGTTTCATTCAAAAATGAAAAATCTCTAGATGTGACCATTGGCTAATGGAAGTGATACCGAAAGAACCATAAGTCTATGGTCATATCAAGAGATTTTTCATTTTTGGATGCAATAAATTAAAAGTCAAATGATGTACATGTGTATATGACACATTGCATGTTATCGTCCAGTTGTGCTTCATCGATGTTCCCTATAACATCCGAGTTCTCAGAGACAAATTTTAATGGATGTCTTTATTTTGCTTGTAGACTGTTCAAGTGCGTGGAGCTAGTATTATCAAGGCAAGGAAGCTATCTAGTGCCATGTCTGCTGCCAAGGCTATTTGTGATCACATGAAGAATTGGTGGTTTGGAACCCCTGAGGTAAGTTTTTATTTGGAGTATTTTGCATTCAATGATGAAATGTCCTTTCATTTCATGTGCCCGTTACGTTGCACATATATTGCATGCACAAAATTGCAAGAACTGGAGAAAATTTGGGGAGCAACAAACTTCTTTCCATAAGATTGTACTCTTACTGCTGATTGATGTCAGCATCTATCTGTTAGATAGGATTTGATTTTGGTGTAACAGACTCCAGCCCAAATATCTTGGGCTTAGTATTTAACTGGTTAAGAAGCAGTTAGTACCTGGTTAACATTTTCTTTAAAAAACTGTTAATGTGTTCAGCTTGTTTGTATTGTTTTATGCAGGGTTCTTGGGTGTCGATGGGAGTATTCAACGATGGATCATATTACGGCATTCCAGAGGATCTTATCTACAGTCTGCCAGTCACTATCCAGAATGGAGGATCCTGGACTGTGGTACAAAACCTCTCCATCACTGACTTTGCCCGGGAGAAGATGGACCTCACCGCCAAGGAGCTGGTTGATGAGCGTAACACTGCCTTACAGTTCACCCAATGACCGACTGCCCGTGGATTGAGTATAGATAAGACCCAGTCTCATCTGTAAGACTTGGTCTCATCCCCTTTATGGAGAAAATAAATAAAATCAAAATATTTTAGAATACACAGTATGATTGTAATGTAACAAGTTATTTTGAATATATTGGTGTGAAATGTTTGAGCTACCTTTATGTCACTGTCTGTTAATCATAATAGAATTCCAAGGTAAGACCCCTTTTAAGACTATACTTTAGACAGAGGATACATGTAGGGGCTCTTTTGAAGCAGCCAAATATTTATATCTTGATGTTGTAAAACCATGAAGAACAGCTTCCAACCAATTTTTGACTTGGTTCCGTCTATGGTAACTTTGTTTGAAGAATTTTCTAAAATTTTGGAATAGTGTGCAGTTTAATAATTCTCAGTTGTGAAATATTGTAAGAGAGTGATAAAAATGATTAATCATGCGAATTATCTACTTTTAATAATTTCTTATCTCTTTTATTTGGTAAATTTCGTTGGATTCTTGTCACATCTATCAATACTTTTTTTCTTATATTCCTGAATTCCAAGTAAATCATTCTTTAGACTGAAATGATTGAGCTCTTTACTCTCCTTTAGTACTCTTTCCACGGCCTCGAACTTAAACACCAATATAACAGTTTCTTTCTCAGCTCATGTTTCTCAATGAAACATGATAAGTATCATTCACGATACATGATTTATTTCTCAGAGTATCTTTTTGTTATAGTTTTTATGTAAAGGATTAAGAATTGTCAGTCATTTAAAAAAATAATCAGTGACTCTAATCAATATTTGAGAATTTCCATAAATAAGAGTGTTTGTTAGACTTTTATTAGGTTATAAAACTTCTTGATGATCTGAGAATATGCTATTTTAATGTATGTCTTTAAATCACCCCAATTCAAAATTAAGCTTTGTAATATTGCAGATTATATATATTACATGACACATGTAACTCAGTGATTAAAGATGTTGAAACAAATCCAGGATCATATATTGTGCTTCCAAGAAGCAATGAAAAATTTGCAACAAAGTTGCAACCTGTTCTGATTAGAAAAACCATGGGAAAGATATGTGCTGTTCCTTATAATTCACAAGTACCCCATTTTGTGTTGTGTGCTTGCTTTATTAGTGAAAGATGACACATGTACTACTATCATCTGTATGTTACAAGAAAGTTTGCTGTGATGCAGTATCCAAGCAATAAAGTTAAAAACCAACTGACCTATGATAACAAATGTGTGTATAACTTTCTTATCTGTACCATGCAGTGTACATTCCTCTGATAGTGACAGGCTAAACCTGTTATAATGAAGTCAATGGGACAACACAGATCACTTTATAATTCACGTTTGCTATGAGAAGCTTATATTGGAATATTAGAAGACAGGATGGAACAATATATTAACTGGATGGATATTAAGGTACATGTAATTTGTTTTATTACATTGACTTTTTTGTATAATGGGTTTACCTGTTGCTACGTCATATGATTGGATAGCCCATAAAACATGTGGATATGATCAAAAATTCAGTGCAATTTCTACATTTTATAAATGCTCCCTCACCCTCCCATAGAGTTTTTTTAAAAAGTACTGATTGATGAAAATTCTAAGGTCGAAAATTTCAACCTGTACATGCAATCATTGCCACCTTCTTGATATGTGTATTGTCAATATTTCTGGGATGCAAGACATATTTTTCAGCTTATGATTATAAGTAATGTTCCATGTACATGTGCTTTAGTTAAAAGAAAGAACAATATTAAGATGGAAGAAAACTGATGTCAAACTCCTGGTGTGGTATTCTGAAAGCTCAAATAGAGCACAATTAGCAAATTGGTCTTCTTAAAGCTCAATTAAATGCCCATTTCTAGTTGGCAGGAGGTGTGTTGTGTGAATGCTATGATGCACACCTGTGGTGAGCGCGCAGAAATAAAATGAGAGTTTGGGTATTCTTAAAACTCTGTTAGCAGTCAATTAACTTAAAAAGATAAAACACCTAATAAGTCCTCCGTTTTTTAATGACACAGCCCACTTTTATTGTATTTTTCATGTAAAATGTTGCCCGTTCAATCAAAAGGATGATATCCATTTTGATACAAAGGAGCAGTCTCGGTGTTGTTTTTCAACCTTTTTTTGATGTTTGAAATCAAGAAAGTCAAATTATCGCAAGGCCTTCTGATTTCATTTTAACAGCGGCTCGTGCAAGTAGCGGTTCACTACACATTTTGCAGTGTTGAAGTTGGAGCGTGTATACACAATTTTTCTTTGTTATATCGCATCTGATTGGTGGAAATGGACTAAAAAGAGGAGGAGCATATTTTGAATATGCAGGACTTAATTGAGTGCTATAAAGTGAGCTTTCACAATACCGATTTGGAGGTCTATTAGCGTTTAATTGAATAGGGGACTTCAGAGGAAAGTTAAAAGGAAAGTTAAGCGAGGTTTCATAATACTGCCCCAGGTCAGACAATGAATGAGACCCTTTGTGTGTTTTGGGGGAGTGAAAAACTGTTGTATCCATGGTACTACACCCATTCTTTCTCATCATCTATCCTGTCTTTGTCCTTATTTATACCTTCTTATCTTAAGCCACGGGTGCAAATCCAGGGGGGGGACAGGGGGACATGTCCCCCCCCTCCTTTTTGAATAACCTTTGTTTTGGGGGTTTTTTTTTTTGCTTGTCAGAAAATTTTATAGGCGAATGTCCCCCCCCCCCCCCCCCCCCCACACCTTTTTGAATAACTTTTTTTTTTTTTTTTTTTGCTTGTCAGAGAATTTTGGAGGCAAATGTCCCCCACCTTCTTGAATAACCTTTTTTTTTTTTTTTTTGCTTGTCAGAGAATTTTGGAGGCGAATGTACCCCCCAGGTTTTTAAATAACCATTTTTTTTTTTTTTTTTTGCTTGTCAGAGAATTTTGGAGGCGAATGTCCCCCCCAAATGTTCAAAATGGATCTGCGCCACTGTCTTAAGCCTTTTTTATCTTTCTTCTTTTCTCTCACTTTCTACTTTGGTGATTCTTCTATTTGCTGTAGTACATGTACATTCCATAGATCACTCGTACTTCATGTTAGGAAATTGACGCTGGCAATCTATAAAATCTAAAAACCTGCAACTCGACCAAACTAACATTTGCACATTGTAAAGTGGAAGAGTCATATTTTTCTGTAGCAAGTTGTACAGTGGAAATTCAGTATAACAAGGTCCTTGGGACCATCAAAATTACCTTGTCATAGCAGGAATCTTGTTATATCAGGTTATAAAACACAATAGAATATAAATAACTGGGACCAGAATATTACCTTGTTATATCAGGAATATTGTTATATCAAACCTCTTTATACTGAGTTTCCACTGTATATCACGTTCATTCCAAGAATATTTCTTTTATAAGAAAAAAAAAAAAATTAAATTGTTTTTCATTTTTAAAAAGAAACAAGTCCATAAAACACATGTGTACTGCCAATTAGTTCAGAACCGGGGGGAGGCACTCAGTATATAGTGTGCGGTGGGTATGTGCCGCCCAGAAGACCCCCATTTTGGGGGGGGGGGGGGGAGGCACTCAGTGTATAGTGTGCGGTGGGTACGTGCTGCCCAGAAGACTGCCATTTGTACCCTCAAATTTCTGTTCCAAAGCATACCATTTTTTTTCTTGTTGAGAAAAAGAAGAGAAAAAACCATTCCAAAGCTCCGCTTTTTTTTCCCATTCTGTCGTTCTGGCCATTTTGGCCCGCCCCGCCTCGTCTCGAAGAATATAATTTTTGGTGAAAAGTTGAAAACGAGTTTCATTCCAGGTGCTTAATTCCTCCGGGCTTTACCCATTGCTTCCAATCCGGTTCCAATCCACTCCAGGCCCAGGCGGATTTCAGTTTTCATTTATGCTGAGCGCATGCATGCGAATTAACCCCGCTTAAATATAAATATATACACACAACATAGACTTGCCATGGCGTACACACAACGTATATTTAGCTAATGGGAGTTTGTGGAATCAGTCCAGTAGCATCATATTTATATTGTAATCCAGTTCCAAAAACCCTCTTTTTCCAAAATGTTAGTAGTTCTGAAGACCATCCTTTCCATGATACGATAGTTCCGAAGCCCCCCTTTTTTGTCTTGCCAGTGGCACAATCTACCACTTTTGGGGTTGAGTGCCGGATTTGACATTTTCAACATAATATTAGATTCATAAAAGGATAGATCTATACCAACAGCTACCTAAAGTATTCACTAAAATTAATTGACTTAAAGTGTACCAATCACCTGAAAAAATAATTTGTGTATAGCTAGAAAGTATAAAATCAACCTCAAAGAACTTTGTCTGGTATTCTGTAGGTCATGCGACAGTTAATAAGTATGAAGGAAATAAAGGATAATATGAAAATGCTCGCGCAGAACCGAACTCCAAGTTTGGTTCCGCGCGAGCCTTTATCTTGATGAGCGCATACGGGTGCGTCGAGTAGTCTACTCACAAGTCGCTTTTACGCTTATAGAGAGTGTAATTAAAATTGCAGTATATCTTTATAGAATTAATATTTGAAGCCCATATTTTGAATATAGTATAACGACTTGAAACCTCTAACATAGAGAGCAAAATTATTTTTGGTGATTGGTACCCTTTAAATAAACTTGTCTGGAATCTGTTTCCCAGTTGAACAAGATGGGGATAGGCCAGGAGCCTGTCCCGAAATAGTCACCCCATTTTACCCATAAGATTTGACCCCGTAAAGTTACTTAGACCATCTAAGTCATTGACAAAAAGGTTGTCAGCCTGACTGTAGCCGCCGGGTTAAACCCGCAAAGCCCCCAAAAGGGACCCCAAAGTCGGGTCGATTTCACCCCATCTCACCCATGCACCAAACTTTGTCAGTAGGAAGAAGTATGACTGGACATTACAAAACACAAAAAACTGACAAAAATTTCCGTCGGGATGGGGTGTCAGACAACCCCTAAAAATTGGGGTAAATTTTTCCCCTTAAAGCCCAGAGACCAAATTTTGTCAGAAGGAAGAGCTATGGATGTACATTCCAAAAATATAAAAACTGACAAAATTATTGTCCATCGGGAAGGGGGTGTCAGATCCCCTGAAATGAAAACCCCAAAGTGCCCTTTGACAACGCTTTGCCCCCCCCCCCCCCCAAAATGCTCTGTATGGAAAGAAAAACCATTTTCTTACCTTCTGACTATGATAATTCAAAAAGCTTTTCATTCAATTTGGTGTTAATTGGCCTTTTGGTTATTAAGTTATTAAATTGTGAAAAAAGTATTGCTTTCTCAAAAGTAGCCAAAAAATATTGTCAGGATTATGTAAACACACCCATTGTCTATCTTCACCTGTTTTACAAGGCATAATAGAAGAGCTTTTCAGGTATCTGTGGTATGTGACTGCCAGGCTGAAATGTACTATTCATGTGTGAATTGCACAGATACCAAGCAAGCTTCTCTATTATGCCTTGTCAGATGGTCAATGGCTGTGTTTACATAATCCTGACAATATTTTTTGGCTACTTTTGAGAAAGCAATACATTTTTCACAATGTAATAACTTATTAACCAAAATACCAATTAACACCAAATTGCACTTCAAGAAGATTATTATACTCAAAATTATGTTATGAAAATTTAAAGTGAATTGTTCAAGTTCAAGTTCAAGTTCAAGTTCAAGTTTATTTGTCTTTCAGAAATCATAACAAAATATCATAGAGTATAATCATAACAGTACAGAAAAGATCTATTCTTTATAGCACACAATTTAGAATAAAGAAAGACGAGAGACCTTGGTTGAAGCACAGCTTGTAAAGTTAAAGGCCCCTCAGATAATGTGACAAAGATAACTGATTCATGAATACAAACAACAACAAAAAAATATAAGTAAAAAATATACAACTATTTACAAAATACACTCAGAAAACAAAAAAATGATGTATCGACCACAGTATGGACCTACTGAGTGGTAGGTTCATGACCACAACTATATCACACCAAGGAGTTAACTCCTTGATCACACCGAGTGAGCTAACAAACTCGCTGTGTGTGCGTGAAAATAAATGTCATGATTATGAGCACGAACAACCCTTGCCACCCAAGGCAGCGATAACGTGCACAAGCCAAAGCTGACACCACATCGAGACATCAATGAGTTATTGCTCTCTGAGTGCAGAGGACAAGCAGGAATATATGGTATATGTACATATATGGGAAGGGATTTAGGGAGTGGGGAGAGCTGGCAAAGGAAGGGGAGGAGTCAAATATTCAAGACTTGCTACAGTACACAAAAAAATAAATCAGTAGAAATATATAGCTTGATAATATACTCATGTGTCATCCACATACTTGTCAAGT
Organism: Heliocidaris tuberculata; assembly: GCA_025618425.1. Classification (NCBI taxonomy): domain Eukaryota; kingdom Metazoa; phylum Echinodermata; class Echinoidea; order Camarodonta; family Echinometridae; genus Heliocidaris; species Heliocidaris tuberculata. The sequence continues at coordinate 45,982,768 of CM046834.1, read as the reverse complement.
AAATATGATTTGAGTCTACGTTTAAAAACTGAGATACTTGGAGCATTTGTTAAAGTAGGATCAAGTGAATTCCAGAACCTGGGGCAAGTGGACATTAGAGTATTCAGAGTGAATGTTGTCCTTGCATATGGTAAATGGAGAGCAGAAGCCTGTCTAGTGTTATGGCTGTGAATTTGATTATTTCTTCTAAACATTTGAGCCAGGGCAGAAGGGAGGCCCCCCGCGAGTGAATGCTAAACATGAGCATTCCAAGTTGCATTGAATAGAGATCTTCTAGTTTTAGAATATTGTTTTCATAAAAAAGCAGATTTGTATGGGCACGATAATTTGCTTTACAAATTATGCTAATAACTCGCTTCTGCACAACAAAAAGCCTATGAATTTGAGTTTTGGATGATTTGCCCTATGCCAACATACCGTAATTAATATATGAAACGCTTTTGAATTATCATAGTCAGAAGGTAAGAAAATGGTTTTTCTTTCCATACAGAGCATTTTTTTTGGGGGGGGGGCAAAGCATTGTCAAAGGGCACTTTGGGGTTTTACACCCCCTTCCTGATGGACAATTTTGTCAGTTTTTTATATTTTTGGAATGTACATCCATAGCTCTTCCTTCTGACAAAATTTGGTCTCTGGGCTTTAAGGAGAAAAATTTACCCCAATTTTTTGGGGGCTGTCTGACACCCCATCACGACGGAAATTTTGGCAGTTTTTTGTGTTTTGTAATGTCCAGTCATACTACAGGTGTACTTCCTACTGACAAAGTTTGGTGCATAGGTGAGATGGGGTGAAATCGACCCGACTTTGGGGTCCCTTTTGGGGGCTCTGGGGGCTTAACCTGGCGGCTACGGTCAGGCTGACAACCTTTTTGTCAATGACTCAGATGGTCTAAGTAACTTTATGGGGTCAAATCTTATGGGTAAAATGGAGTGACTATTTCGGGACAGGCTCCCAGACTAGGATTGGCGTTGCAGCTAGAAGCGGGCGTGGCAGAAGTGGGCGTGGCAGGGGCTTGTCAGTGTATTCTTGATTCTGTGAGTATGTCTCCTGCATCCTGAGAACCACCGAAGTATCGTCGAGTATCTTGGGACTGGGTCAATTGTTTGAAATATTGGTACTGATTGTATAATTCAATCAGACATCGTTTCCATGACGAGGTAAATATCGCGAGAGGCTGATCATGCACATTGCATGAGTCCACCGGCCGGTGTTAACCTGCTGGCAGCTAGCTAGCTCAATCTCCACGCCACGGCCACATGTACCCTGTAATACATGCGCTAGCTGCACTAGCGCGCATGCACTGCATATGTGCCGCCGACGTCGACCCGAGATCAAAGTTCAAGTCGCGGTTTTTGCATGCATGGCACTTCTAATGAAAGACTTTGAAATTTGGCTGAAGTGCGATGGCTTCTCTCGGCCAAAGTCCCCGAGAACAGGTATGATTAGCCGTATTTGACCGACAATTTGACCGACAATTGTTACTCTCTTTGTTTACGTCTTGGGACTCTTATGTAAATCTAGAATCTATTTGATTACGATAAAAGACGATCTAACTTTAAACTAAAGTTAGATTTAGAATCTACCTGTACCTCCTTTTGAAAATCTAGTCCCGCACGTTGGGAATTTTGTTATGATTCCAATTCCAAAAATCAAAAATCCGTTAACGTTACCAGGGTGGTTACTGTAACTTCTATAAGTTATAATGCGCCCGCCGCTGCAGTTACTTTACTGTAACTTCTATAACTTATAAGTTATAATGCGCCCGCCGCTGCAGTTACTGTAACTTGAGCTGAGCTGACGACCACCCCCCCCCCCCCCACTATAATTATCGTAATGTATGTAATGAACACCTACATGCCCTATGTTGTTGATAGGTGTTCTCGGTCAAATTTCATGGCATACTCGTGATATAGCCTTATATTTTATAGGCCCCAGGCCGCCCCACTATACCCTAACCCTAACCTAACTCCAGGGAGCTCGAACGCTACGCGTTCGAGCTCCAGGTACAAATAACCGACGTCTGCATCGCCATGAGTTTGGTTAAATTCATTTGTTAGTTTTTGAAGGTAAGATGAAAATTTGTACTTACATGTCAGGATAATTACTTTATACATGCAGTAGGCTTTCAGATTTCACGATTTGACGATCATTTCGATGAAAAAAAGATAAATTTCCTCTCTGAGCCGATCTTTCCCCGTGTTGTATCGTCGATGCAAATGACTCGCATTCGCAATGTAACTTCTATAAGTTATAATGCGCCCGCCGCTGCAGTTACTTTACTGTAACTTCTATAACTTATAAGTTATAATGCGCCCGCCGCTGCAGTTACTGTAACTTGAGCTGAGCTGACGACCACCCCCCCCCCCCACTATAATTATCGTAATGTATGTAATGAACACCTACATGCCCTATGTTGTTGATAGGTGTTCTCGGTCAAATTTCATGGCATACTCGTGATATAGCCTTATATTTTATAGGCCCCAGGCCGCCCCACTATACCCTAACCCTAACCTAACTCCAGGGAGCTCGAACGCGTAGCGTTCGAGCTCCAGGTACAAATAACCGACGTCTGCATCGCCATGAGTTTGGTTAAATTCATTTGTTAGTTTTTGAAGGTAAGATGAAAATTTGTACTTACATGTCAGGATAATTACTTTATATATGCAGTAGGCTTTCAGATTTCACGATTTGACGATCATTTCGATGAAAAAAAGATAAATTTCCTCTCTGAGCCGATCTTTCCCCGTGTTGTATCGTCGATGCAAATGACTCGCATTCGCAATGCGCATGCGCTGAATTGCATGCGCACCGTGAATACGAGTCATTTGCATCGACGATACAACACGGGGAAAGATCGGCTCGGAGAGGAAATTTATCTTTTTTTCATCGAAATGATCGTCAAATCGTGAAATCTGAAAGCCTACTGCATATATAAAGTAATTATCCTGACATGTAAGTACAAATTTTCATCTTACCTTCAAAAACTAACAAATGAATTTAACCAAACTCATGGCGATGCAGACGTCGGTTATTTGTACCTGGAGCTCGAACGCATAGCGTTCGAGCTCCCTGGAGTTAACCCTAACCCTAATCCTAATCCTAATCTCCAATAACCTTGCATAAGTGTGAGTGACCCTAACCCACTTATACATGTAGACTACAAGCTTATCTGAAGTGAAGATAACCTTGTACTCCAGACTAGCTTTTACCACTCGTGTGTCTGAACCACTCACTCAGCCCCACTTGAAACTATGCAGCTGCAACCTGCTGTAATATATCCAGCCAAAATATCAGATCAAAATAGTGAAACTCAAAATATTACTTACCAGCAAGTTGTCTGTGAAAGTCCCTCTTGTTTGGTGACCAGCTAAACCAATGATTCAGGGAATGTGGAATTTTAAGCATCAAATTTTGTGTTCATTCTATTTTTCTGTTGAGACTGATTGATCCTTCTGTACTGCTGCCCTCTCTCTGTGGAGAGAGGAAATCTGCATTTGTTTACTGTGGCTGGCAGTAGTACAGCAGTAGAGGTCTGCCCTTATGTGTTTTCACCATTATCATATTGGTTTGGGAGGACAAGGTTATATTATAACCTTGTTCATTGGATAAGTGGCTTTTACGGGTGAATAGGCTTCAAGTTCAATACCTTTTGTGGGTATCAGCAGGCCTTTTTCCAGGCTAGATCATTCATACAAGAGAGGAAAATCATTATTTAAAATTTCACTTTCAATTCTGAATCCCCTAATTTGTGGCACAGTAAGCAGGGTAAGAGTTTAAGAGTCCCTGAATCAGGTAATCTAGCAAATTTAATAAAATTAAATCTTGATTAGAGCAATTTTGTTGTCTGTTTTTGACTGCTGCAACAGTGAATGTTGGACACAGTCCCACATAGGCAAGGGCCCATGAGTGACCCTGACCCTAATCCTAAAAAACTTAGAAAATTTTTGAAGCGGGGCCTATTTCACGATATTGCCAATTTCATCATCAGCAATCAGCATGATCTGCAAATCAATTATTACTAGGGTCTAAGACTCTAACTCTAAAATCTAAGGTAGAATAGACAGAAAAATCTGTCTGTTAGGGAGTTTTATAACATTTTCTAACTTTCGAGGCTCTCCTAGACAGAGGGAAGCCTCCCATAGTTGAGACAGAAGAGTGAGTGCTTAAGTTAAGCACAGTGCCTATGGCAAAAAGGCACAGATCCGTGTCATGCCTTATGATTAACACTAACCCTTTCAGAACAGCAATTATTTATTTTTTCAGGGCTAAATTGATCACATTTTGTTTGTCAAATTGGCAACAATAATATTTTTCTTTTAGTTCTACATGGTTCTAATAAGGTGTGTACGGTATAATGTCTTTGAAAAAAAAGATGCATGGTTAGGAATTTTGTCGAAAAGTTGAAAAAATTGACAATAAAAAAAAAAAAAAAGATTTTGAACCTCTCAATGTTTTGCCAATTGAAGGATTTTAAAGCTTAGAAAGTTAGAGTAGATGCTGCAAAGTGCGATCTGTAGCTGGTGTGCAGCCGGTCCATCTTTTGCATTGCAAAATCACTTTAAAATACATGGCATCATAATATATCGCATATCACACACACAGGGTACATTAACCTGTGTGTGTGATATGTTTTTAAATTGATTTTGCAATGCAAACAATGGACCGGCTGCACACCACCTACAGGCTGCACTTTGCAGCATCTACTCTAGATTTAAAGGAGAATTATCCCCAGATTATAAATGTACTTATGTTCAAAGGTGTAATATATTCTTAATTATTGGCCTGTATCACTTTAGAAATAAAATATCAGAAAAGGGTTTAAATTCAAGACATTCTAGCACACAGTATCATCTGCTAACACTGTTCATGGGGGATGCCATTTTCTTGATGATATGGAGTTGTACATGAACCACTGGAAACCGTTCCAGTCAGGAAGATATTTTTAATCCTAGAGCTAAATTGCTTCTCTTCATTACTAAAAATCCCCATATATGATGGGAAATATATAACAGGTGTATACATATATTCTAAAACTTGAAATTTATAGATTTCTTTTTAAATTCTCTGGTTTTGCTAAATAGAAATCGATTTCTTTGGCTTGCCTGGCAGAGCAGAACATAATTTATACAACGCGCATTCTGACTTTTGAAGTCCATTATCTCAAAGCAGGTGAATGCATAGCTTGTCACTATTGACGCTCGGGAAAGTTATCATCCATAAATTTGAATTAATTTGCTCCGTCGCGTACGTCAGAGTATCAAGAAAATAGATTTCTATTTAGTGAAATAGAAATTTTCAAAGAAATATAAAACACATTTTCGTTTTTAGAATATATGTATATATCTGCTAAATATTTTAAATCTCAAAAGGGATTTTGTATCAGGAAGAAAGACTTTTTTGCATTCGGATTAAAAATATCTTTATGTACACATCAAGAAAATGGCAACCCCCAGGTATCGCTAGCAGACGATGAATTTTGCTGAGAAAAGCTTGATTTACACCCATCTCGTATATTTTAATGCAAAACTAAGTAGGACAACAAGAAGGAATAGATTACATCTTTGAATATAAGCACATCTACATTTTGAGGTTAATTCCCCTTTAAATTATATAATCCTGTCGCAAAATGGCACCATCATGACAAACCTACTCGTGTTTTGAACAAAGGGGTTATGTCGTTGTCGAGGAAACCACTCATTCATCGTTTGCATGCACACGCTTGCATGCAGAGTCTACGTCAAGGGGGGGGGGGGGGGAGAGGAAACCAATGCATGTTACGTAATGTAGTCAAGCGCTTCTGTGCGAAGTGAATAGTGGTTTCCTCAACACAATAATTTATGCCAACAAAGATAAGGTTTCTTTGGACAGAAATAAAAATCTGTTATGGGAAATCATTTATTAAAACTGACATTTGTCAACCTTACCCATAGACAGATGGTATGACCACACCAAGTAATAGTGGTCGTATAATGACCACTAAGCGACTAATGCCAATAATACTGCATGAACTAAATGTATGGGGGAAAAAATAAGATAAATATTTTAAATGCTTCCTTTCAAATTCAGCTCTTAAAAATCTCACTCTTATCTTAAATGGCCATTAGGAAGAACTTCTAATATTTCCAGCAAAATCTAAATTCAAAATCGTGTCCAAGATTTTCCGAGATCCAGCACTCGTGGCGACCAAGAAATGTACACTATGACTCTGATACACCGCTTTGCCAGAACTGACAGGAAATTACGGTTTTTATTTTTGAAATTATCTTTCCCAACATCGGTGAGTTGGAGTTATTGTATTTTATGGACATGTTGGTGTCAGTATTTGTAAATCAAATGCCGATTTTGAGTGAATGTTGGTGACTTTTGTTCAGTGGTGTAAGTATAGAAAAATCGCAATTATTGGGTACGACCATATTTCCGGAACAAGGAGTCCGTTACTCCGTTTGGTATGTAGCGGTATTGCATGTTTTGTCTCCGTTTTTCTGTAGATTATTTAAACCGCAAATAGACCCTCAACTCATGATACAAAGATCTACAATCCACTGAAAATACATGTACATAGATCTAGACCTATATCTAATTTATTATTTACCTATGAGGTCCTACAAATTCAAAATTTCTACTTACTTTCAGCTAATGATCCGTCCCATTTCCTGAAGCTGCTGCGCTGCGATGATACCAGTACCGTACGTCCAACGTTAGACTGCCGTTTCCTTTGTCAGCTAAGACGCTCTCCCCAAAACAGGAAATTTTGTCAAACTCATTTTTTTTTGTGCACTGCTACTCACTTCAGAATTGAAATACATAGATGATCATGTAATTTTAGATTTTTTTCTTGTAAACATTCCTTATGATACTGAAAAGATGATAAAATATCGCCATTTTTGTTTTATGCAGAGTTTGAATGAGCCTTGCAATATCGATCGCAGTACGATCACAATCGATTGGCAATACACTGACTGTACTATTAGGCTTTTCCCCAAGGCTTCCCTACTATGGCATATGAGAGCATTCAGTCTCTATATACGTAGGTTAGTGGAACCAGACATAGTCTTAGTAGAACAACCGACGATACAGAGGGACTCTTTGCTTTTGGTTTCCTAAGCTATACGATATAAAGCAATTATTTTTTTATAGCCTGAATGTCATATGAAGGGTGTGACATTTTTTGTGGTTTGCCAACAGGCTTTAAAAATTCACTGATTTTGCCAAAAGAAATGTTTTTGGGGATATCGGCCTCCCCCATCCAGAAATGTAGATGGCGATGTTGCCCCATCCACTCAATTATATGAATGAATAAGGGGGTGTCATTTTTTGTGGTTTGCCGACAGGTTTCAAAAATTCACTGATTTTGCCAATAGAAATGTTTTAATGTGAGTGTCGGTCTCCCCCCTCCAGAAATATACAGTGTAAATGGTCACGTTGCCCCATCCCCTCAATTATATAAATTGGTAGTGTCTACCCATTAAATCAAGGTTATATCAGATAATTTTCTGACTCCTAGAATTTAGGCCTCATGTTTGTTAGAAAAGTAAAATTTTATTTTAAGACAGTTCTGCTTTAAGATTAATCAAAAGTACCTTTTCTCCTTTCTCTCTCTCTCTCTCTCTTGCTGCCAATTTTGAATGTTGAATGATTGTAAACGTTGATTTCATTAGAGATTGGTCCATGGGTAACACTAGCTGTGCGAATTCCCCTCCCCTTAAAAACCTGTGTCTCATACCTCCTAATGTTGGCAATTTAATTTATAAATGCTGAGCTTTTCAGTGGTTTCATAAATTGGTCACTTGATTCATTTCCTAAATACTTTCAGTATCTAGAGAGCAGGGGGGAGATGTGACTTAAACCTCAAACCAGAGGATCCTACTTTTCATATGAAAATGCTCTACCCCTTCATATTCTATGACTCATTACTCGCCCATTTCTATGCATGATTGATAAGGGGGTGCTGCTTAATAATTGAAATCCGCCATGAAGGTGGGGCAAATAGGTTCATGAAAGTAGCATCATCTCTAATAATAATCTAGATGATTTTCCCTTCTATTGCCTCCACCCAACGAAGGTGGTACCGGAGGCATGGAGGCATTATGTTTTCAGGTTGTCCGTCTGTCAGTCCGCCCCGCTTTCTCATTCTCGTGATCACTCAAAAACCACATAAGGTATGATCTTCAAACTTGGTGCTAATATGTATCACCATAGGATGATGATCTGTTTAGATTTTGGGGTACTAAGTCAAAGGTCAAAGGTCACACAGAGGTCAATTTCTGAAATTTCAAGTGTTAGCCTTGTTCTGGCGATAACTAGAACCATTTGAGGTATGAACTTCAACTTGGTGCTAGTATGTATTACCATATGAAGACGATCTGATTAGATTTTCGGGTACGTAGGACAAAGGTCACAGGTCATTTTCTGAATTCAGGTGTTAGCTTCGTTCTCGCAGTAACTCCAGAACCATTTGAGGTATGAACTTCAGATGCTAGTATGTATCACCATAGGAAGACAATCTGATTAGATTTTGGGGCACATAGGTCAAAGGTCAAATGTCAAAAGGTCAATTTACATGTAATTAGAGACTTTTTATTCTGGTTATCACAATATTTGAAGAACAGTTGAGCCATCAACTGCAATTAGGTGGAGGAATATAGGAGACGCAGTTGCATTCATCTTGTTTAGCTTTGTTATCACCATATCTCAACTATTTTGTATTCATGACTAGGAGGAGATAAAGTGATCAGACTTTTGAGTTATAAAGTGTAAACTGTGCAGTCAAATGTCAAAGAGATCAATTAATGTGTAATTGTAGGCTTTTTATTCTGGTTATAATATTTCAAGAACAGTTTGAGCCATCGACTGAATTTAGGCAGAGGCATATAGGAGACGCAGTCGCATTCATCTTGTTCTGAATATACTGTGTACTATTTTAAGGTTAACAGAATTTTGTTAAAAAACATCCAAGTAATGCATTTTATATGATGTATATGTGGTATTCACTTAAAACTTGATAAATGTATAGTATGCATTAGATACATGTACATACATACATGTAGATGATGTTAAATTCTGTTGTAAGGGTCATTTGTGGGCAGAGGGCAAATGGTAGATGTTTCCGGTAGTTTGTGCATGAGATCCAATTAGTAAGAGCTGTCCTACTATGATACATGTACAGTGGAAACTCACTATAACAAGGACCTTGGGACCATGAATATTACCTTGTTATATTAGGAATCTCCTTATATCAGGGTATTAAAAAACACAAAAGAATATAAAGACCTGGGACCAGCAAAATTACCTTGTTATATCAGGAAACTCGTTATATCAGAGCTCTTTATAATGAATTTCCACTGTAGTAAATGAACTTTAAATTGAATTGTAAAGTAACAGCTGTGGTTGATAGCCTACACCATAATAAGCTAACTTGTGTAAATTTACACTTTTCTTTGTAAATATACTGAGTACATTAATATACATGTATGACTTAAAGGACTAGAGGGAGTACACATAATGTACTATTTCTCATTACCCTCAAAGCATCACTTAAAATTACTTTAAATCCAGCAACTTAAATAGGTGACTGTTCACGACACACCTCCAATTTAAACACCTTTACGGCGTCTTTTGGAGGATATCAACCAAGTACCCAAGTAAAGGGCAATCCAACCTTTGCAATAATTTGATTTGTGTGAAAGCAGAAAAATCCGAAAAATCAGAGAAGCAGATTGATGAAAGTTTGAACGAAATCGGACAAGCAGTAAGAAAGTTATGATTTTATTTTTGGCTTTGGAGCTGAAAAGTTTGGACGGCATGTAAGTTTGCTTCTACACAGTGAATAGGCACGCGGACATTTTGAAAAAGCTTGTATGGATATTTCGAATAGTTATGGAAATGAAGATTAAGCACCACACTGAGCTAATGTGTCCTGTTTTTCATTAAATTTTAGGGTGAAAATTTACACAGAATACAGATCAGTTTTGTAACAGGTGCATGATATAGGTATCTTATATTGTTATTAATCGTATAGATTAATCTTGCAAAATTATTGGAGCAAAATAATCCATTAAATACTAAATAGACTCTTGTGTTATTGATCAATAAATTATTCATATTTTCGAAAAACATAAGATTTTGAACATCTTGGGAATTTTTCATCATATGACTTAGCGTACCTGAAAGACCAAGATTCATACGTCACTATGTGAAGTAATTTGTCCATATTTATTATTACTTATGTTGTTGCACAGAACTATCGAATTTCAATACATGATTTCTACTAAAATTTGTAAAAGAGTGCCCTGTTTAATGTTCATGTCAATGTTGCCGCGATTCACTTTACCGTTGATTGACTTTGTATGACGTAATCAAATATATGTATTTTATATACGAGCACTAAAGAGAGAAAATGAATACTTTTATCAAGAGTTTATGAATAACATAAACCACAGGTGCATTAAAATATTAATTAAAAAAAAAAGAAAATGTGTAAATATTCCTAATGGCAATGAATGAATGTCGATGATAATAAACACTGGTCAACAAAATTCTAAATGGTTCCTGGTATGAAAATAGAGTGGTGAACGTACATGACGAGGCTTCCATGTACAGTGCAGTGATTTTCAGTAAGATTGAATCTATTTCTTGTCACTTTGCTGATCCCAAATCCTCTCAGTATACTCTAATTCTTATTTACCTCATAATTGTCCTTTCCAATTGTCTCCTGACATTTTCTTGCACAATGTAAGAGCATGACCAGAACTCTGCTTTATCTTTGAGAAGACATTATGTGTGGGTGCATGTGTGTTTGAGATAGAGAGAGAGAGACTGGATTCTGTTCATATTGGTCATGTGTCTTGTAATAGGACAGACAAACTGTTTGGGTAAAGGCCTTGCAATATTTGATTAAGCAAAGCATATACTTTAGGCACAAGCACACATGGCACAATTTGAAGTGGCCTCTTGCTTATAATATGACACGTAGATAGATTCAGTCATATGTACATGTAGGTCCATGAGGAGTTTGTTATCGGTTGATCATGCAGTTATATCAGTGTAACTTGTGCCTATTTGTTTAAGTGTTCATATCAAAATGCCTGCGTGATCATTGTGAAGGATACGATGAATTCAGGACATCCAGTGCAAACATACCACACTTTATTGTAACATCAGATCATGGGACTGCAGCAGATGAAGCCAGGCATTTTCACACCCTGCTCTGACACCTTCTGAACAACTGACTAGCAGGCTGAATACCTTAATTGATATTGATATGGATTCTTACTGTTTTTCACATTTTAATCATCTATGATCTTTACAAAGGATAAGCTAAAGGATTTTGTGATTATTACAAAGGAGAGGAATAACTGTGTTATGATTGATGCTTCATGATTTAAAAAAAAAATCTTCTTGATATTTGGAGTATTATAACCACCATGCCATTTGGACAGGATGGAGATGCATATGCATCATTACTTAATATGAATCAGGCAAGTCAACATGAAATATGGAGAAGAATTGAAACTAGTCCTGTAGTCCAAAGCTTTTAAAAAAGTCTTTTCATTTTTCAATATAACTTAATTTGTGTGAAACCTAAGTTACTAATGATTATATATTTTTGTGACATCTTATGTATCATTACCTACTGACCTTGTAGGACAATTTTAGAAGAGTTTTTTTTAATGCTTTAGTGTCATATGTTGAATATTTTAGTTGCTTGATTTTCCTTACTGATGGCTTCCATACACTATCTTCAGTTACAACTACTCTATTGAGAAGCTTTGGACTTATGTCAGAGCTCTTCCATTGTGTTTGGCCCTGATAATCTGGTTCCTTTTGATGCATGGTCAAGTGAATCTGTTCATTCTTTCTTCTCAGTGGACAATGGACTTACAAGATCTGAACTTCTTGAATTGAACTGTAATTTAAAGCTAACGTCTGATGAATGGACACAGGTCATCTAGGATCCTCAAATAATTTGCTCAATCTCTTATTGATTGATTGATTGATTGCTTGACTGACTGAAATACATGTATATTAACAATACATCACATAAATGACAGTATAATGTAACATCACATAAATGGCATTATAATATGAACAATCAAACAGTATACTTAGAGGAATAATGTGGCTTGCCAAACCTAGCAATACCTTATGTATGCAATCTGCATTCTGACTATTGCAATACAATGACTCGTAACAGGTTGATGTAGTTCATTTCTAGGAGTTTGACAATGAGGTAAGAATTAAACTTGCATTAAATAGTGAAAATGGCCCCTTGGAACTAGAAGTTAGCACTAAGGCTAGTCGAGCCTAGTTCCATTCTTTTGGTAAGATGTTGGGTTTATTTTTATTTTTTATTTTTTTCGTAGTTACATGTATCTTTTCTTAAAATATATGATAATGATACAGTTTTTTAATGTTTTTCATTGCTTACAGAGAAAAAACAACATTGAAAGTGATTTTTTCATTAGTCATTTTGTAATGGTGTATAATTTCATATTTTGCATCATATTTCAAATATTTTGAAACAGATTTCAATAAACATGGTGACATAGTGATGTCAACTTACTGCAGAATACCATGACATTTTTCAAAAACAGGTTAAATATTTCAAAGTTCACAGAGTTTGAGCAATGATTATTCTGGATGAAAAGTCATGTCCTTTTTGCATTATTCCGAAAACAACACCATATGGAATTCAATATTTCATAAATTTGATGAATGGTTGACTGGAATCTTGACTACTGTGTAGCTCTTATTAGTTGTGTCCTCATATTCTGTGCACAGGGTTGTGTGTTGCAATGATTGCCTGCTTTTGCTCAGCAAACATTTTTAGACTACCATTGCAAGATTCAAACTAACATTTATTTGCTTAAAATCCATGCTAAAACTGGATGTAATGTAAAACTATTTTGTACACTGCACTCTTCAGTGGTATGGAAGAAAGTAAGTTTTGTTCCCATATAATTTTCATTACTATAACTTTTTTATTACTTTACTTTCTAGAGGTGTGGTTTGGACACCTCCCTGAAAATGCAAAGGTTATTGGTTCAAGTGGAAGCCCCAACATAAACTCTAAAAAAGGAATTTTACATGTATGTTCCTGGGTGTATGAACAGGTAGCTGGTAGTGGTGGGATGCAACCATTAAAGGTTCCCTTCTATGAAATTCTAATTCTTGTTATTTTGTACATGATACTCATCTAAACTGAAAAATGACATCCGTTTGCAATGAATACGTATCTGAATATTTTTAAAATAATATTTTCCCCACGTATTCAGGCCTAAACGAGTCTGCTAAGCTCCGCCCCCTTTTAAACCCCGAATTCTCGTTCTTCGAGCATGATTGACGTGTGACGTCACAAACCGACATCGCCGGTGCTTGTTTACAATATCTTGCATATATCACGCGTGCAAACTAACTTGCAGTTATATACCACCTCGAAAACCACCTCTAAATCGAAGTATGCCGCAACGCTGTGTCTTTGCAGGTTGCAGCAACATCACAAAGGAGGGTGTAAGTCTACATTTATTCCTCAAAGACCCAAATATTAGAAGAAAATGGACCTCAAAAGTGAAACTAACTCGCGTCAATTGGAAGGGGCCGAGTGACCGCAGTGTCCGTGTGTTCCGAGCACATTTGTGCGGAGGACTTCCTCGATAGTACGGGGCTGCATGCGGCGTTTGGCATCAAGAAGAGGCCGTCCCTGAAGCAAGATGCCATCCCCAAAATCAAACTTGATCTACGGTATCTATTGATCATATATCTATTGATCAACTATCACTGTACCTACACTAACTTAGTCTACCGGTACTTATTATTCATAGCAGCACAATGAAAACATGCAAGGTAACAGGAGAGCTAAGGGTTTTCTGGATATCAATGTTAGAATTTACTAGAAACAAAACGCTACCACCCCATGCACCAGTAAAACCCTACCCAAGCCCAGGCCAGGCAGGGTCAGCAGGCGAACGACCGAACGGCACGGCGTGTACACCTGCGCACGTCGAGCTCACTGCCTCGATCAGCTATCAGCTCAGCCTCATCAGGACTGGGGCATTTTGCAAGCGCAAACAAGATTCATAATTAGTGGATATGCGTAAATTAAAATTCAATCGGCAATCTAATTATCAAAAGGAATTACTAGTTATAATTCCCAAGTCTCCCGTCGATATCTTCTCCGTTATTGAAAAAAAAAAAAAAAAAAAAAAAAAAAAAAAAAGGAAAATGATGTGCACCTCCATAAGTGTAGACCAACCCACAGCTGAGTGGAGAAAACTAAGCATTAAAAAGATGGGTTTTGAGTAAAGTCTTGAATTGTTCAAGGGAGTTGGCATTGTGGATATATGAGGGTAATCGATTCCAAAGGCATGGGGCAATTACAGAAAAGGCTCGATCACCATAATTGGTATTAGTTCGGGGTCCGCGGGTAAGCTGCAAGGTTGTTGAAGAACGAAGAGGTCGGAGAGAATTAGAGGAGCGAAGGGAGATAAGATCAGAAAGATATACAGGAGACAGGCCATTAATAATCTTATAGGTTATTAGAAGAATTTTGAAAATGATGCGCTGGCGTATTGGAAGCCAGTGCAATGAGCGAAGAATTGTCTAACGGTCTAAGCCTAGATTCATATTCTGGTAAGACCTCATCTCAGCCCCTCCAGCATTAGCTGAAGTCATTCTCGATCCTAGATGACGAGTCATTTGGCAGGTTGGGTAGCGTCTTACTGATTACTTTTTTGCCCTAACCGAAGTTGTTGCAATGGCTACGGAGGATGGAGGTTTTTCATCCTCGAGCTCACTTATCACCGGTGGCAGTGATACGATACAAGAGGAAATATAATCAGAATCCGACATGTCTGGTTCAAACAAATACGGCCGTGCCCCTAATTCCTCTTTTATTTCTTCTGTCTGAAGAAGATGTTATCGTTCGTTGATATAGGATTAAAAAAAAACTAAAATGAAGGGCTGTAATGGCACGAAGTCGAAGCTAGGACACGAAGTCGAAGCTAGGATCTACACGAAGTTCAATAGCCTACACACACACTTTCAGCTTGCGTGGAGTCAAGCATTCTGAGTGTGACGTCACATGACGTCATCGATCGCTGGACCGATTTTCCAAAATTTTTTGGGGCATTCCCAATTAATTTTTTATTTTCAAGTTTACAGATTAATGAATGGAATTCAGGTAAAATGGTTGACAGATCTGGATTCACAGTAGAAAAGTCTACTAATTGAAGTTCCTTTGTAATTCCATAAAAGGGAACCTTTAATGTAAGATGGTGACTATCTCAACTGTTCCCCACTTAGTGGGGACTGAGAGTGTGCTCTGTAGGTGCAGGATTATACACTCACCATTTTTCTTACTTTATGTCTTATATTTTTTGATATGCTATCAGTGAACAATCTATGTACTTTTGAATGTTTTTTTTATAATTGGTTGAATAAATGAAATAAAATGAAATGAAATTGTCTAATGAAGAGGTTGATGGTATACTGGAAAATGCTTTGATCATTAATAAGACAAATACTGCAGTTATTATTTTATTCTTATTACTATTCTTGTATTCTGCAGGGAAGTGGAGGACTGAAGCGGAGTCCAAGTCAGAATGAGTTCCAGTCGCAGGCAAGGAGAGATGCAGAACGTCACTTAGCCCTTGAGATGGACAGGTTACTAGATACCTGTCCTGAACAAAATCGACCAGTAAGTAAATCCATGCAAGGAATAGAACCTTGTTATAAAAAACACTGTTATAACAAACTCTCGTTATAAGAAGGTAATTTTGCTGGTTCCACTCCTTTGTATTTTATTGTTTTTTTTTAGCACTGATATAACAAGGTTTCGATATAAAGAGCTAATTTCTGTGGTCCCAAGGAGCCTTTTATAACGACGTTCCACCGTAGTAAATATGGAATATTCTTTCTTCTAACAAAATTAACACTTAACATTGTATGCTGACATTGATAAGCTACTATTCTGAAGATTCTCGCTTGTTTCTGATAGCAAAAACGCAATGAATTTTCTTCTATATATCCAATTGAATTACGTAAAGTCTTATATTTCTACCCAAATCTCATTTAGAATTTCCATATGCATTAAGGGGTGTTGCCTTCCTATTGTTAAATACAAGAGGTGCAGGCCTCCGGTTAAAATAGAAGGTTCATGCCAAAGGTTAAGAGGATAAATATTTGTATGTCTATACATATTAGACTCTCATATCATGGTTATCTGATCACCTGAATTGGCCAATATTTGAGTGTTGAGAAGTTGTTTAGCAAAGGCAAATAGTAAGAGTTTAAAACCATAGATATCCAGGTCTATAACTTTTATTTATCTACTGTGATACTGTACGTAGGCCTATAAAGATAAAGTTCTACTTTTAGCTATGAACTTCAAACTTGATACTAGTATGCGCACCATACTGAAACAAACTAATTAGATATTTGGTTAATTAGGTCAAAGGTTACAGGTCATAAAGGTCAATATATGTGACATTAATGTTTCTTTCGTTTGTTAGCACCATATTATTATTATTATTAGGTGGTCTGTCGTAATCGACAGATCACCTTTTATATTCGTCCGAATTTTCTTTATTCTTTATTTATTTTTATTTCCCCCATTCCTTGTCCATTCGAAATCTTCAATAGTACTTTATCAATTTTCGTCAAATTTTCGTCAGTGATGTCATCCCATGAGGACATATTCCCGTTTACATATCAAGGTCAACAGGTCATCGTGACGTCATCCAGGCGCCATTTTGTCAAATCACATTATCAATCATATCTTCATAACGAATCATCACAAATCGTTCATATTTACATGACATTAACTTCATGTCATGGGTCATTAGGTCATGTCATCAAAGGTCATCCAGAGGTCATGACGAGCGCGTACGCGTGCGTCAAAATTTAAAACTGCTCAAAATCATCCAAGGATCAAACGAGAGTACGTTTCAGGTCATTTCAAGCATTTCAAAAATTTCCGTCCGTGCGCGTCCGTGGGCGCGTTATGCACGCGCGCAGCGCGTACAGAGTGTAAAAACGCCGTTTTTTCGCATGGTTTGTGTTCCTGACACTATTCTTGACAATTTCCAACCATTTACAGGCATTCTCGACATTCCCTAAGTAGGGACACTGATTTTCCGCGATCACGGAAAACGGACGGAATTCACGGAAATGACCATTTGAAACGGAAAATGCAATTTGGAACGGAAAGTCGCGGAAAACCCCTTTCACCTCAAAATTTTTCATTTTTTCAAGCATAAAATCGTAAAACTTACACTATTCTTGTGATTTGTTATGCAGTGAAAAAATATCGGGCCTAAAATCATGGTCAATAACTCCGAATACTTAGCGATATTCGTCAGATTCTTCGGAGACAGGGCGCTGCCATTTTGTTTTGCTGGACCAATGGAGATCGTGACATAAAACACGGTACAATAGGAGCAGCAAATCCCTATTACGCAAGTTAGGCGCATACTCATGCGGCCGAGAGGGAAGTAAGGCGGGATTGCCGTACACAGCCAGCACTTTTTTAGTAAAGGGGCTGGTGTGTGCGCCTAGTATTACGTAGACGTAAACTAGGCACGCACACGCCAGCAGCGGGCGCTAAGTGCGGCAAGATTGTACACACGCTGTTGTACAGTTCGAAAAGGGGGCTGGCGTGTGCGCCTAACATCGATCGATCGCTGACATGACAGCCAAGACTGAAATGTTTTCGTCGACATCGGTATATACGGTGCGATAGATCGAGTGCTCAGAAATCGTAAGAGTTCTGTGCATCATGTTGAAATAATCTGCTTCCTGGGTACTACACAGATTTTCATGGTTTGTCATGTAAGATCCTTTTTGATCCAGTCATGATTATGAAATGCAAGTCGAATACCTGAATTTTAACTGACTCTGTAATGTTAGAACATTTGTACCCTACAAGTTCATGTTTGTACGCAAATCTTATGTAAATGGAATTTATTTTTTTCATGTGTACAAAGTCTATGGCAAAACGGAATTTACATTTTTCAGCCCATCTGAAACGGAATTCCAGATTTTCTGAAACGGAAAAGGCCATTTTTTGAAACGGAAAATCAGTGTCCCTACCTAAGGCCACACGCGCGCGTCAAACTTTAAAATCTGCGCGCGCGTCAATGGGCAAAATAGTGTAAAAAGTCGTAAAAACATGCCTCTACAAAAATAACTCTAGCCCTTTAAATAGTCCGTTGACCCCCTAATTTTTTTTCATATTTGGTTAGAGGAGGAATCATAGATATAATTTCATGGGTAATTTGAGCCTTAATTATATTGCAAAGTCATCAACATGGCGTCTAAACTCAAAATTTCATTTTTTCAAAAATGACGTCATCAAATTTATGCAAATTTGACTATAACTCCTTTAATATTGGTCATTTTTCGCCCAAATTTGGATATGATGTAGCTGAGACAATTCTCTACAAGATCAGTCATCACGATTTTTCATTTTGACAAAGGCATCATGGCGTATTTTTGCGAATAAAGGAGGTATGTCAATTTTTCTCATTTTGCGTGTATTCTCTATGGGACATGACTTTTTCTCAAATCTTGATTCTACATTCCCGTCTTCTTTGAGCAGTATCTTTGTAATTTCTGCTCGATTTTCTTCCAAATTTTAATATGTTATAGCTGAGACTATAAGCTTTCACCAGTGTGCCCTCCAATTTTTGATCAGATGTCGGGATCATGCCCATTTTTTCACTACAAAATGTGATTTCAGAATCCCGTATTTCGTTTACGTGTTATCTCTATTGGAAATATTTTGGTCCATTGGTAAAGCACTTGCCTTCCATTCCGGCGACCCCCGGATCGATTCCCGGTGGGACTTTTTTTTTTTTTTTTTTTTTCACTTTTTCTTTGGGGGGGGGGGGCCTTTCATTTTACCATCTTCTTCGTCTATTATAACATAAACCATCACAAACAATGTAATAAACTGCCTAATTTTGCGTGTTATGTCTATTGGAAAGTAGTGTGCAGTAGTTTGTGTACAATCTCATTCCCTGTCGTGTATTAAAGCTAAGGGGATAATCTCCCACATGTCCTCCAATATCAAATCGTCCAGTTCGTTATCCCGATTTCTCCAAATCGGCTCAGTCAATTTTCTTCATATTTTCGTCAGTCATCAGTCCTAATAAGGTCAAGTTCCCACATCTTTTTCAAGGTCATCAGGTTATTGTGACGTCATGCAGGCGCCATTTTGTGAAAATCAACTTATGGTCATATGTTCATAACGAAATGTCATTTCTCATTCATATTTGGCATGATTGAAACTGATATCAATCCGGTCAATCCCAGAGATTTAGACGCACGCGTGCGCACACGTTCGCTCGTCAGTGCCCCCGCAAATATGAAAGATGACACCCCCAATAACTCCCAAAAGAGGACGTAAATTTTTCTGAATTTTGCCTCGTCCATCACATTTCGACCAAATATTATGCACACCAAAAATCAGATTCAGAGCTCAATTCGTTTTTTTTTTTATTATTCATTTTTTCCTTTTTTGACCCCCCCCCTCTTTTTACGGGGGCAATAACTCAAAAACGAAACCATGAATCTTTCTCAAATTCGACACAGTAATGAGGACTGATAAGAAGTGTTGACGGTGAAAATTTGAGGTTCATGACGTCATTATGACGTCATCTACGCTTCATTCAGTGATTTTGGGGTGAAAAATGCCCTTTTCGGACCCTGAAAATGAGCCCTAACTTCAGTTTGCGGGGTGCTAGAGACTTGGGACTTGATTCACATGAAAGAGCAGAAAATTCTACACAAAAAAGATTCGCGTAGCTCAAACGTTTTAACGGTCGTCTTCAGGGTGAAAATGGCTTTCGAAGTTCAAATTACCCATTTTGCCATAGACACACACGTTATAGGTATTATTAGGTGGTCTGTCGTAATCGACAGATCACCTTTTATATTCGTCCGAATTTTCTTTATTCTTTATTTATTTATTTATTTATTTATTTATTAGGTGGTCTGTCGTAATCGACAGATCACCTTTTATATTCGTCCGAATTTTCTTTCTATATTTATTTATTTATTTATTTATTTATTTATTTATTTTTATTTCCCCCATTCCTTGTCCATTCGAAATCTTCAATAGTACTTTATCAATTTTCGTCAAATTTTCGTCAGTGATGTCATCCCATGAGGACATGTTCCCGTTTACATATCAAGGTCAACAGGTCATCGTGACGTCATCCAGGCGCCATTTTGTCAAATCACATTATCAATCATATCTTCAAAACCAATCATCAAAAATTGTCCATATTTACATGACATTAACTTCAGGTCATGGGTCATCAGGTCATGTCGTCAAAAGTCATCCAGAGGTCATGACGCGCACGTACGCGTGCGTCAAAATTTAAAACTGCTCAAAATCATCCAAGGATCAAACGAGAGTACGTTTCAGGTCATTTCAAGCATTTCAAAAATTTCCGTCCGTGCGCGTCCGTGCGCGCGTTATGCACGTGCGCAGCGCGTACAGAGTGTAAAAACGCCGTTTTTTCGCATGGTTTGTGTTCCTGACACTATTCTTGACAATTTCCAACCATTTACAGGCATTTTCGACATTCCCTAAGGCCACACGCGCGCGTCAAACTTTAAAAAAAAATCAGATTCAGAGCTCAATTCTATTTTTTTTTTTTTTAAACCTGATATAACAACATACTTGCTATACATGTAACTCTGATAGTGCCAAGGACCTTGTTATACTGAGTTTCCATTCTACATACACACATATAAGCAAATATACAATAAATAATCCATACAATAAACATTTGTATACATTTCAAAACTATAATTATGTTTCAACACTTTAATATCATATAATAACAAAGACTAGGCCTACTCTATCAAAATACTACAAGTATGGAACTACTATGAATACGTATACAAAACCATGAATCTACTTTCCATATCTATATAAAAAAAAAAATGTACATGTAGATCAGTACCCTAGATATATAAATGATAAAACACAAACTTTAAACATGAAAAATACTAGTAAATTCAATGACAAATATGTAACGAACTCCTTTATTTTGCCTGTTATATCTAATGTATTGCACTGTACATTACTTTATGTACAACCCTATTGCAAATTTGACATATGAACGTGTACTGAAGCTATGTAGTAACTTTGTATGATACTGCAACAGCCCTTATTTCTGGTCGGTTTTGGCCCAGTTTCGAGTATGTTGTAGCTGACAAAATTCCCTGTCGTCAGTTTGCTGATTATTTTTTCTATCAGACTGAAATACAGACCACCTAATTCGTCCCAAAGACGAATTAAATTCTAGTTTATTTTTATTTCCCCCATTCCTTGTCCATTCGAAATCTTCAATAGTACTTTATCAATTTTCGTCAAATTTTCGTCAGTGATGTCATCCCATGAGGACATGTTCCCGTTTACATATCAAGGTCAACAGGTCATCGTGACGTCATCCAGGCGCCATTTTGTCAAATCACATTATCAATCATATCTTCATAACGAATCATCACAAATCGTTCATATTTACATGACATTAACTTCATGTCATGGGTCATCAGGTCATGTCATCAAAGGTCATCCAGAGGTCATGACGAGCGCGTACGCGTGCGTCAAAATTTAAAACTGCTCAAAATCATCCAAGGATCAAACGAGAGTACGTTTCAGGTCATTTCAAGCATTTCAAAAATTTCCGTCCGTGCGCGTCCGTGCGCGCGTTATGCACGTGCGCAGCGCGTACAGAGTGTAAAAACGCCGTTTTTTCGCATGGTTTGTGTTCCTGACACTATTCTTGACAATTTCCAACCATTTACAGGCATTCTCGACATTCCCTAAGGCCACACGCGCGCGTCAAACTTTAAAAAAAAATCAGATTCAGAGCTCAATTCTATTTTTTTTTTTTTTAAACCTGATATAACAACATACTTGCTATACATGTAACTCTGATAGTGCCAAGGACCTTGTTATACTGAGTTTCCATTCTACATACACACATATAAGCAAATATACAATAAATAATCCATACAATAAACATTTGTATACATTTCAAAACTATAATTATGTTTCAACACTTTAATATCATATAATAACAAAGACTAGGCCTACTCTATCAAAATACTACAAGTATGGAACTACTATGAATACGTATACAAAACCATGAATCTACTTTCCATATCTATATAAAAAAAAAAATGTACATGTAGATCAGTACCCTAGATATATAAATGATAAAACACAAACTTTAAACATGAAAAATACTAGTAAATTCAATGACAAATATGTAACGAACTCCTTTATTTTGCCTGTTATATCTAATGTATTGCACTGTACATTACTTTATGTACAACCCTATTGCAAATTTGACATATGAACGTGTACTGAAGCTATGTAGTAACTTTGTATGATACTGCAACAGCCCTTATTTCTGGTCGGTTTTGGCCCAGTTTCGAGTATGTTGTAGCTGACAAAATTCCCTGTCGTCAGTTTGCTGATTATTTTTTCTATCAGACTGAAATACAGACCACCTAATTCGTCCCAAAGACGAATTAAATTCTAGTTTATTTTTATTTCCCCCATTCCTTGTCCATTCGAAATCTTCAATAGTACTTTATCAATTTTCGTCAAATTTTCGTCAGTGATGTCATCCCATGAGGACATGTTCCCGTTTACATATCAAGGTCAACAGGTCATCGTGACGTCATCCAGGCGCCATTTTGTCAAATCACATTATCAATCATATCTTCATAACGAATCATCACAAATCGTTCATATTTACATGACATTAACTTCATGTCATGGGTCATCAGGTCATGTCATCAAAGGTCATCCAGAGGTCATGACGAGCGCGTACGCGTGCGTCAAAATTTAAAACTGCTCAAAATCATCCAAGGATCAAACGAGAGTACGTTTCAGGTCATTTCAAGCATTTCAAAAATTTCCGTCCGTGCGCGTCCGTGCGCGCGTTATGCACGTGCGCAGCGCGTACAGAGTGTAAAAACGCCGTTTTTTCGCATGGTTTGTGTTCCTGACACTATTCTTGACAATTTCCAACCATTTACAGGCATTCTCGACATTCCCTAAGGCCACACGCGCGCGTCAAACTTTAAAATCTGCGCGCGCGTCAATGGGCAAAATAGTGTAAAAAGTCGTAAAAACATGCCTCTACAAAAATAACTCTAACCCTTTAAATAGTCCGTTGACCCCCTAATTTTTTTTCATATTTGGGTAGAGAAGGAATCATAGATATAATTTCATGGGTAATTTGAGCCTCAATTATATTGCAAAGTCATTAAAATGGCGTCTAAACTCAAAATTTCATTTTTTCAAAAATGACGTCATCAAATTTATGCAAATTTGACTATAACTCCTTTAATATTGGTTATTTTTCGCCCAAATTTGGATATGTTGTAGCTGAGACAATTCTCTACAAGATCAGTTACATGATTTTTCATTTTGACAAAGGCATCATGGCATATTTTTGCAATTAAAGGAGGTATGTCAATTTTTCTCATTTTGCGTGTATTCTCTATGGGACATGACTTTTTCTCAAATCTTGATTCTACATTCCCGTCTTCTTTGAGCAGTATCTCTGTTATTTCTGCTCGATTTTCTCCCAAATTTGAGTATGTTATAGCTGAGACTATAAGCTTTCACAAATGTGCTCTCCAATATTTGATCAGATGTCGGGATCATGCCCATTTTTTCACTACAAAATGTGATTTCAGAATCCCGTATTTCGTTTACGTGTTATCTCTATTGGAAATATTTTGGTCCATTGGTAAAGCACTTGCCTTCCATTCCGGCGACCCCCGGATTGATTCCCGGTGGGACCATTTTTTTTTTTTTTTTTTTTTTTCACTTTTTTTTTTTTTTTTGGGGGGGGGGCCTTTCATTTTACCATTTTCTTCGTCTATTATAACATAAACCATCACAAACAATGTAATAAACTGCCTAATTTTGCGTGTTATGTCTATTGGAAAGTAGTGTGCAGTAGTTTGTGTACAATCTCATTCCCTGTCGTGTATTTAAGCCCCTTTCACAATTGGTCTACGACCAGTTTGCGACCGCCTGCAACAGATTTTTCGGGGTGTTGCATGACCGATCGCTTGGTGTCTTGCGACCACTCGCACTCGTTGCAGGCGGTCGCACGAACCTGAGGCGGTCGTGACTGGTCGCATCTGAACTTTGAACATGCTCAAAATCCAGACACGACCAGATGCGATCGATTCACTCGCATTAGGTCGTACCACCAGTCGTGCGATTCTCGTATGAGTGTTGCACAACGTTGCACGATTAGATGCGATTAGTCGCAGTGGGTGGGCTGGAGGTCGTGCAACACTCGCACGTGCGCTAGCGACCTATAGCGACCAGTCTTGCGAATGGGTGCGATTGTGCTAAGACCATGAGACTGTTGCACGACCGATCGCAGCACATCTTACAACGTTGTACTACCATTGCACGACTGTATGAGACTGTATGCGACTATTCCTCGGGGGTATATATAGGGGGACTATGGAGATGATCCTCTGCAACAGGGCCCTCCTCTAACAACTTTCTCTTCTTTGTAACTTTCTGCTTTGGCATCTTGACTATTGAGAAGGCCATCTTGAAACTGACTACCGGTCAATTGTCGAGGGGGTTTTTATACCCCACGCCACTCGCACGAATACTCTCACGACCACTTGCACCGGTCTCATTCAATCGCACGAGCGATCGCATGGTCTCACATCCACTCGCACGACCATGCAATCGATCGTGCGACTATTGTGATTGGCGTCAAGCCACTCGCAATCACTCGTGCAACACTCGCATGTGAACGCAAGACCACTCGCACGAGCATATGCGAGCAAATGCGACTTACTCGTGCAACGGTCTCTTCTAGTCGCTTTTGTTTTACGACCGCTGTTGCATTTGTGAATGCCTTTCTGCGACCTGATGAGATCGATGGTGATTGAAGCCTGTTGCAGCCTGTCGTGCGACCAAATGGTCGCAAACGGTCGCAGACCAATTGTGAAAGGGGCTTAAAGCTAAGGGGATAATTTCCCACATGTCCTCCAATATCAAATCGTCCAGTTCGTTATCCCGATTTCTCCAAATCGGCTCAGTCAATTTTCTTCATATTTTCGTCAGTCATCAGTCCTAATAAGGTCAAGTTCCCACATCTTTTTCAAGGTCATCAGGTTATTGTGACGTCATGCAGGCGCCATTTTGTGAAAATCAACTTATGGTCATATGTTCATAACGAAATGTCATTTCTCATTCATATTTGGCATGATTGAAGCTGATATCAATCCGGTCAATCCCAGAGATTTAGACGCGCGCGTGCTCACACGTTCGCTCGTCAGTGCCCCCGCAAATATGAAAGATGACACCCCCAATAACTCCCAAAAGAGGACGTAAATCTTTCTGAATTTTGCCTCGTCCATCACATTTCGACCAAATATCATGCACACCAAAAATCAGATTCAGAGCTCAATTCGATTTTTTTTTATTATTCATTTTTTCCTTTTTTGACCCCCCCCCCCTCTTTTTACGGGGGCAATAACTAAAAAACGAAACCATGAATCTTTTTCAAATTCGACACAGTAATGAGGACTGATAAGAAGTGTTGACGGTGAAAATTTGAGGTTCATGACGTCATTATGACGTCAGCCAGGCTTCATTTAGTGATTTTGGGGTGAAAAATGCCCTTTTCGCACCCTGAAAATGAGCCCTAACTTCAGTTTGCGGGGTGCTAGAGACTTGGGACTTGATTCATATGATAGAGCAGAAAATTCTACACAAAAAAGGTTCGTATAGCTCAAACGTTTTAACGGTCGTTTTCAGGGTGAAAATGGCTTTTAAAGTTCAAATTGCCCATTTTGCCATAGACACACACGTTATAGGTATTATAGATTAATTTTAGTTTTTTCAAAACGAGCTTTCCTTTTTCTGCCCACCTTTTGTGTAGATGATATCTCAAAATTGGCTCAGTCCAATTTCTTCAAGTTTTCGTCAGTCATCAGCCCCTACGAGATCAAGTTCCCGCATCTTTTTCAAGGTCATCAAGGCATTTCCAGGTATTACGTAATTTTGAGTAAAATGTTAATTTTTACTGCCCCCCCTCCCCAAATTTTGTAAGCGACTAGAGGCTTTCCATTTTCTTCAGGCAATAGTTAACAGATATCATTATGGAACAATTTTAACAGTCTATTGCCAGACACAATATACCAAACAAAATGTAACAGATAGTGAAATTTCCTTCATATTTGTAAAACTCATTCTCAGATCTGGGTAGTTGATGAACCTCAACGTCCTCAATCATTGTCAATACATGTCTGAACTTGGATCGGCCAGTCTTTCCAATCTTTACATGCAGAATTCTGAAAGTTCTCCTTTTTTTTCAGAGTACCCTCAAAGTTGGAGATAGTATATCTTGACAAACAACGAATGAAAAGATCAAAGTACTTTTGATCATATTCTGTTTCCTCAACTTTGTTTCAAAGTCATTTTTTCGCAGGATATTAGGACATTCAACCATTGTGAGTGGAAAAAACCCAGTTCCCAATCGTCATGGCTTTTGAATAAATTAAAAAGCCGTGGAAAAAATTTCTAAGGCATTCATAAATCTTTGTAAACTTAAAAAGGATGCATTGTTATTAACTCCTATTCAAAGTTGTTGACAAGCCGTGATCAGTCCAGGGCCCTTTTCAAGTGCATGGGGAATTTATCCTTTCAAAATTCATTGTAGAACCTCTTCTTTTATAATGAGAAAAATAACAAAGTTTTGATATATACTCTTGAAAAACAACGACTGAAAAGATCAAAATACTTTTGCATTTTGTTTCCTCAACTTTGTCTCAAAGTCATTTTGGCAAGAGATTAGTACATTCAACGAATGTGTGTGGAAAACCCCTACCGTCATGCCTTTTGCATAAATTCAAAAGCCATGGCAGAAATTTTGGAGGTATGCAAAAATCTTTGTACACTTGAAAAGGAAGTTTATGCATTGTTATTAACTGGCTTTCAAAGTTGTTGTGAGCGGTCCAGGGACCTCTCCGATGCGTGGGCAAATTATCCTTTCAAAAATCATTGTCAAGCTTCTTCTTTTATCATGAGAAAAATAACAAAGTTTTGATATATACTGTTGATAATGTGATACCAGTAGGCCTACATGTTAGTATCCTTCAAAAAATAGATATCTTTAAATCTATCTAACAAAAAAATATGTCAATGGGCATTTTACAGTGATAATTTAACTTCACTTGTTTCCAGAATTGCACCTATTACGTGCCCTTTCTTGTCATTTAATCACATGTAGAGATTAACATTTTTTTAAAAGATGAACCCCCCCCCCCCCCCTCCACCATTCTGTAAGCGACTAGAGGCTCTCCATTTTCTTCAGGCAATAGTTAACAGGTATATCATGGTACAATTAGTAAGAAACTGCAAGGTCATAAGATACTTAAACAGGCTATTAATTGCAAGGACATTATACCAAAACAAAATGTAACAGATCATGAAATTTTCTTAATATTCGCGAAACTCATTCTGGGATCTGGGTGGCTGATGGACCTCAACATCCTCAATACATGTCTGAACTTTGATAGGCCTTTCCCTCTCATCTTTACAAGGAGCATTCTGAAAGTTTGTTTTTCTCCTATTCCGTTTCTGAGTACCTCTAAGCTGGAAATAATAGATCAGGACAAACAGGGGCGGATCCAGGATTTTGTATAAGGGCGGGGGGGGGGGGGGGGGGGGGGGGGGGAGGGGGGAAACTGCTTGGAGGGAGATCCATATTTTTTTGGTCTTGCTAGCCCGGGGGGGGGGGGGAACCAAAAAAAAAGAAAAAAAATCGCCAGCCCTCCAAAAGTCGCTCAACGGGGGGGGGGTGTACATGTATGGGGTCCAGTTTCCCTCCATAATTCTCTGACAAGCAACAAAAAAAAAAAAAGTGGGGGCACAATCGAAAATAAGGGGGCACAATGCATTGTTTTCTTTCAAAGGGGGGGGGGCACGGGCCGGGATTGCCCCCCCCCCCTAAATCCGCCACTGACGACAAACAAAGACTGAAAAGATCAGAATGCTCTTGCATTTTGTTTCCTCAACTTTGTCTGAAAGTCATTTTGGCAAGAGATTAGTACATTCAACAAATGTGTGTGGAAAACCCCTACCGTCATGCCTTTTGCATAAATTCAAAAGCCATGGCAGAAATTTTGGAGGTATTCAAAAATCTTTGTACACTTGAAAAGGAAGTTTATGCATTGTTATTAACTGTGTGTGGAAAACCCCTACCGTCATGCCTTTTCATGCCGTCATGCCACTTGTTTGTCATATTTCACAATAAGTGCCCTTTTTTTTCATAAGAGAATTTATTATTTTCTAAAAAGATGATACTTCCATAATGATACATGCAACTGATGTTCTCTCTCTCTCTCTCTCTCTCTCTCTCTCTCTCTCTCTCTCTCTCTCTTATTTAACCCCTAATCTCCTATTCCGTTTCTGAGTACCTCTAAGCTGGAAATAATAGATCAGGACAAACAAAGACCGAAAAGATCAAAATACCTTTGCATTTTGTTTCCTCAACTTTGTCTCAAAGTCATTTTGGCAAGAGATTAGTACATTCAACGAATGTGTGTGGAAAACCCCTACCGTCACGCCTTTTGCATAAATTCAAAAGCCATGGCAGAAATTTTGGAGGTATTCAAAAATCTTTGTACACTTGAAAAGGAAGTTTATGCATTGTTATTAACTGGCTTTCAAAGTTGTTGTGAGCATTCCAGGGACCTCTCCGATGCGTGGGCAAATTATCCTTTCAAAAATCATTGTCAAGCTTCTTCTTTTATCATTAGAAAATAACCATATTTAGAAACACTGTACATAGTCATGATAACAGTAGGCCTAAATGTTAGTATCCTTCAGGAAAGGAAATCTACATGTATAAGAAAGCATCATACAAAAAGATATGTCTCACTGATGTCTCATTGTGCCTGTCACAATCATAAATTATCTCCACTTGTTTGTCATATTTCACAATAAGTGCCCCTTTTTTCATAAGAGAAATTTATCATTTTCTAAAAAGATGATATTTCCATAATGATACACGCAACTGATGTTCTCTCTCTCTCTCTCTTTCTCTCTCTAATTTAACCCTAAATTACATTTTACATAAGGGTCATTAAATATTCTTTTGATGTTTTTTACTACCTTTTTTAAATGTTCTGGAAGTCTGTAAGTTGTACATTTGAATCTATGCATAATTTTGGCACATCGATACGTCAGAACGTCATTATTTTTGCATATCAACTAAAAAAAAAAAATTTAGATTTTTTAAAATGACGTCATAATTTTTGTATTCATTTGACAATATTTCACTAATAAGCGGTCCATATTCATCCAAATTTTGATATGTTGTAGCTGAGACAATTCTATACTAGGTCAGTTCCACCATTTGTCATTTCATTGAGGTAATCATAGTAAAAACGTCGATTAAAAGCGACATGTCAGAATTTTCCCTATTTGCGTGTTATGCCTATGGAAGGTGAATTTCGTTCATATCATGAATCTACATGATATTGTTCTTTGAGCAGTATCTCAGTTGTTTTTGGTCTATTTTCTTCCACATTTTAGTTTGTTATAGCTGAGACTATAAGTTTTTTTAAAGTGTGCCCTGTAATTTTTGATCAGATGTCGGGATTATGCCCATTCATATCTACAAAATGTGATTTGAGAATCCCGTTTTCCCTTTTTTTTCTCTCTCTTTCTTTCTTTTTGCCATTCATTTTACCATCTTCTTCGACTATAATAACATATACAATCACAAACAACGTAAGAAACTGCCATATTTTGCGTGTTATGTGTTTTGGAAAGTAGTTTGCAGTAGTGTGTGTACAACCGAAATCTGATCCCTTGTCGTGTATTAAAGCTTTGGGGTTAATCTCCCATGCATCCTGCAATATCAAAATGTCCGATTTTTTATGATGCAAATCTTCATCCATTGTCTACATTATCAGAATTATTATCTTGCAAAAATAATATAACATCTTTCAAAGCTATTTGCCACGATGACAGACCATGCACATAATTCGTCTTCAGTGAGGAATTAAAATTCTAGTTTATTATTAGGTGGTCTGTCGTAATCGACAGATCACCTCTTAATTTCGTCAGAATTTTCTTTCATTATTTATTTATTAGGTGGTCTGTCGTAGACAGATCACCTCTTAATTTCGTCAGAATTTTCTTTCTTTATTATTAGGTGGTCTGTCGGTATCGACAGATCACCTTTTAATTTCGTCAGAATTTTCTTTCATTATTTATTTATTAGGTGGTCTGTCGTAGACAGATCACCTCTTAATTTCGTCAGAATTTTCTTTCTTTATTATTATTAGGTGGTCTGTCGTAGACAGATCACCTTTTAATTTCGTCAGACTTTTCTTTCATTATTTATTTATTTATTAGGTGGTCTGTCGTAGACAGATCACCTCTTAATTTCGTCAGAATTTTCTTTCTTTATTCTTTATTTATTAGGTGGTCTGTCGTTATCGACAGATCACCTCTTAATTTCGTCAGAATTTTCTTTATTCTTTAGTGTGACCACTTTTTTGTGAACGTGATTACTCAAATTCGGCTCACTCAATTTTAATCAAATTTCAGTCCGTTATTAGGCCTGTCAAGGTCAAGTGACAGAAAATTTTTCAAGGTCAGCAGGGCATTGTGACGTCATCCAGGCGCCATTTTGTAAAATCACATTATTGATCATATCTTCATAACGAGTCATCAAAATTGAACCATATTTGACACACATAAACTTCAGGTCAAGGGTCAACATGAAATGTTATCAAAATTTGCGCGCGCATTATGACGCGCACGTACGCGCGCGTCAAAATTTAAAAATGCTCAAAATCACTTTTTGATCAAATTAGAGTACGTTTCAGGCCATTTTAAGCATTTCAAAATTTTCCATGCGTGACCGTCCGCGCTCGCGTACGGAACGTAAAATTCCCGTTTTTTCGCATGGTTTGTATTCCTGACACAATTCTTGACAATTTCCAACTATTTACAGTCATTCTCGACATTCCATAATGCCACACGCGCGCGTCAAACTTTCAAATTCGTGCGCGCGTCAATTTGCAATATAATGCAAAAAGTGGTAAAAACATGCCCCTCTTGAATCCGCCATAGCTCTTCAGAAAGACTTGGGACCCCCCAATTTTTATACATATTCTGAAAGTCTATAAGTTGTAAATTGGAATTCATGAAAAAAATTGGTGGGCCAAGCCGTCGGAACGTCATCATATTTGCATATGAACTCAAAACAATGTTTCGAAAAAATGACGAAATAATTTTTGTATTCATTTGACAATATTTCAGTAATAGGTTGTCGATTTTCTTCCAAATTTTGATATATTGTAGCTGAGACACTTCTCTTCAAAATCATTTACACCATTTTTCATTTTGACAAAGGAATCATACCGTATTTTTGCGATTAAAGGAGGCATGTCAATTTTTCACATTTTGCGTGTATTCTCAATGGGACATGACTTTTCCTCAAATCTTGATTCTACATTCCCTTTTTTTTTGAGCAGTATCTCTGTTATTTCTCCTTGATTTTCTTCCAAATTTTAGTATGTTATAGCTGAGACTATAAGCTTTTACAAGTGTTCCCTCCAATTTTTGATCAGATGTCGGGATCATGCCCATTTTTTAACTACAAAATGTGATTTCAGAATCCCGTTTATCGTTTACGTGTTATCTCTATTCGAAATATTTTGGTCTATTGGTAAAGTACTTGCCTCCCACTCCGGTGACGCAGGTTCGATCCCCGGTGGGTGCATTTTTTTTATACTTTTTTTTTCTTTTTGCCCTTCTTTTTTGCTATCCTTTTCTACTATTATAACATATACAATCACAAACAATGTAATAAACTGCCTTATTTTTCGTGTTATGTCTATTGGAAAGTAGTGTGCAGTAGTATGTGTACAATGTGATTCCCTGCCGTATATCAAAGCTATGGGGTTCATCTCCCACGTATCCTCAAAATGGTCTTAGTCAATTTTCTTCATACTTTCGTCAGTCATCAGTCCTAATAAGGTCAAGTTCCCGCATCTTTTTCAAGGTCATTAGGTTATCGTGACGTCATCCAGGAGCCATTTTGTGAAAATCAACTTATGGTCATATCTATTCATAACGAAATGTCATTTCTCTTTCATATTTTGCATGGTTAAGGCCAATGTCATTCCAGTCAAGGTCATTTCGTTAAGCGCGCGTACGCGTATGTCCGCGCGTCAGTGAAATGCTCCAAATCTTCCCCAATTATTTTGCACACGTTTTATGCCATTTCAAGCACTTTCAAAAAATCGCCCCCAAAATTGAACCTGAAGGAGTGCTATGCCACTTAGATTATCGTGGTTATTGTCATCATTATTGTCATTATGATCATCATTATCATTATATCATTACCGTCATCATCGTCATCGTTAATCTTACCATATCATCACATTATCATGTATTATTATCTTGCACAATCATTATCACATCTTACAATTTACCATTTAAAGACAGACCACCTAATTCGTCCCCATTGACGAATTAAATTTCTAGTTATTATTATTATTATCTCAGTAACTATTTTAGCTGTGAACTTCAAACCTCGTACTAGTATGCCTCACCATTGTGAGATGAAGTGATTACTGCAGTGTAAAAATTAAGATTTCTTTCGCGAGGGCTACTTCGAAGTCCACCTATTGTGTTCAGAGATTTTTGGCAGAAATATTATTTGACGGTGGCTCTTTTTTCATTTACGGTGGCTTTTTCAAGAGTTTCGGGGGCTAATCGCCCTTAGCCTCCGCTTATTTTAGTAGGTCAAAGGCCATAGAGGTCCACTACACATGAAATTAAAGATTTTTTAGTTCTATTATCACCATATCTCAACTATTTTGTATGCATCACTATGGGGAGACAAAGTGATCAGATTTTTTAAACTGTTAGGTCAGTGGTCATAAAGGTCAATAAAAAATATACCGGTAATTATATGGGTTTTATTCTCATTATCACAATATTTCAAGAAGAGTTTTAGCCATGAACCAAACTGAATTCAAGCAGAGTTATACAGGAGACCAGTGTAAAAAATGCTTTTTTGTTCACGGAAGCTCGTTTTGGCTTTGTAGTGAAAGTGCGATTTCTCACAGCAATTTGTATGTTTTTTATTGTTTGTTTTACCAGAGCCCTTTGGCGCTTTCCAAAGTTAAATCACTCACCGTTCCTATGTGCTGTTTTCACTGCCGGAGACACAGCTGCATTCATCTCGTTTGAATTATTATTATTGGATCAAATCTTCTGGCCAATTGCCCTTTGAAAAAAAAGTTATTCAATAGAGTCTTCAACTACTACTCTAACATGGATGCTGTACTGTAGATACTAGAACAAATCAAGCATTCGTGTGTTGTGCTTCTTTAATCCCATTGTCTCCTAACTTTTCTTCTCTCTCTCTCTCTCTCTCTCGCTCTCTTTGTCCTTCTCTACTTTTCTTTGTCACAGACAATATCCAAAGAGTTTGAAGGTTACAAACAGCTGTTTGCTCAGTTTCTTGAGGAAGCAGGTACAGGAGCAGCCGTTGAATGGGATGACATTCAGCCGCCACCTTCAGATGCTGTAAGTTTGTCAAGTATTGATTGAATGTGATTATGGTCATTCTATATGGATAGATGATGTACAGCTTCCCTTTATTATGCGTTACAATGGAAAACACTGTACAAGTGAAAGAAACACAGTCTTTTATACACAAGTGGTCTTTATAATTACACAGGTACAAACCTTTACTTTTTTATACTTTGGCCCAAATTCACTGGAGTGGTTTAAACAGTGACCTAAACCACACATTTACTTTGGGAGGCCCAAAACAAAGATGATTAGAACTATGGTTTCTTTTGGTAAAGGCTTTTGACTCTCGTAAGAGGTCCTGGATTCGATCCTCACTCGGTGCTTACATCTTTGGACAAGGTGTTTTGAATTGTCCCTCTTGACTTGGATTTAATGGTACCTGGCAATGCTGGGGAATGATAATTGCAGGGCCCACAGGAAGAGAAGTACTAATGTAGCTACCCTGTGTAAATGATACCCAGTTGTTATTTTGTATTATTAGAAAATATTTATTCTTTGCTTTTGAAAAATAATAGCAGACCAAAAAAAATTTAATGTTTCCCTGTATTTGGACTATTTTTGGTAATATTATTGTAAAATATTTACCCTTTTGGCCACCTTTTTGGCACTCAATATATTGGACAGACGGGTATGTGCCACTTTGACGACCCCCTTTTTCAACGGCCGATCGCCGTTCTCAAGATTCCTGAATTTCCATAAACTGCCGTTCTCACCCTTCTCACGAGTTATCAAGATAAGCGCTCGTCTACTTCTCTCTCCGTTTCCGGGGCCAGCACTGCGCACCCCGTTCCCTAGCTCTCGCGTACATAGTCCATTCATTTGCATGCGCAATTGCATAGTTTATGCATGCACTATAGAATCCCCTCACTAAGTGCCGTAGTTCCTTAGACCATGTTTTTTTGCTGTGCTGGGTATAGATCCACCATTCCAAAGACCCTATGTTTTTTCACTTCTAGTCAGCTCCTTAGACCCGCGTTTCGAGGGCAGCTGCGGCACACCCCCGTCTGCATCTTGATTCTACGGCGTGAACGCTACTGCAGCGCTTCTGCAGCTCCAGTGTCGCCACACATTGCACCAATGGTGCCGCACCCTTCGCAAATGATATTGCGAAGCAAGGATTAATCTAAGATAAATCAATCTGTTGTAAAAACATTCACTTGCTATACGGCGCGCTACGGAACCATACGCAGGAAGCTATCTGGCTATCGCATTGTCTTGCCGGATTGCGCATGTGCATTATGTAATGCAATTGTCGGGCTGCCTACGTCATGATTTGTGTGTTGTAGGAAAGGCGCGTCATGACTGGAGCATAGGCATTCTCAGCAAGACAGCCACCTGTGAACAAAGATGATTTATTTCCAAAGTATTCTTCATGCAAAAAATTTGTCTGGCCAACATCCATAGAACTTAAGCTTCTTTTACAGTCTGCTAAAGAGGAAGTTCTTATTTTACAAAAAAATTAGCAGAACATATATAAGCCCCGTGAATAATTCTCTTTGGAAACCAACTTTGCATGCCGTCATTCTTTGCAATATTGGCAGTGAGCGAAACTCCGCATTGTCGTTCCTTATTTATTTTGGTACAATATCTGCGAGCCAATCGCATCCATTAATTTCGCTCCGGAGAGACTAGAGCACTTGACACAGGGCATTGCAGCAATGAAGCTGTATTACAAAGGTGCACCACGACTGGTGACATTACGGTAGATAATTCCTTTCTGAATAGATGATGTCTTTCTGAAGAAGTTATAGGTGGATATGTTGGAGTTACATAGCATACCAAATAAGCTAAACCACTAAAGCTTCTCTGGGGCATTATATAACACACAAACTGGGGGAACAAAATATGTCCTACTTTTGACCCCTCTGAAAAGTTGCTGTAGATGAATGGAACAGCA
The DNA here is from genome assembly GCA_025618425.1 of Heliocidaris tuberculata. NCBI lineage: Eukaryota > Metazoa > Echinodermata > Echinoidea > Camarodonta > Echinometridae > Heliocidaris > Heliocidaris tuberculata. Next base: position 45,947,228 of record CM046834.1, on the reverse strand, counting down.
TGCAATCACAGACAGAAGTAATATTGGCCAATTCTACTCTGATTACAAATGATATAGTGCTTAGAAACAATGACAAAATTACAAAATGTTGACATTCATTTAAATTTGACATTTAATCCAATGTGATATACTATAGGGGTGTACTCACTTTTTTTCCACCAATTTGAACATTATCCTTAGTACGCTACACTGTTGTAATGGAATAAATATTTTGCACCAATAGACATGTCACAAACTGTCTACTCTACCATTGCTGTAAGGCTTGTCATTTTAGTATATCTTGCTAGTCATTACACTAGAATTTTTTAACTTTTAAGGGATGTACTCTCTTTTGTTGGATACTGTATATAAGATACATATGGGATAAACCAATAGATCGTAGATGAAACCTTTTGATTTTGATATCATATAGGTGATCCCGTATAATCAGTTACCTAACTATGATTCTGCCATGGCTCGGGAATACCTGGATAAGCTGGTAGTAATCAAGCTCAATGGTGGTCTAGGAACCAGTATGGGATGCCAAGGTCCTAAAAGTGTCATCAATGTCCGAAATGATCTCACCTTTCTAGACTTGACTGTCCGCCAAATTGAGGTAAAAACAAGTTTTATTTTACTTCTTTTTTTCTTCAAATATTTATGTTTTATTGAATGAGCTCTTACATGTAAATGCATGGAAGCTGATGGGACTATATTTATGTTTATTCACTATAAATTTATTTCTAATGATTAAAGCAATGTAATATAGCAGCTACGCTATAAGCAAGTCTTTCTTGTTTGAAGGTGAAATTGAATGTGTTTGTGTAAGACAGCATAATAAAGGAATGGACATTTTGCAGTGTCCTCTGGATTTTTAATATGATTTCATGAAGTTTTTATCCATAACCGTAACTTTTTTTCCTTGTCCCTTTAAACATTCATCTTTTATCATGACCACCATAATCATCATCATTGCCATCAACATCATCACTATCATCATCATCATCATCATCATCATCATCATCATCATCATCATCATAATCATCATCATCATCTCATCAATGTCATCCTCAATTTTGTTATGTATAAACCTTGATAACTAATTTAATTTAAATTTTCATTTGACTGTAGCATCTGAATAAAACATATGGCTGCAACGTACCTTTAGTACTGATGAACTCCTTCAACACAGATGAAGACACAAGTAAGGTCCTACGCAAGTATGGTACCATGAACGTCTGCATCCATACATTTCAACAAAGCAGGTACAGTTACTTTGTCTTCTGGGAGGATTCTCAGGTGATCTCTCTTACTGAATCACCTTTAAAAATGTCAGATATTTACAATAACCTCTTACATAATAAAATATAATTTCTATAGGCAATATAAATATGGTATTGAAAGTGCCCTAGAGTTGAAAGTCTTTTTAATCACTTTTGGTTTCTTTAGAGTAAGGTTCTTTCATAATTTAAAAATGCAGTATCCAGTATGCAACGTTTGTGGCTTTTTTGCGAATGACAGATATGAACGCGCCCATTGTGTAATGAATGCCACACTGTAGGCCCCTGCCAGTCCTTTATGGCACAAAATATGATGATGATGATGAACAGCATTTATATAGCGCTATTTATCTGCAGAAATATTCAAAGGCGCCCAGCTCCCTCAGTATGTTACAAATTATTCACATAGTTTATGGAAAAGATAGGTTTTAAGTTCTGATTTGAAGGTATTAAGGTTGGTACAGTTACGAAGTTGGATTGGTAAAGAGTTCCTTAGGCGTGGAGCAACTGAAGAAAAGACTCTATCCCGTGTGCTTTCAGGCGGGTATTGGGCACTTGGAGAAGCAGTCCTGCAGAATGTAATCCTGGCCGCAGCTGACGTGCACTGATAAGAGCAGACACATAGCTAGGGGACAGGTTATGGAGAGCCTTATAAGTAAGCAGCAAAACCTTATACTGCACTCTGCATTGCACTGACAGCCAATGAAGCTCAAGGAGTGTTGGCAAGATATGATCAAACTTCCTGATGCCCATAAGTAGGCATGCAGCAGCATTCTGGACAGCCTGGAGACGTTCGATGGCCGATGCTGGTAGACCAGCAAGGAGACAGTTGCAGAAGTCTAGTCTTGATGTTATTAGAGCATGAATGATATCTTCTGCAGCACCTCGTGTCAGAAAGTCTGATCTCTGCAATCCTACGGAGCTGGTAGTATGTAGACTGACAAACATAGGATATGTGCTTCTCCATGCTCATCGTTCTGTCGAAGACTACTCCAAGATTTCTAGCCTTGCTGTTGGGAGATACAGCTTCCTCGCCAACTAGGACAGGAGCACCAGTGATAATATTTCTCATGTGTGGGAAGACAGAACAAGATACTCCGTTTTCTTTTCATTAAGCTTCAGGAAGTTGCTTTTCATCCAGCAGCGAATTTCTTCAATGGCAGCACCAACAGCAGCAGCTGCACGTTCCTCGTCGTCTCCAACTTTAGGATCAAAAGTGAGGTAGAGCTGGGTGTCATCAGCGTAGAAATGTGCACTGAGACCATGTCGCTGTACGATTGAGCTAAGACGGGTGATGTACAGTGTGAAGAGCTAGGGACCAAGGACAGAGCCCTGCGGAACTTTGTAACGGAGGGTGGCCTCAGGTGACAGCTTGCCGTTGATGACCACTGCTTGTCTTCTATTGTCAAGGTAAGATCTAAGCCATTGGAGTGTAGTTGCTTCAATTCCAAAATCTTCTCTCAGTCTCTCAAGCAGAATAGCATGATCAATAGCATCAAAGGCAGCTGTCAGGTCAAGGAGAACTAGGGCGACTGCGCTCCTGTCATCTATTGATGTGAGGATGTCGTCTGTCACCTTCAAAAGTGCTGTCTCCACACTGATTCTTCCTGTAGGCCAACTGAAAGCACTCATGGAGATCATTACCTTGCAGATATGCTGTCAGACGACTTGCAACAATTTTCTCAGTCACCTTAGCAAGGAACGGTATATTTGTCACTGGGCGATAGTTTGCCAGATCATTGTGATCAAGTGTAGATTTCTTCAGTACTGGGGTAACATAGGCCAGCTTCAGACTGTCTGGAACTAATCCATCCCGCAGTGATGCATTAATCAGACCCTTGATAGGTAGTGCTAGAAGATCACAATGTTGTTTAACAAGAACTGTAGGCACTGGGTCGAGCGAGCATGTCTTGGCAGGGGTCTTGCGAATTAGCCGCTTGACTTCCTCTGGACATGTAGGAGGTATTGATGTCAGACGGGCACCACAATTACCTGATGATGAAGTGATGGTGTTTGATACCACTTGTTGTTGGTATGCTGGTAGCAGAGTTGTTGGCATGCACTCCAGGATTTTCTCGATCTTTTCAGTGAAGAAGTGAGAGAAATTAACAGCAAGGCCAGCATCAGATGTAAGCTGTGGCAGTTTCTTTGTTGCTTGATTTTTCTGATGAAGAAGTTGACTGATTATACCAATCATATAACTGCATATAAAATATGCAGTTTGAGTGCTGATTAGTAAATAACCTTGCAGATTTATTCAAGAATATAAATTTTATCATGAGACCTTAGAGGGAATTATTGGATTTAAACTGTTAATTTACGTTTAGAATTAATTTGATTAAATTTGCATTTATGGCAAAAAGAATAATAACTACCTTTTATGTGCGATAAAGTATTTCTAGTAAATCCCCAAAATATTGATATAATCAAGAAAAAGTCCAACCTCAGGACGTTAGATCCCCAAGAGTTATACATATACAGTGCTTTCTAGAAAAAAGTTAACAGTTGAAAAAAGCCTACCCAAATAAATGTTTCATAGCATTTTTAGGAAATTTTCTTACCTGTGGATAGCTTAGGGTCTCTTCTATCAAATGACACCAAAATATTGTAGAATATTCTACGCTTGAGCGAGCAAAAGCAAATTTTGTGAAAGGCTGCAAAATCCTGACTTGACAAGAATTGATATTGGCTCTGGCTGGTATCAGCCAAGTTGAGTCATGAAAAGGCTTAGAAATTTCCATATTCTGGTCAATAAAAAGCAATTTATGGAATAACAGGCTTTGTTCTCTGTATATCCTTACACATCCCATCAACATCTTATGCTTGAGTGAAAAATTAACTACTTTGTTGAGTGTTTCAAAATGTTACTTTTGGTGAGTCTTTTAATTTCACCTGGCTTGCTCACTCAACCATAAATTTTTGATGGGTTATATCAGGACATACAGTGAAAAAATTATGTTCTTTAATATTTTGTCTTGTAATGATCAGAATATAAAATTTCTAAGCCTTTTCATGACTCTCAACTTTAACATTTTTTTCAAGTATGGATTTTGCACCCTTTCACAAAAGGTGTTTTTTGCTTGTTCAAGTGTAAAATATTGTGAGATATTTTGGTGTCATTTAATAAAAGAGACCCTAAGCTTTCCACAGGTATGAAAATTTCCTGAAATATTTTGAAATATTTAATTGGGGATCCTTTATTTCAACTGTCAATTTTAAATGGTTCTCAACTTTGTTGATACCAGCCAGAACAAATACCAATTCTTGTCAAGACTGAATTTTGCACCTTTTCACAAAATTGGTTTTTTATCACTCAAGCATAATAACTAGTCAAAATGTTATGGTGTTATTGCATAGGAGAGACCCTAAACTATCAACATGAATGAAAATTTAGGGGAAAAAATGGAAAAACTCAGAAGCCAGAACAGTTTAGTAGATCCACAATTTTGGAACATATCCAGTAGACCATTCATATCACATTGTTCTTCAACTTTAACATACTTGAATGAATAAATATTTACTTCAGACGACATCAGTAGTGTTTTCATTCGTTTAATTGAAAATATCACTTACAACCCGAAAGCAAATATTACATGAAGTAAAGGTCAAAGATTCCAATGTTGAACATTTGCCTTATCCTCCCTCCAAGCCAAGTACAGTAACCACATTTGATGCATGATTCAGAAAAAAAAGTTTAGATATCAGTTTTGCTTTTTCTTCAGGAATAATCACTTTGTAAAATGCTACAGGGTGATAATGGCATTATTTGCTTGGTATAAAATCTGATACCAACATTAAATCTAATACAAAACCAATAACTGGAGAGATTTACTTCTGAAACAGTCCTTCTATGACACTCTTCGATACTTACCCAATTATTAGTCCTGTAACCCGAACCCATTGCGGTACGGGTTAACCTGCCGGGATGCCCCCGATCGCGGGTTGTGGGCCGAGCCGAGCTCATTCTCCAACCCGCAGACCGTAGTATGAAAGAAAAGGGAGAAGAAAGTTACGAAACACATACAAAAATATTCCCAAACACACACACTAAAAAGTTAAAAGAAATGGAGTTGGGACCCTGTGTTTCTTAAGGACGGATTCTTTTAGAGATATTGATATTTCCTGAAAATTTGCCAGCGTATTTTTGTCTTCTGAACAACGAAGTGAGACTGAGACAGTTCGGCAAAATACTTGCTGCATATATCCGCAAATTGCTAGCGGCCAGCGCCGGCGGTCGAACGACTACATCGCTAGTGCCTATTAAGCTCGCCCTTGCAGCTAGCGCTTGATTTATATGATGAGTCACGTGGTCAGTGGCTGTCTCTCTCTCTCACACACTCAGAGCCGACTTGGCTAAGTTGGCTAGCCCAATTACGATCCAACTATAAATATGATGATCACAGATCGCAATCATCTTGAATCTTGTCATATTATGATCAATAATTAAATCATCGGCAGAAAATAAAATTGATGGAGATAATCTGAACGTCTGATTGAAAATTATCATGTTTGTATTTCGTTAAAAAAAAGAAATATCATAAAAGTTTATTAAAATAAAGACATTGACAAGAAAATGTTAGTAAAGCACAGACGAACATGTTCCAGTCGTTCGTAAAAGTCATTTGTACTTATGAACAACTTTATATGGGTGTTGCAAGAAACTTAAATTTGCAATCGATTGCAAATTTCAATCACAAATTTCCAACTGGTAGATCAATTTTAACTGTTGCAGATAAGTTTTTTCCTTTATGTTTTTAGAAGTTAGAAGCAGACCCGAGGAATCCATTGCAATTTACAAATGTACAATAAATTGAAAGTCTTTATGATTTATTTGAAGATGTAAAATTGGCTTGCGATTGATTGCAAGTTTCTTGCAACATCCCCCTCTGAAACACCCCTCTTGTGATCGTTCGATGATTTCGATCGAATGTGCCAAAAATAGAAATCCCATTGTGAAGCGCTTGTCACATGTCGACAGTGTGTGTACGTGCTACGCACTACGCGCAGAGTACAGTACGGTATACGGTACGGCCGCGCCCGGATGTGTTTTTCAAGTTCAACTTCGTGTTTTGATTTTGTAACGTCAACTCTCAACTAAGAAGTTTGGAAAGAAAAGCTAAAACATATATGGAAATAATATGGAGATACACAAGTATCAAAAGATTTTTTAAAGTAGCATGATGATGATCCAGGTATTTATTTCTGTCGTGATTCTTTTGTAGACGGGGTAGAATTTTCAATATTGTTGTGAATCGCCGTGACTGAACTGGATCTGGACAACACCGGCACCACTTCGTTCTGGCTGCGATACGGCGGGCGCGCGCGGCGCGGCGACATGCCCCGAGCCAGTGTGCATTCATGCAACGGGCGTACAATCACGAGTCGGCCGTATGGTTTCTTCCAGATCCAGTTCGTCGATTGACAGAGCGATCCTCCTCGCATGAACTCTGTCGCAATGTGTTGTCTGCTGGAATTCAATTTAACTCGACAGATTACCAACAAACAAACGAATAAAAATCAAATGGTTTGTAGCCTTTGTCAATGGTACGGATAGACAATCACACCAAGTACCCAGATCTCACTAAATTGCAGCAATAATATTTTTTTTTTAGGTAAATTGACTTGCGGGTTTAAAACCGGCGGGTCAGCGGGTCCCGCCTGCAAATCATCGGATTTTACGGGACGGTACGGGTCGGGTTTTCACTTACGGGTTACAACACTACCAATTATGAGAAATAAATTTTGGCTAGCAAAAGTCTGCCACCATGTTTGCACTGCTCTGTAACTTTATCATATTATATGTGCCTGTTGCAGTGATGTTGCAGTAGCATTGTCTGTGAGAGTCAAAACTTATGTAGAGATTTGCCTGTACATACTCCACAAATCTATTTAAAATGCCATACTTCAACTCAGAAAACAAAGTATGAAGAAGCTTGCAGACATCAGCACTCAAATGTGTACTAAATATGATGTCTTAAGAACTGTTTCACAATCCTTCAGTTGAAATACAAAATTGAAGTGGTATGCATTAACATTACAAATCTTTTTCTATCATTTCATATATAGAGTGTCGATAGTTGTAATTTATTATTAATTGTAAAGTACAAGATTATTTGACTTTCATCAAGAAGTATTCTTTCAATGTTAATTGATTCTGCTGAAATTCATGTTGTAGCAGATGCAGAGTTTAAATTAATGCTCTGAAGCAGTTATTGCTTACATAAAATGTAGAATGTTATTCAGAATGTATAATATTGAAATGATGAGTCATTGGATAATAAAATTATTCTTGTTTGCTTTGTAAAGGTATCCAAGAATCAACAAAGAATCTCTTCTACCAATTGCCAAAACTTCTGTGGTAAATGGAGACAACATTGAAGCGTAAGTATACAGAGAATTTGTATTCTACAGGATATTTTTTCCATAAATGTTTGATATTTTCTCTGTCTTCATGAACGTAATCTTAACCATAAAAGGGCCAGGGGGGAGGGGGTAAAATCACCCCCCCCCCCGAATGCCTGCCGCAATATGTTCAAGGATAATTTTTTTGTGTGCTGCGAGCTTTTGTGACTTTATCGCCTAGAGTCATTTACGCATTTTTTGATACCAAGTTCATGAAATTTAAACCAACGGGTACCGCACCTCGCTGTACGTGGCCAAAATAGTCATTTCTCCATATGTATTGCACACAATGCAAAATTGTCAATTCACGTGTATGTACATGTAAATAATCAATTGGCCATAATTTTTCTGCTTTTATTCAAATCAACTAATTATACAGAAGTATCATGATACATGACAATTTATTTCTTCTTTGATTCAGTTGGTACCCTCCTGGTCATGGTGATATCTATGAATCCTTCTATAACTCAGGATTGTTGGACACCTTCATTAAACAGGGAAAGGAATACCTCTTCCTTGCTAACATTGACAATCAGGGAGCAACAGTTGACCTGCGTATCCTTTTGATTGGAAAGTAGTGTGCCAATAAGAATTTGAAACACAATGTTTGATTTTAGAATATATCTTGCAGTATACATGTAGTTATTGGGATTAATTTTGAAGATTCCAGTCTTATGTAATCCATATCACATAAGTAATTTTTTGACATTACATGTGATAATTATTTATCAACCTCAAATACTACATTAATAATGTAGATGAATAATTATCATACATGTATATCAAAACATTAATTATGCTTATGATCTAGATTTCATATCTGTTGTTCATGAAATAAAGTTCATCCCTATAGACATGTTTGTAATATTTGCTATGTAAAATGTGGCATATCATTATTATCCTCTGTCTCTGAAAGGCATTTCACAGTGTATTATAGGTAAGCCTCAAATTTCTTGAAGGTTCCAAAAGGGGTTTTCCCCCCAAAATGAAGACACTCATTTGATTGTTATCAATTAAAATATGCTATTCTACTTTTTTCTTCAAATATATAGAATGATATTGTTTAATGTAAGTAAGAAATGTACCCAGGTCACTGGCAGGAAAATTAGGTTTTCCCTAATAGCTTAAAGATAATTAATTTTAGTTCTTGTAATAACCAAAAATAAATGCTTACAGAATCAAACAAATTTCCAAAATAATGATATTAGCCCCATGTTATTGGTAGAAAGTACTAAATGGTTGAGTAATGAGGGAAGAAAAATACAGAATTCAGTCTAGTTATTCTGACAATATGGTGTAATATGTGATCTTATATGAGTTGTACTTTTCAGTGAATGTGAAAGTTTTCATCACTTTGTAATTTGTTGATCGAAAAAGCCCAGCTACTGCATGATAAAGAATTCAGAGTTAATTAAAGCCTATTTCTCTTGAATGCAATTTCATTTGCCAGAAACCAAAATTAGCTTGAATTGGTTGAATAGGAACAAACTTATTTGAAGACTTGCTTATCAGGACACATTATAATCTTGGGAGTGTCCCACAGTGTGATCCTTAACCCTATCTCTCTTGAAGGCATTCTAACATTACTGATGAATGAGAAGAACAGAGAGATGGTGATGGAAGTAACTGATAAGACTAGGGCTGATGTCAAGGTAAATTATGTTATCCTTCCTTGTATCTTAGCCAAATCTAGTAAAACAAAACACTGCATCGGAACAGACGAATGTAGTGTTACTGTAATATATTTCATATCAATATCATTCAAGGATTACTCATTTTTACGATAAGACAATAAGGCTCTTACCAGTCTCGAATAGGCTTTGAAATACTGAAACAGTCAACCAGGCAAGTCTGACTTCAAAGCTAGATCATAAACAATTAGCCATCATCTGGTCTGGAAGCAGTTTTTTGAGGAGGGCCACATGGTTTTGCTTTAGCTGGTTTAATAGTCATGAGTAAACATAGTTGTGTATGGAATTCAGTGGACTAAAGTTTTTAGGAAAACTACCTCCAAGAAATCTACCCCCCCCCCCCCCCTCCATGCTGGGGTTGATTGTCTAATGGGAATAGATGGCCGGATCAAGGGGCAGACTGCAGGAATATTGTTGTTGGAGACATTTCCTCACCAATGAAGAAGATTATTTTGCATCTGAACGATATTAAAGGGGCATGTCAAGGAGGCATCTTAAGAATTTATTATAGTCCAAAATTCAATTTATTTTTAGTCTGTGAGTTGCAGTTTAGCCAAATAACAAAGAGCACAGATCTCTGAGTCTGCAAAATGGTAATGCCGTATGCAGTAACTTGTCTCAGTTGCTGTCTCTCCCTTTCTCTCTTCCCACCTATTTCTTTTCCAATAATAGTACTGTTTACGTATTAACTCTTTATATTTTTTTTTTTTCAATTTTTTTTTTCTTGACAGGGAGGTACTTTAATCCAGTATCACAACAAACTAAGATTGCTTGAGATAGCCCAGGTACCAAAATGGCATGTAAGTATGGAAACCTCTCAATCAAATACATTTACATATAAACTCAATAAATCTGTACATATGAAAACAACAGTTTGAAACACAATCATTTTTTAATGTCTTTTTAATAATTTAGGTTTGAATTTAAAAAATAAAATGTTCTTGGAATTCCTAGTGTTCAACTCTAAACATATCATCACTGAAATCACGAAGTGGCACGCACGACCGCAGATGCGTGAAATCATTTTTCAAGTAAAATGCAAATAAAGATTTTATCTGTTTTCAACTGCTCATTGCCATGTGTTGTGATGTTAACCTGAATGAATCAAGCACAGACAGAAAGCCATGTATCTACTCCTGCCTTCCATGTAGAAACTTAATCTAACTAAGGTCAAATCTTAACATAGCAAAGCAGGTTTCGTTTGGTAGAAAATATTTCTTCAGTGTACGAAGAATCCGCACATGGTGGGCATGATTTTTCACATCTAAAAATTCCACGAAACCTCACAAGCGCTCATGTTGCACTGTGTTGTCGTAACGGCGCGAGTAATATATGATACAAGTGTTACAGTCCTACAGAGCACTCACTATTTTTAATGTTTTTCTAGCAAAATATCACGCATATTAATTTAACAAGTCTTTTAGGACAGTTTTAGGGTCTAAACCTATGATTTCTGTTGATTTACATCATTATATATAGGTATAGATATATTCCTTAAAAGGATCTACTAATGATCAATAAATTTGGGTGTTCTTACTTATTGATAGTTTCCATATACATGTATGGGCCCTACAAGAATATGTAACTCTATTTCAAGAGTAGGTTTTCAAAAGGCCATGAACCTGTTACAAGCTAAACATCCACATCAGTTAGAAAACTACAACTGCAAATTCATTAAAAGTCAATTTCATAAATTCCTTGTACTTCATTTCCTGAAACTTTGCATGACAGACTGTAACCATTCTATCACAATATTCAATATTTGCATTTCATAAAGACACTAATAATAAAACAGTTCTGCATTTCATATCTATTGATCTGTTATCCATGCAAGAATAGAATACCACATATACCGCTGTTGCTCCTTCATATGGTCTTTTATGCATTTCTGGATTCTCCTCTACGGAGTCTGAAGAAGGGAGATCTGCTGTTCCTGTCGCATCAAGTGCATGAGGAATGACTTGAGTCTTGTTGCTTGAGTCTGAAGAAGGGCGATGTGGTATCCCTTTCTCAACTGGAATGTCCAGAATAAGTGGAGTCTCTTTGCTGGAGTCTGAAGAAGGGAGATTTGTTGTTTCGCCTTTTGGTTTTCCAGGCACAACTGGATTTTCCGTTCTCAAAACTGAGGAAGGGAGCTCCATCTGCTGTTCCTTTTTGCGTCAGGTTCATCAGGCATCAGGAATCATCAAAGTATCTTTGTTTTTCATAAAACTAATTTCTAAAGCTAGTTGAATGTTTTCTGTACTATTTTGGACTTATGCACACTGATTCTTTTCATTTTTCCCTCCATGTTTTGCAATATACAAAAATCAGTCAGGAATTCTTTGTGCATTAAAGCCAAAGTATAGGTTTGGTAAATTGAAAAATCCCAAATTGGTTTTATTAAAAGAGCTATATGAGCTCTAACAGCCTTGTGAATTGTTTTCTCAATTTGTTGTTGTTGTTGTTGTTGTTTTTTTGATTAGCAAAGAGGATAAAATCTCTGAGATTTTTATGATAGGTTTGTGTACATGGCTCCCTCTACTGATAGTTCATTTCTGACTGACAATTTGGTGTGTTTGAGTTTATTTCCTGGTATCTGGAGTGAGCATGGTGCAGTTTTCAAACGACTGATGAACCAAAGCTATACTATGGCTTTGAGATGACTTCCCACTTCACAAACAAAAAGTAAAATGTAATATATATTAAATGTAAGACATCTAGAAATATATAAGATTCTTTAGCTAGTTTATACTGCACCTAGTCATTCAAGCACAAAGCCCACATAGTTCTTGCGACAGTAAGGACCAGTCAGCCCTGGAAGCAGGGAATTCAGCAGGCAGAATAGCCAGTCAGTCGTGGAAAAAAGACCTGACATTAACCTCTGGAACATTCCTTGTGATAGAAGACAAGTAGACATTTTCATGAAAATGATTAGCACTGGTGTTAGCATGGCCTCAAAGAGATTTGCATTGCTGGTCTAGGCTATTCTAATATGGCATTCTTATGTGCTTCACTTGTGACATAAATTGATATTAATATTATTCAACTTGAATAGGGAAAAAGGAGAGAAATTGAGCCTACTCTTGAAAAATTTGTGCGTTTTATGTGTGCGAGGACTGAAATTCAATCATTTTCATTTCCCCACTGTCTACATTCACATAGACTCGAGTAAGTAAGCAGGTTGCATTTGGTTTTGCTATTCTTTATTGCAGACCTGCTTCCTTAAAAATAAAAAAATGAAAAAGAAAAAAAGACAAGAGCCATTTGACATGTACATAATCATCGTTTTGTTTTCCAGATAATTTAACTTACAGAGACTGGGGTGAGATCACTCCTGGACCTAAAATTGCTCCTTTTTACTTTTAGATGTAAGCACTACTAATAATCCAAATCAGTATTTGATTTCAGAACATATGTTTAACAAAATATTTTTCAAAGAATGCACAAAATCTGCTGTTGAACTTATGGTGACAGAATTGTCTTACATTTTTTATGGAATGCTGAAAATTATATCCCTCAAATAAACATTGTGCTACTTGTGGGTTTCATTGGTCCATTCATGGACCAAGTCTTAGCCTTCGGCCTACTTCAGTACTTGTATTAGTTGTGGGTGACATAACAAAATTATATTTATTTAAAGGCAACAAAACCTCTGTACTGAAATACAAACATGTATCAAATGAACGATAAGCAACCGTTATAAAAAGGTACCAGCACCTACAATTCTACTTTAGGCCTCTCACTAATTCAGAAAAGTCTCTGACAAGTTCATATCTAACTAAGATTCACAAACGGTTTAGGAGGTGAAATGACGCATGATACAGAATACGGCCTTGCCATCTTTTCTTTATAAACATGATTTATTGACATGAATAAGGATAAAACTATGAAAAAAAACTTACCGACTACACATCTTGTCAATCTTGTATGGAAATTTCACATTGGAAAGTCAATGGGGGAATGTTTAAAGATATAAACCATTAATATCCCTTCCAATTTAGCGAATGGGTGCCACTTTGTGGAATTTAAGCGCTTCAGATCCATGTAGACTAGGAATGGCACGCGCCTGCGTGTCGATTCATGGATTTTGAGGCTCCGTGTTGTTTTTTCACTTTAATTATCTCATTAATTAGAGAGAATTGGGTTCTAAACTTTGGTGAAATGAATGACCATGGCTAGAGAATGCTAAAACTGAAAGAAACTCAAAATTGACTTTGGATGCGATTTTGGGAGGTTGTGCCACTTCGTGAATTCAGCAACGATATTATCAGCACCTTAAAAAAAATATTATTATTATTATTATTATAATTATTATTATTACTTTCATCTAATGAAAATTTGCATGCTGCTTAGTTTTGATTACAAATCATTATATATTTGTGTAATCGAGAACAAGTGTGTTGAGAAGTGTCTTTATGATACCATTTATGTAATTTTTCTCAACAGGTTGATGATTTTAAGTCAGTCTCCAAATTCAAGTAAGTACAAGTCTTTGTATTGATGAAGATATTTAATTATTGTATCAAGTTCACAGAGTTTGTTTCCTGTATTCACATTGGAAGCACCAAATTTTATAGAGCTTTGTCCAGTGAAATTTTTTACTTTGGAGGAGGAAAACAAAATAATACTTTTTTTCTAATTTTTGTTTTGTCTTGTTTTCTTTTAAAGTGGAGTTATAAGCAATTATTTGGTGAAAAGTAGTTTTGTGCTCCTTATTTAATTCATCCAGTGATTTGTTCCTGCTTACGTTGTATTACGTTGTACTTGACCTTTGAAATCAAATGCAAAGGAACCTCATGTAATGAAGAAGGAAAATCCAAATTGAAAGCTTGTCTGTATATTTTATTAGGAATGGGATTCATTATAGGATAGGTGAGATGCTATGTAAAATTGTTTTTATATTTATTGTTTAGGGAATGGTATTTTATTTTTTATTACTAGTAAACTTAACAAATTGCCTAATATTGTTATTCATTTACGGGTATATATGATTTCCTTGTTTTTTATGATTTATAGAATTTTTAACACCAACAATTTGTGGATCAAGCTGGATGCAATAAAACGTGTTGTTGAGAATAAATCCCTCTCAATGGAAGTCATTGTCAACAACAAGGTTTGTATCATATAAAATAGTTGCCTTTTTCTTTTATGATTTGTGTGAGAAGGCTTTACATGGTCAGCAACATGATTTATGTGGTATGAAAGGACCAAGTTAAGAGGATTTACTTTAGATGGCTTTAAATGGTCAGCAATATCAATTGTTTGGTATTACGGAGTAATGACGTTGAAATGATTAATGTTAGAGGGCTTTGTCTTGGTCAGCAACACTGTTTGCATAAAGAGTTTAATGAGGTTAGGGGATCAATGTTAATATTAACATCTTTTTTAAGTGAATAGAATTAATGTCAGAGGGCTTTAAAATGTTTAACAGCAAGGAAGACTGTATTGTATCAAACGTGAAGAAACCTTTAGCAGGCATTTTCTGTATGTGATGTACAGACACAGGCTTCTGCATATAAACAAAACTAGATATGTAACAAAGACAAGCCAATTCATTCTTAGATGTTAGATTTAAATGTCAATTGTAAGATTGTAAAACCATTTCCCAAATAAAAAAGTTCCTATGCCTTAAGTGGAACAAATCATCCAAAAACTATTTGCTCTGTATGTTTGTGGTTCCATGATGGTTTACTATGTTCAAATGTCAGCTTCAAATATTCCTGTAGTGTAGAGAGATATTGCAAGTTTAAATAAATTCTAAATGAAGGTAAAAGTGACTTCTGATTAGACTAGTGGACACACTAGTACACCCGCATGTGCATGAAAGTTAACAGCCTTGAAGAAATCATCTTTTTCCCTCTCATTCTTTTTAATGCTGTAAGCATTTGAACTTTTAATTTTGTTTCTTGGATGTAATTTCGTGTCTTCTAACACTGTATTGTATTGGTTTGGTTTATTGAAAAATATTCAAGATTGCAGCTAAAAGCTGATACATTTGAATTTACATATTAGAATACATACATTTAAAAAATTAAAAAACATGAAGACAAAATACAATTCATTAATGCCTAGTATTTTCAGTAAAAAAAAAAAAAGTCAATATAGATAGAAGTATTGTGCTGACATTATTACTGCTGGCAATATACAAATTATATATAAAATTGTAACTGGTCCCCTTTAAAGATAATGCTGGGTACATATACTGCCAGTCATGCAGTGCCATTGACTCGCTCTTACTGAAATCACATGCAGCGAAAAGCACTGCACACTGATATGAATATACATGTATGGGACTACAAACAAATTTAGCATCAAAATTTAGTCCAAAGTGTACACCATTTTTATTACTTATATTTTGAATATGAGGGCATTTCAAGAGCAATCCTTATCATGTTACATTGGTACATGTACTATGATATTCTTTCACTTAAGAGTAATAAGAATTAATTCAATCACAAAATATTTTTACCTGTACCAGAAAGTATATTGATTGATTTGCCATGTGAATGAAAGCAAAAATAATGTTTTATGAATTGCGGAGAGAGAAAGTCTCCTGAATATTTTATGGTTAAAAAAGGAGGGAGATTGTACAAGAGTCAAGTTGAGTTGTA
The DNA here is from genome assembly GCA_025618425.1 of Heliocidaris tuberculata. Taxonomy (NCBI): domain Eukaryota; kingdom Metazoa; phylum Echinodermata; class Echinoidea; order Camarodonta; family Echinometridae; genus Heliocidaris; species Heliocidaris tuberculata. Next base: position 45,931,283 of record CM046834.1, on the reverse strand, counting down.
TCATGGAATATAGCAGTTTAATCGTAGAAGTAACATGATTGGTTGATCGAGACATACTGGTGATAGGTAGTAGTCTCCTAGGTCACTTCAAACAAAGCATCTAAACTTGATATCATCCATACTATCTATTTGTTGTTTTTACAGACCCTGGATAATGGTTTGAATGTGATCCAGCTAGAGAGAGCTGTTGGTGCTGCAATGAAAAACTTTGACAATCCACTTGGTAAGTTCCTTTTCTCATATACTTCATTTATATTATGTTAGCATTGTTGATCTCCTCTTTACAGAGACCCTCCCCCCCCCAAAAAAAAATTTCTCAGTGTAAACAGGAGCCCTATGCATGTGTGTGTGTGTGTGTGTGTGTGTGTGTGAGAGAGAGAGCTTTTATAGCCGTATGTCCGAGGACACTTTCGGACAGAGCACAAAAGAAAATTCATGAGAACAATGGTCCTTGAAAGCCTTACAATAGTCATCGAAAGTCAAACAATCAACTTGTAATTTATTCCGTTGATGGACCAACAATAGAGGAACAATACTTGTCCTCGGAAATACAGCTTTACAAAGGTGTGTGTGTGTGTGTGTGTGTGTGCGTGCATGCATGTGTGTAGTTCAGTTTTTACGAAAGTGTATCAATCAGATCTGGTTATTTACTTATTTGGACCAACCTTTAATGTCACCATCTGAAAGACAAGACTCAGATTCAAACTGGGGTCCATCAGCTGACCTTATTGCAAGACTAATTATCATCTTCCTCTGATGCACATGCCCCCCCCCCCCCCAATTATACTGGATCTCCAGGAAAAAAAGTTAGTAACTGTGAAGCCCTGTGTTGAGTATGACATATTCGTCTGACGTATGTCTTTCGGTCCTTAGATTTATTCATTTAATTATATAACAGATGTATGTCATGCAGTGGATAACTCCTACCTGAGTGCTTTAAAGGATGAATCATTTCATGTCTCAACTTTAGTGCTTAGAATGCATACAATTATCATTGCTCTGTTGGACATAGCTTTTGCAACCTTTAGCATCAGCAGTGAAAACATTAAACAAAATACTTACAGACATTTGTGAATTGATCTGCGAAGACATGCATATATATGTGAATTGGCCTACGACTGTATATTTTGAAATCCTCTGCTTGAGTAACTGAGAGAATTGTGAGATGTTATGTTTATCTTTGACAGGTATCAATGTTCCCAGAAGTCGTTTCCTTCCAGTCAAGAAGACCCAGGATCTCTTGCTGATCATGTCTAACCTCTACACTCTCAAGTCTGGTACATTGGGGATGAGCCCTCTACGACAGTTTCCTAGCACACCCATCATTAAACTAGGCATCCACTTTGACAAGGTTAGTACCCACTCTCTGAAAGCTCCTCCAAATTTTCATTGACATCAATTTCATCAAATGTTTAAAGCTAACTCTCTGAATATTCATATTGTAAGCTGCTTCCTTTATAACTGATATATTTCACATGCAACATAAGCAAATGCATATCAGCTTCAAGCATGCAGATTTTGTATTTTTGTATATTTTGGTGCAGTTATGAATATGAAAATTGTATAATTTCCCTCATCAACATTAACATATTCCGCCTTTGTGAAAATATTAAATTTACTCTTTCTTTTTTTTTTTTTACAAGAGAGAAGAATTCATTTGATTGTTTTTACTCTGTACAGGTAAGAGATTTCTTGAAGAGATTTGCCAGTATCCCCAATCTCTTAGAGTTGGATCACCTGACTGTTTCAGGAGATGTCACATTCGGCAAAGACGTCGTACTCAAGGTAAGTACTGGTTTCCTTTCTTTTCAATTTTTTTACTTCATTTATTCTCCACAACCAAGTAAAAAAAAAAACATGCAATGATACAAAATAATATTGTGCATTTCATGAAATCAAAGGAAAACAAGAAAAACCGAATTGACAAAGTGGAAATAATGAGAAATAACTAATATATGGATGGGGATAACAAAAGCATTGCTGTATATCAAGGTTATTACAGTGTAGAATTCAAAATATCATTGAATAAGGAATGGAGAACAGTAAGATATATTTTTACTAGATCAAAGTCACGCTGACTGAAAGTAGATCACTCAAGCATGAGAAGTAAATCTTTTGAAGTAGCTTGAATCGTATCTGTCCATTTAAAATGTGAATCAGGAAACCTTATATCGTCTACTAAGAGCTAGAAGGGCGTTAACTTTATCTTAAATGATATGAGTTAACAACTTTCTGGCTCTGAGTATAAGTTTTGTGGGAGTAAAGGAAGTTACACTCTAAAAATCAACAAATTGAAGCCTTGAGTAGCCTTACTAGACTCTCTTACAAGATTTTTTCTAATTAATCATGTCATTATGTCCTTCTTACCAAAGCCCTTTTACCTTCTCTTGTCAACTTTAATTGCTAAAAACACTCTTTTGGTAAAAATTGGCATCAACATATTTATCATTTCCTCCTTATTGTGTGATATATCATTACCATTGATGAGCATTTTCACAATTTATACGTGTTATTGTTATATGAGTTCTTCAGGATGGTTTGAATTTCTTTAGTGAATACCTCTAATTTCAGGCAAAGGTCAGAAGATCGGATTTGGCCAAAAGCCATTAAAAAAAGCATTTGTAGGGGTTTGAAAAATGTAAGGAGGCAAGATTTTCATGTTTGATGCTAATTTCATGATTAAAATTACTCCATGTATTCTGTGTGAATTTACTTTGTGCTTCATATGCAGTAGAATTGCATAAAAGGATTAATTTAACAGGAAAGAATCATGTCTGATTTGTTGTATGGGTTGTTATGTTGCAATCCATGCAAGCCAAGAAAAATAAAGTCAAGGATGTATAAATCCCACTAATAGTGAGGAATGATATTGTACATCAATATTCTACTCTAATTAATGACTAGGATATCCACCTGACTAGTAGTGGCTGTTGATTGTGGAATCTAGAATTCATTTGATTTACCTTAGTGGAGTTCATTAGGAACATTTGACATTTTTTTAATGTCATTTTCTGTGAATTTATACTGAATGAGGATGTTATGATGAAATCACACTCAGCTGGAGCTCCCATTTCCTGCCCTAATTAATCTTGTAATTTAAATGGGAAATTCTTCCAAGTATTCAGATCATCAGTGAAGTTTCTGTCTTTTCTTCCGTTTCAGATCACTGCTTTGGTTTCAATGTAACTTATTTACTCTGCCAGGGTTCAGAATATTCATGAATTGAAAAATTGTTATGCTTGTAAAACAGCCTAACAACTTCCTGTATCGAAATGACTAGGTAATTGAGGATAAATACATTTTGAGCACATGTTGACTTTATCTCAAAATTGCTTTACCCTATTCTTTTCCAAGACCAATGCTCTATGTAATTTTACATGTGTATTTACAGCCATGTCAAATATTGCCCAATTTTATCATTGTCTTTGAACAGGGGACAGTGATCATCATTGCCAATCATGGAGAGAGAATTGACATCCCACCAGGAGCTATACTTGAAAACAAGATTGTCTCTGGAAATCTAAGAATCTTAGATCATTAATGTAAAGGATCTCCTTCTGAGATTAAGTCTATCCTGATATCAAATCAACACTTGTACTTCATAACTAGCATTACATGTCTTAAGAGAGAATTGCAAAGAAATTGCACGATATCTAACAGTTTCATGGAAATGTATTTTATTTTTTACGAAAAAAAATGTTGTGCTGTAGGTATTTGAGATGTATGTCTATACATTTGTCTATATGTGTGATTGTAGTCTGTCACGTATGTAAAAGAGTCTTTGAAGGGAATATAACTAAGAATGCAGCAGCATACCATATTGTCACAGACAGGTGATTCGAATATACTTATGAGCACCTAAACCTAGACTAAGCTGCAGTTTACATTGTCAATAAAAATCCCCCAAATTGTGTCTGGAGTTAGAAGTATGGTATCGTTGGTTCGTCATATTCAGAGTCTGTGAAAGATGTTTTTCTCCCTTTTTTTTTTTTGCAGTATTTATTGCTGTAAGAGTGCTTACCCATTATGCTTTTAATCCTTATCTGTTCAATATGCAAATATCCCTTTTTATATGTTATCCTAATGGGACATTTGCAAATCGTAATATACCACAAAATGACTGCTTTTATACTGGCTGTGATGTATTCAAGCTATTGACCATACATATACATGAAATATGCCTATATGAAGCTATTAAGATGAAATAATTAGATTTCTAGGTCAGACAGTGGACTTTATTTGCATACTTGTAGACGGAGACATATTGTCTCATTTGTTGATGTTTGTTATTTCATTTTGGCACGCAGTTTTAACTCAAAGCTGTCTAGGAATTATATCTGGGAATGTAAATAAAGAATATTGTTCATCAAACATAAATGATTGACTGTTGTACAGGTTATGCATGTATCATGAAGTGTATGGAATTTTATTAGTTAAAGAAATTAGTGTATAATATATTTTTTTAACAGAAAGTGAAATTTTGAACTGCATCAAAAGTATTAATTCATTCACACTTAAAAGAATGTTTGAGAACAGATTTAAAAGCTTGAAAGTTCTTTTCAAAGTACATATTAGTATTGATAATTTTGGAGAAAAATGAATGGAAAGAGAATGCTTCAACAACAAAAAATTTAGGTATACCAACATGAGGCATGAAGTGTGAAGTGCAGTGATTTGTGATTGTAAGATATATGCTGTTTGAGTGCTATTTATAGAGAAGGTTTAGATTGAAGTAACATGAAAGTCTAAAGCAAAGCTTCTACTACACTGACAAAGATTTCTTATGTCAAGTATATTGCAAATCACATCAGTGCTAACTTATGCTTAAGTTCTACATGAAGTAGATGAATATGTATTACTCCTGTATGAAACCAGTGCGGCAGAAGGTCAGGCTCGGACAGTGGATGGGGGGGGGGGGGGGGGGGGGGCACCTTTTGTTTGGCGGAAAAAAGGTGCCCTTCCCACTTCCATTGTCCGAGCCCGACGTTCCACCCCCTCTGTGAAATATTTGGTAAGAGTCTTGTAAACACCTTTGCTGTGACTTTTCTTCTCATGTATGCACTATACATTCATAGAGTTTTCTGTATGGATACCATTACTTCAACAAGAAATTGAGAACATGAGTGGAACCTTTTTTTTCTGGAAGAACATTCAGCAAACTATTATCACATTTTGTTTTCATTGCTAATATATCATTGGCTGAAGAAAAGAAATCAGTTTAGGAAAGCTGTTTTTGATGTGACAGCCAGAATTCAAAGTTTATCTTCAACCATGGTTAGCACCTCCATAAGCATATTATACATGTGGCCTCATGTTTAATGACGGACAATATCCACTTAAATACACTTATTTTAGTCTGTGTGGAGATTTCAACTATGTTTTAGACCGTGGTTTAAATTTAATCTTTAATTTTAACCTTATGATTCACATTTGTCTTCCTATTATGTGTGAGATTCATTTTGCTTTGAACTGCCAAACTGTCAAGAATTGAATACTGAATGTAATCCATCTAGCTTCTTGTAACTGTGACAATGTTTTGTATAATTTTACCAAAATTAATCATTGTTAAGAATATTATGTTACCATTTTATAACTGACTTTGTAGACATAAGGTGACCTGTCAACCTAGAAAGATAATCAGTATATTGTTAGAGGACCCCCAAACTATGGGACATTCAAAAGGTTGATATTTAATGGTATATGGGGAAAAAAGATGCATCGACTGGTCTGCTTACAAGATGCTATTATCTTCACTCAGATTATATTTAAACTTGCAATATCTTTTTACAGAATTAATAATTGAAACTGATATTTTGAATATTGTATAATGCAAGGAACCCGAAACCTAATAATCAAATTATTCTTTTGTTAAACATCATATAGTTTGTTAAGAATTTTTTTTTTTTAATGATTGAAAATTTAAGGTATAAAGAATTAGAACTAGAACTTGATGTGTGCTATGCTGTGCTTTGCAATGCTGAAATGGATTAATGGCATTAAGTTCCTCTTCACTAGCTTTGGCAGTTGCATGTATGAATGGAAGATTCCCTCTGGAAGAGAGTCTAAAAGCTTATTCATTTCATCATACTGTTCTATTATCAAAAATATAATAACAAATTTGTGGGATTACCAAGTAGCATATGCATGTAGACCATCTCGAATGTGTAATAAAAGTTTGTAAATATAGGTGCATTCTATATTGCAGTTGTTCGCATTAAACCCTCTACCTTCCCCCATCGGACAAAAATATGAATGGTATCAAATGCAAATAATTGTATAGAATGCAGAGTGGAGAATATTAAAGTGAATTTTCATCGTTTCACAATCAATTTGGTTGATTGTGAAATGATGAAAATTCACTTTTCACCTTCACCATTCTGATGAATCTCTTTACAGAGAGTGGAGTTGAGAATATTTTGCATAGGCTACAGGTTGTATTTCAGTTGGGCATTATTCAATAGGCCAAAGAAAACATCATTATTGCGGCACATTTACCGTCCATTTTACAGATATGATAATCTACTTGCTTTAAAGAGTACTTGAATCAGGGCAGCATTAGACAAATAGCTAAAATCCATTTCAGTTTATAAAGGCATGCCAACCTGCCAACTATCAAGCAATCAGAATCATAGTTTTGAATTGACCTATTAAAAGGAGGTTGTGATTGGTCAACATTGTAAGTGTTCAGTTGAAAAGAAATTGTGCATTGGGATGGAAAATGAAGATTACCTCAGATTTAGATATACAGGTATATATATATATATATATATTCCCCCTGCTGGTACATATAAAATTCTGTCAGCAAATGTGAGCCTGCATGTATCATCACTCTTCTTCAAATTTAATGTTCACTTCAAAATCAGTGTTCTGACTGCATGAATTTGTTATTAGTAGAGTAAACAAAATCTTTTGAGTTTTTAAAATCTCGTGTAACTTATCAGTTCAACTAAATAATAAAATTGTATCTCAGACATAGCAAGATTTTATGTGTTTGTATTTTTTATACTAATGTTGTTTGATCAAGGTCATGGGTTCTTAAATTATTTTGGGGGGTCAGGCCAGATATGAATATGAAATTATGTTGCAGGCAATTTAACATCAGTCATACCATTGGTTTATTCAGGGGTCGTAGAACATATTTTTTTAAAGAGCTTCTTCCAAAATTCCTCCAGTCATTACATTATGACGAATTATTTAGATAAATTCTAGTAGGTTGTAGTTTGATGTAATCCTGACTATTGTATTTTTTTCTCGTACCTTCTGACAATTTAAAGCGATAACATATGGCGAGCGAGCGGAGGGTGTGAGTAAAATAGACTCCTATTTATACTGGCAGTCAGGGATAGTGCACTAAGCATCAAGCATCCAGAACCACGTAACTGGATAGGCATTAGTAAATAATTTTCAGTGACATATTCAGTGAATTATATCTTATACTTTAATAGTCGTCCTATACCGCGAAGGTTGCAACTACAAGGTGATGAATTTCCCTATTTGTATGTCCTTTCTTTGAGATCAAACACAAACAATTCATCAAGAGGTATTATTAGAAATTCCCTAACACATTTGAATTCAATGAATTATTTAATTCCAGTTAAAAAAAAAAAAAAAAAAAAAAAAAAAAAAAAGGACACCGTCAAATTTTTCGAAGTTTTGTGGAGAAATAATGTCTTTTTTTGTTAGATATCCGCCACGCCATTCAATGAGAGTTTAATACGTTATATGCCCGGTAATATTAACAATAAACCATTTATGAATGAATGTATGGCTACAATATTGTACGTTTTTCAGCAAAAATTAAAGCGTTTGGATTGTCCATGAATAATCCTACAATAAGTGCAAAAACAAATTTCAAAGTTTCAAGCGAAACGCTCAGTATCGTTTAGAATATTAAATCATAATTTTTTTCTTATTTTGTTTGTTTGCTTGTTATCTCGAAAACGACAATGAACACCAAGAATTATCTGCAAATTTCCGTTTGGGAGAAATTTTCCCTAGCGCACAATGTTTGTAAGCATGGTTTATGACCTTTCCATTTCTTCATAACGCTTTCTGGTTGCTTTTGTGTCATATTGTCAAGTTAAACACAGCGGTGTAGGTAGCGAGTGTAGGGATGTCAAATACATAAGATAATAATAATACCCCCCCCCCCCCCCCCCCTCCAACACTCAAAATTGCTGTCGGCAAATGTGCCACAAGGGAAAAAGAGAAAGAAGCAAAAAAGGAAAGAAAAAAGAAAAGGGAAAGGAAAAGAAAACCAAAACAGAAAGAAAAGAAGGAAATAAAAAGAAGGAAAGACTAGCCAATATGTTTTGCTCGCTCGTATTGGAAAGTTGATATTGGGGGGGGGGGGGGAAGCTGTCCCCATTCGGCAATAGGCTGCAGCCCTCCCTCCACTCCCCCCCCCCCCCCCCCCGAGGGTTTTCAAAGTTCCGATATTCGGACAACCACCACTTCATTTTCAGGAAGCGGGGGTGCCAAAATATCCACATATTTGGGCAGCGAGGTTCCTTGATAATTATGTAACTTATGTTTGTAACTTCTGTACATTCTCACTCCGAAAAGTTTTTAAAATTTTTAAATTTTATAGTGTATTCGGGCAGAAGGCGTCAGCGCTTTGTGAAAATAGGCCCGTATATGATCAAGATCTATACATCTGCGATTTTCTTTTAAGTTTGTGGGGGATTAGGGTGCGTCATTTTTTTGTCGGCAAATTTGGGTGTCACATCCCCCATTCAAAATGTTCTAGCTATGCCCCTGGTTACACACATATAGGGGGTCCACCTTTATCACTGAATCACAAAGCATGCTACATAACCCTCTACGCAGGGGCGGCGCTACAGGGGGGGCAGAGGGGGCGACCGCCCCCCTATGATTTTTCAAGTAGTGAAAAAAGAAGAAAAAAGAAGAAAAAAGAAGAAAAAAGAAGAAAAGGAGGAAGAAAAGGGAAGAAAAGGGAAGAAAGAAGAAAGCGGAGTATTAAAAAAAGAGATCTTAAACATATAACTCTATATTACCCCTGTTATTTAATGGAGAAAAAATATGACGTCATCTTTAGGTTGTCTTGCCCCTCCTATCAAAATACCCTGGCGCCGCCCCTGCCTCTACGTATTTCTCGCTTACAGGAAGACATTTATGATCTTGTAAGTTGTAAAAGCTGGTAGATATAATCTTACACGTGAATCATACAACGAATTCAAGTAATATACCAGCATGATTATGTAGTATAGGAAGGCAATATGCGATATAGCGATAACCACGAGGCAACCATTTGCATTTTATTAACCCTTCCTTATTACTTTTTTTCCACTTTATTTTTCAGTCAAACTAGCAGTCCAGGAGAAATGCGTTTAGCAATATATTCTTATTTATTATTGTTATTATTATTATTATTATTATTATTATTATCATCATTATTATTATTATTATTATTATTATTATTATCATTATTATTATTATTATTATTATTTTTATTATTATTATTATTATTATTATTATTATTATTATTATCATTATTATTATTATTATTATCATTATCATTATTATGATAATGATAATTATTATTATTATTATTATCAATATTATTTTTATATTATTATTTTTATTATTGATATTATTATTACTACTACTATTATCATCATCATCATCATCATCATCATCATCATCATTATTATCATTGTTAGTAGTAGTAGTAGCAGCAGCAGCAGAAGAAGCAGAAGCATGGCAGCAATAGTAATAGTAGAGGTAGTAGTATAGTAATACGTAGTAGTATTAGTATAATAGTATAGTAGAATTAGTTGTTTGTATAGTAACAGCAGTAGAAGCTGTAGTAGTAGAAGTATTTTCACAACGTCAATCAAGACGTGAAAGAAGAAAGTGGTCACCTGGAGGCTGGATGCCGGCCTGGAAAAGAAAAAAGATACCAAATAGCTGGAACTCAAGAGCTTTCTTTCCCAGTCGATGTATATCTTTATATACAAATTTGAAAAAAAAATAAGCTAAATGAAAACTACAGCAGTGCATGTGCTGTAACTGTTGAAACGTAATTTTAACATTTGAATAGAACGAAATAATGGAGCAATGAATAAAGACATGTTTCTTTGAGTATAAAAACTACAAAGACAAAAAGAAAAGCATGTGTAGGAAAAAAAAAAAGATCAAGTTAGTTGTCGACGCTAGCTTTTCCTATTGCTGGTAATTATAACACGATAAAAACTACTTTCGAAAAATAAACTCAAGGGTAATTTCAAAGGCCTATTGTACTGCCCACAGAAATCAGGTTCGGATTACGTAACATGCCATTGTAATGTTCGCACATTTCTAAAGGTAATAGACAGGGCTATTGAAATTGCCTTGAGTTGATTTTTCGAAAATAGTTTTTATCGTGTTTTATGATCTTTGTATATATAATTATGGCTATATACGCCAATAACGTCGGTAGTGTCGTCAGTAGTGTCCACGGGCGGCGATCCCGGTGGGGGGGGGGGGGGGGACGGGGGGACGCGACCCCCCCCCCCCCAAGATATTTTGAAGATTCAATTACAGCAACCAATATAGAGGCTATATAGCCGCGTTCCCCTGCCGTGACAAGAAATCGCCGCACATGGTAGTGTCGTTTCATAACAAAACACCCGTAAAATCCCATCAAGACAGTGAAAGAATGTTAGTCTGGATAATCTCTGCAAGTTTCAATGACGAGGGAGTCTTCACAACTGAAAGCTTTCGGTGACACTATGTGTTAACACTATGTGGTATCAATATTTGGTTACATTACGTAAAATTGAACCCTCGTATCAAGAGGAATGATGGAAAAATAATTACAAAATGAAAAAGGAAAGACCAGAATGGTGACAGAATGAAATGAAGCACTGGGACAACACTATTTTTTGTTTAAATATTTCGGTATTTATACAACATACTTTAGTATATTGATTCACTTATAATATATATATATATATATATATATATATATATATATATATATATATATATACTTTGTGCGCATGTATCTTTGTTTGCTCTGTATATTTCATAGACCTACACCGTTTATGATTATATTTTGCGTTTGCGGAATAAATTTAAATTGAAATGTATCAAAACGTGAGGTGAAATAGACATAGGAAAAGGCAAAGAAAGAGTGATCGAGATTGGGAAAGTTTGTAAGCAGGTTCCGGAAGTCTTGAAGAGCGTATAAGATTGGTTTGTACAATAGAGTAGTTTTTAAAGATAGTTTTAAACAATGGTATTCTTTCAACGACTGAAGGCTTGTATTGGTCTCAAAGCGATTCGAAATGCCAATCTTACCCTTAAAAAAGTATATAAGGCTGTAGATGAAGTTCTACTGATAATTACCTGACGGAACTTATCGCATCGATTTACAATCTACAAGACTAAATCATTCTAAATTTTGATGTTGTGAAGTTATACATAATTATTACCAAGTCGGTAATAACAGTGAAAGACAAAATATAAACAGAATCGTCATGGGTGAAATAACAAGATTTCGTGGAGTATGGATGAGTGTGACAATAAATGGCGAGTGGGCCTATAGTTCTGAAATATAATAGTGAGTCAAAAATGATGATGTAGACTAGAGAGAGGGGGGGCAGACTCGTGAGAGGAGAGGAAGGCTATAATGAGAGAGAAGAGCGCAAGAGAAAGAGAGAGAGAGAAAGAAAAAGAGAGCTTGAGAGAGAAAAAAAAAACAGAAAAAGGACTCACTGGGCTGATTATTTTCATCAAAGAAGTTCTACTATAATACTGGACTAATCATGACTTCAAAAGTAACCTTGATGTTGTGATATAGCTAAAGCCTATATATGGTGTGATTGTTTTGCAGACTATCTCCCAAACTGTTAACACTTCTGCAAATATCCTTCAAATAAGAAATAAAGTATAGGACCACATTTCTTTACCTCACAAAAGACACAATATAACCTTATCATATAGGCAAAGATGAATTTAGGAAAACTCTATCAATAATGTTGAGGCCTCTCAGAGACTAAATTTCTCAGTTTTCGCTTTTATTTAATATACATTGAAAGAAATGCAGATGGCTTTATGACAGGATTATATAATGAAAAACAAATATTAAAAAAAAAAGAATTTCGATGACTCGAGGGTTGATGAACTCAACACGGCAGACAACGCGAAGGTAAAGGCATAGCATATCATTATGATTATATTCAACATGTAAAGAGGAAGAGGGAAAAGCCCTCCATCTTTTGCACGAGATAATGCTGCGCGAAACGGGCGTATATATATATTGACAGGCTGCAATATCTTGGTACACTCGGTGTACCGAATCCTTGGCTACGCTGCCTCTTCCCTCGGTTCTCTATCATATACGATACGTGTATATAGGTATGGCCGAAACGAGTACGGAATTCGCTGTGCATGGTTGGAAAGGGAGTGGAATTAATTCCATGTACAAGGCACAATGAATTGTCATGATGCTTTGGAAGCACAAGTGGACCCTGAACGGACCGGGATTATGTTTTTAGATGTATTTTAGTGCCTGTTAACGAGTTGATTTGTGGTTAAATCCCGGCTTGTCGACCAGCTGTCAAATTGAAGTTCGCGTATTGTCGTACCAGTTTAACGGCTTGGATTCACGTTCACAGTATTTCTACACATAGTGCAAGGAGGAACGAAGAGACCGCCCGTGCATAAACGCTTACGCTTTCTACGTACGATAGCAACGTAGCGCGAGCGATCTGTAGATATTTCGCGATTAGACTATATTGTTTTTACCTTTTGCCTTAGAGGTAAAAGTATTAAAACATAACTTGCTGCGAAGCGTATATTTGAGGACTACAAACATGGAATATATTATTCATATATATTTATTATAAGGATAGTAACTTCTTTATCTTGAAGTTATTGGAAAAACTTGTTTTTATAAGGTGACACGACTCATTCTTTGCGCTTCCACGGAATGAACCCGGCATATTCAGAAAGACTCTTTCTGATGGAAATGATTCTATCGATTGTGAAGTGGTTTCATGATGAGAAATATGTCGAACTTGACGTAATTTGTGTTATCGCAGCCTAATTGGAAACTTTGGATACATTCTCCCTTTGATTGTACTCTTGGAGTTAAGTTGTATGCAACAGTGGGAAGAGTTTGTTGACGTAGTGACAATCTGGGGGTTGAAGCAGCTACAGCCGTGTGGAATCGGTAGCAAAAAAAGGGACAGGTGTAAATTATGCAGAAAATGGCACACTGGCGAAGGGTAAACGGTGCTGGTGATGAGGAATGTGCACACCCGAATCTTATCGTCTATCGCAAGGTAATTACACTATGAACTGCCCGGCCATTCTCTCTCAATACTTTCTCTTCTTTGTCTCATAATTGTTTCGACAGGTCTCATTTGCCACTTGTTTATTCCTTGGACATTTTCTCTCAAAGTAATCTGATTAAGTATTTGTGAAAAGACGTAATCCAGGAAAAAACAAAACATTTTTAATATTCTCTGTACAGCATGTGAGTCTATGGCGAAGGTCATTTATCTTAAATTTGTATTAATGTTTTTATTACGGTCATAAACCATTGCCAAACCTCTGGAAACGGTCTTGATACGAACCCCATTATTATGACGGGAGGAAGGACGTTCTGTCCGTGGTTGGCTCGTAAACTAGTTTATGTATTCATACCCGTTGCACATTATAGTTTACTCCATTCTCTCATTTCATTAAGCAGCACTCATTATTCCATCAATATAAAATGTATTATGTATCGATACCACATATTAATGAAACATGCTTCTATATTTGAGATTGAATATCATTATCCACTGCTTGTCCCAACTGATGGGAATTATAACAGGTCTGGGCAAACAACTATGCCTGGAGACCGTTAATTCCTCCTCATAGAGAGACAAGGTCATCGTTCCTGGCTGAGCTACGGAAAATACGAAATTATGATTGTTTCGATCATTTATACAAATAATTTTGAGAAAGTAGCTCGAAAAACGAATACAGTGGGAAATTCCATGCTAAAATAAACTTCGAACGAAAGGAATTGACCAACGATAAGTCAACTTTCTTCATAAGGAACATAGTCTCACGTCCAGACGTCTGCTGTGAAACCCTGTAAAGTTATGAAATGCGCTTGTTTTACAAATATATGCAATACATTTGTTATAAAGCTTTGCAGTGAAATTCAGTTCTAATAATACTTAGTGTATTTTCCTGTTATTTATGAATACAAATAGCAATAAATAAATTTAATAAATTGTGCTTAAAGTTCTCCAGGCTTCGAAGTCCGAAAGACAACATAATCTTGCAAAGCTGGTAAAACAAACATAACATCATGGAGGCTTTCATCAAATATAATGTATATATTTGCGGTGAGAAATCGAATGAATGAGAGATTAAATGTTTATAGCTGAATTCATTGTTCCTCCTTAATACTGACTTCTTTTTTGTGGAGGTACCTGCTGGAGTGCAAAACCTGTCTCCGCCGGGTCGCCGGTATATCCCCCAAAGAAGCATCAAACTTGTTGGCTGCAGTGCATCATCTGTGTGGATACACCTTCTTTTTTCCTCTTTGTCAATGCCAGTTCGTGAAATATGAACTGAAATATGAACATATTATTTTCGAATTTAATTAGCTTGATATGTGGCCCACTCATTTGGCCTACCCCCTAAACTGAAAAATTACTTGTGTGTGGTCATGTACACTGCCTAGTAGTTGTCCTGCCGAAAGTTTATGGGGAAATCATCAAAATACTCATGTTACGTTACGTAGCTATAACAGCATGCTAACGATGAAACATTCCGATTGGGAACCTCAATATTCATCCCCTCGAATTAATGATATGATTCCTGGCTCCTAAAGAAATATTTCAATTGTGACTTGCTCAGCCCCCATATTTCATTTTTTTCTCAGTACTGAAATGACTGTTCTTATTATTTTTATTTAATGATGATGACTGTAATAATAAGAATCATGAACTACTTTCCTGAGAGTCGACCTTATATACTTTCAAACGGGCAATCGCTGACCTCCCTTGACACCCAGCGAAGTACGTCATGCACATGAGTCATAGGGCGCGTTCATTTTATAAAGGGGGAGTAGTTGTACTTTGAGAGGCGCTGTGGTTACAACCTCAAAACAGACATTTTCGCTATATACTCCATTTTCATTCGTTTCCTATATTAATTCTCTTTTCTCTCTTACTTATAAATTCCTATACACGCATCTCACAATCTATGCACTCGAATAAATACACAACTTATACTTTTTATAAATACACAACTTATACTTTTTAATCTCTTATACTTTTTGAAAAATCTCTTGTACTTATTCTTTTCAATCTCTTAGAGAGCAAAGTCTGTATAAGTATATTAAAAATTTGAATATTCATTCATTTTACCTTGCTTCATCCTAGAATATACGTTGTCAGTATTCATGTTGAATGTATACTTTATCTGCAAGTGATATAAGAATTAACAGTGATCAGTTTCTATTTGACTTTTTTAATGTTTTCTTTGTATTTTGTATTTTGTGTTTGGTTTGTTTGTTGTTGTTTTTTTGTTATTTTTTTGTTTGTTTGTTTGTTTGTTTTTTTGGTAAACAGGCATCCCCAATCACAAGCATTGTTATGCTTTTCAGGGACTATGCCTCCTTCAATTATTGCACTTAAACGTTTTTCTTATGTTTGTATCCCATGTATGTAGCAAATCAGAAGGAAATAAATGTTGTTTAGAATTGAATTGAATCATTGTTGTTAGACAAGATATTTTTCACTGTATACAAATCGAGTTACCCCACGGTAGAATGGCACAATCCAGTAGACGTTAGCCTGTTCTTCCCGGTAAAATGTAATATCAAGCGATATATTTGGATCAAAATGTAACTAAAGTACAAATATTAAGTTTAGATATGTAGATTTATCTACAAATTGTACATACACCACCTGCTATCTCACACAGTTGTCTACAAATAAAAAAAAAACACGGTAATATCGTACTTAGAATGGACGAGCAGACCGCTTCACAGGCGCGAAATGTGTTCGTCCGTATTCAATGCTCTTGCATGCACTATATACTTGCGACACGTTCGCGAATTATGTGCCCCAAAACAGCATAAGTGCACCAAATTCCCGTCAACCAATCAGAATAATCTTTAGATGACTAGTTAGAGGATGTCATATCAAGGAGTTATCACAGAACATAAAAGCTCTTTGGTCAGTGCGAAATGGCTCAATAATTCATCTTGTTCGGAATTCCCACTCGATTAAACGAGGCGATGTAAGGTCAACGTAGGGAAAATGCTCTCACTGCAACAGGGAAAGGTCTGAGTCGAATGTTAAACTCTTTGCTTTTTCGTTGAACTATCTTTCTAAACCCAAAAGTGCAGTAGTTTCCTCACAAGCAATCTGCGGGTTTTTAACACTACATTAGAGGATATAGTGTAAAGATTATTAATCCGGGCGAAATGATGGCAAATATCAATTTGTTTTAAAGCCCTTGTGTGCTTTTATGGATAAACTGAGACAAATTTTCCCGTGTTACAGGACGCTGTGCGAAGTGCGCTGAGCAAATGCACTCTTGTCATATGATTCAGGCCAAGATAAAAATTGAATCATTGTTTTTTTCGTCTGGGTTTGTTTTTCGAAAAGGAAGAAGAGGGGGTTCCAATTGATTTGATAGTTGATACTTTGACAATAATTTCGACAGTACTATTTACATATACTGTCTGCATGTTGCAGGAGTCTAGAACAGATTGAAAACATGTACTAAAAATGATTTCTGTCATTTCGATTGCATAGGCTGCGTTAAATTCATCTTGATGTACTGTTTTTTAAAAAATAAAAAAAATCTAATCTAATATAATATAATCAGGGGCGGATCCGGGGGGCGAATCGGCAGCGGCCTCCCCCTTTTTGAAGCCAGAGGGGGCCGAATCGGCCGCCCCCCCCCCTTTCGAAAGCTGTCCAGAGGGGGCCGAATCGGCCGAATTCTGGACAACTGGCCCCTAAAAATATGAAAACCTTCTTTTCTTTCTTTTTTTGGCTTGTCAGAGGATTCTGGAGGACAAAAAAAAAAATCTGATAAGCCCCTAACCTTTTTTTCTTTGCCTTCCCCCCCCCCTTTTTTTTTTTTTTTTTTTACAGAATCCTGGATCCATCCCTGATAATTATTACAATATCATAGCATTATGATAAAATAAATGGAGGCGGGAATGAAGAGAAGGAAACTATGAACCAATTTTATTTGGCTTTACTATTATTTAGGGGGGGGGGGGTGGTTGTACATGATGGAAGTCCCTCCTCAATTGAGCTTCTATTTTGTACTTGTGATATACATGTATTTTGTACTTTTATATGATCGACTGTTTTATCAAATAATTAAAAAAAAGGGTTATATAATCTCCCCATCCACTACGGGATACTAGTATCCGCTAAGAAGGAACTGCATTATTACCGGGGATGCATGCAAAATATGAAATAAGTATACCTGTACCATGTGTATTGTAGGGCTGTATGTCTTGATGTAAGGCCGCTGGCCTCCAGCTGCATGTCCTTTGCGAAATGTACCTCACTAAAAGTATCAACGTCGCCAAATGTGCATCCAAGAAATGAGAGCTTGACCGGTAACATTTATGATAATATTCCTGTAATTTCCCATTGGCGAAATAAAAGGGGCACTGAAAACACGATGCTAGCGCAAGTGTACAGTGGAAAACCAAGTTTGAAGCTCCTTGAAAAAACGCGCCAAATGGTGGAAAACGCGCCAAAGTCAGTGAAAAGGTCCACGTGCTATCTGCCTGTCAGGCCTACGTTGTGGTCAAGGACCTTTTCTCTGAGTGTCTGCAAGTACTAGTCCCTTATTTACAAATGTGACAAATTGTTTTGTCGAAATAGCATAAAAATGTGTCTGGTAGTCGTAGAGGGGGTTGGGGGGTGGGACTGAGACCAAGTTCAGCGGGGAAAGGGGCAGTTGTTTATCAGATTTAAAAGATGCCTACATGCATTATTATTCTGGGAACCGAGTAAGGGATAAGGAAGTAGTTTTTTTTTTCCTTGAAAATGAAGTGATACTATTTCTGTATTACCTGCAAAATTTCATTAAAGATGGGTGAATTAGTTCTAAGATGCTGTCAATCAAAATCTCGTTGATTTTTTTGTTACAGTTGTTGTTTTTGTGTAGACACGTTGCATTTCTTATTTTGTAACACTCCCGCCTTCGATCTTTCTTTGATTGTTTTCGCTAATAATCTGAAAATTAGTCATATTCTCATGAACTTCTTCAAATCTAAAGTAAATTTATGGCTTTGATGAATGGTATCATTGGTTTTAAAGACCCTTCTCATACATTTCTCTCCTCCAGTATACATTTCATCCTTCAACATGATTATGGCGTGTGCTTTACCAGAAATTTGGAAATTTTATGTAGATTAATTTAGAACCGTTCCTTCGAACTAAAACACATTATAGAATTATTCTGACTGCGTGATATGAGCTCAAATACCTGTAGTGGAAGATAAAGATGAGATAAGATTTAAAGACTCTATCGACCCCCTCTTGTGGTATGAGAGTACAATCAAAGAAACATGTTTACAATTATCGTACATACATAATAAGTTTTGATATAGTAAATAAAAATACATTGGATAATTTGTTACTTATTATTTTTGTAAACAAAAGTAGGCTATCTGCCTGTTTGACTATTCCACCACTACGAGTACATTAAAAAAAAAAAAAAAAAAAAACTCCGTGTAAAATTTTAACACAAAAAGTGTTAAACTTTACCAGAGTTTTGGGTTCACTGGTAGCCATCACAAATCTAGTAATATTTACCCCGTTGTCTGATTAATTCAAGCGCATCGTTTCTGATCAAATTACCAAATTCCTGGTGAAATACTACAATTATACCCGGAAAATATACAACCAGGCGTTTTCTGTGTTATAGAATTCTATCTCTCTTACTTTCTGTACAGTGGCATTCTCCCATGGTTGTTGATCCAGGAGGAGATGGGGGGGGGGGGGGGTTATAGTATCCCCCAAAAATAAATAAAAAGAGGTGTGTGCATGGGGGGGGGGGTGGCCTGTGTTATCAAAATTTGCTTACGTGAATCATATAAGTTGCAAGTAAAGAAATAAGTGACCTTTTCGTAACTGCAAGATGCACAACACTTATCAGAAAACAGAGAGAGTTTCAGTTTATGCAATTACACGGAGTCATATACACAAAAGTACAGCTAATGAAGTTTGATTTTGTTGAGGACGATTTCTGTTCATTCTGCAAAAAGGACAAATAAACCTACTTACACTTATTTTCCAATTGTGGGAAGGTCAAAGAGTTATGGCAATTTACTACTGAACACTTTGATTTAGTTGAACTGAGGGATATAAAGTGGCGAGATATATTTTTAGGATTAACTCAATTTTCGACAACATTTTTGCCATTACTGTTAACATGAGAATCCGTATAAAATCAGTCTGTTGTGATACCAGATTCCTCTGGTGTATAACGAATATCAGTGTCGTCGTCATCATCACAAAATTCATATCCATTCAAATTTGAAACCATAATTACCTTTTGCTTCTAAAATGTCACTGAACATGCCTGATCTGACATTGAAATAACCCTAAAAACACAAAGGTGAATGAAATCTGCTTCTGATATCAATCATATCAAGCATAAAATCATCATTAGAATATTTAATGGAGCCCTCACTTGGTAGATACATGAATACTGCAGCTAAAATAGATATAACTTAAATTATTAATTTCATCCAGATCCGATGATCGATTCGGACACTGTGTTTAAATTCTTTCAGAACAAGCCAATATTTCTTACTTCATTAAAATAGACCGCGATATCCACCAAATCTGAAATGTACATTATTATTTTTCTGTATATTACAATATTCATATTCCTAAAACAAGATAGGGACAGATGAGGAAAGTCAGATTTTGTTTCTAAAAGACAAATGACATCCCACTCAGTTTTGAGATATAAATTATTAACTCCAAAGTTCGCTCTTTTAATTTTACCAAACTCAATTTCTCCTTACATTATATCAATTATATCATACAATATATTTCTATCTATGAAATTTCTAAGAAGCAAGTAAATCAAACTTGATTGGGGAAAAATCCAAGTTATTCTAAAACCTGGCAGTCTCCTTACAACCATACACTCATGCTGGTTCTAGGGTTACCCCTGACCTTTCCCGGCGAGAGTTAAGGGAAGAGAACCACCTAGGTTTTGTGTCGATTTTCAGATTTTACCCATCTTCAAATCTCATTGAATTGTTATTACTTATATTGTACAAATCATTTCTATCTATAAACTTTTTAAGAGGCATGTAAATCAAATCTTACTGAAACAAAATATAAGCCGGCCAGAGTTTAGGGGAGAAAACTAACTAGGTTTTGTGTCGATTTTTAGATTCAATTCTCATTGCATTGTTATTACTAATATTGTACAAATCATTTCCATCTAAATAATTTTTAAGAAGGAAGTAAATCAAATCTTACTGAAAATATTCAAGTTATTCTAAAACCTGTCAGTCTCCTCCAAACCAAACACCCATGCTGGTTCTACGGTAACCCCTGACCTTTCCCGGCCAGAGTTTAGGGGAGAAAACTACCTAGGTTTTGTGTCGATTTTCAGATTTTACCAAACTTAAATTCTCATTGCATTGTTATCAATAATATTGTACAAATCATTTCCATCAAAAGAATTTTTAAGAAGGAAGTAAATCAAATCTTACTGAAAATATCCAAGTTATTCTAAAACCTGTCAGTCTCCTCACAACCAAACACCCATGCTGGTTCTACGGTTACCCCTGACCTCTACCGGCCAGAGTTTAGGGGAGAAAACTACCTAGGTTTTGTGTCGATTTTCAGATTTTACCAAACTTAAATTCTCATTGCATTGTTATCAATAATATTGTACAAATCATTTCCATCTAAATAATTTTTAAGAAGCATGTAAATCAAATTTTACTGAACATTTCCAAGTTATTCTAAAACCTGTCAGTCTCCCTACAACCAAACAACAGGGCTGATTCTACGATTACCCCTGACCTCTCCCGGCCAGAGTTTAGGGGAGAAAACTACCTAGGTTTTGTGTCGATTTTCAGATTTTACCAAACTTAAATTCTCATTGCATTGTTATCAATAATATTGTACAAATCATTTCCATCTAAAGAATTCTTCAGAAGCATGTAAATAAAATCTTACTGAAAATATCCAAGTTAATCTAAAACCTGTCAGTCTCCTCACAACCAAACACCCATGCTGGTTCTACGGTTACCCCTGACCTCTCCCGGCCAGAGTTTAGGGGAGAAAACTACCTAGGTTTTGTGTCGATTTTCAGATTTTACCAAACTTAAATTCTCATTGCATTGTTATCAATAATATTGTACAAATCATTTCCATCTAAAGAATTTTTAAGAAGGAAGTAAATCAAATCTTACTGAAAATATCCAAGTTAATCTAAAACCTGTCAGTCTCCTCACAACCAAACACCCATGCTGGTTCTACGGTTACCCCTGACCTTTCCCGGCCAGAGTTTAGGGGAGAAAACTACCTAGGTTTTGTGTCGATTTTCAGATTTTACCAAACTTAAATTCTCATTGCATTGTTATCAATAATATTGTACAAATCATTTCCATCAAAAGAATTTTTAAGAAGGAAGTAAATCAAATCTTACTGAAAATATCCAAGTTATTCTAAAACCTGTCAGTCTCCCTACAACCAAACAACAGGGCTGATTCTACGATTACCCCTGACCTCTCCCGGCCAGAGTTTAGGGGAGAAAAACCACCTTGGGTGGTTTTGTTTTGTTTTGTTTTGTGACTTTTGTCCATTTTTAGATTTTACCAAACTTAAATTATTATTGCATTGCTATTAAATATTAAACTCATTAGCAATGCTTGGTCTACGGTTAACCCTAATCGGTCCAGCCCGAAATTTAGTGGAGAACACAACCCAGATCTTAGTGCCTAGATCCTGCCTTCCTGTCTCACATTCACTTGTTAACCTACTAATATTCCGGTGGAATTTTATTTTCTTCCATGGTATATGATGTAAATATTTGTCAATATCGTGATAATAACTATTTATTGAATAGTTTTAGGAATGCTGAAATAAATAACGAACCAAAGAGTTAATATGATCCATCGATGATATGTTTTTTAAATGTTAATCTACAACTCGTCTTAAAGCGTCTTTCCGATCTTATTGTCAATTGAAAACCTGAAATGCTGTCGAGCTAAAATTTCGTAACTTGAATATTCTGATTTATTAAGGATTATCATTTCAATTAGATGATTTTTCGCCAGGTTCTAATATTTTTCAAAAAATAATTTTATTTTTTCTTTTTACGCCCTCTGCGATTTGTGTACTCGCATTATGTAATTTGTTTTTTGTTTGTTTGTTGTTGTTGGCTTTATTCAGGGTGAGGGGAGTCTCCAAAGCGACACATATTTTCATTGTTTTCAAAACAGATTGTAATGTTCAACCTGGGCCCCGTCTTATAAAGAGCTGCGAATGATTCGAATCGATCGCCCCTTAGAAATAATCGCATTAGGGATTACTTTTAATTTCAATTTGCGATCGATTCGAATCAATCGCAACTCTTTATAAGACGGGGCCCTAGTCTTACCTTTTCCATTTCATTCCATTCATTAGTAAATGGGCAATTATGGGGTGATGACTGAGCATTAATCTTTTAATTTGTTTATGAGATTCAACGTAATTCTGTTATTTTACATGAAAATGATGACTATACATTATATTGTGGAATTTGGTCAAGAAAAACTTATGATTCATAATAGTTTTAACAAGATCAAATTTTTTGTATATAAATATGTGCTGGAAGTATATCGAACACGTCAATGATCCAACGAAAGAAAATAACCCAAATATGCAGACGTAACAAAATCTATTTTATGTATGACCTTAAATCTTTGGATTTAGCATTGTATTGTTTATTTGGGGGATACATAATATTGAATCTCCAGGGGGTGTCAATGTACCAGACATGAGCACTATATACGAACCCATTAATATTCTTATCCAAAACTGATAATAATTTCAAGTTTATATAAGAGAAGATGCTTTGAAAAGATACTAACTTTAAGATAGGCTTACGACAAAAAATTTAGTTCTGCGTCGTCAATACATCTTACATGCAATAACAAAACAATGTCGAAAGTTCTTTTATTTAAAAAAAAGGTACAATAGGTCTGATATCCATGGAATTGTCTATAGTCGTTCTTTCATATAGGGTCTAATGGGTAGTTATTTGTTTGAGAGAATGTTTATAGGTCTTTGGTATGAAATATGGAAGAAAAAGAAAATTTAGTCCGAAGCCTAACCATTTTTTTGTTGTTGTTTAAATCAACTAAGGTTTAAACAAGAGATAATTCAAAGGCACTTTGAACTTGTTGCTATCTGTATAACATACCAAGATCAATATACATTGACCCCAGATGATTCAGACTCCTGCATAAGAAATTTGATTTATCATTAGATCATTTCCATGTACTTACATGACTAATGTAAATAATAGAAACAGGGATGATAGCATACTTTCAAAAGCATGCAAGTTGAAGACATAGACCCTATTCCCATTTGACAAAAGGGACACTTTACGGGATATTAGGTACAAGTGGTGGTGGTGGGGGGGGGGGGGGCATTTACGAGAACCTGGTGGAAAATCAATATCATTTTCTTCGCTGTGGATTGTCAACTTTTCAACATGATTTTGAAAGATGGAAATCATTATTCTCTTCGTACACACTACCTGGTTATGATCAACTGTTCGGGAACTAGCAACACTTTTGTATAAGAATTTCTATCTGTCTGTCACTAGAGCGTTATGTGTTTAATAATGGCCATTTAAGTTTTGGTTTAATCCTATTCTGCACAGCCTTAGGTGGAAGCGCACCACTTTTGTAATGTCATGGACGGTATGATAAGGGCACGTCACATGAGGAAAAGGCAATTTTAATTTAGAATTACTTTCACGAGAGTTGCAGCTGTTTACTTTAAAGGGATTTTTTTCTTTCCTTTGGGAAACAAAATTTTGGAGATGCCAGCTGCCACACCCTCTTAATTCTGCCGTTGAACACAGATCGGCAACATCCTAAAGCAATGTTGATCTGTGATAACGGGTAGCAAACCGAGTCAGAAAATGACGGGAACATGGATGGAATTAGGACTTTCCAAAATACCTAGTAGATATTTAACGATGATATGGTATGGTGAGAGTCGAGTCTGTAAATATAAAAAAATATATTTCTAAATGTTTTGAATGTCAAACAGAATATTTGTAATTCTTGTTATTTAAATTCCAAGTCTGAACGCAAAGAGAAATGCCGCATTAACTCTCAGAAATTAAATGAAATTCACACATTGAGGCGTGCAATGCAATGATAAATATAATGTCAACAACAAAAACAAAAATATAATCATAATGATAAATGATAATAATAACAAGTATAATAATGATATAACATTTATAGTCTACAGGATGTTCTAAAGCAACTGCAGTGGTACTACGAGCACTGCTAAAGTTGTACAGTTGTAGTAGTAAAAGTAGTAGTAGTAGTTGATGTAGTGGGAGTAGTAGTAGTAGTAGTAGTAGGAGTAGTAGTAGCGGTAGTTTAGAAGTAGTAGAGGTAGTAATGGTATCATGTAGTAGCAATAGTAGTATAGCAGTAGAAGTAGTAGAAGTAGTAGTAGTAGTAGTAGTAGAGTAGTAGCAGTAGTAGTAGTAGTAGTAGTAGTAGTATATCAATCTACATTTGTCACACTTGACCCAGGTGAGGTAAATGGGTACCTGGCAATGTTAAAGCACCATAAGTGCAGCCGTGCTAAACTGTGGAGTGCCGGGAATGTAAAGTCTGACTGACATGTGCGCTAGAGTAGGAAAAAACCTCACTATTATCATCATTATTAGTATTATTATGTTTCTTCTTCTTCTTCTTCTTCTTCTTCTTCTTCTTCTTCTTCTTCTTCTTTTTCTTCTTCTTCTTCTTCTTTTTCTTTTTCTTTTTCTTCTTCTTCTTCTTCTTCTTCTTCTTCTTCTTTTTCTTCTTCTTTTTCTTCTTCTTCTTCTTCTTCTTCTTCTTTTTCTTCTTCTTCTTCTTCTTTTTCTTCTTCTTTTTCTTCTTCTTCTTCTTCTTCTTCTTCTTTTTCTTCTTCTTCTTCTTCTTCTTCTTCTTCTTCTTCTTTTTCTTCTTCTTCTTCTTCTTCTTCTTCTTCTTCTTCTTCTTTTTTCTTCTTCTTCTTCTTCTTCTTCTTCTTCTTCTTCTTCTTCTTCTTCTTAATATTATTATTATTATTGTTATTATTACTACTATTATTATCATTATTATTATCATTATTATTATCATTATTATTATAGCCGCAGCAGCAGTAGTAGAAGTGGCAGTAGTAGTATAGTAGTAGTAGTAGTAGTAGCAGCAGCATTAGTTGTAGTTTCAGTAGTATAGAAGCTGCAGTAGTAGTAGTAGTAGTGGTAGTAGTAGTAGCAGTAACAATAGTATAGTAGTAGTAGCAGTAGTAGTAGTAGTAGTAGTAGTAGTAGTAGTAGTAGTAGCAGTAGTAGTAGTGTTGTAGCTCTGCTTCTACTAAAAAAAAAACGGTAGTAGCAATACCGAACATTATTTTGTAGGGTGATGCTGTACTTTTACTCGAAGTAGAACTTGATTCGCCACTTTAAACCACACACCAAAAACTGTTCTTTTTTTTTTTTTTTTTTTTTTTTATAAATGTCAGGACACCCCAACTTTATGTACACAATACTGGGACACGCATTACAACACAATTTCCTTGCATCCTTGGTTATGGAATGTCTTTGCTCTATTCATGCAAGGACAGGTCATGACCCCACTGTTTTTTTTCATGCAGGGTTGCTTTTCACATAATCCTTAACCACACAAGGAGTCCGGTGATACCTCCTTGACCATAGCCACCACCCCCCCCCCCCTCCCCCATTCATAAAGCGAAAAGAAGACGAATGAAAAACAAAAGAGGAAGAGAATATGAGAAAGAAAGAAATGGATCCAGGACAATGAATTTACCAGAAAGACGAAAGAAACCCCTAATCGTGGCCATGTGCCAATTAGGTCGGTACCCCCTCCCCAAGATGAAAACACCCCTCAATTACAGTCAAACCTGCTTTAGCGACCACCTGTATAGAAAGACCACCTATCTGTAAAGACGACAATTTTTGTTTTCCTTGAACAGCATTTCCCATTGAAACATGTATTAAAGGAACCTGTCCATAAAGACCATCTGCTCATAAAGACCATTTTCTTCTCTCCCTTGAGTGGTCTTTATAGACAAGTTTCACTGTACTTGGCTCATAGTACCCCAGTATCCAATTTCAGCTAAAATCATTATGGAGTGAAATATCAACACCTCAAACTCCATCCATGTGAGAACTGCTCTTCTTTTTCTTGAATACTGATTTGCCTACTTGCATCGTTATTTGGTTGTTTTTTGTTTTTTGTTTTTGTTTTTGTTTTTTTGTTTTTTTGTTTTCGTTGAAAGGACATATTTAAAAGAAATAATAATAGCAAGGGAGATGGGAAAGGTGAGAAGCGGAAAATTCCATATAGTTTAACTGGCATTCATATATATTTTCTGACTGTTCGAATGTATATACATTTCAGTTACAATCATTAGAGTTAAATGAACGCCTTAATTTTTTTCTATGTGAAAACTGCTGTTTTTTCTTGAATAGTAAATTTCCTAGTACATTTCCCCCTTCTTCTTAAGGACATAACTAACAAAAATAGATCAATAATGGTAGTCGAAAATAGATAGGGAAATGGTTAGAGATAGTTAGACTAAGGACCTGGTTACAGTCAAAATACGTTTTTCTGCCACAATTATAGATCGAGTGTTCATAGGGACCTGATCATGAATCTCTCAAGTCGACGAATATGGTTTATCATATTTACAGGCCCTGCCCATGGATAATCAGATTGTTTACACTAAGTAAGTTCCCTGCATGTACCAAGAAGTTCTGTGATAACTCATTCATTTATTTATTTCATTTTCAAATTTATATTTTATATATTACAATTTATACATTCAGTAACATAAAAGTCATGCATGTATGAAATATATTATATAGTCCAGTACAAGAATTTGAAGGAACCAGCAGAGCAGAGGCCATTGGCCTTTCAAAGGCCTTTCAAACTCGTTGGCATATCCTCTTTGACGAGGCAATATATGCGGTCTGTGCACCTGTTGTGGTGAAGTGTAACGCATCATATATTTTCCGTCTGCGGTAACCATTTACTTTCACCAGAGAAATATAACCATGTAGCTTCATGATATAACTAAGGCCATGAAGGCCAGGGAAATGTAACTTAGACATTTCCCTGCTTTCACATTGCAATTTATACATGTTTGCATTACTATGTATTTTTTTAATGTGAAATAGCCTTTTTAAATTCTCTTCGGATTCATACATCATGATCAAATAATGATCATTTATCTTTACTTAAAATTCAATAGTATTTAAAGATCGAAACAAGAAAGAAATCCTCAGATATGTTTATAACTTTATATGTAAACTATTATATACATAAATATGCCTTTGATATAAAGTTTTAAAAAAGAAGAGACTCGTAACGTATCAATGACAATGAGTTCCAGTTTATTTCAACACTTTCAGGAACAAGAAGGGTATAATGAGGCTCTCTACAAAATGTACATGTATGTGTGTGTATGTGTTTGTGTGTGTGTGTGTGTGTATGTATATATATATATATATATATATATATATATATATATATGTAAATATAATGTATATGGTTCCATGACATATGTCCCTGTGACCAGGAAAGTATACACTTCCCTGATGTGACAATTGCTCCGGTCTAACTTTGCCATGTTAATCCGAAACCTAACCCTAACCCTATAATCCCAACCCTAATCTTCAGATTGTCCTTACCAAAAAAGCAAACAAACAAATCATGACCTTCACCTTAACCGTTGACCTTTCGAGATACCGACGAAGGAGCGAATACTATACATGTATATATATATATATATATATATATATATTATATATATATATATATATATATATATATATATATGATATAGGCCTCTAGGCCTCTGGCAATTTTCAATGGTAATAAAATAAAACTGAAAGACTTTGGAACGGGCAGTTCTTGTAAACGAAGGGGGCACTTATATCTGAAGTAAAAGGTACATATTCCTGTGTAAAAGGGGAGCTTCTGGATATCATATGATAATTTGCCCCGGGCGCAAGAATAACTAGACTCAAACTTCCCTGCTCATACCAGGGAAGAGTAACTTCCCTGGTTATACCATAGACCAGGGAAGTGTACTTTCCTGCACTGCTGCATGGACCTAACAACGAATGCTCATACTAGCTATATATAGGGAAGTCCCTGCTCATACAATGCTGCCACATGTCAATCATTTTGTGTGGGACACATTAATCTAACGCTTTGATATTGTAATTTACAAGTTTATTGAATTTCCTGTTCAGTGTATTACTTTTGTCCCTCTCTACCATGCATTGTAAAAAAGTATGTAGTATAATATTATTTTGTATGATCTGCTGTATCGATGTGCAGTGGCGTATCTAGAGATAATGGGATCCGGAACAAAAAATGAAATTGCCCCGACCGCACCCCGCCCCTTCCCTCCGTGCCAGGAAACATTAGCTCAAAATACAGAACATCAAGGCCCAGTCCTATAAAGATTTGCGGTCAATTTGAATTAATTCAAAATCTATAAGATGAAGCCCCAAATCAACTCTAAACCCAATTGTTCAAGTTTTTGTTTCATGCTTCTCATTTTAATTCTTAGAATAAAGAAGAATACATACAACAGAGCTACGTTTATTTAAGGAGTGTTCTGTGATAACTCCTTGGTTAATTTCATTGATGGTGTGATATGTGCAGTAGCTGCGTTACTCTTGAGAGTTCGAAATTTACCTCCTGGCATGGATTATACTACTCGAATAGTACTCGAGTAGTATATCCATGCTCCTAGTAACTGCCGTTTATAGGCCTTCGAGGATCGTGTCATATTTCCACTGCTACTCGATTCCATAATCTCAATTCATGGGAGGTCCTATATTAATACATGAAGAGTTAAATGGCAGTCTTATCTTGATACATAACTTTACTGTATGCTGTTCCTAGACCTGTCAAGTAAAAAAGAAAGGATACCACATTTTCTTTTTGCCTTTCCATATTAGCACATCATGATAATTACAGATATGTGTTCACGTGGGTTGCATGTGGGCAGAGAAAGCGAAGAAAAGGGGGGGGGGGGGGAGAAAGAAAGAGAGAGAGAGAGAGAGAGAGTGAAAGTGAGAGAGAAGGGGGAAAGAAGGCGGCGAGAGAGAGAGAGGGTGAGAAGGAAAAAGAAGGCGGAGAGGGAGGGGAGAGAGAGGGGAAGGGAAAGAAGACGGAAAGAGATGAAGAGAGAAAGAAAAAGCGGGAGAGGAGGGGAAAGAAGGTGGAGAGAGAGGAGAGAGAGAGAGAGAGAAAGTGAGAGAGGAGGGGGTGGGAGAGAAGGCGGAGAGAGAAGAGAGAGAGATAAAGTAAGAGAGGAAGGGGAAAGAAGGCGGAGAGAGAGAGAGAGAGAGAGAAGGGAAAATAAGGCGGAGAGAGAGGGAAGGAAAAGGTGGAGAGAGAGAGAGAATGGAAAATAAGGCGGAGAGAAAGGGAAGGAAAAGAAGGTGGAGAGAGAGGGAGAGAGAAAGAGAAAGTGGGAGAGGAGGGGGGAAGAAGGCGGAGAGAGGGAGAGAGAAAGAGAAAGTGGGAGAGGAGGAGGAAAGAAGGCGGAGAGAGAGAGGGAGAGAGAAAGAGAAAGTGGGAGAGGAGGGGGAAAGAAGGCGGAGAGAGAGGGAGAGAGAAAGAGAAAGTGGGAGAGGAGGGGGAAAGAAGGCGGAGAGAGAGGGAGAGAGAAAGAGAAAGTGGGAGAGGAGGGGGAAAGAAGGCGGAGAGAGAGGGAGAGAGAAAGAGAAAGTGGGAGAGGAGGGGAAAGAAGGCGGAGAGAGAGAGGGAGAGAGAAAGAGAAAGTGGGAGAGGAGGGGGAAAGAAGGCGGAGAGAGAGGGAGAGAGAAGAGAAAGTGGGAGAGGAGGGGGAAAGAAGGCGGAGAGAGAGGGAGAGAGAAAGAGAAAGTGGGAGAGGAGGGGGAAAGAAGGCGGAGAGAGAGGGAGAGAGAAAGAGAAAGTGGGAGAGGAGGGGAAAGAAGGCGGAGAGAGAGGGAGAGAGAAAGAGAAAGTGGGAGAGGAGGGGGAAAGAAGGCGGAGAGAGAGGGAGAGAGAAAGAGAAAGTGGGAGAGGAGGGGGAAAGAAGGCGAGAGAGAGGAGAGAGAAAGAGAAAGTGGGAGAGGAGGGGGAAAGAAGGCGGAGAGAGAGGGAGAGAAAGAGAAAATGGAGGGGGAAGAAGGAGGAGAGAGAGGGAGAGAGAAAGAGAAAGTGGGAGAGGAGGGGGAAAGAAGGCGGAGAGAGAGGGAGAGAGAAAGAGAAAGTGGGAGAGGAGGGGGAAAGAAGGCGGAGAGAGAGGGAGAGAGAAAGAGAAAATGGGAGAGGAGGGGGAAAGAAGGCGGAGAGAGAGGGATTTTACGACCTCTTCTCCCATTAGCCCTGTACTAAAAAAAATCATAAATTTTAATTTTCTCTATAGTAAATACTAGATCATATATATACGCCGTCGATATAATAGTTGCACATCTCATCATCAACAGCTAAGAAAAGCAAAATTTTCAGTACTCAGCAAATGGGAGAGGAGCTCGCAAGATACGTCACGGAGTTGCCGATTAGTGTTTGATTGATTACAGCTTCAAAAAATCATAATTTCCTTATTTCTTTTCGGGTTTTGCTAAAACGTTTACTTAGCTGTTTCTTTCGTTTTTCTGATTTCATTTAAATAAACTAAACTAGACTTCCCCTTTAAATCTTTGTTTCTCACTCGTTCACTCTATTCATATTTCATACGAGAACCAGTATTACCCATCCCCCGTCACTTATCCAAAAGCACGCCACGCGAACATAAGGAGGGAGTTTAAAATGCATATTTTTTCTTTTTGTACATTTTGGAGTTTTTTCCAGTGAAAATTCATTGACATTATACAACAATATTTAGTTGCACAGTAAACTTACATTAGCGATCGTAAGAAGAGATACACGCAAATGATCAATAACTTATAAAAGTTACGCATTTTCATATCATATCATATTTGTAGTCAGGGGCGAATCCAAGATTTTGTAGGGGGGGGGGCATAAAATTCAAAGTAAAAATATTTGTGCAAAAGCCGTCCAGACTAAATCCTCTTTCAACCCGCTTTAAACAGTTTTGATTGATTGCAGACACTTTTCTCGCCAGAGCTCAGTTGGAGTTATTCTGCCACCCCGGCCCCCTCATCCCCACCAACAGAGCATGTATTTATTAATTTTTTTTAAAAAATCTTTGCTTCTCCTTTAGATTCTCATTCTTTTATCTTCTATTCTATTCTTTCCTCTTCTCGGGCCATTTTCCCTTTCAAATTTACATTTGGGGGCAGATGCATTATTTATGATAATGGGCAATCTATTGATTTGTCAGTTACGTGAATGCAAGAACACCGTTTTCCTCCTCCCCCCCCCCCCTCTCTCTCTCTCTCCCTCTCTCTTTCTCTCTCTCTCGACTTCTGCTGAACCAAAGAGTTATCACAGAACTAACTCCTTGGCTGAACAACACCGTTTCTTGTGAGATTCTGACAGGATCTAGATTGTTATTAACCTTTCCGTGTAATATTAACCTCCCTTCTTCTCGGGAGGCGGGGGGGGGGGGTAGGAAATTTGACAGGGGTGGCTAACTGCCTCTTGTCCCCTTTCAAATACGCTCCTAGCTGCGGCACGTTGTTGTACATCCCAACATGTTGGGTTATTTGTAAACATGATAAAAATCAGCAAATTTGGGGGGAATTGAATTTAATTTATCTCAAAGTAGTTTAATCAAGTATCATTACTTACAGAGTGATTACCGTGCATCTGACCTCTCACAGGCATATTAGAGTCTCTCATAATAATTATAGGGTTATACGTTGTTCACTTTTACATTCATTTAGGCCGCT
This sequence comes from Heliocidaris tuberculata, assembly GCA_025618425.1. NCBI lineage: Eukaryota > Metazoa > Echinodermata > Echinoidea > Camarodonta > Echinometridae > Heliocidaris > Heliocidaris tuberculata. The sequence goes on along the minus strand of CM046834.1, from coordinate 45,899,189 downwards.
AGCGATACATGCCAACAACGTCCGACTATATGTGTGTATCATTCCCAAAACCCTCCTTATTAACAGTCAACTTGGAATGCAGTCATTGTATTATGTTATCAATTCGGCTTGCAGTCATTGGATTATGTTCTTTGGACGCTTTGTTAGCAACACAACGTAGAGCACCCCCCCCCCCCCCCCCCGAACTCTTTTCTTCCCTTCGCACCACGTTTACATTATTATTCTTCTCCATATCTTAATAAATGTAAGAAAATTCACAATATGCAAATCACTTGCTCTATAATCTCGTACTGCTCGTACTGCATCTGTGGTGTGTGTTTGCAGATTTCAACGCTCGTGTAAGCGAGGACAGGGAGACTGGAACGGAGAATACGCGTATTACTGGCCAAAGCTGGAGGTAGCCTTGGGATCGTAAAATCCATCATCTAGGTCATTTGCCTGGACTGTCCGGAGCTAGACGGTCATTAACTTTCAGTCAGATTTCAGATGTGACCTTAGGAGAGATCTATAAAACTTACTTTGATCTTGGAAATTTCAAGCAAAGAAAAGGATAATAAATAGAATGAAATGAGGCATTCATCAGATGTATTCAAGGCTTCTTTAATGAGACAAAAATAAGGGCAATTTCTGCTCGTGTTCATAGTGTTAGACATTAGACTCCAAAGGGAGGCAATGGGGATGTAGTAGTATAGTGGTGGTGGTGGTGGTGGTAGTGGTGGTGGGTTAATATATTTGCCAAAAACATGCATTTTATCTACAAGACATTAAGGGCAGGGCAAGAATAGTGTGTTTTTTAAAAGTATATTTAAGTATGATCGGATATTGTTTAAATACATACATGTCATGCGTAGGCCTATTCTTATTCCAATGGAATTACATATATTCTATAGTTGGAATGAGTAGGTTTAATGGAATACTAGTAGTATAACTTATCACTCCAAAGAATAAAACAAGCCAGTGTAGCTCTATTTATAGTTGCATATTTAATTCAGGCTGCACAAAGATCAAAACATATGAGATACTTGGTATTGTGTAAAAAAAATAGGCCAAGTACTTTGAGGCCATAGCATATTGCATGGGTCCAAGTGTAGAAAACGGTTGATTAACATGTAATTCCATTCAAATTTCATTAAAGGGAAAACCAACCTTAATGACAAGTTGCTCTGAAAGAAAGGGGAAGAATCAGAGAAGCAGATTGGTGAAAGTTTGAATGAAATCGGACAAGCAATAAGAAAGTTATGAATTTTTGAAAGTTGTAATCACTATACATATTGGAATCTCAAAATGGCTGAATAGGTAATGTCACTGTGATGTAGTTGCAGACATCTCCCCCATTTGCTCCAACACACAAAATTACTAAAATGTCTTTTAAAAAAAATGTATCACTCCGTAGGATCTTTTTCTTTCATGGGGACCTATAACAATATATATATATATGCTATCTCCAATATATTTTGAGTACTGCCTCCAGGGTGAAGGCGTTTCAGAGAAAACCGCAAATCAATGATATTTTTGTGTACGACATACGGGAGCATTGTCCACAAGTATGTCACAATCGACTCACCAAATTGCCAATTTGAGATTTGCATTAATGTAGTGATGTCATTTTTCGAACATCCATAACTTTCTTATTTCTTGTCTGATTTCTTTCAAACTTTCACCATCCTGTTTTAATTATTTCTCTAATTTCACACAAATCATCTTAACCAAGGTTGGATTGCCCTTAATGGAAACCGTTATGGCTATGAAATATCAAAATGTAAGATACGGCCTAGCTGAAGCCAGTATATATAAAGAGAGTTCTGTCATTCTGTTTATTAATCTTACAAGTATATTAGTAACAGGGTGTAACAAAATATTGAGGTATATCGTATTGGAAAGACTGTATCATGGTTCTACATGTATTCTTGATATCCATTCCAGTGAATGAGAGATTGATTGTTTTTTTCTTGCTATAAGATATTATTCCTACCTCTACTATTACTATTGCTGTTGCTGCTGCTTCTGCTGCTTCTGCTGCTGCTTCTGCTGCTGCTGCTGCTACTACTACTACTAAATAGATGTTTTTTGGTAATGTCTCATAAATTAATGTTTAAATGTCAAATTCCTATATATATTCCTTTGCAGTGAACTTTATAATGAATTTCTCTCCTTGTTTTTTATTTATTTATTTTATTTATTTATTGATATTTCATCAGGGTAGCCCATTCAACAAAAGTTGATCTTCCATGGGGCCCTGAAATTATTTATATATGAACTAAAAAACCCCAGCTGTAATTCATAACTTTGATCAAGCATTCTTTTGGTTGTCAGAGATTTTGTTTTACTTGCCCCTCCCCCTAGGGAATCCAGGATCTTCGACTGAATATGATGTTTTATCTTATTCATCACCTGTGAATAATATCTCTATAAATTACTGCTCTACAAAAGTGGATAATCCATAGTGTTGATATCATTGTTACAATTATTTTTGCAGTTTCAAACACATATGACAACTAGAACAAAGTAACAAGCGTAATACAGGGAGATTTTCCTATTGCAGCATGATGATGAAGTCTATACTGATAGCGCTTTATAGACTACAGAATATCCTCATATAGGCTACTTGTGAACAATATAACCTACTGCACCCAATATTCTCAATACCAGCAAATTTCTCCAAGGTGAACTGTTATGACCACATGAAAACATGCTGGTGATAAAGAAAACATTTCCTCATGATTTCTTTTTGACATGTAGGCAGGATATAGTCATTTTACAAGTAAGCTTTAGTTCTAGTGTGCATTACTGAGAGAAACTATCATTCTAAATCTTTGATCATTATATAAGTAAGATTGTTAGAATGAGCAAAACTTTTGTCAATATGCTATGACATATAGTACTATGATCTTAATGGAAGCATATGATCTATTATCTATCAAACATTTTCCATTGTCAAATCATTAGCCCAGCTAAAGCTATTATCAGGTCAATTTTTTTATTAGTGTTCTGCTGAAATTAAAATTTAGTTATGTGACCTTATTATTCACTTACATAGAAAAGATGTAAAAGGGAGTATTTTTCAAATGGAAATCTTGTAGAATCATGCAGCTGTTTATTATTTCATCATTCATGTAAGCATATTCCTGGTAAAATCTATGAGTGCAATTAATGTCCAGACAGTTTTGACATGTTTTCCCATCCACTCATAGAGAAATGCTGAATAACAAGTTTTCTCAAACTAACGTATTGCTGTACCAATTTGGAGATTTTTTTTTAGTCAGGAGCTGGATTCGTTTTACCTGACACATTCATATAGGATATGTCAAGCCCTCTTAATCCTAAATCATCTTTGGTTTCCATTTCATATTGTCTGTTGGAGCCAAAAGGGTATTAATTCTGTACAAATGTTGGGACTTAACGCCCTTCTGGCTCTAAACAGACAATATGATCTTTAATAAATTCAACAGGGATACCTTACAAGCCTATAAACATTCCTACCCAGTGTTCAGGATGTATTTTAGGTAGCAAAAGGATGACAGTGTATCTGTATCTATAGCAAACGCAATGAATAATACTGTCAGATATTGTGCAAGTACATGTACATACATCTACTAGAGTCCTGTGATGAGTTATCATATTTGTTCTACAACATGCAACACCTCAAAACAAGACAGTACTGACCTCTACTTTATAAGGAATACATTAGAAAAGTACAAGTATCAAATGCAAGGATAGTTAGATGCTTTTCCTATATAAAAAACACCACAAAATATGAGATGCATACCAGAGCTGCGCAAAAATAATTTTAACAAGGCTAGAAAACAGAACAACAATAAACATGCCTACCTCGATTTAGTAATGAGTGTAAACTGAGAAGGGAGGAGTTATTAGTGTTGAAAGTCAGCCTATCAAATGTGTTTGTTCTCCACTGTATATCTGCACTTCATCACACTAACAAGGTTGGGAATCCGTCACCTATGTGCTATTTTAAGATCTTGTTTATTCTGTGGTAATTGTCATGCCATGACTCACGTTAATCTTTACCATCGTCTGTCTTTAGCATTACTAGTCTCTGGAAACTTGGATGTTTTCAGTATTACCAGCTAGGGAAACCTGTATCACAATTATTGTCTTTAGCCTTACCACCCTGGAAAACATTCAAAACCATTGATTATCTTCTGCAGTGCCAGCATGGGACACCTTTAAAACCATTGGTTGTCTGTTGAAGCATTACAAACATGAGAAACCATCTAAACAGTTGATTGTCTTTCGCATTGCTAGTCAGGGAAACTTTCCTAACCATTGGTTGTTTTTAACATTACCAACATGGGAAATTTTCAAAACCATTGGTGTCTGTACCAATACCTACCTTGAAACTTTCAAATCCACTGATTGTCTTTATCATTACCAACATGGGAGACATCTTAACCATGGATTTCCTTCAGCAGTATAAGTTAGGGAAACATTCAAAACCATTGGTTCTCTTCAGCTAGGCCACATAGAGCATGTTAAGCATCAGGATACGCATCATCCTGATCTTTGGACATAGAGAACTTCTATATAATAAAGAACTTATCAAAAGCAAATTACTTTAATTGTAGTGAGTGAAATTGTGACAGATTTTAAAACAACAAAAAATCAAACAAAATTTGAATTACAAAATGGGTAGGTGTTTTATATTATTTTTCACCTTTTTGCCTAATGTTCCAAAGAAAATCTTTCAAATGAATTTTGGGCATACCCAAACTGTGCATCGGCTGTAAAAGTCACATGTACAGAGAATAACCTCGGCTAAATATAAAATTGGACTTCAATGTGATAAAAAGTGAAATAGGAAAGGATAATGAATTTGAGCTAGACACCAATTACAACACAATGTAAATTCCATGGTTGGATGAAAAGGTCATTGTTTTTATAAAGCACCTTCACTGTTGACTTCAAACAAAGTAGCGCTGATTATTGAAGGTTGAATTAGTGTGAATAAATTGATGGGAAGGACATCCAGTAGGCTTCATGACTGTGCAGAATAACACGAACTGATAGTTTAGAATTACAGAACGTGAATTGTATTATATGTCATTTTAGGGCTTGGAATTATTCCTACAAGTCATGCTACTACAAAGCCTTAAGTCGTTGAATGTGATTTGATATTGATATAACACACATTATCTATAGACCCTTGCAAACTGAGTTATCACATGCAGGCTTGGTATTCAAAGGCTAATATATAATGCATATCAGTACATATTAAATCTGACAACAATAAAATACCATCATATTTGGGTAAACTTTTAAGGCCCTCTGATGATCATAATTGAAATGAAAATATGGCATCACACTCACCAAATTTGAATTTTGCTAAAAAATGATAGAACCATATCCAATCAAGCTCCAATCATTGTAGCAGTTGTTTAATAATGCAAATGTTAAGGACAATTAAATTAGCAAGCAAGCTAGCATTGAATGCTATCAGGGTTGATGATTTTTTTTTATAGCTATGGTTGGCATTCTGTGTCTTCATTGATGTTACTTTTTAACTCAGATAGGAGTGATGGGATAAGAAATTATAATCAATAAATCACTTACACAAACATGAGATATTTTGAATGAATAGGAATACAAAAGCCAAATTTATTGCTGTTTAAAATGTTGAATATGAAAATTCTCCCTTCTTTTATAGAAATTAGAGTGATTTATATGATCTAGATGAAGATTATAGCAGAATTTATTTCCATATGACTTCAGTCAAAGCATGAAAGATATAAATAGTAATGTGTATTTTTACAAACTGAGCATTGTGTGAAGCACAGCTGTTCAAGTATAAACTATTGATTCAATATTGTATAAACAACCCGTAAAATGATGGAGTAATTGGTTTTCATGACATAACAATTAGCCAGCCAGAGAAATAAAAAGAGAGAGGAAAGATTGAACAAATATTAGTTGCACTTTGTCCTTAATGCATCGGTACACTTTATTATAGACACAGATAAACTAAGACATAACTGTGATTGAGGAGATCTATCATATGGATGACAATGTTTGTGCAATGCCTAAGCTTATATTGTTTTAAGCGAATTGAAATATAATCTTTGTAATCATAACTTTGCTTTAAAATGCAACTTTAAACATGTAAAATAAATTTAGATATCCATAGATTGATATTGTTATACATTGTAACAAAAAAAAAGGTGAAATACTTTGTTTTCTGTTAACAAATTGCGGCAAGAATGAATTGTTCTGTTCCCTGTGATTGTTTCTACATGCTAATATGTATGTGTTGTTAAACAATAAAAATGGTATTTATATTGATGAATAAGTTATTATATGGTCATAACATAGACTCTAGTTCAGTCAATTAATTAGCACAGAAATAACATAATTTTCAGAATGTATGTACTTTAAGAAGGGAGCTTTATTATCATCAAGTTTACAGGACCTTCCTTATTGAGTTTGTTGGCTGTTCTTAAGTAAAAATTCTCTTTGAATTGAATTTGTAATTTTTCCTCATTCTAATGCAGATGTTTAAAGTGCAATCATATCCTTATATACAAAATTTTTATTAATGTATACACTTTCCTAAGGAATGTTTAATTTGATTACATAGTCCTGGTAATATTATCATACATTCATGGATATATATGTTGAATATGAATTTCTTATCATGGATGTGTAATCCTAACTTATTCTTCGTTCATATTTCGCTACACTGAATTAATATGGAGTCAACTCATCTCTACATTAATTATGTGTATCAGGGGGTAGATAATTCTTTTTGAAGGTCAATATGATTATTTCAGGGGAGAATTTGCTGTCTCAAAACAAGCCATCAAAATATATTCTTTGCAACTAGTGCTGGTATCGACACGCCTGATGTCGCCACTATGGCGACAAAAGTACTGGTTTTAGACTTTGCCGACATGTCGACACGCATGCTCCGATGGCGACATAAAATGGGTCTTATATACATGTAGTAGGTTTACATGTACCTCGATCGCCGTGGCGTCGTGCGCGCGTACGTGATTTGTTTCACATACGCATTAGCAGCGAGCGCGCGCGACGCGATCGCTGCGTATCTAGCAGTGCAGTGCGACTCGACCGGTATACATTACGTACATGTACATGCCTAGATATGCGACACTAGCTGACTCGCACCGCATGACTTTCATTAATGCTTGATAAATTGGATCATACAAAACAAATTTTGGGGCAAATAGTTGACAGTGTGCATCTTTGAGAACTGTAAGTGAGTATGACTGCGAGTGTGAGCCCGTGAGGACATAGTGCATGTATTCCATGTAAAGCTCTTGTGAATTTGTGTCGGGTAACTCTGGTAGTGTACGGTCACTACGGGAGCGACCCGAGTTTAGACTTGTTTGACTCATGTCCAGATGTCGACACATGTCGACATCGGCGTTAATTTTATTGCGACATGGCGACATAGATTTTCCATGCCGATACCAGCACTATTTGCAACCGATTTTTTTCTTCTTCAAATTTGAATTTGATTTGAATTTTTACAAAAGCACAACTCTTAATGGGCTCGTGATTTGATGAAATAAATGTGAATGATAGGAAAGCAACAACTGCTTTGATCATCATGATTTCATTTGACATATCAGTCTCAGATTCTATATAATGAAAGGCAAGATATTTGATTGAATAGTGTAATACATTAAATCCTATTTACAATAATATATCATGGGGGCATGTCATGAACTCTTATGCAAAATGGAACAAATGTAGATAAAATGAGACTTAGTTTAATCAAATCTCTCTTTACCTTGGTCTTCTGCTTTCAATGCACACTCCTGTACACTCTGTTTCTTCAGTGCATGATATTTTATATTTCAGGTACATGTATAACATAAAGTTGTCCAGGTTGGTATTCTAAAAATTGTTTTGTCTTTTATTGTAGTGCAGATATCTTAATTGTCCAGAACATTCTAAAAGGATGACATGATTACAATTTATAAAAAGAAAACATAATATTTAGGCAAAGGATTGAGTCATGTCAACTCTGAAACACATTACATTTCTGTAAATGGTCTTTTCCCTTATTTTTATGAATTTTATACTGATAAACTGGACATTTCCCTCTTACTACAGTGATCATATATTGCATCTTAGTTTAATGCAGTGGAACTTCTGTAGTACAGCATTTTTTTGTATTCAGTCATTTGATTCCCAATTAACAGTGTTTGGATGGTGCACTATGGTTGTGACACAGACTTGCAGATGGCTGCTGTCTTGTAAAAATATTTAAAACAAAACAACAAAAAACAAGTACAAAGACAAATACACACTGCAGTAAGGAGTTTTCACTAAGAAATGTTTAAAATATATGTATATATATATAAACTCAACAAGGTTCTAGAATTTGAAAGAATTTTTCCCAATAGAAACAAATTATATGATGGTTAATTAAGATGTATTGTATTGACCCATGATGTAGCATGAGGTTAGGGAGCAGTAGCATAGCTGAAATGAGAAACAAGTGCTAGAGATTGTGTACAGGCGGGATGTAGGCATGACAAGTCTAGCCTATGGTGCTTGTGCTGAAGGAGCATAGTGGAATGGTTGTTGTTTTCATACATTATGTTATACAAAGTCTGGTGTATTCATAGAGTGCAATATCCAACCCTTGCTAGTTATAGTAGTGTTTGTATAAATTTGATAATACAATAGCCAGGCTTGCAGTTTCAATTGCCAAAATAGGTCAGTAAAAGATATTCTGATAACAAATTCTATTGTGAAATCTATGTATTGATTAGATCTATAGTCAATTTGGATCCAATTCAAGGAGCTCTGATGAAATGTAAGGCATGACTGCGACTATTGATAATTATATTTGAAGCTTCCCATTCTTAAACCATCTACCTTAGATGTGAAGTTATAGCTATAGCTATAGTTATAGCTAGCCATAGTTTACTACCACATTTCACTTTGAAACACTTGGTATAGCTTGATATCGCAGTATTGCAGTTTATATTCAACTTGAATCTGTAATGTTGTTTTGGCCTAGTTTATCATCTCAGTGCACATAGTTTAGCCAAGTATATTTTCACATAGTTGTCGGTTGGCAAAATAGGTCTCATGCTGTGCCAAATGTTTTATTTTTGGTATTGTATGAGGGTTTACACCTTACAATTTCTAGATATAGAATCTACTTTAGTCTCTACTTGGCAAAGTTTACAATCTCAGTGTCTTTAAGTAGATAATGGTGTACTTAAATCATACTTAATTTATAGTTGGCATTAATATGTCACTTCAAATTATACTAGTTTATGCTCCAATTGAAATATCTCAATCACATAAAAAGTGCAGTCTGTGCAAATGTATCAGATTAATTGAATTAGAATATATTCTAAACATTCTACATTTATCCTACCTTGATTAGATTACTGTTATGTTTGCTAAAGTATTGTTTATTTATCATACATATTGATCTACATGTAAATGTGTGCATTGATACAGGAGTTTCAGAACAAAATTTGGGCTGTTATTTTGTTCAACCATGATGGGTATAACCAGAATTGAGGAAAAAGAGATAATTGATATTTTGACTCCTTTTTCATATTTCCATACCTTTATCTCTAGTGACAGTTATATCTCATTGTTTTATATACAGACATATAGGCCTATAGATAGTAGAGTAGAAAAGATGCATTATTAGGTGAACATGTAAGAAGACATTAAGGTAGTACATAAATATAAAAAATATAAATAAACACCTGGAAATGGTAAAGAGATGGTGTTGAAGCCAAAAACTAAAATAGACTTACTTTTTCCCTATTCATTACTATGAATATAGCATGTATGCATAACCTTATCAGTTCTGTAGATTTATTTCCTTTTAATAAGTTCCAAAAGTGTTAGCTTTGAGATGACAGTAAACAAAGGAAATAAAGAGAGGACAATTGGAAGTATGAGAAATACCAAGACACTGTAAAATAGCTTTGTAGCTAGACAGAAGCACTTGAGAGCTTAAAAAGAAACATGTTTACAACCATGCAGAACAGAGACATGAGAAGGTGGGCAATGTGTGAGAGAGACTGACAAAAAGAGAAAGGAAAGAAGGGGCAAAAGGAAAAAATGCAATGTAAGAGCCGAAAATGGCAGTGTAATCAATGCAGTGACGCACATAGGCAAATTTGTATCACAAAGCCACTGCGCTGGCAAGAGGAGAAGCCTGGTACACTGTATGCAGTGACAAGCAAATGATGTATTTAGTCTGAATGCAGGGTATGTGCGTACAGACTGTACTCATATTTCAGCAGGTTAGACACAGTGCTGTACAAGGTGTGTGTGTGTGTGTGTGTGTAAGTGTGTGTTGTGTGGGAGTAGGTGCATTTGCTGCTGCTGCTGCTGCAGCGGCTGGTGGTGGTATAGTGGTGGTATAGTGGTGGAGGGTGTGTGTTTGTGTGTGTCGCTGATGCTATGGAGCTAAGGGGAGCATCTTGTGCATATGTGTATTGTCATTATAGCGTATGGGGTGTGCGTTTGTTACTGTAATTGTATGTATGCATGTTAGTGGAAGTATCACTCTGTGTTATTAAAGAAGCAGTACTGTTACCATTTCCAAAGATGCAGAAACCATAATAGTCCAGTGTGTCTGAAAATAATTACTCTTTTTATCTTGCTATTTTTGAACATAACCTACTTGCAATTTAATTCTTCTCTAAGTAAGATTGATACATTATGAAAATAATTATTTTCTTCCCTTTTTAGTTAAGTATAAGAACTCATATATTCTTATTTTTTAGATGTGATATTATCTGTTCTTATGCTTAGTTATAAATTGAAATAATGTATGTTTTGTTATTTTTCATTGCACTTTGTAGATACTTTGGATTTGATTCATTCTGACCCACTATCGTGTATTGATCATCCTGTCTTATGAAGATGTAGACTTGTTGGTATTGGAATTTCATCTGAAATATTTTATTCAAGTTGCAGGTTAATGATCCAGTAAACAGACTGAAGTATTCATATTGAAACAATTAACACATGTATATGTACAGAGGCTTATGTGATTATGAAAAGAACTATGTAAGAGTTTCATTATGTTTATCCAAATAATGAAAATAACATAAACAATATTTAGTATTGCAGCTATATCAACTTACTAAAGTTTACAATAATAATAATAATAATTAAACATTTTTGTATAGTGCATAACACATAGGCAAATTTGCATTCTCTATGCACTTAAGAATAGAAAACAAGTTTATACAAAAAAAGAAAAAGAAAAAGGAAAAGTGACAGCAGAGTAAATTAAAGGACACATACAAGACTAAATTCTGACAGGTCACTTGTGTATGATGTATTCATATCATGGTTTTTATCATGCAGATACAAAAGAAATTGCTGGATTGAAGTATCACATACATTTATATTTTTGTTACATCTTCATTTCTTAAAATATTCTATGCTGCAGTGTTAATTGTACATTATCTTTAGATGTTCAGAAAATGTAAAAATATCAGTTGATACAGCTGTGTAGCTTCTGTTAAAATACTGAATTGATGTCATTGTCTATGTGAACTTGAGTGTATGTGTTGCATTAAGCAATCTGTTCCACCCGTTTAGGTAGCTTAGCGAAACGTCGTGGCGCGTAAGAACGCGGGAAAGACGCATAGAGGGAAACTGCAAGTTTTGTATGTGCTTATAAAATTAGAATCAGACATATCTGAATAAAAAATTTCATATTATTTTGCTTAAAATTTTTCAAATATTTGAATACTAATTCTACATTGTAATATTTTGAGTCTGCCTTTATAGAATAAAATTATGATTTTGAGCAGATTTGTCATATGCGTTTTTCCCGCGTTCTTACGCGCCACGATGTTTCGCTAAGCTACCTTATGTTAAGATCAAAGGGTGCCATTTTAATTTCCCTCTTGCTTCAGGTATAGCTATTCCTTTGTCACTCTGAGTCTTACACACAATGTGACAGAGAAAGTTGGGGACAAGTTTATAATGTTAACTATTTGAAACAAACTAAGTTTACACTTTTCTTCAGTGTGAGAACACTGAAAATTATAATATAATGCTCATAGAGTGTGGGGTATATTTGAAAAATAGTAGTAGTATTGCCAATTAGTAATGTAAACAGTGTGATACAGTGATGCAAAGAACAACAATGTGTACATATCACTCTCTGATAGCAAAGTTGATTTGGAACATATGCATAGTATTGGCATCTGGAAAACACTGTGTTTGCTGTTTTAACACAGTATGGCCTAATGTGACACAAATTGACACATTTTTATTCAGAGTGTGACCACAGTAGAAAGTGTGCATATTATTGGCTATCAGAAAACTCAATTTTCAAACTTTTTCCATACAGTGTGGCCTAGTATGATGTAGAATGACATGTGTTTACAGAGTGTGACCACAGCGTGTATCTGGAACACATTTATAGTAATGGCAACCTGAAAATATTTTGTTCACATGCCGCAAAATGTTGGCCTTGTGTGACTACAGTGGGTAAAGGGATACAGTGTGGCTACAGAGAATGACAACAGTTTGCATTTAGAAAATATAGTATTGGCATCTAGAAATCACTATGTTTACACTCCTTCCACACAGTGTGGTGTGACACAGGGGGATACAAGGTGGCTACAGAGAGTAGCAATTGTGCTTTTAGAAAATATAGTAGTGGCAACCAGGAAACACTGTGTCCATACGTTTTGGCTTAGTATGTCGCAAAGTAACGGATCTTCCGTGTGTTACGAAAGAGTGTATTTGAAACATATTCATAGTCTTGGTAACCAGAAAACTTCTTGTTCGCACTGTTTCCATGCATTATGACACACACTGTGGCTACAGATAGCATGAGTGTGACTCCGTCACTCTTTAACCACAGAGCATTATGGCAATACAGAACACCTTGATCACACTGTTTGCATACTGTGGGACACTGTTCTCTCCTGCAGGAATACAGGAGATAAATAATAAATGGTAATACATATAGTAATTGCTATTTTCTTATCTACTTCTGCAGATCGAGAAATTGATACAGCGAATGCAAGATGAAAGGAACGGTGTACCTGTCCGAACAGTCAAAAGTTTCATGTCAAAAGTTCCTAGTGTTTTTACAGGTAAGATACCTTAAAATAAAAAATATCAAATGATATATGACTGATGCTATTGTGATATGATATCAACAAGAAGCCTTTGAACTGCTGTTGACAAGAAGTAGAGTATTGTAACCGTGTATCTTGCACTCTCTTAGACAACTGAAAATGATCTGGTATGGGACTACAGAGTTCAGGTTTTTAATTAGATGGGTCATCTAAAGTAATTAGTGTTGGATTTAGCACCAATTAATCACATAATAGGCCACAAATGTAAACTTTCATGCTGTCAGCTCTAAAATTCACACTTGATATACCTGTGCACAGTATCCCAGAGCATCCCAGAAAAATCTTCATGGTTCACTGTGAAAGCCAGCTTGAAATAAAAAACCACCAAAATTAATATTTCAAAACACTCAATAAAGAAGTTACTTGCTCAAAAAGGCATAGAAATGCTGATGAGATATATGTAAGTACATACATAGAACAAAATCTATTCCTTTGTAAGTTGTATATTATTGATCAAAATATGAAAATTTTTAAGCCCTTTAATGACTCTCAACTTTGCTGATACCAACCAGAACAAATACTGTACCAATTCTTGTGAAATCTGGATTTTGCACCTTTTCACAAAATTGGCCTTTGCTCACTTAAGCGTAAAATTTGGGGAGACCTTTTCTGACTATTAACTTTTTTTCTGGGACCCACTGTGAAGCCATACACAATATAAGTTAATATTGGGTCAAGATCTATATTGGAGGGTTTCTCATGAATTCAAGTAGGCTGAAGCTTGTGACTTCATTGATTTCTAAAGATCAAAGATACATTCACACAATCTTAACAGAAATTAACAAAAGCATCCAACTTAAAAACCTCATTTAATAATAATAATGATTACTATTATTGAATATTACTACAGTATTTACAATATCACAACCGACTTCAGGAGTTTTATAGTAAAGATGATTATTAAATATTTTTGCTGTGTGATTTAATGTTTCTGCCTTTGTTAAAAAGATGTGGGTACCAGATTTCATTTGACTTAATTCACTATGGTTTAGATAATGAAGTCATTTGTTTTAAAAGGGTTTGCTTCATTATGCTCCCAATGTATTTCTCTTTTTTATTTTTTTTGTCTCTTTCCGTCTCTTCCCTCTCCCTCTTTTCATCTCTTCCTCACCCCTTCTCTTGATCTATCTCTCTACCTCTTGTACAGGAGCTGATCTGGTTCAATGGTTGATGAAGACACTAGATATTGATCAAGGTAATTACACCAGCTCATCAAGTACAAAACCTTTCACATGGACTGGAAAATATGGAAGCTGATTATTTTCATACTTTGCCTTTTTAATGTTGAGAATCATAATACATTAAATGCATAAACATACAAGAAAATATTATGTACTGAAAGACAGAAGGGCATTTATTGATAGCACTTTACATAGAGTAAATACCATGTTGGTTCTCAACAGATATTTTTATAGTTTTTATGATTACAGGTACAGCTTTTTAGAGTATAACTGTCAATGAAACATACAAGTGTGATAAGGAGAGAGAGGCAAAGAATTTTTAAAGAGACTATCACTTACTTTCTGAACATATCTATGCTGGCCATAATGTCAATCAATTAGTTGCAGTATAACTGGAATGTTTTGTATTGTTTCATTCAACTTTGTGATAAACAGATTCTCATTTTTATGAGTGCAAGCTCATGCCTATATGTTCATAATGACATACATTTCTCATGAAATTGACCATTTACACTAAATCTACTCATTAAAATCAGGTATACTGATACCAATGTGCTTTTTAGCTTTGCATGTAAAAATATGTTGATTTACTTTGTTTTCAGATTAAAGCCTCTTTTTTTGTTTAAAGTGTATGATGGAGAAGAAAGACAAATCAATTCATTTGATATTTTGTCCTTGTCTTTATTCTATTCAGCCAATTCAATACACTTAGGGTCATTGCTAGCAGCACATGGCTATTTCTTCCCCATAACGGATCACGTGCTAACACTGAAGGATGACAACACATTCTATAGGTTTCAAACACCTTACTTCTGGCCCTCAAATTGTTGGGAACCGGAAAACACAGATTATGGTAAGTCTTATTTCATTTTTAAGAAGCTGTGCATCAAACAAGGTTACTCCCATAATACTGTTTGGGCAACTATAAACATTTGATTAACATCACAAAAGCATCTAACTTCTGGCCCTGAAATTCTTGGGAGCCAGAAAATTCAGATTATGGTAATTAGTCACATTTCAACTTTATATTGAAGTTTACATGAAAGGAGGTTACTCCCATATTACTGTTAGAGCAAATATAATATTTTGATTAACATCCTGAAAATATCTGACATCTGGCCCTCAAGTTGTTCAGAGTTAGAACACACTGTAACAATCAAGGAACACTTTACCATCTTATGGTACCTTTGCATCTAAGAACGTTTCTCAAATTTCTGTTGTGATTTTTGCCATAACCCAACTCACTACTACATCAAACCTACAATATTCAATTTAGTTGAAGAATATACCTTAAAGGATACTATAAAGTATAACAAGAGAATTGATATAACCTCATTGTTAATAAGCTCGTGATGTGCATTTTCTCATTGAAAACATGGACTAAGCAATTCCTCAAGAATTATAATTACTAGCTTAAGTCAAGCATAATGAATATCTTGAAGAGCACCAGAATGATGCTGATAGTGTGGTAAGAAGTAGTTGACCTTCATTGTATTTACGATAAAAATAATGGATAATACTCTAACATTGGAAATCAAACTGATTTTGTTGGGTAGAATTAAATTTAACATCTGGATCATTTTAAGATAACATATAAATAAAACATTGAAATAGTTTTTCACAAAAAAATTAAAATAAACAAGTTGTAATAATCAATAAGAAATATATATGAATGAAGATTGATTATTAATTATGATAAAGTGTCAAAAATAAGTATAATGAAGTGATTCAGGAAGTGCTTTTTTCTTTTCCTTATCATATTCTTGGTTTGTATCTTAATTTGTCATGGTTGTATTTTTATATACAATATCTTGGAGGTGTGGTGGTCCAGTAGATAGGTCCCTGGACTGTGAACCATAAGGTATAGGATTTGAATCCCTGCTGCAGCATTATAGTGTCTTTTGGCAATACATTTATCTACATTTGCCGCACTTGACCCAGGTGAGGTAAATGGGTACCTGGCAGGAATTAATTCCTTGAAATGCTAGAGAGCAGCCATGCTAAAGCTGGGGTAGTAATTGTGGAGCACCAGGAGTGTCAAGTCTGACAGACATGTACGCTATACAAGAACCCACTATTATTATTACTATCATTATTCACAGTATATTATATTGTCACTTCTCAGTGTCTGAATAGTTGCATTTTACAATGTTGTAAATTTTTGAGAGAGATGAATCACTATTAGTTTAGAATTTGTGCTATATTACCACATCTAGTTAGCACTAGCTACTAAGCTATTAACCTGCTTTCTATCCACGAATTAAAGATAACCTTGTTCATATCATAATAGAAGAGATACCATGTGTGGCTAAGTGCCAATGAAGCTGATTACTTTGTTTGATTAGAAAGATTAAATGGTAAGCAGCCTGGCAATTTATGTTTAGTAACTGATGGTCTGTTGGGGAGGGTGGTGTAGGAATCATTGGTCGTTGACTCTCAAGTTACAGGTCTACATATGTATATCCATCTTTTGATACCCACACCCTCTAAAATGCCGATACTTAATTTGTACCCAGATATGCCGATGATGATCAGTGATCTACTATCAGCTGAAAAACCTATTATAGATGGCTTATCATTATCATTGACAGGTTGCAGGGTTGGGAATGGATATTTGTAATTATCTGATGATACTTATCAGGATGATTGCACATCATTAATAATGGATTAATTGGCATCACTCATTGTTCACAATACTGTATATGCTAACAGCTTACCAGTAATAGATGGTTTTAATTTATTATATTTATGATTAATGCTGACTTAAATGCAACAAAGAGTATTCAGTTTCTCTTGAATATAATCCATGGAAATTGTTTTGGAATTGTTATGCTGTTTAAACAGGAATCACAGACATTTCAGGATATTTCAAGCTTATATCTGTCTAAATCAAGAAATTAGATCATATTTAAACTGCTTCAATGTTATGCTGATCATTGGTCAGCATCAGCAAGATATTAGCACTGCTGGGTATGTAGAACAGTCTAGGCCACCTGCTGCTTTTGTACACATAGCAATTAAGATTCTATCTTTAAAATAGTCCAAGCATTTTTTCACATGAATTATACAAATGATATAATGTCTAACTTCCATATGCCGTCAAATATTTTACACATTAAAATATCATTCTTATTGTACACTTTGAATATTACATCAGAGCACATCTATCACAGTATTTCAAGAATGCTTTACATTGTCACTGATATTTGCTTGGTTCAATATCTGCACTATCAAACAAACATGTACAAAGTCTATTATAGTACGTCATATTACATAGCCATTAAATCATAAAGCACCTCAGGAGGTGGGGTAAATGAAATAATGTATGTAAGTATGCTTGGAATGCTATATATTTGAAGCAGGCTACCAACATCCCTGTGGTTTGTTTATGGTGTGAAGTACATCTCATCATAACAGGTGTAATGCCTTGTTTACACATGCAGTGGTCAACTGCCTAAGAAATAATGCCACTGCAAAGAAATATTATTTTACTTGAAAATAAGTAGCAAGTGGGGATAAAATTAAATGGTAGTGTGCAACTAAGGTCCTAATTTCTACTTAACTGTTGTCTGAGTGTAGATTTGTGATGCGCACTGCACTTGTATAATTTTGTTTTGCTGTGGCCTTTTTTTAAGGCAGCGTACTGCATTATGTGTGGATGAGGCTTAAGTTGCTGTGTCTGGACCGGTAATTGAGGGTCGATAGCATGCTACTGGTAGTCAATACAGTGGAGACATGCAGCTTGTAGATGTTACTTAGGTAGGACTGAGTCTCTTGTACCTGAAATGAAAGATAATTAATTTTAGTTGGCACTATCTTGGGCAGGCTATTCATTATGAATATCTAGAAGAAAAACAGACAATTTTGATATCTAAATAACCAGGAAAAGATGTGTTTCATATTGACAGTGAGTTATATTCCTTCCAGGGTAGGTTGAGAGTAGAATGAATAGAAGATATTATTGATTAAGATGATCATTGATCTGAGTAGATTTCATGTCACTATGGCAACTCCAAACTTCCTCCATTTTATATAGAATCAAAATGTCTCATAGATGAGAGGGTATTCTTATTGAATGCATATAGATTGGGCATATTTTGCTGGTTGAATTTCTTTGAATTCTATTTCTCTGCTGTTTTAAGACAACATACAGTTGGGTAGAATGCAACCACATTGAAATTTATTTTGTTAAAAAAAAATTGTCAATATTTTCTGTATTTATGTTAATGTCTTCTGGGTTATCACTAATCATTATTCAAGAGACTTTTCTAGTGTCAGCTTTTAGTATCATTTCGAAAATTTTGAATATATATATTTTTTTCACTTTGCAATGAATTGATTAGACTATGTTTAAAGAAGAAAAATCTAGCCATGCTCAGTTCAAACACTTTGTACAACAGTAAATTTCTTTGATGGGATAATTCAAGCATATAGGCTTCATAAAGCAAAATACAGTGCTGGTCAAAGTTTTGACCAGCACTGTACATGTATATCTCAGTGATTGATGATTCGAAACAAAGAAAGGGAAATTAAACCAGAGTGCTATGAATAGGTTAGTTACATGAAACCCACCAGCAGTAAATCCTATCTTAGGGACTACGTTACAGCAGATTACTTGTAAAACCAGAAACTTTCATGACCTCAAACTTATATGAATTGATAAACAGGCTGTTTTTTGCAGATCATTTACAGAACTTTCAAAAGCTTTGGGGCTTACAGTGATATCATATCCAATTGTCTCAATGTTGACAGCTGCTATACTTAATCTTACAATAGCAAAATCTTAAGTGTTAGAGTTATAAAGCATGTACAGAGAAATTTTCTTTAAAAAAATATATGAACTTTTGAAATTTCTCATTATTCCATCAACTCTCTTAATTCTCATAAACAGAATTCAATTTGTTAACATCAAATACTGCAATCAGGTAGTAAATATTAATGTGTGTTTTTTCCCCAAATGTCAGGATAAACTTATATCACCTATATTTATATTTCATTTTAGAGATGTACTGAATGTGCATAACTAGGGAATGAGATTGCAGCCACAATAAGTTGGATGTCCCTAATGAAATACACTTTTCATTTGTTAGGAACTGGAAGAAAATACACCCACACATTCACATGCATATCATTCAAAAGACAAATTAAGTGATTTATAACTGAATTTGCATATATTACAAATGATAACAAACTGATGGAGTTTAAATAAAAGAGCAATATTAAATTTGCTTTAAAAATATTTTTGCATCAAATTAAGGTATTGCACTTTGTACCCTTTGCTTTAACACATATATAGGAGCACAAGGAAAAGTGACTTTCTAATCAACAAATGGAATGCTGATATTCTAATGAGATGAGATGATGTATCATTCCAAACTGTCTTCATAAACATCGACATGTTTATCACAATATGGTGAATTTAATTGCATATGTAGGATGTTGGATTCAGGTGTAATTCCCAGTGGAACTGAGCAATTAAGTCTACTGTTTATTTTACCATACACCTGCTCACTCAGTATACCAGTCAAAATATTGCTTTCAAACCTTTCCTTAATTGCCACACCATGTCAAAGAGAGACAATTCAAACTCCTCTAGGCTTCTTCATTTTATGTAAAAATATTGAATGAACTTAAAAGTTTTGGAGACTACGCTACAATTGCAAATGTTTTGCCATTCAGTTATAGTTATGACGCATGTGCTTTTTGATTCATCCCTTTGCTGTCAACCACTTAAATCAACTTACATCATCTAACATGCATCGTCATTTTGTTGAATAACAGTGCATCAGGGAGAAACATGACATTTCTCAATATAATAAAGAGAGGATTCAACATACCTTCATATTTGAGTTTATGTGAGGAATTAGGAATAGTATTTTGCACATAGTTTATGATGTTCCACTAAAATAAAAAAATGTTATCTGACATTGATTTGATCAGGAAACAAATTTGTAAAGGTCACTGTATAATTTTTCAAGGACTGATTGTAAACTCTGCTGGGTGAAATGTAGAAGAAGTAAGAGTGATCAACTTTAGCTTTTCAAGTACTATGAGTACTTCGCTATTTACATGTGATCTACATTTGATGCTCTGATCTACGTTTGCCACTCTCAACTCAGGTTTCATGGGGAGAAAGCACTTCATAAAAGCCAACTATTATTGTTTTATTATTATTATTATTATTATTATTATTGTAATTATTATTACTGTATTATTGTTATTATTTTAATTGTAGCATCATTATTATCATCATTTAAAAAAATTTTCATCACTATATCATCATCAATTTCTTGCTGAGGGTATCCATTTACCTCACCCAGGTCAAGTGTGGCAAATGTAGATTAATGTCTTGCCAAAGCTGAGCTCAGAGTCAGTCAAAACCTGCGACATCTGCTTAACATGGCTGCATCTATCCATCCACCCGGCGAGCTAGCCATGCTAGCCAGGGAACCTGTAGGCAGTTTTAGGGGTAATGCATGCATGCTGATTAGGCTACACAGAGTTAAGATGAGGCCGAGTTCCTACACACTACTTACAAGCATCTATCTCAGCCTGCACCTTTATCTCCTCTTATGATATACACCTTCCACACTGAGGCAATCGGATACAAAGCCCCTCACCCTATGAAAGCTATTAGTAACCCTGTGTACATGCGCGTCTCTACGTGACCAAGCATCCCAACAAAACCAGCACCCAAAATGACCTACAATGTATTTACTGGGAGATGAAAATCTGTGAGCAATCTGATACTGGGAAACTCGTCCAAAATGAAGCAGTTTGAATCAAGTAATGATGCCATATAACTTATTTAATATGTGTAGAATATAGTAAATATAAAGCAACAATGACAGTTGGAAACTGTGTTAGGGTGGGGAATCATTTCTTCATTTTCAACCTCCTGTTTACAATTCTTCATAAGCCACAATTATCCTATCAAGTTCGAAGGTGAACTGTAGTAGTCACAATGCATATGAACTACTGCTAAACCATAGGTAGTCAAATAGTGTTTTTCTATTCATCATTACAATATAATTTCTTTGAATTTTTGCAAAAAGTACATAAAACAAAAACACATTGTTTACAAATAACATTTTGGGGGTAAAAGGCATTTCACACATATTTTGTTTTCTTGTTTATTTTGCTGTCCCTATCACTTAGGAATGATTCTATCCGAAGAAATATTAATTATACAATGTGCAGTATTTGTAAAATACCAAGGTAGTGAACATTGAGGCCTCATTTTTAAAATAGGTTGAGTATTTTTTTAAATGCAAAATTAACATAAAGAGAGAAAAAATGGAAAGTATTAGAGAAAAAGAATTATAGAGACTATGAGAAAGAGGGGGGGGGGATCTCCTAAGGAGTATATGAAAGGAAAGGGATAAAGAGAAAGGCAAGAAGAGGGAGGAGCTGAGTATGTGTATGTATATGAGAGAGAGGGAGAGAAATTGGAGAAGAGAGTAAGAGCAATTGGGTCATTGAAAGACACATGGGTAGAGAAAGATTAAGAGTGGGAAAAGACATGACGAAAGGGGAGAGGAAGATAGAGAAGGAATAAGGTAGAGATAGAAAGCATGAGTGTGTTAAAGGAGTGTGAGGCAGAGGGAAGCCCTATAACAAACAATAGATGAGGTGGAAATCAGAAGATGTTATGGTGTCAATGATGTTATGGTGTCAATGATGTTCAAGAAGACAAAACATGTTTTTCAAATTTGGAGTATGAACAAAACAACTGTTGAAAAACATCCTTATAATGTGCTCTACTATAAGAGGAGACTTTAATTATTTCTCATGATAAAGTAGTATTTTACTGTTTATGTAGTAGTAATGATGGAGGAGAGAGTGATAGAGAATGAAAAAGGGTAATAGAAGATTGTGTGAATGAGAGAGAGGGAGGATGTGTGGGTGTGGGTGTGGGTGTTTGTGTGAGATAGGGGAGAGAGAGTAAGAAAAAAAGAAGAGAGAGAGAGAGAAAGAAAAAAAAAGGAGTTAAAGACAAAGAGATACAGAGAGGGGTGTTTTGAGAGAAAGAAAATTACATTTTAAGAGGAGAATTACAAATATACATTTCATTATCAAGTTAGAATGCATTGACAAGTAAAGACATTGCAAGGAAGCCATGGAGATTGTTTGAATCACAATAGAAGAGAAGTAAGAAACTTGATGTGATGGATATTTGGAATTAGTGGAAACAAAAAAAATTGAATACTCAATTGAAAAAGAATGCAAAAGAAAAATATCTGACATTCTAATAGCAAACCAGGGAAAAAGTAATGAAATGGAATGTTGATCTCAGGCTACTGTTATGTGACAGGACTAAAATCATTTGATTGTGGGGTATTAGAAATATGATCTGTTGTTTGACATGTAAACTTTGAAACTGTTTTTTTGTAATGCTGGGTAAACCTATGGCAATGTCACTATATAAATGTAAGTATTGTTACTATTATTAATTTTTTTTAAAGCTTTTCTTGTCTTCACTTTTTGATTTAATATACTGCAAAAGGATACTAATACTACTTATCATTTGTAAATTTGTTCTTGTATTTTGCTTTAATCCTGGATTCTCTCTTTAATGCACTTTTAGTTCTCAAAATATTAAAGGTTTTTTTTTACTACAGTTACTTATTTAAAAATAATGTTGAAGGTTTATTACATATTATGTATTATTGGAATTCCTGTGTCCCATTTTTACATAAAATACATTTTCCAGAGGTGTGAATGAGAGTATTCTCTTCTTCTGTCACTAACAGATAAACCAACATCATTAATGTATATAATATTTTTTATGAATTGATAAACCATGCAATATGCAGCATTATTCTCATAAAACAAAACAAGTATGGTATTGAAGTTTCATGTACAGGAAATTTAGAATGGAAGTATGATTTAAAACTCTTGATTAACAGCTATTTAAAGCTGTCTTCACAAGATATTGGCACCATTTTTCACTGCCTTTTTAATTTTGAAGGCACCTGGTAACGCTGCATGTAATGTTCAATTTTATCTACTAAATTTGTTTTTCACAAATAAAAATGTTGTTCCATTCGAGAGAGGTTCTTGATTTTATAAGTCATTCATCTATTCAGATATCAAGATATCTACAATTGAAAATAGAAATCACAAACCCACTACTTGGTATGGGGTTCAGCTTTCTTAGGCATGCATATAGTATCCAAGACAAGTTAGTGCAGTTAGTGTTGTGTTGTTATTGCTCAACAATACCCTGTGTATACTACATGTATGTGGGTACAACATGCAGCTTTGAGCACATTGTCAATCAGCTGCTATCTAAACTGTCGGCCCAGGTTTACTAGAGTTCTAAAATGTCACTCAATCTGCCCACATAAGCCAATACCTCACCTCATTGTACTTTGAATTGCTCCTGCTTTTGAAAATCAAACATTTTAAGAATCTGTTACACAATAAATTTATATATAGTTTACTTTTAAATTTTCAAATCTGTCTTCATAATATTTTATAAAAGATGCGTGCATAATTCAACCAACCGAACAAATTTTGAAAATCAAGTTGCAATGTTACAAAACAGCTTTAACAGAAATTTTTTAATTACTCAATTTGATTATTGAAGCTTACTTCAATGCAATCAGTTTGTCATCCCATTGTTACTGATACATCAAGACCTGAACAGATATGCATCATTAATTTTCAAATAACCTATGGCAATGTTATCCAAGTCATAGCTTGTGATTACAAAAAGGAGCACCCCAAAACCTCTGTTGGTGTCAATGGCCCCCATGGGCAAGGTAAACCGGCAAATTAATTTTCTTCCACTTTTTTCTCCCCTCAAAGGGTACCATATAGTGCAGTATCTTAATTAATTTCAAGCTGAGCACATCATCTTAGGCTAGATTAATAAATCCTTAGCCCATTTAGCATCTTGACTCACTTTGATCCTCATGCATGTGAGTCTGCAGGTTAATTCTACCCAGGGTAGTTTCATGTTCACCTTTCAGAGACACCCACCTAAGTCTTCTCTCAGTGCATATCATTGATATGAATAAGTAAGGTTTTACCAGTGTAGTGGGTGTGAAGGTTTTGTGTAACAAGGGTTCTTTTTGGTTCACATAGATGAATGCAGTGTATTATATTTGTTTTGAAAGCATTGATACACTTAGATACTGTGAATGTATTGCACTGATAGAGAAAAGGTGGTAGTAATGAAATATAAAAGTAGCTTCAGAAGATCACCAAAAGCTATTGGAAAAGGATTGACTGTATCTTTAAATTCTTGCATGTTTCAAAATGTAAAATATAAAAATAAAACAAAACAAAACAAAATAAAAACTGAAAAAATAATGCTTTAACATCATTTTCATAAAATCAGTTCAGTATATTTGAGAATTGATGATATCCAGTATGTCAAAAGTATAATTAAGTTATTTTGACCTTTCCTTTGACATGTTCATTATCAAAAGAATACCTATAAAATCTTGGTTGTCATATGTACAAGGCTACAAACAGGTTCATATTCAGAAAAAAGACCCTTCATTTTAATTAAAGGGAAAGTTCACCCTGAAGATTACTTGAGTTTAAAAAATGCAGAAAAAATAAAGAAAAATATTGGGAAGGTTTGATGAAAATCGGTCAAATAATAAAAGAGTTATGAGTATTTAAAGTTTTGGATTCGTGACGTCACATGCGAGCAGCTGCCCATTTGTCATGTAATAAATATTCCATATATTCGCATTTTTTTTTACGTTCCACGATAATTTAATATTGTTTCTTTTCAGAATCTAGTATTGAATAACATTTCTGACAATATATCAAATGCACAGACGAAAATATTCTAAATTTTCTGAGAAAACTGTATTTTATGGAATATTTATCACATTACATAATGGAGGAGCTGCTCGCATGTGACGTCACAAAATGAAAACTTCAAAAGTCCATAACTCTGTTATTCTTTAACGGATTTTGTCCAAACTTTCGCCAATATTTTTCTTTATTTTTTCTGCATTTTTGAAACTCAAGTAATCTTCGGGGCGAACTTCCCCTTTAAGAAGGTCAATAGGGAACAATGATTCTAAATCTTAATATGAAACAGTGGCTGTAAAGCAGTCAAGTTGAATCATTTCATTACCTTGTCAGCCTTTTATGCCAAAAATTATTTTTAGATGTTTTTTTTTTGTATTCAATTAATTGAATGATAGTTTTGTCAGTGTATTTGTCTATTTTTGCTAAAATTATATCAATAATATTTGTTTACTCAAAAACTTTTCTTTGCTACTCTGTTGCTATAACGCCATTTTACATTGTTGGACTTAGATGATTTGAAGCCCAAAAATATTTTGTCATGAAATTGCATATGTGTTTTATGTCATTATTTCTAATATTATTCAATCAGTTAAATGAGCCATTCTCAGTCACATGTGTGACCTAGATCCTGAAAACAGTTGATTTAAACTTAGTTTTTCAGTATTTATCTTGTAGTAGAATTTGCCCATTTTGGATTTTTTAATAACAGTTTTATCCCCAACAGACGGAGGGTAATTATTTTAAATTTGAGTACATCATTTTCTTTAAGAGGTCAAACCTAGGTCGGTCTCATGTGTGACCTCGCACGAAAACATATGAATATGTCTCTACACAATTTGTCAACACATAATCCAGGCCCCCTATGCCTCATTCAATACAACTGATGCAACTCTTTCTATACACACGGTCTGATATGTCACATGATCAACATGATCAAGAAAGGCTCAGACTGATCGATAATGAACTTACAGGGGGATCTGCTCTTGGGAGGGGAAAACACGGCACGTCAATTTAACCACCTATGTTTTATTATAGCTTGCACTAACAACTACAATCCACCCACAATATGAATCTATAACATTCCTAGCAACAAAGATAACGTAATATACATGTAAAGCACGGTCTTTCAAGGGATGCGGGCTAACTCGACACTAGGGCGAACTCGGCCTTGGCGGAAAATCGCCGCGGAGTGAGCCCAGAGAGTTAAAGTGATCGCAAACATTTGATTACACATTTCAAAACACTTAAATTCAAATTATTTGATATCAATGTGTAAAATGATTAGCAAAGAAGTAATGTTGACAATTTCAAGAAGTAAAATTATGCAAAACATGAAATTTAAGGCTAAAAAAAGGTACGGTGCGTAGCGTGGACTTCAACTCTTGAAACATATAGTCACCGCGCAGTGCCGAGTTCGCCCTAGTGCTGAGTTAGCCCTACCCCCTTTCAAGCAGTCATCCTACATGCATGCTTTTCAATTTTGCTCAATAAAACTGACTTTCTGTTTGGAAATCGTCGTACATGTGTCATGCGTTAGGTATTTTACTTCTAAGTTGTCAAAATATCAGTTTGGTTCTTTGAGAGGACAAATCTGGCAACTAACCGATAAAAGTCTGAGTAGCGAGAACCTTCAGGCCTCCAGCGAATGTGCGTGTAGGCTATGCAGCATGTCAAACGTGCATAGCCTGGCCTAGCCGGCTAGGGGGTAGGCGTACGACCGTAGCCTTGCATTGCTAAATCTGAACATGAGGTGGGAAAAGTCACATTTTAAAATGAAAGCAGTGATTGAACAAAAAAAGAAGGTGGTGTTTTTCAAGCAATCAAAACAGCTGTCACACCATCAGAATCAGAATGATCTGAACTTTCAGCTGCTGCTTCACTTTTTGACTTTGGTTAATTTGGCGCAAAGCTATCAAGAGCAGAAGGCAGAAAAGGCCTTGACCAGCAGTCCTCGCACACACAAAAATGGGGAAAACAGAAAAAAAAATAAATCTAAAATGATGGTACTTATTGTTTTAGAAATGAAGATTGATTCATATGACATTAAAGCTGAAAAGTCAAATTTTATCAAACTGTTTCACTTTTCAATATTGAGCTAATATTAAGAAAAATATGCCGAGTTGAAGAAAAAAAAAGTAGTTTCTGGACGCGTATTTGAACTAAAGCTGAGCATATTTTATCAAGTGTGAAAAAGTGGACATCATGTTTCCATATGGGGGTCTGACTTGTTGGTAGTCAAACCTACTTTTCTCATATTTCCCTCTGAGTACAACTTTCCACTTTTCATTGATGTATGATTGGATTGCTCTGAACAGTTTGAAAGCAATTTTCCATAAATGAGTGAACATTTAGAAGTGAAAGTTGGGTCGGTCATGTGTGTGACAACTCACAAAAGGTGTTTTTATATGTCTCTGGAAAAACAGTCTGGTTGGCACAAATGAGGCACAAATTAGATGGTCACATGTGTTACTGTTTGTTTCACTTTACAAAGAACAGCCCAAATGATATTTTTTTTAGCAATGTCCTTATCTCGTTGGGATAAATTTATGCCAGTCAATAATATTTTCTAATTCGAAATGCTTTTGTTTACTACTCAAAGTTCTGTTGATCTAAGGTCATTTCAAGAATGATGTATAACAGCTTGTTTTTTGTTTTTTTCTGTTATTTTCTTCTATTATTTTACAGCGGTATACTTGTGCAAACGAACTATGCAAAACAAATCAAGGCTAGAATTGGCGGATTATGAAGCAGTAAGTATGCATGACTTTAATATCAAGCAGTTTAAACAGGTTTTATGCTTAACTGAATGACCTTTTTAATAATCCATGAAAATGTGTGTTGATCATATCTTTAAGTAGGGGCAGGTGTTGATACTTCAAAGCTAAATTTCAGCTATATATTCTTACATCATGCACTAAACATAAATCTGTGCAAAATAGTATCATTTTATATGACTCAAGATCAAACATGTATCATGTGGCATATAATTAGGCAGCAACTGCTAGACAGATTAAAGAAATTAGAGTGATCGAAAAGCATTTTTGGTATCTGTCAAGGTGTTTGAAACTTTGTATTTTCTATAAATCCTTGCAAATAACTATTTAGATGCACATGAAATGCAGTGCAATGTATTGTTGTGTGACAAATGCAAGTGACATGTCAAAAGGCAAATTTTTATCAGATCACGCTAGGACCCTCCAAATCAATATAACAACTGACAACGTAGAGATGGATTTTGTTGGAAATATTCTTTGTTTGTGTGATTCTCATTTGTAACTTTGATGTTTATTATGTCAATAATCTAATAGCTGTACATGTCAATGCACAGTATAATGACTCTTTTCCTTGATTTATATCTTCTTGGCTTTGGTTGGAGAGTGTTGCTTTCCATGTTGAAATTCAATCTGATTTGAGAATTAACTTAAATCTCTATCTTCATTTCTCCCTACCTCAAGGAAAATCTGGCCAAACTGCAGCGGATGTTTTCTCGAAAATGGGAATTCATCTTCATGCAAGCAGAGGCACAAGCCAAGTAAGTCTCATATTTTTTTCTACAAATCTTATTTCTAGCAACAATTTAAACTGGCACAATTTTTTCAAATATGAACCCTTCTGTTGCTGTTTTTTTTTTGTTGTCTTTTATCATTGTATTATTTGCATCCTTTGATTTGTTTTTTCCTTCAGTTTTCCAAAGTAAACTTCTTCTGCAAGCAGGTGATAGCTATATCAAATTAGACTAACAAATTGTCTAGGGGTTTCCACTTGTCCACTGACAACATTACAGTAATGGATTGAGCAGTCGTTTTGAATGAAAGAACTGTTTATTTGCAAATCTTGCCATGGATCTACTTTTAGACTCTCAGACATTAGTGATAGTTACTGTATAATGGTAAACAAGCCCCTAAAAGATAAACAAGAAAGTACACTCAAGGACATTTCAGAGCAATCAACATAGATTCCTTTATTGAAGAGAATTCTTTTGAGGTTCATTACAAGGTTTGTGTTTGTTCAATATTCCTGTTTTAGAAGGGTTGGTTTATATTTAGGCTAGCTATCAATTCTTCAAGAAGCCAGAGTAAAGAAAAACTTAGTGAGCATGAAGTACTGCCTTCCTTACTGCTCCTCAAGCATCTGCAGTTTTTTTCACAATCAATCCTAATTTGCTATCCAAAATGGGACAAAACAATTGGTTAATATGTGAAAGAGGGTGTTTGGAGAATGTTACTAAATAGATGCCATGGTAATGAACTATAAGATTCAACATCAGTGGCAAGACCATCTCTTATCTTCACACAAGACAACTACGTCACATGACCCTACGCCATTGCTGCGGCTTCTCGTCTTCATAATGGAAATGCTAGGCAAGAGCTTGCGGGCATCACAAGCATACATGTAGACTACAGCACACACACACACATAAACACACGCCATGTATGAGACACTCGCATTTATACACTTACTCATTCCCACTTGCATGCTAATGCTAACACACACTCACACTCTCTCTCCCCCACACACACACTCTAAGCCAACCAGACCTGCCTGGCTGATGAAGGCATACTGTAGTTCAGTAAGCAGACATACATACAGTCTACCGTAGCTTGCTTGGCCAGCCGCAAGGAGACCCTGAATGTAATTTTAAATGCGTGAGACACATGCTACTGAATGCCATGGCAAACTGTACTCACTAACAAACACAACCTTCCCTCCTTTTCCATACACCCTTGCGCAACTTAAGATCAAATCTTACATGTCTAATGGTGTATGTCTGATAACCTTTATGCAAATGTATAATTGCAGATTACAGAGTATATCACAAATAGCAAGATGGAGATCTTCCCAAGTCATAATAAGAATGCATCCATGCATGCAAGTCACAAGTAATGCTGTCTGGAATCTATTGTAGCTCTTTCTTTCTTGACCTTGACTTTGAATATCACTGATGGGAAAAATCTTGTTAAATTCATGGAAACATCATAGTGGAGACTTACCACCCATTATCAGTTATCAGCTCCGGCCAGCTCCAAAACTGTTCACTTCTTCACAAATATTTAAATTCAGTGTGATGCAATGTATCTGTGTAAAGTGTGCTGTCTCATGCAAGCCCGTCATTTCTTTACAGTAGCTTGATATTTATTTGTAGTAACATTGTTTTCCTCATGTAATATTCCAACAGTAAATAAAAAGAAAGATCAGCTCAAAGATAAAACACAATATGAACAATGCTAGAATTTACTGTAAGTCAAAATATGTGGTATTAATGACATCAGATTATTCCAATGATTTTGTGAGTTTTCATTATGGATGTCTCTTAAATGTATAAGATAGGTAATCAGGTATTCAGGTATAATCAAATGAAAGAAATAGTAAGAAATAATGCACAGTAATTTTGATGTTGAAACATACCCCTTGAAATATGTAAAAATTATCCAAAATGTTGTATTCCTTTTTTCCTTTTTTTTTCTTCCAAAATTAATTTATTGTAGTTTTATTCAAACTTCTCTGAAATGTTGTATTCTTAGGTATTTGCATTTAGAAAATCACTTTAATCATGAACTATAAAGATATTGGAGCCAAATATATCTGAATTTTTAGTAAATATATGCCACAATAAGATTTGAACCATTATAAGTGCATGTGTAAGTATAAATTCAGTCTAAATCTCTGACATTTTTCAAGGCTTGACATTAACATGTGCCCAGGTGCCTTAGGCTAATCAGTTTGTCAAGTGGGCAACCAAACTCAGAAGAATGACTAAAACATTTAGTTTGAGACTGTTTATTTTCACTTACTTTTTTGTTTGTTGGATCTAATGAAGATGTGAACATTATTCATACATACATGTTCATTCTCTAAGTCTCCACCAAAGACAAGCACTCAATTGACTTAGCCAAAACATGTATAGCCCTGTCAGGAAAGAAAATGTCACATACAGAGTGTAATTAAATAGACAATTTTTACGACTTTAGGGACACATTGAGACTGTGTTCACATAGCCATAGAAAGAACATAGAGTTTACTAATCATAGTGTGACCTTAGATATCATTTTGAACACGTTGAGATCGTGTTTGTGACCGGAGGGAGTATTTTTAAAATTTATCTCTCAAATGGGATGGAAATTTCCTGAAATGCCACCTGACTCCCTTTTGATAACATGAAAAGCCCAATACATTAACTTTATGTATATAGGGCTAGATCAAGCTTCGATGGCAACACCATCCCCAGGTTGTTTAACTTAGTTGGACTTCATTTTCTATGTGACAATGTGACAACTGTGGTCGGAGATAGAACACTGTGTACACAACACAGTGTGACAATAGAGAGCATGTAGAACACATTGAGAGTGGTTCTTTCTGTGTTATACAGTATGACACATGCATTTTGGCCATAGATAGAACATAACACAGTGTGACCAAAGAAGATTTTTTTTCTAATACAAACCCATGTTCTCTCTAAGTTACACAGTGTGATACATGAAGGAATAGATAGAACACAGTATGACCAAAAAAAGGATTTGGAATGCAATAAGACTGGTCCACACTGTATTACAAAGTGTGACATGCTGTGGCCATTGATAGAACACAGTGTAATGAGAGGATTTGGAACACAATGAGACTGCTTCAAACTGTGTTACAAAGTATGATACACTGTGGTTGTAGATAAAACACAGTGTGTATGCCATACATGACCAAAGACAGGATATTTCTAACACGACAAGACTGTTTTACTCTAAGTGACACAGTGTGATACACTGAAGGAGTAGATAGATCACAGTGTGACCAAAGAGAGGATTTGGAACACAATGAGACTGTGTTCACACTGTATTGCAAAGTATGATACACTTTGGTCATAGACAGAACACAGTGTGTATGTAACACCACGTTACTGAAGAAAGGATTTCTGTTTAATACAATGAGACTGTGTTCACAATATGTTACCAAGTATGACACACTTTGGCTATAATATAGAACACAGTTTGTATACAACATCACGTGACCAAAGAGAGAATGTGGAACACAATGAGACTGTGTTTTCTTCCAGGCAGCTTGGGAGAGCAAGCTTATAAACACATATGCTCTTCTATTCTTTGTGTTGCTTATAATTTCCATTCATTGTAGTAATAACAATAATAATAATAACACACATTTGCTTTGTTTTTGTTTGACAGGGTGGACAAAAAGAGAGATAAGATGGAGAGGAAAGTGTTGGATAGTCAAGAAAGAGCATTCTGGGACGTCCATCGGCCCGTACCAGGCTGCGTCAACACCACTGAAATGGACATCAAGAAACTCAGTAGAATCAACAGAACATTCAAGAAGAAAAAGGTTAGTGTGCACACAAGAAAAATAAATTTAACAGTTGATTGTTCATTTTCCTGGATAGATACATTCATTTATTGTCAAACTTGGGGCTAAGATGCTATTCACCTATTGCTTCTTTTTGTGAAAAATACTCATTCTAAGAAGGCAGAAGGTATGATAACGTTTTGCATAATGATTTCACTTGGTAATATGATGAACATAGTCTTCTTTAAACTGACTTTGGAACTGTGGTTAATGGAAAAATAAAATTTTTAATTCTCTTCTTAGAAGTCTTTGCTTTATCTCAGAGAGCAAGATTCATTTTATAAGACAATTTATTGAATCACTATCTTTGTTAGGAATGCTTGCTTGCCGTAGCAGGTAGATCACAAATAAACAGATTAGGATATGAAAAGATTGGTCTATTAGGCATAAATACAATTTATAAATTTGGACACCATAAGTCGGGACAAGCATATAAATATCATTTGGATAGCAACTATTAAGCTGTAATATAATGGGAAAGGCATTTAATATACATTTGTTGTTTTCCATTAAATGTAATAGTGATGAAAGTGCAATTTACATCAAATGATAATGATCTATAACCATTATTATTAGTTATGATTATTATGTTCATTTTTTTTTACCTATGAATATTATATTTAAACTTAATGGGACTCATTATTAAAATGACAATAGACAATTATCATGCCAGATTTATGTAATTTTAATGACCTTCATGTTCATAATTGATTTATCCATTGTGAATATCTTAATGCCTCAGACATCTCAGGCTAATGTACTTTTCTTGGTATAATTTTCTAAGTTCATCTTCAGTAAATTCTAAACTGTTCATGAACAACTCTATCAGGAAGCTACTATTGTACACACTAATTCAGCAATTAAACCAAACACAGAGTTAATGCCCTTCACATTCTCAACATATAAATGTTTCAATGGTATACATCTGATTCCTGAATTAGGTGGAGACTAATTTTATCCAAGTTTTATCCAAATATATACTTTTTTTTTGGGGGGGGGGGGGGGAATGAAGGAAAGAAAAATATGTCCAATGTCCATTTTTAAAAACTGAGGAGAAACAGTCAATTTTGACTAAATGCCAAAAAGAACCAGATTACATTATACTCACCTTTCTGACCAAATATCTAATTTCTGACCAGTATCTAATTGCTGATCATGTGAGATTTCTAACCATCTTTGATAAACATCTATACAAAATCTGTGTAAATTTGACAGTGTAGAGATATACCCCCTCTCTGCACAAACTCTAAAGCCTTCCTTGGTTCTCTCATATCATTTAAACTGGTCTGGTATCTTTCAGAGAGGTATCATCTACAAATATGTACATGTATGATACTTGATATGATTCCTATCTTAATACTATAGTGAGCAGAGCATTCCAAACAGATAACTCACTGCCAATTGACTATATTTTACTTGGTGTCACAAAATAATATCAGACATGATTTGAGACAAAACAGTTGTAGTTGGATGTTGTCTTGTACAGGGTGTCTATAAAAAAAATGCAACAAGATTTTGTAGGTAATGTTGTAGTAGTATATCCTAAACTTTGTGTGAATTCCAAAAGGATTTAGCAATAACTACTAAGTTATGAATGTTTTTGTTGTAAGATGTAGAATTTTTCAAATGTTACAAGTAGGGCATGTTGAATAGCAGCAGTGCATAATAAGCATAAACCTATAACTTCTGCATTCTAACTCATAATTCCTTTGTGAAATCACCACTAATACAGTTTGGATTGATATTTCAAAAGTTAAATGTTATGAATATATATATATATATATATATATATATATATATATATACATACATAATTCCTACTTAAGGCGATTTTTTTTTGCAAAATATTAGACGGAAGGGGGAAGCCGACGTCAAGTCAAATTTTTCGATTCGCCTGAACGTTTTTGGCACTGTTTTTTCCCATTTCTGTAGGGGTAGGAGGTATTCTATCGATATAAACGTAGAGGGTGCCAAATTACTTATACAAAGTTTTGTTCTGTAGGGAGAACTCATTTTCTTATAATATAACGTGGAAAATCTATATATGTATAACTCTTGGGTATCTAACGTCCTAAGTTGGACTTAAGGGCGATGTCTGTTTTTCTTGATTATATCAATAGTTTGGGGATTTACTAAAAATACCTTATCGCACACAAAAGGTAGTTATACGATTCTTTTTGCCATAAATGCAAATTGAATCAAATTAATTCTAAACATATAGTAACATTTTGAATCCATTAATTCTCTGTAACGTCATTTCGCGCTGATACACGTATATACAATTAAAAAAAACAAAAATTGCCTTTTAGTTGAATCTAGGTGTATATATATATATATATATATATATATTTTTTTTTTTTTTTTTTTTTTCAGTAAAAGAAGCAAAAGAAAATATTCCAAGAAGTTTTTGAAGTAACTGGTGATTTATTTACTTTTCAACTCCTTCATATTTCAATCACTGTAGTATGAGCAATGTACCATAGGAAAACAACCAAACATTGCTTTAAATGAAAGTAACAACTGTATTACTTATTCATATCTTCAAATATTTTTTTCAAGTTAATCAACAAACACCAATGATTCATTTTATAGTATTCATTCTCAGAGTACTTTTTAAGATGTTGCCTATCAAAATTTAGTTGCATTTTTTAGATACCCAATATGAAAATACTTCTCTGTATGTGTTCAATTAGGGGGTGGTAAGACATATTAGTTCATAATTTTATAAATTAGTGAAACATGGTGGAAAAAGATATTTGTGATACTGCTATATATTGGTATTTCTATCACTATTTTAACTGAAAATGAATGAAAATAGAATGTGTCCAATATTGAGGGGAAATACGATTTAGCAAACAGTGAGTCCTATTTTCACTCTATTCACAAATACTTTCACGTGTTGAGAGCCAAAAGGATGTTAACAGTATGTAAAAGTATGTTAATTAATGTCTTCTGGCTCTAGCTCTACGCAGACAATTTGATGTTACTTACAGTTTGGCAATCATTCACTTGAGCATGTCGATTATATACAATTTCAGATTGATAGCAGTCTTGATGTACAAACTCCAGTAATGGAAGGGAAAATATATATTTCACCAAATTTTTTCCTCAAACATTCTGTAAGAGAGATGAATATTAGTGATGTGATGTCAAGTCAAGCCATACATTGCTTGTGCTTATATAAATGGCTTCCTTGTATTATACTAATTATATTGAAGGGCACTACTGTAATGCTTGATTGATTGAAATTAACATTTATTTCCTTCTTGTCGGTACAATGTTATATACAAAGGATACAGCAATGTGGTGAACATAGAGTACAATACAGTAAATAATTCAGAAAATAGAAGGAGGCGAAAACCCCGAAATCAAAGATTGTGTTGGGAATGCCCTTAGCAATTAAACACAGGTTACTGAAATATTATCATTATATGAATATGGGTTTTGCATATACAGAAGGAATCGATTATAGGGAAGTGAATACAGTAGATGGAGAAAATTGAGAAGAAAGTTAGGCATTGGAGGAAAAGTTCATTTAAATTAAATTTAATTAGATTGCATATCATTTCGAGCCTTCTGTACAATGTGTCTACAATGACATCATCAAGGATATTAGTGTACTAGTGTATACTCAAATAGGCAGCATACATATCATTTTAAAACCAGCCTACATGCAACACTGTCTCGAGGAGTATACAATGGGAGATTTACAGTTCGGTGTTGGTGTTGGTGTTGGTGTTGAGAGCATGCATTGGGCTACTGATTCTAGCCCCAACACTGAATTCTGGTTTATAAAAATAATACCAATCATACACCTAGTGAATTCAATCCCAGCACCAGCTTCATTTCAGGTTTGGTGTTGTGGCTGGTGCTAGTTTTGCCCCAACACGAACACCAGCTTTCAGCACCAAACTTGAAATCACCCATTGTTACATAATACATAAAAAATACTTGACCGGCCTAGCAACAGCTGAGGTATATATGTAAAGGGCCTATCTCATTGGCCTGGCGACCTGGTGGCAACTAGACTTTCCGCTGATTGCGGAGATGTCTCCGCGACGTCTCCTGGAGACTAGCTGGGCCTCAGGGGATTCGCAGGAAATTTAAACATGTTCAATTTTTTTAAAATACATTTTCCAGTCTCCAGCAGGTCTCAGCGACATCTCTGCACTGTCTCCACCAATGATGTAGGCCCTTAAATGATCAACAAAAAAAATAAATGGTTTGGCATTGTAGTTGTATTGTTCAGTCAAAATATTACATAGCGGAACTCGATTCAATAAAGGTTTTTTCTACAAGGTGGTAACAACATCAAATAGGAGAAAAAAAAGTTTCTACTACAAGAAGTTAACGAAGATAATGATATTATGAAACAGTAAACATATTTTTAATGACACAATTAACATGAACTATCTCCACTTTCACTACTATCACTACTACTACTACTGCTGCTGCTGCTGCTGCTGCTGCCACTACTGCTATTACTACTACTACTACTACTACTACTACTACTACTACTACTCTTACTACTACTACTACTACTACTACTACTACTACTATAGTCAAGGATTGTATTTCCGAACAGGATGGTATTACGGAACGTGTACAGTTAGGCGCATTAAAATGGCTTTCATACGCGTGGGACTACGCGCATGTTCTCCACACTATTGACACAGAGAACAAAGGGCAGCAGATCATAAATCAGGCAAAAAACATAAATAATATCTTATTTTTACATGAAACCATAAAAACGATTAAATAATTGATTGAAAAATCCCTTATTCTGAAAAATATCTCTATTTTGAATGAAACTTTACCCTAAAAACTGCCGATTTCAAAGACCTCACGACTGATCCGTTCCTGTCTAACGTTTAGAGAGAGAGAGAGAGCGAGTGCTAGTGCTTTCACTGCAGTGGCCGTTGTTTATATATTGGCAACCCTCGATATATATAAAGCATGTTCGTGTTGAACGTGCGATCAACCTGCCGAACTACGAGTGATAACAAAAAGTGTGTGCGTAATATTTTTGTTGATTAGACTGAGCATAATGAGGAAATTTCTCCCATAGGGGCACGTTTGGAAATACAATACCATTTTCAAGGGACCAAAACGCCGCGTCATTGGGAAGGGGTTTGCTTGGAAGGGAATATCGTATTAAATCTACTTTGTCTTTTTAAAATTCCATGAACTTCTTTTTCTGTAGGACTTTGAGCATTCATTATGTAAGTTTGACAGATATTTGTTTGATATTTTATTTGCTATCGTTGATTTTCTGAAAAGTGTTTGGAAACTGGATCCACTACCATACTACTACTACTACTACTACTACTACTACTACTACTACTACTACTACTACTACTACTACTACTACTACTACTACTACTACTACTACTGCTACTACTGCTACTACTACTACTACTACTACTACTACTGCACTACTACTACTACTACTACTACTACTACTACTACTACTACTACTACTACTACTACTACTACTACTACTACTACTACTACTACTACTATACACGGTATAGATGGCAACCTGGTGGCAACTCGAGTCTCTGCTGATTGCGAGGACATCTCCGTGCCATATACTACTACTACTACTACTACTATTACTACTACTACTACTACTACTACTACTACTACTACTACTACTACTATTACTACTATTACTACTACTGCTGCCACTACTACTGCTACTACTACTACTACTACTTCTACTACTGCTACTACTACTACTACTACTACTAAATCTAATACTACTGTTGACACTTCCACCATGAATGTTATTTGTATGTCTGTAATATTTCATTTTTTAAAGAATAGTGGTATGTTCTTCATATTGTATAAGTTATTTAGGTTGTATAAAAACTTTTGAGTTCAGAGATATATTTCTTGTTTTGCAGTTTATATTTTCATCATTGAAAAAAAACACTTAGTATCATTATAGTGTATGCATATATTTTCCCATGTGAAGGTAAAGTATTTATATAATATTGAATGGAGTTGAGAGGGATACAAGGGTATATTGCACGAGCTATGAGCATATTTCACGAGTCGGCATGACGAGTGAAATATTTTCAAAGCGAGTGCGATATACCCTTGTGTCCCACGAAAGAAAAGCCATTCAGTATTATTAATTGTATGAAACCTAGTTCCTCAATTTTCACTATAACATCTGCTTATATTTTTTGTATTAACTTCAACATAAAACAAAGGTAGAAAAACATTATTTTGTCCTTACCCAAGCATCTTGCAAGGGCTGTGCACATACATCCATTGTCTTAACCTTTGCATATTTAAACACGTATTTAATTTTTTACGCATCACACGCACCTCAGACCATGAGATATGGAGATATAGTAAATAGTGTATGTATAATACGTGCTGTGATTGGTTAGATTCGCATCACGTGACGTGCAAAAATTTTGTTATAATGCACAATCGTGCACTATAACTTTGATTTTTGCACGGGGAATCCGGCCTAATACAAAATAACAGTTATAGATCTAGGGGTCTATTTACTATAACAATTAGTGCATGCTCTATTTATGCACCATTACTGGACTATATGAGCTCCAAATACTAAATTGTCTCTCGTGCAGGTCTATTTCACCTCGGCCTGCGGCCTTGGTGAAACAAAACTGCACTCGGGATAACTTAGTATTTGTCGTGCACATAATCCAGTATATTGCACTGTCATCTGGGTACTTTTGCGCAAACCATGAGATATGTCAATTTTTCTAGTCGCCTGAAAACCCTTCATACAAATAATAATCATATATATCTCAAAAGATGAAACTAAGTTGGTGAATTCAGATATCAGTAAGCATGTTTTTTTTTTAAATTATCATTTTCATCTCGGTGTTATTTCATAAATCTTACCAACATGGTCATGTACATTTATAGATGCCATTTTTCTTTTTTTACCTCAACCTCCAATTAAGGGTCTGATTAATTACAGCAGCCCTAAAAATTACCTGTGTATGTCCTTGTTCACAAACTTGTTATGAAATGGCTGTAAGCTGCATTTTCATTTTTTGTAGCATTGTAACAAAAGCTTGCTTGATAGTTAGTTTATCTATGTTCAAAGTATTTTGTTTGCTAATGGAAACAATATTTTTTTCTTATCAGATCAACTCACCAAGTGAAGATGGGGATAGCAGATGTCCGTCAGATTCTGACATTCAATCAGCTTCAGAAGAAAGCAAGAGACAGGTAAAAAAAATACATTTATTATACTTTTGAAAATATTAAATAAAAATGATATCTTTCTGTTCTTATGACACACCTGGTTTACTTTTCTTTTATAACTCACTTTTAATTTCTTTATTTGGTTTCCATATCATTTTCTCCCTCTGAAAAAAATACATCTGGAACTTCTTTCTTCAGTTATCATACGAATGAAACTTTCATCACTATTCTGTATTGACTCATCAAATTTCATAAATAGGATCACATGATCACAACATGTGTAAAATATTGTGAAACCTCAAATTTCTTTTAGCAACTTCAAGATTTTGTTAGAAATTGTTTAATCACAACTAATTAATTTTCATGTAATAATTTGAAGACCTTTTATTTGTTGTGTTTGAAAATTAAAGACAAAAATTTCTGGTAATCTGGTCCAACAACCCTGCCCCCTCCCTCCTCCT
Organism: Heliocidaris tuberculata; assembly: GCA_025618425.1. Lineage (NCBI taxonomy): Eukaryota > Metazoa > Echinodermata > Echinoidea > Camarodonta > Echinometridae > Heliocidaris > Heliocidaris tuberculata. The sequence continues at coordinate 45,859,091 of CM046834.1, read as the reverse complement.
ATTGAAAAAAAAATGTTTGACCAACAACCCTGCAAATTGTTGGTTTCTATGAGTGCTACTAATCAAAATTTGGATATATTTCAACAATCTACTTCATAATGCAAAATGTGTAAGTTGCACATTTGGGAATTATGCCTAATTTCAATGATATGTTTGTGACCATGTTATTCTTACTTTTGATCATCTAGTTCTTCATTAATAGGAATGAAAGTAAATATATGAAGTTGAAATGGACTTCACATGGCTTGCTATGTATTTAAAAAGATAAAAACTTTTGCGGAGACTTTGAATTAAAATGTATCACATATAAGAAATATATCCATCTATGTGACTTTATGTGAATTAGACAAACCTATGTAGGAGAGTAATAATCAAATCCATTAAAGCTTGGTTTGGTTTGTTACTATGGTTATATAACTTGGACTAGTGATTGAAAGATTTTATCAATATTCTACATGATGCATTGTTGATACACACATGGCTTTCAGTTCATATAATGAGGAATATTAAAAGGGGAAAAAAAATCTGCATCCAGAATATGTATGGCTATAGCTTTGAAATGTGCAACTGTGCTATTATATGTTTTCAAAAATGCTGTTTTTGAAATGCCAGCAAATAAATTGATAAATGCACTTGTGCTTGAAAGCCATACCTCAACAAAAGAAGTGAACTACATGTTAGGAGAAAAAGGCAATTAAAGGGCTGGATATGCTTGATCAGCATGCTTAGGCAGTGCTCATTGTGATATTGGTGATGGTCGACACATTTGTTTTGTTCAGTATGTCACATATAATGACAGGTGGAAGTATGATATTGACAGATACATTGGGAACATTATTTCATCCCCTGATTTCCATGAAGTAATTCTGAACCGCCTGGAAACCTTGAATCAGTTCAACGGGTTAACATTGAGGTCTTTGAGATTTGTCCCTGTAAATTATTCAATTTTGAATCACTGGGTTTAAATTGCAAATTGCTAACTTTATGATAGTATTAAAACCACATATTTCACAATTTTATATTAGTAAAACTAAAACTCTAAAACTGCACTCAAAATCAAGAGAACCATAAATCAATTATCTCCTAGATTTTTTTTTCATACTTTTGTCAGATTATATTCTCATGTTTTATCATTTTTTACCCCATTGTTTATAATGATTTTATGATGATTTCATTTTGATAGGTTTACATCTTCATAAGATAACCATATAGTAAACATATTTCTTCATAAACTGTCTGGTTTGAATGAATGGTTACTTTATTTCTGGTGCATTGATCTTTGTTCTTTTTTTTTCTCTGTTTCACTTTTTCTTCCCTTTTCTCTTATTCTGCTTTGTTCACCATGATGTTAATCCTTGCCCTTTGTGTTAATGTTTATCCTTGTTGATTCTCCATCTCATCTTTACTCCACATTATCTACCTCACTCTACCTCATTGTGGAAAAAAAAAACCTTTCACCCATCATCCTCTTCTTTTTCTCTCACTCTGGTTTCTTGGTAATACTTTGTAAATTATTCACATCTTTTTGTTTGAATATCCTTCAATTTCTGGAAATGATCTGTGTCTTCATCTATGTCTCTTTGTTTTTGTTGACATGTTTCTCCATGGTTATGTGACATGTGTTCTATAATTCACCTTTCCATTTCGTAACACTACACATACCTTCCCTTTATTTTCCTTCCTTTCATTCAATTTCTTTCCTTTCTTGAATTTTCTTCCCTCCTTCTCTGACTTTGTTGTCTACACTTAACTATTTCCTTATTCCATTATTCTATCCCTCCCCCTGTCTGTCATTCCTTATTTCTCTCTCATTCTGTTAATCCCCTATTTCCTTCTTTCTCCCCTCTCTCTGTCTGTCTCTCCCTCTCTATATCTCCATCATGCATTTGTTATTCTTTCTTTATTCTGTCATCTTCTTCTCTGACTGTCTGTCTGTCTCTGTCTCTCTCCACCATTCATTCGTTTTTCCTGTGCCATTCTGTCAATCCCTTTCATCATCAATTCCATCCTGCCATTGGCCTCCAACAGGAGTCTTCTCATCATCATCATCTGCACTTTGCATGTTGTTCACCAATTCTCTTCCTCACTCGTAAGGTATGTATAACTGATTCATGAGTGGCATGCTGCACCTAAGGGCAGTATTACGCATGACATACACCACAGGGCTGGGTGGTGGTAGCTTCTTATCAACTTCATTCATTTGGATTCTACAACTATTTCAATCAGCTTATGTTATTTCAAACACAGTCACAAATATTACACACAAAAAAAGATCTCCTGAAAGGCACTTGCAGTATAGTTTCGTATTAGCCGTGGTAATTAGTTTAGTTATATAAAAGCCTATTGTAATATTTGTATATATGCAATGTGCTTGGTTATGGTGCCAGATGATTGGGAGATTTAATGAAAATGTTTATGACTGTGTTTTCATGTATCACTTAACACATTCAATTTCATGAATTAATGAAAGCATGCAGTAATAATAATTGTCGATTTGCAGTGATATTGCTGTATTGTGTCAAGTGGTGAATATTCCCATAAATTTTGGAGTTCTGTAACTGATAGAATATTAGGTTTATTACTTCAATACTAAGTTTGAATGGTAGCTTATGGCTTGTTTTGCTTTAATATATGCTAATACAAATGTGAAAAGAAACTAGGAACCATTGTGTGTGCTTCTGTAAATTTTGTTGGTTTCTCAATTTTTTTTTTCTTTTACTACGAATAACTCACATTTTGAAAGCACAATTTATCAAGATTTAATATGTATGCTAAAATTGTACAGTACATTAAATATTACCCCACCTGACATATTCAATCAGTATCTGCCATTTATATTTTGCCCTGAGCTTACTAAACAGTTTGCTCTGTATTTCAATTTACACATCGCAAATTCTGACTGGATATCTCATTTTCCTGACCCCTTCATGATAACATTTTGAATTATTTGCAAGGGAGCAGTGTATTGTCAGTATATTTCTGAGGATGATTAATTGCAAAGACACTCCTAAGACATATTGGAAATGTCATGTGTTCTCCGAAAATAAGGTGCAAACATATTTGGGGTTTTTCACAATAAATTTCTGGGAATAGTTGCCTCAACTGAATTATGTGCAGGTATGGTGTACCATGCAAGTACAAGTATGAATGATTTTGAAATTTGATCCACCAGAGATGACTGCTACCAAATATGGTAAAAACACTTCATTTATACATTTGTGCACTTTCATAATCACCATTTACAATATTCTCGTATAATCCTGTTCAATTACTATTACTGTGTAAAAGATTTGTAAAGGAACTTTTCTGCAGTCTGGCTGGTCAGGAAACAAAAATGAGATTTCACAGATTGAGGTTTAAATTACAGTCCATGGCTTGTTTATAAGTACTTTATTGTAGATATGCTCATTTGAATCAAAGAAATAATAGAATTTTTTTAAAAATTCCGATAAAAGTTAATCTCATTTGTTATATATATTTTTGCCTGATTGATGAAAATTGTTATTGACTGTAAATATTAATGGCAAAGAATGCTTTGCCTGGATACATTAGGGTTGAGAGTAATCAAAATCAAACTTCAAATCATAAATCAATGTTTTCTAGAGAGTTTTACTATCTGCTCCATACAAAAGTTCTAGTAAATTAAGTGATATGTTACCCCACCCCCTTCCAAACACATATGCTATATGAATGTTTTACTCCTTAGAAAATTGATTAAATATACCCATGTGACATCTGCCTTTTCCTCCATCATACGATACTTAGCTTACATGTAGAAAGCATGTTATAACTAAGCAGCTATAGGTAGAAGATAATCAGAGAATTAGCAATCTATCCCACCATTCATAATGCTTCAGTTTATTATTTTCACAAACATAGCCTAGCTATTCCATTTTTTTATTTTCAGCATAGAAAGGTGTGTTATACATTATTATCTGTTATCAGCATTCAATTTTTTCAGTATATTCACTACTTTTGTGTTTGTCAAAAAACATTTTTTGACAAGCATGAAGTGTAACTGTATAATTCCTAATCCAAAAGATTGTATTTTATTACAAATTAAAACAAGCAAAGTTTTTTATTGAACTAAGTTAAGTTAAGGAAACTTAAACATTTGTAACCTAAATTTCTCATCAGAGAATAGAAAGAGTGAAACATTTTACTTGGTAAATTGGGAACTTTGACTTTATTTTAAATACCCTTTTCATGTTAGGTTGAAACATGCTATCTTGGTGCTGCACTGCTATGAAAGACACTAGAATGAAAATTATTCCTAAACTGAATCCATTGAAAATTTCAATTTTGAAATGTTTCTAATACACAGTATAAACATTTGTTCACCTCAGGTTGAGATGCTGAAAGCAAGATTAGAAAAGAGGCAGTACAAGACGTCCAAAGTGGCAGAACTGTAAGTATATATACTTGTCATTATGATAGTATTACTAATGAAGGAAATAGGTAGGGTCCACTCATCATGTGACAGAAATGTCCTTTATGTTAAGATATGTTCTGTATGTTCTCCAGGTTCTGAAGCATGGAATAGTCTGCCCAAAGATATTAGAAAGAAATGCTCTTTCCATTCATTTTGTATAGCTACAAAAGATCATTTATTACAAGTGTATATTCAACATTCATTGTAAATACCATCTTACTTGTCTTAGTGTAGATATTAACGACTCTACTTTATGTCCTAGTAATTTGTTACAAGGAATGTAATCCATTATAATTTAAGTGTGTTATTTGTGTTTTTTAAAGTGGATGTAAACCATTTTAATGTAAGGGCACCACACCCTACTAGCAGTATTGCTATCTAGCTGTGTCCTATTATTCATATTATAATATAATATAATGTATAATATAAATTATATAACTGTAAATATAAATACAATACAATATATTGTATTTTAAATGTAAATAAATAAAATACAAGAAACAAATACATATTGTATTTTTTCATTTTGCAGTGTACTTTCTTTTTTCTTACTTAGCATTAATGTAATTTTATCTGAATATCATGCAAAATATGTGAAATAGATTTGCTGAAATTTTCATCACTAAAGCTCATAAGGAATATATTTGTATTTTCATATGCATCTGTATACAGATTCTGTAGAACAAAGCATTCTTTGGACAATAGCCTGCTGTGTGCCATTGTATAACAGTATAAATATTTAACACTGAAAAACATATATGTATATATTTATAGATTCTACATGAAAATTTCTAGACCTGTAGTATCAGTGATCTAATCTAAATATACACTTTGAAAACAGAAAAATACGATTGAAGAATGAGAGCAAAATTTGGAAGGGAAGTTTTTACTGCATATGGAGCCAGAAGGGCATTTACTCATATACATTAACACAGCATTAATGCCCTTCTGCCTTCAAACAGACAGTATGAGTATTTAAAATAAGCAGCAGAAATCAATCTAGCTGGTCAGATACTTCTTTGAAGGAGTCCAATCATTCTTTCTCTCTGTCACAATTAAGAGTGCTTCTCCTCCTAAAAAGATATCTTTTTTTTCTGATATTTTTGTGAAACCCATGTATGCATGGCTCATTTCCTTTAAAGCCTGCTCTCTATATAGTTTGACATTATGCATTTGGTTTTATGTTTATCAAGGCTGTAAAATCTTGCAATTTAACCCTTGTTTTGTAATGTAATGACGGTTTCAGTGGGAATCATGTGGTCCTCAGTATACCAGCAAATTAGAAATACGACGATATTATATCACCTTCTATACCCTTTACATTATAAACATGTAACAAATCTCCCTCCAGAGGGCAGCATGCTTGTATGATTTGGCATAAATATTGTCAGGTCTTTGTTAAAGCTTTCACAGTAGCTGCTCTTTGATGGATCGATATACTGTATAAGCTGTTATTTACGCAAGGGTTTAATTTTTGCGAATTTCGCAAGTTGATGTTGGGAAGCGAATTTAACATCTCGCGAAAATATCACCACTTGATGATGACTGCACTAATTTAATTGCAAGACACACATATAATGTACTTTAAAACAGCAACTGAAAAACATGTTATAAACCTTATGTGCAATATTTTTGGTCACTTGGCAAACCGCGGAAACAACAACTCCCGAAATTGTCTGAGACTCTGCCATTCGCGGAAATATCTGTACGCGAAAATGACAGCTTTGACAGTATATCTAAATCTATAGCATAATATCACTCATTATTACCTGTACAAGGTGTTTTAACTGCAAAACAAAAAGCCGTATTTTGCACGCTACTCCGAATCCGTTACCAGAGTGAGCAATATTTTCTCTATTGCCCTCCTCTGGGTTTCCCCATAGACCACTGTACTAAAAAGGAGGGCAACATTTTGCCATATTACCAAAGAGATTTTATCATACTAGCAGTGCATATGCGCAGTATTGTGTACGCGTTTAAGTATACAGAGGCTTAAACAAGGAATATGCGCGGTAAAAATTTATGTCACAATTGCTTGGCCCAGATTAAACACCTGTATGAATAACCTGAAATCAGAGGAACTGACAGGCAAACAAGACATTTTTGTAATTGCTACAAAATAGGCGTATACATGATATAGATAATAATAATAATATTGGCTGGCTCTACTTTCAGTGAATATCAAAAATATTGCCCTTAAAGTTAAAAGAACCATATTGCCCTCGTCCTCGACTTGGGCTAATATGATTTTGTTGTGGGCAATATATTCTGATATCCCCCTCAAGGCCAGTCAATATCATGTAATTATTCCTCACTAACATCTGTTTCCCTTTCCTCAGAATGATATACCTACCATCAACTTATAAAGATACTATAATTACAGTACTAAAATTAGGCCTATATGTCTGCAATTAATTTTTCAACACCTGATTAATAGGCTCTGGTATATAGCACAGAACTGAAAAACCTGACATCTTAGTACGATCAAGGGGCACAAACCCCAAGTAATTGTATTGTTAGTACACATAATTATAGATCGGTTTTACAATGTATACACAAGATTGTACAACAACAGAGTCACTGCTCAAGTCAAATCCCATAAATGTAATAAAATGAGACATTTGTTCATTCACCAAAATCCTTTCACAGACTAGCTATATATATATTTGTCAAATTTCAAGGGAATGTCAGAAGAAAATTTCCTGTGAAAGAATTCTATAAAGAGCTACTAAATGATAGACCACATGTCAGAAGGTGAAGGGCATATTAAACTCTTGAATGTTATTTCTCTGAGAGTGTGTTTAAGATAGGATAATGATGAGTTGAATATAAATGAAAGGAAATTCTTGATACAGCCTTGTCTATATGATATGATTGATGGCATGTCTTTAGTACAGACAATAACAACTTATAGTTAGGATGACTTTTGTTAAATTGAAATAGGAGGTAATTAACTTTCATTAAGTACCCTGGAAGTATTATAAGTGGAAACTGTAACAAGAAAGTGATTGACTGTGTATGACAAGGAGTAAACCCTGATAAATATAAGACTAAAGAATGCAATGACCATGCATAGTATATAAATGTTAAATTCAAAATAGGAGGTAATTAACTTTCATTAAGTACCCTGGAAGTATTATAAGTGGAAATTGTAACAAGAAAGTGATTGACAAATGTGTATGACAAGGAGTAAACCCTGCTAATAAATATAAGACTAAAGAATGCAATGACCATGCATAGTATATAAATGTTGATAAATAGTGATACAGCTTATACTAACCCATATGTAAGCCTGTAGTATTCTTGTAAATTATAACACATTTCATTATTATAAGAGTTTAATGTGTTAAATGTGCATGTCTAGTATTTGTTTTGCTTTTAGGCCTGTAAGATATACTTCCTGCTATGTGGTATCATAGACCTACTAGAGATGGTGGTATCTACCGGTATTATGAATTTTGAATCAGTAAATATCTGATTAACCCATTCAGGTTAAAGTACTTTTGTACAGAATATTTCTGTGAGAGAATAGAGACATGCATGCATGCATTGTCAAAAGAATACATTTGTCATATTGTACACCTATATATATACATAATTCCTACTTAATGCGATTTTTTTGGGCGAAATATTCAACGGAAGGGGAAGCCGACGTTAAGTCGAATTTTTCGATTTGCCTTTATGTTTTCGGCACTGTTGTTTTCCCATTTCAGTAGGGGTAGGAGGCATTCTATCGATATAAACGTAGAGGGTGCCAAATTACTTATATTACTACAAAGTTTTGTTCGGTAGGGAGAACTCATTTTCGTATAATATAATGTGGAAAATCTATATAATGTATAACTCTTTGGGATCTGAAGTATATATATATATATATATATATATATATATATATATATATATATATATTTAATCAAGAGTGCATAACTTCATAAACATCTTTACAAACCATTTATATTACATCCCTGTATGCAATCACGGAAATGGATTAATCGCAGAAATTAAAAAAACAACCGGTATATGATGAGGAAGTAGAGGGGAAATGTTTGCCATTTTCCCCTCTTTATGTACTTTAAATTGATGGGAATCCCATAATATATCTAAAGGTGAACAAAGTTCTATACCAGCTTGATGTCAGTTCAATGTCCTTTCACAAGACCCACTCAGATGTGCACTTAAGCATTTAAAGCATGTAACAATGATGAATAGATTTGTTCACATGTGTAATATGACTCATACAATATCTATTCATTCTACAAAATTCATTCACGGAAAACTGAAACCCCTTTTTTCTGCTTGTATAGGTGGTATACACTCAAGCATAACAATAACGTGAGAGCTAGGGAAAGAGTGAAGAAATGCCCTTGACAGAGCAGTATATATATTTTGAGATGACAAAAAAATATCAGTCATTCTAGTCATGATGATTGCCTTGATATAGCAATATACACACACAATTACACACAAACACATGTACATGGATTCCCATGGTCACAATACTGAGTTAGAATGGTTTACGAGTGGCAAGAGGAAGCAGGAAATAATTCACACTGATTCCCTCCCTCTCTCTCTCTCCCTCCCTCCCTCTGTCTGATTTAACCCCAGTAATCTGAGCCACACACATGGCAATTGAACAAGTACTGATTCCAACAAACTTCCTGTGGTTTACTCTTTGTTTGATCATTGTTTGGATTTAGTTTCTAGACAAGCAGCTGTCCTCACAACAGCTACAGTTCTCAGTTTCATGTCCAGCTTGACTCATTTAGAATACTTACAAATATATAAGGGTTCAGAAGTATATTCTAGGATTAATATATATTTTTCTGTGACTGGTATGGTCACTGGTGATTGTTGGAAAACCTTGCTACATCATTGATTTCATCTGGGGATGCGTTGCTTGCCCACTTCATGTGATTGTAGAGAAACAGAAACAACTTTGGGAATATGTTAACTGGACATCATGCAGTCAGTATATAAAGAACTGTGACTGGAATCAGAGAAGTTAAAGATCATGTTCAGGTCTAGCAAGTACTGCTTATAGTGCAGATGAGGATCAAGGGCTAGCAGTGATTCCTAATGGATTAACAATCAACCTTGACTTGCAGACTATAGTTGGTGAACTCAACATCATCTAGATTGATAAAACAGATCTACAAGACGAGCTTGCAGGATCCATGAGGCAGTTAGCCAAATAGTGCTTATTTAGATATTTTATGTGGATTGTTAGAGTGTGCAGAGAGTTTGTAACTCTTGCTGGAAAATATACTTGTATTTGGATACCACAAAAGCCTCAGGAGTATATATATCATTTGCTGACTTTTGCCCAAATGATGATGCATAATATTATGTAAGTTGGTGGCCAGGATTACATACACTGTCATAGTTGGTGCTGACTGAAATATGGTAAGAGTCTTTGTATTCCATGAACATTAAAGTTTAAGTTTATTGTTAAAGTATAAAATTGATCTGTTGTAATTTAATTGCTCTTATTTACTGTAAATGAAGGAATTTGAGGAATTGAAACTCACGTGTGGTTAACTGAGCTGCATGTCCTAAATTCATGAATATCCTTAAATTGTGCATTCTTCCAAAATTGACTGAATTTAAATGATATGTACAGTGATTGTTGAGGAGGGCATCATATCGGTGGAAATAGTTTTTATATGTATTACTATAAGTAGAAAAATAAGGTATAGACAGAGGCTACTATATTAGCTAGGGAATGTATTGTTTTGAGTGTATTATAGTAAATCTGTGTGATGTACCTATAGAGATCAAAGATAGTAGAGATTAATATGGGTAAGTTTCAAGCTTCAAAGAGATAAATATTAGAGAAAAAGAAAGACACAGAGAGTACAGATGGAAAAAGAAAAAACAATACATCATGGAGAAAGAGAAAAAGGGGAGAGAGAGAGGGGGATGTCGATCCATCAACTTTTCAACAAGAGAACCTAACTGTTGTTTCAGAACTTGTACTACCACAACTACAATTTGGACAATTACTTATCTTCATATATCTGGTATATCCCACAATATAGTAATCAGATGAGAGACTGGTGAAAGGCTTGAGTCATGAATCTATAAGAACTAGAATGTGTATGAATTAACATGTTTTCATATAAAAGTTTAGACCTGTATCCTGGGGCATGAAAGGAATATCATGAAAAAAATATCTGGGATTCAGAAAAGAAATTATATTTATGGTTTCATAGGAATGACCAAACTTGTATGTGAAAGAATCTTGCTGAAATTTAAGATAAACATAAAATGCAAATATATATAGTTTTACCTGTTTACTATAGAAAGCTGACATATACCCAAACAGAACCAATTTGAAGGCCATTAACCCTACTACAGTTAAACATCTTGTATTCTTTTTAGTACCAAATTTGTCCATTTTGGATGTTTTCTTTTCAAGAGATTACTGTAAATTTCAAAAGGACATGTGAGTGGTTATTAATTAATTTGCTATATTACACATAAATAACTACATTTATTTAATCTTTCACTCATCAGAATAGGGAGATTACTTAATTGCAAAATAGAGATTAGGGGGAAAAGAGAATGGCATGAAGTTAGCCTTTCATCACTTTTCAATAATAGAGCAATTTTCACTTTGCTACTTCATAAACTCAGCAATATTTTCTTTATTACCACACAACCCATTTCTGATGAAAAGCTACTTCCTATTACCAAGGTTTCTCTAAGGAAGTAGTTTCAATTTCATTTTGACTTCTTCTGTAGAACAGCCATGATAGTTTACATTATCTAGAGTCACAAGGGCAAATATATAATATGTGAACTGAGCAGAACTATGCTGAACACATACCAGCAACTTTTGTTTTTAATACTTCATTGTAACTCCAGCGAGTCATTAATTTGTCTTTTGTGGGACATAGTGCATCCTATTCTACAGAAGTATGATAAATGCATTTTGTAACAGACCACGCTTAAGTTGACAAGGCAGGATTATAATCTGCATCATGTATCTTTGAATATTGTTGAAATGATATTTGAACTAGATATGTGATTAACCAGTGGTAAGAATATACCCATATATTTAATTTGAACAGAAATTTACTGGTATAAACAATGTAAGCTTATGTAATACATCACCTTTTGGTCGATATACATTTGAGACTGTGTACACAGCAAAAACGCTGTTTAAAATTTCGCTGTTTAAAATTGTGTTGTTTAAATTTTAAACAACGTTGTTTAAAAAAAACGGACCCTGTATTTTAAACAACTGCTGTTTAAGACATCAATGATATTGTAGAATAATCTTTTAAACAAGGTTGTTTAAAAAGATTGAAAATTTGCGCTAGACGAGTTTCCTTCTCCGCCAAACACGGCCGGGCTTCATCATGGCGGATGACTTTGTGGTTGACATGTTGCAGAAGTTCCAAATGCCGGAGCTGATTGATACATTCAGAGGTAAGCATTTAGACTAAATATATTGTAATCTGATCGAGTTTATACTCAAGACATATTTGTGCTGCAATGACATCAATATGATATCTAGATCTAAGCCACAGTCACATAATTAATTATGATTTAGACCTGCAACTTTGCAAGTCGCCCTTCCAGCATAGGGCAGCGCAGTTTAAGCTGCACACAGGGAATGCGCGCGTGGGTCCGGTATACTGTGTGCAAATAACTTAAACTGCTCTGCGCTGCAAAGTTCCAGGTCTACATAATTTATATTGTGGATAAGGTCTAGATCTAGACATCATGTAGATGTCACTGCAACACAAATATGTCTTGAGTATAACTCGATCAGATTACAATATATTTAGTCTAAATGCTTACCTCTGAACGTATCAATCAGCTCTGGCATTTGGAACTTATTTGTGTACAACAGCCTTAAACAACCGTGTATGTTTAAACACATCTGTAGGCCCTATAATGTTTGAAACAATTATTTTGAACAATTAACTTTGAATGTATTTTTAAACAACAGTTGTGCACAAAGTTTTAAACAACTTAATTTAAACAACCTAGATGTTTTAAACAATTTTTTTTTAAACAAATATTTTAAACAATAGTTGTGAAAAAAGTTTTAAACAACTGTGTGTGTTTAAACAACTTTATTTAAACAACCTAGTTGTTTAAAAGCCGGTGTTTAAAAAAATTGTTAAAAAAAATTGTTTAAAATTTTAAACAACAGGCTGTTTAAAGTTTAAACAGCCGTAGTTGTTTAACATTTTGAACAACAGTTGTTAGAGTGACCAGCTTAAACAGCGTTGTTTAAAAATTTTGAAGAGTTGTTTAAAATATTTTTTACTGTGTACTACTGTAGTGTATCAGGCTTTAGTATGATGACGGTATGTTTACCCAGTTTCGTTATATGTGATTGAAATATTTTGCATGAATTCCAAGAATGAATTATCATCTAGCTCAGCTTAAAGAATATATCTTTCATTAAAGATAATGGTTGCAGGGCCCTCAGGGAGAACAGTATGTAATAGTGATGAGGCTACCCTGGGTAAACAAATATTATTATCATTATTATTATTATTATTATTAAAATTTTATATATATGCAGTTTGTAGATTGAAGCCAGCAATATGCTTTTTATGTTTAGTAAGAATAATATCACTTTGTGATTTTGTTTATTGAATTATTTTTCTTCTTATGTTTCCCATAATATTCATATGATCACAGATTAATAGCATACTGTCAGCAGTATCGAGATTACGACTCGTTTCTCTCGGCGGCGGAGCTGGGTCCCAATCCCTGGATATCGGACGACACGGCATTGTGGGAAGCTGCCTCAACTATGTGAGTGTTGATATGTTATTTATATTAGCTGAAATATATACATCATATCATCTGCAGAGAGTCAGAAAGGCATTAACCTGTTGACTATTGAATTCTCTTATTCCCATAGGCTTAATACAGGAACCATCCAGCTCCTGTGTGCAATGGGTTAAATCTATTTGAAACTATATATGAGTTACCACCCTTCTCCTCTCAACCAACAATGTTTGAAAGTTGGATGCATGTTCACATGCTGTGATATAAAACTGGATAATACAGGAATATAAATATTTGTAAGTTCTTCCTATCTTTTTAAAGAAGAGATAAAGTTTGGAATAAGATATGAGCATTAAGATATGTGCAAAATTAGTAGATTTCAGAGCAAAGGTCACTCTAATGATCAATTTTCTTCAATGTGTTATAATATGTATTACAGAGGGGGGATTATTTCACCTATGCAATAGAATGGTTATTTAGTTAAGGAACAAATTATAGATGACAGTTACTGGTTGAATCCAAGCCATCATCACTCTGTCAACATCATGTCCTGTTTGGTTTGTGACCCCATCTGGTATGGTCAGCTGAGCTTTGATCTACAAAGCCTCAAGAAGTTTGAGTTCAAATACGATATCATTGATTCATTTTCTTTTTGGGGAGAGCATACTATTTTGTCATATACATTATAACAGTACTGGTACTGTAAAACAAAGAAATATTTGGAGCTTTTTCCAAAGTCAGAAACTTTAGAATGTCATGACAAAGAACTTGACATACTTTTTCCTTGCATTGTTTATTAACAAAAGTTAAGAACAGAATTACAGAAAAATTAAATTAGTGGAAACAACCCTCCAAAGTTGCTCATTCGCATAATTTGGCTAGATACATGTGTGGTTTATTACCTCATAAAGGTGCCTATACCAACCATATAGCCCTACTTGATTGCCCTTTTGAGCCAGACAATGGTTGATTAGGTGATGAGTAAAAGGGAAATGATGTGTCATCTAAAATTAGTGGTGATGATTGCTTTAGCAGGGCTGTAGCCAACCTGGCCTCTGTAGGGGTCATCATTGTCCACTACTACTACTACTACCCCTTCACACCAGCATCATGTCATTCAGAACATCTTGGAATTTGAATGGATAAATATCGGTTTTTAAGCTATGTGTGCAGTAATATCAGACATAGATCAACAGAAGTAGGACACTAATCAGGTGCTACAATGATTTCTTTTAGTGGATGATCTGGTTATCTAAAGCTGATCTTGTTTGTTGTGGTGTGTGGACCATCAACTGGAGATTTTAGTATGCCATTCAGTTTTGTCATATTCCTGCTATTTGTGGAAAAGATTCCCCCTTTCATCTATAGAGTTATGAATTCAAATTCATCACTGTTACTCATGATCAGCAAGGCGATATATCCAAGGCCATGTTTTAGTTTCTTGTGAATTTGTTACAAGGTTTATTTCCCTTCTGAACCTGTGATATATCATGCTCAGCATAAGACTCTCAACCACAAACACATAATTTCTACTGTTTTGAACGGAATGAAAGTGATATTTGTTTTTATATGCTTAACTGAACAGGATCAGGATGCTGTAACTGCCATAAAGTTTTATAAACAAGTTCATTGCAGGAATCATTGTGAAAGACTGAATGTATTATACCAACATTATGGATATTAATATCAGTGATTATTCACAATTCATGTAATGCTGGATATAGATCTAGCATAACATAAACACAACTAGGAGAGTGAATTGACAGAGACAGAGATATATATATCTGTGATGGTGTGTAGAACGAAAGAAATGGAAAGGTTTGTACTATTCTGTGTTTTATATTTATGTGGGGTTGGGTTGGAGCAATTCAAATTTTTAGTCTCTTCAAATGTTTGATACTGCATAGAGTGGTGATATAAAAAAAAAAAAATTCTCATTATAGTGTATCATAAAATATTGGATGCATCTGGAAAAAGAAAATAAAATAAAATTTGAAACAAGATTTTGTTATTGATTTTTACTTTACTGATTTGAGCTGTAGTGATATATAAGTTGACAAAAAATATGAGGAAGTATACATTTCTATTATATTTGAAAAAAGTGCATTGTATTCATATGATCATAATTACTTTTTAGTAATACAATTTTAATTTAAATCAGTCAAATAACTATAACTCAAGTAAGGAATAACTCAGGAAAGTTTAACTTTTGTCATACAATAACTCAGGAATAGAAATAATCTAATGTCTTTAAAAAAAAACTCTTTCATTTAATTTTCTCTGTATTCATTTCAGGAGTTTGAAGGACGTACCAGTGTACAGGGTCAAAAAATGGGGTTTCTCCTTCGATGATCTCCTGAAGGATTCACTAGGGAGAGATCAACTCTCAAAGTTCCTGGCTAAGGAGTTCAGTGAAGAAAACTTGAGGTAAATCATAATCTATCTTTCACTTTCACTTCCAAATTGACTTTAGCTTCAGAGAATGTAATAAGCACACATTTCAAGGAATACATTCTACCAGGTACCAGGTATTACACCTGAGTTAAGAGAGAGACAAGATATGATACTTACACAATCCTCATATGTATTACAAAAAAAAAACCATCAGTTAAAAGGATAAATCACACTTCATGTCTCGTATGTTATAAACATAAATCAACACCAAAAGCATTTTAAAAAATATTTGAGAATGTCCACACCATAGTACAGTTTAATATAATTATCAAGCAAACTACTGTCTTTAATTTGATTTGTAACAAATGGAACATTACTTGAATTTGCCAACTTGTTTAAGTTTGAGGTGTACAAGTCAGTGTAAAAAAAAAAATCATTAATTGATGCTCCATACAATTATGGAAAAAAAACTTGCCCTATTGAGGGTTTGTCTAAAAGCTGTTCACAAGAGATGTTATTCTATTTGGTGTTGAAAAAAATTCCTGAAACCAAGAACTCCTAAAATTTCCAATTTTTAAAGCTTTTGCCAGAAATTACAACTGTATCCTATTCTTTATAATCATCCCAACTCCGTCTGAGGAGAAAAAAATGTGGTGTGAACTCTTCCATGGTGATTTTTATGTATTGTTTGTTTTCTACAATATATCCACAGCAAGGAACTCAAGAACTCTATAGCTCTCTGCTCTGCTAATGCAAATATTGTGGAAAGTAAATGAATGAATGAATGAATGAAAGAACTTTATTACCAAAAATTGATCACAATATAGTATATATTTGAAAAACAAATCTTTGGTAATAGGACACCACTAGATAGCAATACTGCTAGTAGGGCGTGGCGACCTTGAGACAAATATGTATAATACTCTTACATTTATAAATGGATTACATTACATGTAAAAAGATTCTATGACGTAAAATAGAGTAGCTAATATCTACACTAGACAGGTAAGGTGGTATTTACAATGGGTGTTGAATATACTCTTGTAATAAAAGATCTTTTGTAGCTGTACAGAATGAATGGAAAGAGCATTTTCTTCTGATATCTATCGGCAGACTATTCCATACTTCTGATCCTGCAAATGATATCGAATTTTTTCCATGCTCTGTTCTCACTCTAGGCAAGAGTAGCATCTTAGCATCTCTCTGCCTTGTACCATATTGGTTATCAAAAAACTTGCAATAATCGTATATTGAACGAGGCAATTGTCGGTTTTTCAACTTATACATAAATGTTGACACTAAAAATTTGTACAATTTGAAAATGTCCAATATACGTAATGAATGAAATAAGGGCGCGGAAGGTGATCCATATGTGCTAAAAGTAATTGCTCTTATTGCCATCTTTTGTATAACACGAACATTATTTATAGTTAATCATATCTATTTAATTTTTTTCAGGTTTTGGATTGCATGTCAAGACCTCAAAAAGATGACATTCAGCCAAGTACCAGCAAAAGTGCAGCAAATATACAGGTATGTAGTACACTAACACTTCACAGTTTAATATAGAAGAAAGTCTTCTTTGAAAAATTGACTCTTGACAAAAACTTATAGATTTAAGAAGTTTTAAACCATATTTCAGTCTGGTAGATATATATATATATCAACAAGAAAAAGGTGAAGTCTTTTGAAGTTTTGAATCTTAGTTTGAATTGTGGGTTCTGTTGGGCAATATTTTTGATATGTAGTTATCAAATTTAAAAAGAAAGGTTCATAGACATCAAAATTTCTGCAGGGAAAAAGATAGATTGCAGTGGCTACATCCAATAGATACACACACACCACACACATACATACAAATCATTTCTTTATTTATTGTCAACTGTTTTGCTAACCATATTCTCTCTTTTTGTGTACAGTGAATTCTTGTCAGACAGTTCACACAGTCCCATCAATGTGGATTCTAAGATCCTGGATACTACACGCAAGAACATGAAGAACCCGAACCGATACACCTTCGATGCCGCCCAGGAACATATATACACGCTAATGCGCAGCGATAGTTACCCCCGCTTTCTCAGGTCGGAACAGTACAAGGAGCTGCTTAACCCAAAGAAAAAGGTGGGTGCTAGGCAACCAAAACATGAAACAAAGACAGTAATGTGATATCATAAATGCTTCTAGCATTTTTTAGGAGATTTATTAATTTTCTTTTTAAGTGTAGACTGGCTGCCATTTCACAATTAATTAGCAAGTTCTCAATCATGACATTGACTCAAATTAGTTTGCTCAGCTTTTCTTTTCATGTAGTACACATACTTCAGATGCCTTCATTAATTTGCATTAGATTATTTTAGGAAGTGCAAGGCAACATATCTCACTTAACTTATTAAAATAATTTTTGTGCTAGCTTTGCAAACATATTTTTTCTTTTATTTTTCCATTTCAAGGTGTTTTATCATTTCTGTCAAATGTTGGGGATAGAAGAAGCAAAATGAACACTTATAGATAGATCTGTTGTTGTAATATATTTGCAGGAAAAAAAATCAATGAATCTTTTCTCCTTTTCATGCCAAATGGTGTATTTAAACAGAATTATCTCTATTGAGACTTTTGTATTCAAATTTAGATAAAAAATAACCGAATTATGCTTTTTCAAGACTGCTGCCTTCCCTTTTTTTCACAAAATAAAAAAGGAAAGGAATCACACTTCTAATAGGTTGTATGATTCATTAAATAAAACTTTCTCAAACTTATCTGAGTGGAGAACTCAAAGCTGAACAAGTTTCCCATGCCATGATTGTTCAAAAAAAAAGAAGGGAGGAAATTACACTCTTTCATAACTTGAAATTGGTGAGTTGTCCAATATTGCATGTAAATGATTATTTTTATAATAAATCTACATGTTGGTTGGTATATCAGTAAAGCATCACACATAAGTCTATTCAGGTTAAATGAGAAGGATAACAAAAGATGGGATTTAAGGATTTCTTTTATAAACTTCAAAGTTGATGTCAGAAAGAATTGTTTGAGATGTGAACAATAGTTTATTTAACATTAAAAGCATTACAACATGAATTCTGAAAAAATGCCCACCATTGCCTAGAATGATAATATATTTGAACATAAGAAGTTGAAAATGTTGAGGACTGTTTCCTATTATAATTTTTTATCAGTAGGGGATGTAGTAATAATAGTAACTTTAAAAGATAGCTTACTGAATTGATAACAGTTTGATTTGATTCAGTTAACTATAGTTAAAATTCTACAGAAATTAATGGAGAAATCACAAATAGGAGCACACCTTTAAAAAATGTATTGTTTTGTGTTATTGATACTAACAACTATCCTTGCTTTTACTTGAGGCTCAAAGGTAAACAAAAATGAGAGAACAGGTGTCAATTCTTGTCCTTGTTTCATTGATGTCTCGAACTGGCACACATGGACAGCTTACTTCATATTGGATCAAAAGCCATAATATGAAGTCATATCTGTTTTCAGTCTTGGAGCCATATATTATCATTAGATAATTTTTAGCTGAATATAGTCAACTCTGATAAAATCGTTTTGAAGTAGGTTACAATTTTCATACCCTATAAAATTCTACTTTATTATTTAGCATTTTTCATTTAAATGACAGTAGGAACTAACTTATTTTTGAAAAATATCCTTTAAATTATTTTACAAGAAAGAATGTTCTTGTGTATTACATGAACTTTACAATGAAAATTATTGAAAAATTATTGAAGACCAAAGTGTAGTACATGTAGATGAAGTAGCAATGCAGTTTGTTTTGTTACTCCTGTGGGTGAAAGCAAGGAATAGTTTTCTCTAAGTTTTATGTTGTATGCACCATACATTGTTTGGCCTCTGTATAATTTGAATGAAAAAACAAAGATTGCCACTGGTTTGCTGTGTTTCTTTCTCTGCACTGATTTCATTCATAGATTTATAACAAATATTCACGCGTGTGTTTCTCACTCACGAATGCAATTATCATTTCACTCTCAACTCTCTTTGAAGTTTTTCAAACACACCATTTCCAAGTGTTTGCTTTATGTCCATCTTATAATCATTTTGTTTTCAGAATCTCTTTTCACTGTCATATTGTACACTTTTCTGTAAGGTTACATATCTTTTATCTACATGTATGTATGTATATACTGTATCTATAATATTCTTGTTGCTTGTAAACTAGAATATTACATTTGATTAAAATTGTTCCTTTCTTTAACCCCTATACATTCTTATAAATAAGAATTTATATGTCCTCATGTACTATAGGGAACATCACTGATGTTTTTGGAAAAATCAGTAGTTTCCCACCAGAGAGTTGATATGGGCAGCATTTAAGCATATAAATGGTGACTTGGTGATTCTGTGGTTTTAGGTATAAAAGTAGACATTTAAAAAAACATATAGAGGATAAAAGTACATCTTTTGGTTTAGTAGTTGTATTTGAATATAAATCAAGTATATCTAATTATCATTATTTAATTCATTCTGGTAAAAAACCAGTGAGACATACTTTTCACAAAGCAGCAATTCTATTTTCAAAAAAACTTAGTTTCTGGAGGGTTGTTGTGAGTCACTGTGAAAGATTGTAATATTTTCATAAGGAAATGTATGCATTTGATTTAGGGAGGTACTTGCTTCTTTATATTAAATGAGTCATAAAATTGAATGAAAAGAAATATCCTGGATTTCTATGCTGTTTTTTAAAATGAACTTTTCAAATAGTTAGGTTCTGTTTAGGTCAGATAAGGGTGTATATAACATTTATAGAAAATGGCAGTATATTATTGGTAAATACTTTGGATTATCAATATGATAGCTAATTTGCATCGTTTTTGACTACTGCCTGTAACAGCTTAACTCTGGAAAGGGAAATGGAAAGTAAAAAGGCGATTTCCAGCCTCTTTTCATTCTTTATGTTGTATCTCACCCATGTCACTTTTTACTTGTTCTCTTTCCTTTCTAATTTACCCACCCATAAATGACTCCTTCCTTCTACACACATACACACACACCCATCCATGATTACTACAACATGACAAAATTCTGCTTTTGCATGTACCATCTTTGGAATGTCTTGTGAATGTTAAACTGGGAATGGACATGCTGCTTTTGATAATACATTCATTCTGATAATTGTGGGCATCATCTCTATTGAATGTCCATCAATGCATTACTAATGTATAACAACCTCCCATCCACTTGCATATATCCATTGCATGCATCTTATTGTTTTCTTCTTTCTGCTTTTTGAGTATTTCTTAAATTATTATTGAAATACTTATTGATATCTCATCATATTAAGAATCTTTTGTGTTTCTTATATGTTTTTTATATAATTTTTCATGTTATCAATTCTTCTCTCCTTATTCTTTTGTATTTGTCATTCTCAATCCTGTTCATGGTGTGTAATTCTTGCAATCTCTACATGTCTTTCTTGCCAATCTGTAATGTTTATCTCATGTAATATTTCATAATTTTCTACCTGTATGCTCATCTCTAAACTCTCTATCTGTTCATCCTTTATACCATTTATTTTACACTGCATGATAATATACTATCACCACTTCATGGTGATGGTCATACTGGACACAATTTCTTTCTCACTGCTTAATAATGCCCCCCCCCCCCTCTCTCTTTCACTCTCTTTTATATATTCTTGACACGCCATCACTAAAAAAATTGCTTGCATATCATCTCACCTTGCATCTTGTAACATTTGAAATGATCTCATTATTACCTTGTCCACTCTCTTTCACTGTCTCAACAATACTTTATTCTTCTTCTCAAAAACACTATTTCCTCTCTATGTCTGATGATATTCTTGCTTGCATGTTGGTATGAAATCATCTTTATGATGCTTCTCCTCCCTTCATTCCTTTCCTGCATGAGTTGCCTGCTATCATCTCCCCCCCCCCCCCTCTCTCTCTCTCTCTCTCTACCCCTCTCTTCCATGACTGCAATTAATACCTTTTATCCTTCCCACTGTTAATCTTCAACCCTCTTCCAATCCACAAAAAAAAAAATCCACTCAAAATTTGCCCTAGCCCTACTTCTTAACACACTATCTACAATTCAACTGTTGTTGAAATTTATAAATCACTATAATATTCCCTTTTCAAAATGCAACATTCAACTTCAAATATTATTCTCCGCAATCACATTGCTTTAACAACTTCTGTCTAAAAACACACCACCTCATGCACCTGTTTTACCACCACTACCATCACCACTACCACTACCACCACCACTTCTGCCTCAAACACCCATCCACTCTTACCATCTTTTGCCGTGTGTGTTTCCGGCACAGTGCCTCAGCAACTGGGAGAAGGTAATTCATCTATTTTCGGAGTCCCCTTTTTAACACTTTCAAGAGACAGTTGCTTTTTCTTATTTTGATGATGATTTTCATCTTTTCACCTAGCTGTTTACTTTGTCTTCATTTCATTCACATTTCACTATATTTCAGTGTTTCTTAAATCTCTCTTTACTTGGCTTCATTGTGTACATTGTGCTATATTCATCTAGTATGCTGAATATAGATTTGTGTCCTTCTCTCATTCATGACACATTTATTCCAATCTTCATTCAGTTTCAGCTGCATTTCTCTTGTGTTTTAAAATGTCAACTGCGTTTACGATTCATCTTCTTTTTTATGACTTCTTGGAAAATTCTGTCAAAACCCCCAATTATCTTTGCTGTTTTTTCCTGCCTTTTCATCCATAATACAATTTCTTGGAGGATATATATTTTCTTTAAATAGATTTTTACGTGGAAGATCAAAGACCAATAACAGGAAATTTCTCTGAAAGTATTTTTTAACTTCATAGTTTATTGACTCAAAATCATCAAACTATGGAAAGTTAACAAACACATGAAATTATGTAACCACAAAAAGGGTCACTGAAGAAAAGGTTGGATATTGAAAGTTTTGCCTGTTACATATCATTAATGGAGAGATGCTTGCCTGCATTCTATATATCTTGCACATTGGTATCAGTAGCTTACACCATTCTCCTAGCATTGTAGCAATCTATTCAGCTTTCCAACTACAGTCATTTGTCAAATAATGTCAGACATCTCAATTTGTAGAATAACATTGTCTTCTCATGCCTAACATGTTTCATTTTTAGCATTCCATATACTTGAAATATTGTGGCAGTAGATGTATACCTTCAAGCATGTTCCATCCAAATAGGTGCTCATTTTCTATTCCTTAAAGGAGCCAATTCAATATTTAGTGTCTACTTGTAGTTTAGATACTGCTTAGAGAGGTTGAGCTCAAATCATAATAATAATAATAATAATAATAATAATAATAATAATAAAAACTGTTTCTTATATAGCACCTTTCCAGTTACATTGTAACCAACCAAAGCGCTTAAAGCATTATTACCCCTGTCACTGGATTCAATTGCAAGAGTGTTTCAAGATATAAACCTTGGAAGAAAGATCACACTACAAACTGCTTTTAATTCATTACAGGATTACATTGCTGAAAACCTTGAGCATATATCCATATTTTCTTAAAGCATTTAGTTAACTTTGCAATTTGTTAGAAAGAAAAATAAAACTGCAATGTTTGGTCTATCATAATATCCTTGTTAAATGCAATGATATGAAATATTGCTATCATGCATATATAATCCTTCCAAAGAAAAGTCTATTTCAAAACATGATATTAATGTATGGTCTGAGTATCTTTGCAATTAAATTTGCTTTTCCATGGGCTTCTGTTAGGACAAGACCAGTCAATGGAATTCCTTGCTTCCTCTTTTTCCTCTGCCATGAAAAAACATCGAAGAAGCTAAAATAGCCATGGCATGCTGTATCACTCAGAAAACTGATTTCTTTTGTCTTCTGTTATTCATTATCTGTATCATCTCTGCATCTACTAACCATGTTATCATTTAGCTAGTATTCTTGTTCCATGTGTTCTTGTGTCATGTATGAGGGCAGTCACCTAATACACACAGAGTAGTTAAGTATATTGGGTGTAGTGATTTGTTCCAGCTCTTAGAGTATTACTTACATTAGATTTTTAATCAGATTTTGTTAACCTTAAGTTCATTTTTTATTAACACAATGTGTACAATGGTGTAAGTATAACACTTCAGCTCATTTTCCCATCTGGTATTCAGATACAGGTTTACAATGCTGTTTATACATGACAATAATTTCTTGGGATCTTCCTTGTTTTCTGGAAATGAAAGTATTTTGGATTATGTTTTTCCCTGAAATTGATGGTTCAGAAGTGCTCTTTGTTCAGTTAAAATCATTGAATTATTTTTCTTACATCATAAAAAGAAAAGAAAGACCTTACCTGCACTTCCACTTATAAATATGAATAAATTTGTAATCAGTATATTAAACTAGATAAGGAGAAAAGGGATGGGGACAAAACATTCCAAAGGTATTTTTATTGTAGCTCCTCAAACATTAGAATTGTTATATATTGGAAACAATTGTCTTCAAGAATAAGCCTGAGCATTATCCAAATACGTGATTAAGATAATTATGTTTGCCTTTAAAAAAAAATAATTTATGCTCAATTGTGACCAAGGATGATGAAAATAATGATAATTCATGAAGCGTCAGTCATCAGTCATCAAGTGAAAAAACACACAACTAAGATAACTAAAGCTTGATGATCATCATTATCACATGTTCAAAAAGAAAATACATCATCACACTCTGTGGTCTGGGCTTTTATATTCCTCCCATTTATTCATGGTTTAAGTTGAGAATCAATTATTATTTGAAAATCATCCTGTCATTTCTATTATCATTCATTCATTCATAATTAGTAATATTTATTAGACATTCATCAAGAGAAGTTAAAAGACTACAGGTTTTGATTGATTTCTAAAAGTTTATTAATTGGACTCGGGTTTATTGCACTAGGTGCCTCTTGATTTTATCTTCTGCAGATTAAAATATGTTTGAAATTAATTCTTTTTATAAACATTTATTTATTTTTGTCTACGTTACTGGAAGATAATAAAAAGAAAGTTTGTCATTTCTCTTTGTAAATGATATCTATGGTCGTGAGATTTGATGAGTTATGCAACATACAAACAATTGGTTCTCTTGAAATCCTTGATAATCAGGAAGAGGAATAAAAATCGGGAAATGAAAGAAACAAGTTCTTCACAATTTCAAATCATAGGGTCTTCAAGTTTACAGCATAAATTTGATTTCTGGAGACAATGTTTTAATCATGGTTCACATTTTGATTGTTTATCTTAATTCAAATTACAGTGCTCCATCATGTCTAACTTCATTCATGAACCCATTTTTTAAATTCCCTGATGAAAAGATATGCATTTCTATGTCCATATATATCAGATACACTATTCAATTTTGGGCAGTTCTTTTAAGCTGTTCTTTTTAGGTCAAGCATTATTTTGCTGACTGACTTTTCTGTTTTGTTGTTGACATTTATTGTTATTTTCAATATTTTTTGTATATCCAAATCAAATTCGAATTTTCATACTTCATAGTAAATATCTCATTCTTCCTTACTTTCTTTGTCACACCTTTCTTTTGTTTGCTTTTATCATTTTATATACATTGTGGAAAACAATGCACATATAACCCTGTGATTCTAAATGGGGGCTTGATATAAAAAAAAAAGTGTCATCTTAAACTATCTGATACCATCTTTCTATCAATGAATACACACCATATGCCATTAACAGAGTGTAGTCAGTGGGTGTTGCATCAAATAAAGAACATTGTACTGGGTTATCCGACATCTTATCTTACAAGTCATCTCTAAGAATTCTTTTTTTCAATTTCTTTCACTCTTCATGCAAATCTTTCATTTTTATACGTTGTTGAGTACTATGTAATCTTCATCTGTTTCATTTATATGTTTCTTTTTTTCCTTCATTTTTTATGCATTTGTTTTACTCATCTCAGACCAAGTCTCTGATCCCTAAATTGCCCAGTCTGGCAACCAAGGCCGAAGTCTTGGATAAATGATGCCGCTTGCCGACGCTTCACCTCAACACTAATCATGGTACTAAAACTTTCTTTTTCTAAAAGGAAAAATGAAAGAAACAACCTCACTCATGTAACAAGCATTCCCCTAAAAGGCCTTTACACATCAAATTTGAAACAATTTACCCGTGTGAAATGTGCATGTGGGAACTTTACATTTTGTCAGGCTTGAATTCTCTTTACAATCCAGGCCAGAGTTTTCTCTCACCTTCAAATGTCTGAACTCCAATCTACTAACTTTTATGATATCACAGCTTTCATAAGATTCTGACAACTTTCTGTACATTTCTTCTAAGACAAATATTGTCCTGGCAAACATTTGCATGATGAATATTTAGAAAATATAAACAAAGATTTGCACATCTTTACAAAAATATGAAATTTGGGGAAAAGGGGTATTTTTTGCAACTTCTGTCAATGTAAATAAGCATGTATTTGTAGATGCTTATCATCAAGGTCTGTATTTTTCTCTAAATATATACTCCAAGCATAACTTCATTTGATATTAAATAGATGTTTTAACCCACATCATTTGAACCATCAACAAAGTTTACAAATTATTTTAGTGTATACTACTAATAAAAGGTGAACCCACATTCCCAATTTTTCATGTGCAAAGGCCTAAATGTGTACATTTATATTGGTTCAATAAAAAGATAGACATAATAAATAAAGAATACTCACCCCATGATCTTCAGTACTTATGTGGTGGATTATTTTAATAATATGTTTATTAGTGATTTAAGTGCAGATCATTTTCATATTGAATTAAGTGTTAACATCATTTGTACAAATCTAGCAGTGCACTAACTGTGTTAGATTTTACAAAACTTCTTTTTTGTTTCAGGCAAAATACATAAAATGTATCTCAGTCCTTAATTGATGATGAATAGGGAAAAAAATTGCTAAATAAAATCCCATTTTATTTTTGTGGCTTTCATGTCGTGTACCAGATCAAACACATTAGTATTTCCTAATTACTAGCTTGTCTTAGCCACTTGACATTTTCAGGAAATGGTCTGCACTTTCTAACTTTATAGTCTTTATCTCATCTATAATTGTTATGTGTTGTATGTCTGTTTATGTTCTGTGTGTAAAGTATTGTGAACTCGTAGCCCAAGTTGCGTAACATTATGTATCTCTATGTTGCCGCTATCATACCCTATATCCTTACATGCATGTGCACTAATATATCTCTATGAGAGGTGCATGGGTTAATTACCTGGCTGTGATTGTGCATCCCTCTTTCAGTGCTTGTTTGTACTGCCTAATACTGGTTTCAGCTGGTTTAAACTAGTATTAGCTTGTTTGTAAGGTGTGATGGGTAAGACCAGCACTACACCATGTACCGGTATCATCCAAGATACACTGGGAGATTTACCATCTTCCCTCCATACTTTGGCTAGTGACTAGCATGGCAGAACTACATGCTCTCTTATTAAATCTCTTTTATGATGCATATTCTAGAGAACCGTACAATTAATAAGAATAGTCAAAACCATCTTACAATTTAAACTAGATGTTTATCTGATTGTTAAAGCTAGTCTTGAGTTCTGGTTATGCAATTGAATTTAGAGAGAAACTGGCTTAACCCTTTGGATACTAAGCACAAGATAACTCAGGCAGGAGTCTTCATGAATTCTTTGCCTTACCAAAAATCAAAGCGTATCCAATAGGTTAAAGGTATTCTCATGCTGTTTATCATGCTGTAAATGGGTTGTTTACATCAGTAAAATGAAGACAGAGTGACAAAAAAACCCAGTGGAAATCACAATCACTGAAAAGCACTACTTACATTGCATGCACATATGAGGACATGTGTTATGCTTGTGGTTAGGACTACTCAGTCGTTCTGTGCTCATTATGCAGCTGAAGGATTTCTTCCAAAATCCTTTGGCAAATTATCACTTATTTGTGATGTTGAACATTCAGTTTCAGTTTCATTTGTGTGAATTTATGTTTTGTGATTATCAGAACTCAGGATTACCTTCAGTATATGTGCACACTGCACAAATCATGAGGAAATAAGACAAAAACATGGCTAACTTATACAGGCATGATAAGTGTTCCTTTTTATGATTTTATTATCAATGTGACACCCCCTGCTACATAATACATGTAAAGTGTAGATTTTTGAAATATCTTATTTGTGCCTTATATTTATAATATTATATTATGTGTAAAGTTACTGCTGTTCATGTAGTATTGTACAATGGAAATAAGAACAGTGAAATCTGTGACCATGCATTCTTGTTCACTGTTAATGAAAGCATTGAATATATAGTCATAGTAATACTCCATCAATATAATCAGGGGCACTGCCATGGCTTTAGAAGGTGTGGGGGTGTGAAGCCCCTCCCTCCCTCCATTAGAAAACTTGTGTGGGTGAAATAGGAATAGCTGTTGGTAAATAAAAAATCAAACAACCATACATTCTCTGTGCTTGTCAGGAATTTTTGTCAGACCATCCCCCCCCCCCCCCCCTTCACATCCCCCTGATTATGAAATGAAGCACTCTGTATTTCAGTACATTTCTCCTTGAATGAAGGAGGAAAAAATGATGGTAAAAGTGTAAGGTATCCTATATTACCTTAGAACTTGTAAGTTATTCAATAAAGTTAAAGAAAAACTGTAGCTAATAAATTTATTGTTTACTTGTTAAAATGATAAATTTCATGGTAGCTTGTTGGTGCCCCAGTTCTATGAATGTTTTCTTTAATACACAAACTGTAAAGTTGGCTTTCTTCATCTAGGTCTACCAACCCTGAAAGCTTGCTTCTGCTTGCTTCTGTTTGAAATAATTTTCACACACACACAAACTATAAAAGGACACTTGTCCAAATTAGCTACAATATGTCACATTGATCTACCTTGGCTAATAGATGTATGTTGGAAAATATTCCCAGTCCCATTTGGTGATCTGGCTTCGATCAAGAAAGTTGTGTAAAACATTTCAAGATATACAAAATATATGAGAAACAAAATTAATATTTTATTGCTAAAAGTGAGATAAATTTTTAATTTATTGTCATGCTGTAAGCCTATTTCATATATCAAACCCTGTGAATAACCCACTGAAAATGGATTAAGCAAATCATTGATTAGCTGGTGTTATGTTTGGAAAATACCCTAATCTATAAAACATACAACCAGAATTTAGCATAATTACTGTTACTCAGTAGGTGTCTCAAACTGCTAAAGATGCAAGCTACCTGGACTACTTTCAGTACTTGTGCTGGTTATTTTATACCACACATATTTAATGGTGCTGCATGATATAAAGTGACATGAATTATGTGTTAATATAGCTAATATAGAGTAATTTTCTAGCTACTTTAATTCAACCTTAATGATGGATAAGAAAGACTCAAGTTTATATATTTTGTTACCCCCCCCCCCCTCCCTTTGCTATGCTGTTTGTACATGTACATGTATATAGTGTTATGCCCCTGGTGTTACACAAGTCCATATGGTTTGTAAAAGTTTGTTAGTTTTCTTGTGAAAGTGACTTGAATATTGGATATTTTGTACATTCCTTGTGTCTTTGTGACTGGCATGAGTGTACATCTCATTGAAAAAAAAAATCATTTTATGAGTAATTGATGTGAATTTTTTTGCTCCATTTGACTGTTATGTTGTATGAAAAAAATTAGCTGGTGAAGTAATTTTAATAGCCAGGCATAATAGAAATTAATGGTCTGTTCTTGGAAGGGGGTGAGATGCAGGCAAGATTATACAGAATCAATAAAACCACACTGATCTTTCTCCTTTGGCATTTTATTTGCATCACTTTTAAAGATCCTTCATTCTTTATTGGCACTCACACCTGACCTTAACAAAAGTACTCAATTCTATTTTTTTCAAACACAATTGTTTCTGTTATAGGAATCTATTTATTTCTGCCATTTTAGGCAAACTTTTAGCAAATGGTTCACTGAATTCAAAACTTTTGCAACCAATAAGGCTTTTTAGTATCAGTCCATTGACTTTCAAAAATTATGAAAAAATAAAGATGGTTTTCCCAAAAAGTACTATGAAAAAAAAAATCATATTTACCTGCACCCATCCTTTTTCATCAGGATATGTAAACACAAAAATGAAACCTTTTAAGACTAAAAACAGGCCTAAAAATAATTCCCTGAAGAGTATAAAGAAAGTTGTACTTTAAAACTTTCTTTTTTTTTTATTGATGTGCATACTGGTAATGAATCATTAATGTGATGAATTAGTTGAAAGGATCAAATTGCACCCTAAAAGTTTTGAAAGCTTTGATCATGCCTTTACCATGCTCTTACCATGCCTTTACCATGCTTTACCACCCTTCATCTCATATGCCTGTTTGTTCTTGATTGTGTTGTTTTTTTTTTATCTCCTCTCGTTTTCAGCACCCTAACAAGTTAATGCAGCATCTTACGA
The DNA here is from genome assembly GCA_025618425.1 of Heliocidaris tuberculata. Lineage (NCBI taxonomy): Eukaryota > Metazoa > Echinodermata > Echinoidea > Camarodonta > Echinometridae > Heliocidaris > Heliocidaris tuberculata. The sequence goes on along the minus strand of CM046834.1, from coordinate 45,829,072 downwards.
ACCTACACATAGTCTAACCAAGCCTGTCCGAGCATCTTACGAACCTACCACATAGTCTAACCAAGCCTGAGCTGGATAAGGCTCTATTCCTTGGATCCTGGCTCTTATAGAGCAATGTGACTACTGCATGTGGCATTGTGGATGATGATGATGATGATGAAAATCAAAATACCATCAAAATCTTAATGAGAGGACCCTCCCATCCAACAATCACATACACCCTTAGAATGGTGGTTATGCTAGTCACCTAACATCAAACACCTTGCAAGCATCGACTACCCGACCATACTCCAGGACATACCTGAGTGGCTTTTTAACCAGCACTGCTTCTTGAGAAACAAAACTACTTCTAAAACTGACATGTAAAGGCGTGCAATGACATGCTAGGCATTAATAATGACAAATTAACAGCTCGCAAGAGACTTCAGAGACACGATATTGTGTCTCTCTGTTTCATTAATGTGTGTGTTCTTCATTGGACCATCTTCTACAAAGGAGAAGAGACAAAGATACTCTTGCACGGATTTTTGCATATTCTCTGGTCCTTCAATTTTTTTTAAAGACTTTTATATGAGATTGAAGTAGAGTATGAATTGTTTCTTTCCCTTTTGCCAATCAGAAGCTGAGATTCTTCTCCCGTAACCCTTGCCTATTTAATCTTTCTTCTTGCTTCTCTCCTCTTTGGATACGCTCATTTGAATTAGATGGGTGTTAACTCGCGATGGCAACGAGCAGCGCTGCTTGTTCGCTCCCACCTTCATACGAGGGCACCGGTGGCTTCAAACGAGGAAACAATGAGCCCTGCACGCAAAGTTCAAACCTTGTGATCATGTGATGTAGGCACACAACACCAAGCATTAGTAAGGAAGTCATATCCTAACGTGTTGTTATTTTCATTGGAACACCAAAGGTTTGATGGCAGCGATCGTGAGTGGTACGTTTTTATTATAGCAAGATGTGATAGCTGTAGTATGCATCAACAGAGAAGTCTTTGTGTGTGAAGAAATGAAAGACTAGTCTACGAAGGCAGGAATATTTCTCTGTGATGGATTCAAAGTTCAGCACATGCCATGTATCATAAACAAGGATCCTTTCTGAACTCACGACACATCTAATTACTTCAATGGAAATATCACGCAATTATCAAAAAAAAAAAAACTACAGTAATGCTGAGATCGTAGGTTTCACGTAAATGTCTCTAATTATATTGTGTTAATAAGTTCTCCAATATTCAGTAATTAATTAAACAAACTGTGCCCACAGAATTACATATCGCGTTTCATATGATCTTAAAATTCTTAAGACATTCAAGTACAAGATTTACAAACCAGTGTTTGCACGAATCATGTATTAGAAGACATTTACCCAAGTCACGGATGTCTCTCTCTTCTTGCATGAATGATCATATGTCTGTTAGCTCAGTACCCATAATGACCAAACTATAGATGAATGTCATCTAAATAAGATTTATTGGGAAGATGGCAAGTATATACAAGGTATCATCATTTTAATTAAGTTGCCACTCTCATACTATTGTATTGCTTTGTGAAATGAATAAATGAAATATTTGGCAGTGGCCAGCTTTTAAATTTGAAAATTGATGCTAATATATTAATGACAATCTAGTCCCCAAATCAAAGTGAATCGTTATTTGGGACATTTATCACTCAATGAACTTAGTCTAGTGGAGTTACAAATTATTTGTTTCATGTATTCCTTGGTTGTTTTCCTTTTATTTCATTCCAATGGGTTTTATTAATTTGCTGTAATAAAACATCTCTTTATGATTTTTAGTGTCATAAGAATTGTAGATCCAATTTTACATTCTATCTTTTAAAAAAAAATGTTTATTGCAATATTGGGTATAACTATAAGTTTTAAGAACTGCTGGCTGGTTCATGTTAACAATGTTTTGATTATTATTGGTGGTATTATTGTTGGACACATTCAAACAAAGCAGATTTTCATCTATCTGTAAATTTTTGAAAGCATATCAAGTAACCTGATCTTGATATCCCTTTGTAATGGATTTAAATTTGTCAGATAAAACCATTAAATAGAATTGATACTGAATTTCCCACATCTTCCAAATGAAACCAACTAGTTATCATTTTTGGTCTTATTTGTCAAAATAAATTGGGTTCTGAATAGTCTCAGGACCTGTGAAATTTATTCCCATCCTTTCATGTTTCTTGCCATGAACTTAAAACAGTAAACAGATGTGCAATTAGTCTACATTTACCAAACTTTGAGGTTTGTACTTATGACTCTAATAAACTGTTATGAAGCTGCAGCCCTGTGGGATTCAATACCTCATTTTATTTGATGTGATAAAGGCTACAGTCTAACAGTCTATCCTATTGGCTCTGCAAACATGAAATGAGGTCACATGCTAACTACTGGAAACAGCTGCACATAATAACTGCATATGGTTCTTAAAGGTACTACTTTCCTTTTGAAAATACATAATGACAGATCAGTGCTATAGACAACCAGATAAAAAATATAGCCTAATAACTCCCCAAATGTTTTTTCTTTTTAAGACAATCATGGTAACTTTTGTCCATTTTACTTGCCGAGTTGCCAAATGAATGGGAAAAAGGGAGCCAAACTTCTCTCTTAAAACCCTAGATAATAATCACTTGCTTGTAATATATCATTGTCCGTATAAAATAGATCTATTTACAATGACACAATTTCAAAATGTTAAATGGTACTGTTAAATATTTTGGGTGATTTTAAAATTAGTTGATTTGATTTGATTAGTCATGGTGTAAAATGATTGAATGGAAAAGGAAATTGTTTTATAGTATATGCCAGATGAACATTTATATCATGTTTTATTCATAATCATACTGTGGTTGAACTAAGCTATAATTTCTATACCAATTGAAAATATGTGAAAACAAGTTTGCCAACAAATGAACCCCTTTCATCATAATTACAAATATAGTGCAAAACGTATGCATTTTACAATGAATATTAATGATTTAATAAAACTCATATGGAAATGATGGTGACGAGTGAGTTTTTAGTGCATTTCTATAAAGCGGAGGGGTGTGTTAATTTTATTCATTTAACAGAAAATGAGTGTTTTTGTATAGCTTCCTGAAGCCTTATCCAGACGTGACGCAGGAAACTGCCTTAAAAAAAATGTTGAGACAAAATAAAAAACATTCTATGTGTGAATGATTGGCAAGTGGAGGTGGAAAAAAGGGTAGCTGCATGCAACAAAGATCCCTTGATATATTCATCTGTTTGTTATAAGATATAAAACACATCACACTTATGTCATTTTATTTTGACATGCCAGTTGTTTTTGAAAGGCAGTTTTACTACTTCTTATGTGAAGGAGGCTTTAAGTAAAGAACTCAGTAGTCAACAGGTTCAGTGAGCTACTAATGGGATTATTTCTATAAGGTTACAAGAGCAATTCTTAAGCCAGCCTTGTGTATCTTTTGAACAGTCACTGCTGTAACATTTATGTTGGTTTAAGTATCAAATGCAGCCAGTATTTTGCTCTTCAGGTGTAATAGCAGAACTATTAAACAGCAAATTGGGGGGGGGGGGGGTATAATTCATCACTGAACTTGTATAGCTTATAGAGCTCCTCCAAAGTTGTTTGGCACTGTGTACAACCACAGGGTATAAAACAGGTATTACTAAATGAATTGCACCAGAAATTTGGGTAATATTTGCACATTTTACATAAGCTCATTACAAGATTATCCTTGTCTTAATTATCTGTTTTGGGATAGTATTTGTATTTGAAGCTAATCTCGAATTCTGTTGATGAAAGTGGCATAATTTTCAAAAGAAACTGGTCTAAAGTAATCATGAATTGTTTATCATATAGTGGATCAGTTCTTTAGAGCAGCAAAATGTAGAGAAACTAAGAAAACTGTTTGCTGGAAATCAAGATTCACTGTAACCCCAAATTTTCTAATGTTCAACACAGTCAGGATGACTAGCTTGATTTTCTTACTTTTCTTATTTTTCTTAGCTCACTACTAAGCTAATATACATTTGCTACCAAAGTCATTTGGCAGATATCATTTAGTTGCAGACTTGAATATGCAGTGAAAATTTGGTTTGAATCATTGAAATTTGTATTTCTGTCATTACCAGAACTCCAGATTAGGTTAAAATTTCAGGAAGTTCTTTTCATTCTTTTTTACTGTTTCGGGTAAAGAGTTGGTGGTGCCTACCATTAGATATAAATATCATTGAAAGGTAATGTATCACAAACTTGCTTATTTATTAACAGATGTGTGCTACACAGTGGTTTAAACTGAGGTTGATTTTATCACATACAAAAGTGGAAGCATTAGGGCCTAACAGGGTTTGAATATGTTCCTCCTCTAATGATGGCATGAGAGTTCTGAGGTTTTCTTTATCTTTTTTTATATATAGAATGTCTGTATTATGAGAGCCACATCTTATTTGAAGAGTACTTTAATTTCAGTTTTTGACCTCCTTAGCAATCATATTGCATGTAGTGATTTATAGAGGTTTGAAATCAATTCAGCATCTTGAATATTCATGAAATCATCAAATGATGATGGCAGAGCAGTATGCTACTAGACTGGTTCTTCTTATACTCTCATTCTAATTTTATTTCTTAAAATCCATTTTTAAACCTTGATTTCAATACCATATTAGCATCACCTTTTGGAAGTATACTGTCATGAAAGTGAAGCAGTTAACTTCAAAACCTTGGTCTAAAAATGACATATTTTGGGAGACATTATTATACTATTGTTTGTTGCAATATGGAGTGAGAATCTCATCTTGAATTTCATGGCCGTTTTTGCGAAAACCTTACAAATTATATGCTGTGAGATAAAAGTTGGAGGGTTAGTAGGTATCTTGAAAGTAATGATTGTTTGGCACCATCAAGATTGATGTAATATTGGTAATAAATGATAATGTAAATACATTTGGCTCAAACAAGAGTGCTTACAAAGACACAAATATTCCATATGAAGTACTTCATTTACAATTTTTAAGTTGACGTTATGCAGTAGTCAAATATCTGGTATACCTTTTAAATTTGAATTCCTTTCTTGAAATTTGTTATCTCCATTCCGTCATTGTCTTTATACGCCTTGTAGTATGAGTGTCATCTAGTGTGGCTTACTTTTGTTGATGACGATAGTAACAGGGAAACTAAGATATCTTGTACTGTGTAGCATCTGATTGATTTCTTTCTTTTAAAAAAAGAATTGTGATTATATTGATAGCAAGGTGTAGATTTCTTTCATATTTGAATTTTACAATTGCATTCTAACCAAAGCTATGGAGATCTTGTTCATCATTTACATTTATAGCTATACATGATTATAATGCATACAAGAAAATACTTGTGATTTATATTGCAAAGAAATACTATTGAGATAGGATGGGGATTTTAATATAGGGTCAGGTGGATTGGTTAGACATTTGTTTATATATCTACATAAAACTGAGAGGATTTAATGAGACAAATATTGAATGGTTTGTATGAAATAAATATTCAAAAAGCATTGTTATTTACACTGTATATATTAGGTTATGTGTTCCAACCAAAATTTGCACACAGCAAGATGCTTTTTAGTATAATATGAAACAAAAATGCTGTGCATTGTTGGAAATCTATGTAATCGTACTTCTAAGGTTGTTTTAAAGATCAGAATACAAGATGCTGAAATGCTCTGGTTTTCAAAAAATCAGGTCATTTTCTTCTTTCTTTTTAATTCATCTTTTCTTTTTTAAAGACATGCAAAGGATGAAGTGTACATCCGTGTGTCTTTTGTAGATTTACAGGAAATACAAAGTACGGACTATAAGAAATGGATGTGATGCACACGTATGGTATCCGCACATTTACAGGTTTCTTGACATAATGTACATAATCATCTCAGACTAATTTTCTATTATCTGCCCTAGGAGATTTAGTTTGCACTTGTGCAATAAAACGGCTTTATTTCCTACCTCTGGAACCTCTGATTTGCCCATTTATTACACTATCTTGGTCTGTTTCAGTTTTGGATCTAGTTTGTGGCGTGTGTGTTTATGTATGTGAACAAACATTGAAGTATTCATGTCGTGCAAAATTACAAAATTGCTTTCACTGCATCACCAACAAACTATGAATTCATAGATATTTATAGAGCAGTTCATCATAGTGCTGTTGGACTTTTTTATTAGCATGAAAATATCTTGAATTGCACAAAAAACGGAAACTTCAAAAAGTTTCATAGAATTCTCTATCCAACAAATATTCTCAATACAAATAATTGCAACCACACCAAAGACAAAGTATAACAGGTTAATTGCATAAAATGTTTTTTTTTTCCACAAGAAGGGGGGGGGGGGGGGCATATCTTGTAATTCTAGAATGGCCATGATGCACATTACCAGTATAATAAAGAACACCTTGTGTATGATCATATATCGTACATTGCCTGTCTAAATATTACCTTCAGCAAGGTTATAACATGCTAAAATTATCACTACATAAATAGAAGCAATCCAAGTCCAATGAGGCTACATGCACAATGAGGCCACATAGGACTAGAGCTCTTAAAAGTATGTGTTCGTAAGATGAGAAAGAAGACAAGGTTACTGGTAGATGAATAGAAAAACCTGAGGGTAGTTTAAAGATCATAATATATTCACCAATTAATGGATTAAAATTACTTTTAGTAGCCGTGCATAGGATTGATTTTTTGCTAGATATCTCCACAGGAAAGAAGCACTTTTATTATTCTTTTAAGTGTTGTAGTTCCTCTATTATCTTGTCTACTCTTCTTGTATTGATTTGAAGGTAATGCAGTTTTTATAGAGACTTAGACTTCTCTAATTTCTTTATTTTAAAGATACACCTATTTGGAGACAACACAACTTGATAAAAGTTCAATTTGGAATGCCAGCATATTGGAGAAATAATATTTTTAGCATTCATTTTTTTCCCCAACTCATTGGGTGCCTGATTTGGCGATGGCTGATTTGCTTAATCATAAAAATGTCTTGTGCTATTTCTGATCATCAAATTAATTACTGATTATGATTCACTCCAACATTTGATAAATCTATCAACACAGAATAACAAGCAGTTAGCAAAATAGAAAAATGTATTTGAACAAAAAAAAACCCATCATTCTTTGATTCTCTTACAGCTTTTTAAGTTACAACTGACTATTGAAATTTCATACTGAATAATCCAAAGGTGATGAGAAGCCAGTTCACATGGGCAGCAACAATGACATGTCACTCCTTTAAAACAACTCCTCTAGTTACGATATCTATGATTTTTTTTACTGCAATAAAAACAGAATTCATGGTTTAATTGCAGAATACCCCACCACGCAATGTATTGGGGTTAGGGTTAGGGATAGGATACTTGTGTGGTGAATCATTCTGCAGTTGTTCTGAATTCACATTATTTTTCATAAAAATGAACATTAATTTCCTCAAACTAAATTTGTTATCATTTTGCTAAAAACTTATATGGATATGTTCTTACACTGATTAAAATTAATAGCAATTTAACTCCTTTCAAGACCATGTCGAAATTTGAGCCTTAAATACCTTTAAGGCTAATAGAAGAAAAAGGACTGTCAAGTTGGACTTGGACCATCGAAATGAACCAAGAAAAACATATTTCAGCTAAAATATGCTGCCCAAACTAACTCTGCATTACCTCCACTTTTCATTGGGCTTATCCCCACAGTCATTCAGAAATAATTGCATAAGTTTTTCAGAATTGTTCAATACTTATTTATTTGATATCTACGTTTAGTTAAATGTTATCTACGTTTAGTTAAATGTTACTGATACTGTATATAACAGTATACTGTTTGCGTTACATAGGTTTCACATCAATATACAGTAAAAATTTACTAAAATTGCCTACATGTAAGACAAGTCTTTGCCATAAACTATAAACTTGGAGTCTAAATATTGTTCATTGACTCATGCATGAAAACACATAACATTATTACAAGACATATGTAGGTGTTATACATAGAAATGATAGGTGGTTGGAAACAATTTGTTGGAGAGTAATATAAAAAGCAAACACAGGGTAATGAAATGTTCTTCCTTGATGTACATGGAGGCATATTGCAAAAGTTCTCACCATAACTGGGTCATACTTCCTGGGAGCTTTCAATATGTAGGATGTCCCAATGATATCTCAGTCTCATCACATGAATTGCACAGCATGACATTAAAATTTGAAATGGGATGGTAAAGAAGAGTTATCAGCGTGTAGGGTGGGCCAGTGTTATCTAAGTCTGATGACGTAGGAATCACTGAGGGTAGCATAACGAACCCATCGGAATGGTACATAGGAGTTGTGCTTGTCAAACACTTTTAGGAAACGTATCAGAAGCTTAGAAAAAGTGAAGTCCTTGAGTTCAAACTCTAAACTAGCTGGACCAATCTCTATCAAGGTACTGCTGCTTAGATGGTCCAAATGAATCTGGAAATATAAGATCACAACAACGATATTTAATCTTACTTGTAAATCATAAGAGTTGCACTAGAAATATACTGCACAAAAAAAAGGCAATATGTTCAGATATGTTCAGCACTCATTTTGCTTTTTTATGTAGCATTGAATAACCAAGAAGAACAGATGTGCCACTTAGCTGCAATGTAAATCTGTTTTCATTTTCCATATTTTCCCAAATACTGTCAAATATTGAATTTCAATAAAGAGTATTATATGAGCTGTCTATACCCAAGAGTTGTACACTGCCACAATGTATTTCCTTCATGGTATACCATCAAAGGCTAAAGGAGACTCACCCTTAGTCTAGCTGTATGCTTAGTACCGCCAATCATCTTCTTGATACACCATACTACTGATCTATCTCCTCGTTTATACTCCATGGTGTGTGTCTGTGATGGCAAGCTAGGGGATACACTGTCAAACATAAAAAATAGATAAGCCTTATTGTTTCCATTTAAATAGAACACAAATATGTTATATTTTTATATTACAATCAAAGGAAATACATGCTGGGGACAAAAGAACAGCAGAATATATGGAATACATATTTTATATATCTGCTTCTGCAATGACAGTGATTTGTAAATATTTCACATACTTCATATAAGCAATCTTGTCCAATATCCAAACGACATAAAAAGTTATGCCTATTTGCTAAAAATCCTATCATTCCTGACATTTCACCAAGAAACTCAAACAAACTTGCTGTAAAAATGATGACAGAGGTAAATAAATTTGATGTTTTTAACATAATCAGAATTTGCCTTATCTAATAAATGCTGTAACAGATTTTTGGACTAAGATTTGTGCTAGAAATACCTGAAATCAATATCTATATAAAAGTATTTTTTTTTGCTGCGAATGAAAATGACATCTTCCTTCTTGCTCTTTGCGTCAAATGTGAAGATGTTAATGACTTTATCTGTGGTAGCGTTAGGTAGGGATAAGTTGATCTTGTTACTGACTGGGTATTGACCCTTTGGATATAATTAGATATACCCGATATGTGTGATATGAATTTGGGGTTCTGTGATGGTATACCATATTTAACTTTGGCCCAATGTATCTTGGGCTTTAATATTCAACTGGTTATAGTTCAAATGTTAAGGTTATTAATGACTTACTCTGTTGTAGCCTTTGGTATTGGTAAATTGATCTTGAGATTGACTGCATGGTGTCTTTGATCAATGAGACATGTAATCTGAAGTTCTACATCCATGATCCTACACATGCAAAATAAGGAGGCAAACATCATTTATCAGGGCCCTGTTGCATAAAACTTACCGTTAATGGTAACTCTGCTATCAATGGTAACTACCATGGTAACATCACTCAACAGCCAATCAAAATCAAGGTTTCCATGGGAGTTACCATTGATGGCAAAGTTACCGTTAATGGTAAGTTTTATGCAACGGGACCCTGGTGTCATTAAAAAATATGAGTTTGGGGTTCCATGACGGTATACCATATAAGAACGATCAGCTTTGAATATTACTTCTCCAAAGAGATATTGGAAGTTCCAGTACACTCTAAATGAAGGAAAGAGCAACTTGTGACTAACAAAGCTGATGAATCCATACCCATTAAACTCTGAGTAAACTTCCATGCAGGCCTTTATATGAAATATTTTTTTCCTTATGCTTTGCTCTTGACAATTTGAATTTCCTTAATCATTTGAATATCTCATTTCTGGGGGCAGTGACTTTATGTCTTCTAAAGACAAACAAATTTTCTCTTTTTGTAACTGGTCATATTTAAAAACAAACACATTTAGAATAATTCACGTACCTACAAGCAATGACTGAGTAACTGGATGAATGAACTGATGAATACATATTCAAATAATTAGATAAATGCATCATTATGTGACTAGATGAATGAACCAACGATATATGGAGAAATGAGATGGTGCAAAGATATGATTTCATGCAATACCAAGTGAGTCAAAAAAAAACTTTACAACTTTTCAATTTTGTACTAACTGAAGTGTGAACTTTCAATCTAAATATTTATCATACATCTTGGTAAAGTAACTCTTCCTGCATATTTTGGTACTATTTTTGTTTGATATCTCTGCAATCCATGACCGAACAGCAGACAATGTTTAGGAGACTGCAAAATCCCACTTGCGCCAAATGGCTGGGTGAGGAACAAAAAAAAATGCAAAGAAAGAATGGTTGTCTACCGCATGCATGCACACACACACACACACACACACATGCCAAACACAAACTTGGGTAGAATTTTAATGATTGAGGTTCAAAAAAAAGAAATATTGTCTGAATTAACATCGAGTGCCGAAATTTCAGTTTTCAATTTTCACATTAACCATTGATTTCAAAGATATCTCTGTAAGTGTAAGTGGGTCATAATTATACCCGATCCCATGGCACCCCCCCCCCCCCCGGCCCCCCCAACACCCACATGAATCGAAGGTGCTATCTCTTTTGTTCAATAAAAATGGCATCTTACAAGGATATATATCTGTGCTTTTGTTGGACTCACCTACAAAAGGGCCTGCCTGATTTGGCAGCAGTTACTTAAGCTTTGTTCGAGTAGCGCAAATAAGGTAAATCATGGAATACCTACATTCTTATTTCAAATGCTGTTTTGTTCATTACATTGACATTTTGCGCAAGTGGGATTTTGCAGTCTCCAGAACATTGTCTTTTGTTCAGTTATGCATGCAAAGATACCAAACTAAAAGAGTTTCATAATATGCAGGAAGGATTTCTCTATCTAGAAATACCATCAACTTCTTGATGAAAAATTTGTACTTTAAAAAATACACACTTGAAAAACTTTAAAGTTTTTTTTACTCAAATCTTACTGTTTCTCTGTTATCTCTTTCATAGATGCTTCTAATTGGAATGGAAGCATGTTGGATAGATGATTAGATATTCCATACTTCATTAGAGTGGTCTGTAAAATTAGATAACAACTGGTCATTTATAAGCAGAACAAATATCATCCTCACTTCAGTTATACAAAGTAAGTTAACTATATTTTTCAAAAGGTCTAATTTTAGAAAAAGCATTGTAAAATTTGATATGTAATACCTGCATTTCCTTGCTCTTGCAATGAATATCATAACAGTGATCTATACTACAGTAAGAGGCAATTGGAATACAATATAATCCTACAAAAGGATACTTTATGATTCACACTATATCATGTAGTATTTAATCAAATATCTAATTACATGAACCAAGATTCAACAAAAATAATCAATGAACAAAAATGGTTAATAGTAATTTCAAATCGCTGATAGAATGCTAGATTTGTGCCAGGTGAATTCTGGTACAATATTCCAAGTGTTTAGAGCTTCAGTCTCTGAACCGGAACAACCCAAGTTTAAACCAAGTCAGAATGTTATAGGCCCTTGAGTAAGGCATTAATCCTCAAATAACCCAATCCCCTGGTACTAGACCTACATTTATCTACTTGCTTTCTTGAAAATTCTACTTAATTATACAATTACTGATTGATCAATCAATCAGAATTAAAAGATGATTTATCGTACCTCTCCTTCCTGACTCTGAGTTCTAAGGACCCTCTGCTGCTCAAACTCAGCTAGACTAATGGCAGGATGGAACTGAACATGGTCTAATCTTACTCCTGGTCCAGAGCTGACTGGACTCCCTCTCCCAATAACAAGGTCTTCACTTAAACCAATAACAAGTTCTGTAATGATATAAAAGTATACAAGTGAATGAGTAAATTACGCAATGCGTAATAAATGTCCCCGCCGAAAGTGCAGATCTGTGGAAATTAACTAGCCTGAACCTTAAAACTTCAGTGAAAAACTTTAGTGAATAAAATAATAATGTTACTGCATGCAAAAGAAGAGAATACCAACAATGCATGTATACAACTGAAATATAAAACATGAAAACATTATGAACCTTCAGCCATTTTGAATAAATTTGCATAAATTTGCATGAATAATGAATTTCAAAATTCTGTGTAGAAGTTTGGAAGCCCCCACCCAGCCCTATCAGATAAAACAATCAGAATCAAAATCCGATGTGAAATAGAGGAGAAGTAGCATTTTTCGTCAATTTTGAATAAATTTGCATAAATTTGCATAATTAATGAATTTCAAAATTCTGTGTAGAAGTTTGGAAGCCCCCACCCAGCCCTCTCAGATAAAACAATCGGAATCAAAATCCGATGTGAAATAGAGGAGAAGTAGCATTTTTCGTCAATTTTGAATAAATTTGCATAAATTTGCATAATTAATGAATTTCAAAATTCTGTGTAGAAGTTTGGAAGCCCCCACCCAGCCCTATCAGATAAAACAATCGGAATCAAAATCCGATGTGAAATAGAGGAGAAGTAGCATTTTTCGTCAATTTTGAATAAATTTGCATAAATTTGCATAATTATTGAATTTCAAAATTCTGTGTAGGAGTTTGGAAGCCCCCACCCAGCCCTATCAGATAAAACAATCGGAATCAAAATCCGATGTGAAATAGAGGAGAAGTAGCATTTTTCGTCAATTTTGAATAAACTTGCATAAATTTGCATAATTAATGAATTTCAAAATTCTGTGTAGAAGTTTGGAAGCCCCCACCCAGCCCTATCAGATAAAACAATCGGAATCAAAATCGGCCAAGAAATGACGGAGAAGTAGCATTTTCTAACATTTGAGCACACACGGACAGACGGACGGACGGACGGACGGACACACACACACACACACACACACACGCACACACGTACGGAGCCCGTTTCATAGTCCCCTCGCGAACTTCGTTCGGCGGGGACAATAAGTGAAAAATCATCTATTACAAAATATATACGTAACATATCATTTGTCTTATTCTCCTTGATCTTGACCACATTCCTTATCCGTCTTGTGTCTTTCAGTTTCCTTCAGTTCATCACTGGCAATTCAAAAGTTTCATTAAAAAACACACATACATTTGGAGCGAATTGTAAATAGAATTTAGTTTAGACCAATGCAAACAAATCTCTTTTTCTTGACATTATTAACTTGTTGAGATATCTTGGGCTGGAGTCCATACAAAATGCATGTTAAATCAAATTGTATCCAACAGGTGAATATAAAACTCATATTTTAGAATACAAATATTTCAAAGAAATAATTGGCCTTCTGGGGTGAAGGGTATTGAAAAGCTTCTCATATCATCATTTTTAGGGAAATACTTTCACACACTTTTGTCTAAAGCTTAAATTATCAAAGACAGTCACAAAGTATAGCTTACCAGGATTCCCTATAAGAAAGCTCCTCAAATGCACTGTACCATTCAGTTCACTTTGGATAACAGAACCCTGTAAAGGAAACAAGAAGTTTACTTCCACATATCACACCCAACTTTACAATTTAGCAAGGAAGATATCCATCTTAATTGAAGGTCAATCAACTCAATTCTTTAAAATACACTATCTAGATTACGGATTTCCTCTTTTGACACACATTTGCTACTCTGCAAAAATATCTCCCTCTACGACAAAGACTGTTGCATTGCTGAATATCTGAATGGACTGAGCTACACATAGTTTTCATACTGCCAACTAATTAATAGACCATAATGTAGAATATTGTATCTCTAAAAAATCATGAATCCCATTGTCAAAGGACAATAGGTAGAGGAAGAAAACTAGTAAAGAAAATAGTAAAGTAGATTTTAAAAAAAAAATTATAATTGATGTTCTACCCTGTGATAAAATAAATGCTACAAATTCAAATCTAAATGTTATACATATATGTAAGTGCAACTATATGTGTAAGTCTGATTGGTATAAATACAACTTCACTTTTAATGAGAAGATGGGCATACCAACATTAAAACATAACTCAGCATGATAAGGAACTAAGGATACAAATTTAAAATACACTTTAAGCAACTCACATTGGCTGATACTAGCACTGTTATTCTTTCTATGATGTCCAAATACACTTCATTTTTCTGACTGCCAAGTGCCTGAAATTGAACATACAGCAAAAAATAGAACTCATATTCATAATTAAAGGTACTTCATCCCTTTTGTAGACTTTACACAGGTTTAGTAGACATCCTGTAGATACTGCTGAAACTCCTTTGTAAGAAATGAAAATCTTGCTTTTCTCGCAGATGGAGCTATTCAGAAATCAATGCAAGCACATGTATTAGCAACGGGCACTTTTTTTTTAGTAAAAGAAAATGAAGTGTTACCAAATTGTTGTTATAACTTAGTTAAAAGCAAATTATAATCCTTTTCACATCTGCACAAGTTTTCCAATTCTTTTGTAATTTATCGCATACTCACACAACTTCAAAATTTAACGCTGCAAAAGGGATGAAGCACCTTTAACACAAAAGAACGTCATCCACATAAATAATCAACAGATCAAAATAAAGCCCTAATGAGTGTTTGCTTGCAATAATTCTTCCTGTAATGCTTGTGAATACAACTTTTTCCTTTGTCATTACAAAGGAATAATATTGTACTTGAGACTGGTATGCCGGTTTACCTAATAGAAACCACGCAGCAATGTTAAAGATGTTGTAATAAAAATTATACCATTAAACACTGTCAGCTCCTACTTTCAATGCTCATCCCCCTACCACAGGAAAATAAATAAAGAATTTACTAATAGTTACCTGTGAATGTTGAGTGAGAGCTAGCGGTTTATCAGGAGAATTACTTGGAGCAATCTGGAAGTCTGAACCAAACTAATAAAGAAAAGAAAATATCAATAAATTTTTAAGTAATGGAGAATCTAATATGAAGTAAAAAACAAGGAATTGATTTAATGCCTGAGCAATACTATTATGGACAGTATCATCTAAACTCTTCTAAGCAGGCACAATATGGTTACAGATTATACTTGTTTTTATTAAACATAAATTATTCATGCAACAGATGAGTATAGTAACCCATTAAAACATTAAGAAAACAATATGTATATAGGATAGCTTTTGTTCAGGCAAGGAAAAGATTTTTCTAAAGAATTTGTGAAATTATTTCATAGAATATAATGCTCATATAGCAAACATGCCAACAGTTATTTGAATGTGTGTCTTTATCAGTGAACATGAAAAAGAACGACTAAGTTGGGCCAGTTGTGTCATCGTCTAGTGGTTACGACTTAAAGATAAAGATGTAATGTGGAAAGAAAGTAGTGCTATATGAGTAACAATTGTGAATAATTACAAGAAAACTAT
Organism: Heliocidaris tuberculata; assembly: GCA_025618425.1. Classification (NCBI taxonomy): domain Eukaryota; kingdom Metazoa; phylum Echinodermata; class Echinoidea; order Camarodonta; family Echinometridae; genus Heliocidaris; species Heliocidaris tuberculata. Next base: position 45,813,397 of record CM046834.1, on the reverse strand, counting down.
GTTCATACCAATCCAGGTGCAATGCCTAAGATACCCTCTATTTGTCTATCTGCTTTCACAGGTACAGGTTCAGTCTGAATATAAGGCTTCAAGCTACGTGTTGAAGTTGTCATAATTATCCCGTAATCCTGCAGAAAATCACATCATGTATCAAAACAAAGTGTCAGCATCAACAAGCATAAATGAATTTGCAAGAGAATTCCTACTACACTTTAAGTTATTATCTAACATAATCATGAGCATTGTGTTAAACGTAGCATAGAATTTTTAGAAAAAATATCTTTAAAAGGTTTTATGAAAAACAATAATTGACACACACAACAGAAACATACTTTCTAGAAATTGAACTCATGCAGAGGCTTGAGATAATAAAAAAAAAAAAACAATGGATAATAGCTAAGTAACTATACAATAATCTCAAACTGACAAAGTACTACTTGTATAAAATGCAGTAATGCACATCATTTAATAGCCAGGTTTAATGTTAAACTTTTTCAAGAATATTTTCCATTGAATGTGGTCAGCCTTCAGTATTCTTGCTATACATTTTTAAGAACAAAACTCTGTGAAAAAAACCCAAACAAAATCTTGCCTATTTTGTGCAAAATTGTAGACAAGATTTAACTTTTGTTCATTTAGAGAATAATAATAATAATACTACTACTACTAATAATAATAATAGTCACATAATGGGCTTTGCTTAGTAGATTTATCACATTTTATATAAAAAATCACACAGGTGACAACCCCTGTAGATGTACCTGATTGACATTATTCACACTTGTGAATTATATAATATGAAGTAGGAAAATGAAGCACTCACCATTATTTCATCTAATAATTCATAGACCAATGCAGTGTTCTGGACAATGGCTTCCTCAGATATAATGCCACAGAAATCTTTAACAAGACCACTCAATCTAAAGCAAAACAAAAAGTAAAAGAAAAAAAGAAAAGAAAGAACAATAACTATAACATTTCAAATTTTATTTGAAAATCAAATTTCCAGTAGCTACTCATTTGAATACTATAATATCCTTCAAATATGTAAATGACAAAATGAAAAGTAGCTGAATGTTGTGGAAAGATTTAACATTGCTCATAAACCAATAAAGGGAAATCTGCATAATAAGTACCTTGAGTCAAGCAAATATTCTGATTAACGAATATGTACAGATTACATAAATTCCAAGTAAAAGTTTGTCAGTAATGCTAGGTAAGTAATACTGATTAAAGACATTTATGATGCAACTTTGAGTGCCAACCTTTATTGTGAATACTAGACTACAAGATTATTTTTCAAGTAAAAATCTTTCCCCAAAAATGAGTCATTAGCCCATTTTGTTCAGCTTATCAAATTAATTCTTTTTTAGTTAAACCATGATTTACTTTACCTTTCTAATAACTCCAGTGCTGCAAAGGGTGGTACATCTTGTGATGCAGAACATATAAAATACAATCCATTGCATTTTATATGAATGATGTATTTACCTCCTACCTCCTATAAAATGGGACAAAATATACTGATCAAAATTTATATCAAAACAAAATATAAAGGAAGTCAATATTGAGTCAGCATTTACTAGTTGTATTCTGAAATTATTAAATTATTTTCTAATATACAATAGTTGTATCCTAATCGAATAAACTATTAACATATCAAATGTTTAGTGGGAAACTTAAATCTCTGTAAATTTTATTGAACACCCATGATGAATGACACTAAATTCACATAAATTCACATTTATGGTTTTATTTGAAAGATGTTAATTAGAGCATATTGTATAAGACCCAAAGTGATGTAAGGTAATGGACAGAGCATCAAAGATACATTATCTGCACTTTAAATTCATTACATGGACAAATAATATGGTTTATATCAATAAAACATAATTTTTTTAGTTCTAAGCTAAGGAAATTTTTAATTAAAATGTTACAAAAAACAAAATCAAGAAAAGGTATTCTTTTTACCATAACTGGAAGTAAGTCATTCTCCTCATGATTCTTTTTTAGGAAGGTCCTGAAAACATCACCAAATTTGGGAATACCATCTTCCCGATCTGAGCATGTGACATCATTAAGAGAATAACAAAGATTAAAGAAATGAGGATCTCAAGAATTGTCTCATGCACATGTTAATAGAGGGATATTGCTGAATTTGTTCTAATACTATCCAGCCATGGAATCATCTACAGGTTGAAAATCAGCCATGGTCGGCCTCTTAGTTTTAGAAGTAATTATGCCAGAATAATCATCAGAATTCGACAACAACATTGAATGATCCCATATATATAAGTTCAAGATGACTCCATCAATTGGATCTCTATCATATTGATCAAGAGTAAGTTTTAGGCAGTTTTCTATCATGGCTGCTGATCTTGCTCCTCTGAAACTCTCACTCAAGTTCAAGAATGTACGCTCACTTGCATACATGTAGATCTATTGCTTGTTGGGAGTCACTGTGGTGCAGTGTTTTTTCTTGTTCTCAGCACTTTTTACAACATATAGATACATGAATTCTTGTTAGGTAAACTATATCTTCTTGCAGTAAATAAACAAAACAAAACAAATAAATAAATACCTACTCCAGTTTCCAAACCCTTGACAAAAATAATGGTAACAGAGTTGGCCTCAATGACAACCAGGGGCCTGTTTCTCGAAATCGTCATATGTGTAAGTTCTCAACTAAGTAAGTCAGCAGTAGTTCACTAGTTGTCCGCTACGTGTTTCACGAAACCATCTTAGCTAAGATGAACGACAACTAGCGAGGCAAGGACTTATGATGCCTCCAAAACCATCATATCTCTGTCATATCTTTTTAGTCCATGTGCAGCGCCATCACATGTCAATTATTAGGTAGATTATGCCTGGAAATAAATGACACTCTACACTGTCTCTAAAAACATTTACTTAAGCAGGAATTTATTATTGTTTATATAAGAAAATGGTATGAAGATACGTCATGTTTCTATTCAAGGTATGTTAACACTGAAGGGGCTTAATACGGATGTTTCTAAGCGCACGGTTTACCGGAAAAATTAAGATTAAATCCAAAATAATGCAAAAATACAAAAATTATTAGAAACCTTATGTAATTTAAACAATAGATACAGTGTATAAATACGGTAAATGAATACTGATAATCAATGTCGGTGTGCACCTCCATCGACCGACCCACAACTGGGCCATTCCAGAGGACTATCTACTAAAAAGGTAACTTTTATTTCCACATTCTCATAAAAAAAAAAATTGATCTAGTTAAAACAAAACATCTGACTTTGGGTTATTACCATCTCAAAGGAAACAAAAGAGTATATAAATATAATAAAAATAAAGAAAACCAAAGATTGAAAAAAAACCCTAAACAAGAAAATAATAGATAGGCCTATGTATATAAAAATGTAGTGGCATAAAAACCTTCAACCAAAATATGTAATATTAACCCATTGAAAAGGCTGTAAAACATAAGTCCTTGAAGAATAAACAAGGAAGCATAGAACAAGACAATTTACAAAACTATTAAGTTATGCAAAGTTTTATCATTGTATAATAGAAACGAGATGAATGCAACTGCATCTCCTATATGCCTCCACCTATATCCATTTGATGGCTCAAACTGTTCTTGAAATATTGTGATAACCAGAATAAAAAGCCTACAACTACATGTTAATTGACCTTTTTGGCATTTGACCTTACACCTTATAACCCAAAATTCTGATCACTTTATCTCCACCTAGTCTTGAATACAAAATAGTTGAGATATGGTGATAACAAAGCTTAAAAACATTAATTTCCGCTGCGCATGCGTAGCGGAATGGAGAAGTAGCGCCATTTTTGAGTTCTCGCCATAACATCTTTAAAATCTTACTTTTGAAGTCTGGAACCATTATTTAAGGTAAAGAACTGATTCTTATACAAAATTAAAGTTTTGTGCATTATTTGAGGCCTTCTTATTGGAATTTTCTTCCTCATGAAGAAAGCTTATGACTTGAGAAGCAAAATCCGGCCAGGCCATAATCAACGTACTGCCAGTACCAGTGGTTCAAGCCAACGCCCATCATCGGTTAACCCATCGACACTTGACACACAACGCACGCAACCCGATAACACACCAGCTATGGAGTCTACTATTGCCGATCTACAGAAATCATTTAATGAGTTTTCTAATCGGGTATGTAACAAACTTGACATCATTCATCAGGATATATCAGCTATGAAGAAAAAAATGTCAGATCTAGAAGCGACTGCAGAGGATAACTCCGCCAGAATGTTGAATATAGAGAAAGAAAAGCTACCGCAAATGGAAAAAAGGCTACAAGATGAAATCGATGCTCTCAAAGAAAAGCTCCTATTATCGGAGATATATCAACGAAAATCAAATCTCTTGTTCTATGGCTTGGAAAAGAAGGAAAATGAGAATGTTATGAATGTGCTGCGCGCAGCTTTCATGGCTCTTGGTTTGAGCGAGGAAGAAGCACAATCCATTGCCCTTATCAACGCGCATCGCCTTCCATCGAAGCGCCACAACACAACCAATGCACCTGAACCGATCATCGCCAAATTTGTTTATATGGCCCAGAGGAATCGATTGTTAGCTGCCTTCGAAAGAAGGCCACAACGCAATGGCATTGATCAACCCAACTCAAGGATCAGCGTTTGCACCGACTTACCACCAGCACTGAAAGCTGAAAGAGGCATTTTGGCAACTAAAGCTTACAAATTCAGAAAGGAAAACAACTTGTCAACCAAAATTGTTGTAGTCGGCAGCAAGGTCATCCTTTACACGAAGCCGAAAGATTCATCAGAATGGCAACGCTACAAAGAATAAGGGGGTAAGTCAAGAAGAGGATTTCGCCAGTCAAACATTTCTACACTTATCCTTCGTGCCTAATTAATGATTTTGCGATATTCTTTTGGAGAGAACCCCCCACCCCGACAAATTTTGGATAGACTTTCAAACCTAACATCTACACTTCAAAACCCAGTGCCCATTTGGAAGAAGAACAAGAATAAGTAACTGCATTCTTTAAAGAAAATAAGTTATACATTCGCATGAAGTACCATTGCTGTCCCTAAAACTTTGTTATTTAAACTATTTACCTGTATCTATTATGACGGTTAGTTACGTAATTTAATATTGGTATTTTACTACTTATGTTGCACAATTTATTCGCTAGAGAATAAATTGCACTTCATGACAATAGTACATTTTTCCACCTAAAAAAAAAAGTTGAAAAAATAAATGAATAAAAGGATACAAAAGCTGAATTAACAAAACGCAGGTCAGTTCTTTTCTTTATATTTCCTGAATTATATAATAACTCCAATTGTTGGTGGTTGCTGCAGGAAAGAATTCGATTACTATGCCTATGTAATATTAATCGAATATCTAATGTCTCATATTTACTTCTTTTGAATTTTTAATACCAGCATTCCATCGAATACATGTCAGTTTATATATGATGATTAATTGTAATAAAAATGGATGAATTTTTTTTTTTATAACTCTCAGTCTTTTTTCTCTTATTATTAGAGGAATTATGAGGAATTATAATCTTGCGAAAGTAATAAGGAAAAGGTATTCATTAGCACCGTTTTTAATCTACTTGAAGCATTTGTCTACGTTGAAACCTGCATATATCTTTCTCTTTTTTCCCATTTGCCCTACTTAAATCAATCGCTGATAATCTACCACATGCAAATATAAATGGGAAAAGGGAGGAAGAAAAAAAAAAAAAATTCTTTACCTTCTCTAATAAGAGGCTTTGCGATTACATCACTATGAATCGATACTGACATCTTGTATTTGTTTTGTTTTGTTTTTTGTTTTTGATTTTTTAGTTTAATCGTCAATTGCCTGATTCGGCTGCACTGAATTTAGTCTTTTTTTTTTCCAATTTACTGATATTCATTACTTGATAAATTGATATTTATTAGAAATGTTCTTTTTTGAATCTACTGAATAGCTAAACAAATGCTTCAAGTAGTCTTTTTCCAATCTACTGATATTCATCACTCGATAAATTGATATTTATTACAATTTACTGCCATTCATCACTTTTTGTGCTGAATATTCGTTACAAAAGTGGTTAGATTTTTTTTTCTCGTAATCCTCGGTCTTTTCTCTCATTATCAAAGGAATTATAATCTAGCGAAAGTAATAAGACAAAAGAATTTATTCGCAATGTTTTTAATGTACTTGAAGCATTTGTCTAGATCGATACCTGTGTATCAAAAACAAAAAAATCTTTCTCATTATTTATTTTGTCCTACATAAATAAGTCGCTGATAATCTGTCATTTGCAAATGTAAATAGGAAGAAAAGAGGAAGAAGGAGAGAAGAAAAGAGAAAGAGAAAGAAAAAGAAAGAAAGTTTGTTTACTTTTTCCAATGAATGCTCTGCGAGTATTTATTGCTTGGTAAATTGATATTTATTACGATTTACTGACATTCATCATTTTATGTGCTGTCATTTAAAAAAATTTTTTTTTTTAAGTGGTTAGATTTTGGATAACTCATTCTATTTCTTTCATTATTGGAGGAATCATAATCTAGCGAAAGTAATAAGAATAAAAATGTATTTGCATTGTAAGAATTTATTTGTATTGTGTTTAATCTACTTGAAGCATTTGTCTAGATCGATACCTGTGTATATCTTTCTCATTTTTTAATTTGTCTTAATTAAATCAATCGCTGAAAATTTTAATACCACCGTTACATCGAATACATGTCATTTTATATGCTGATTAATTGTTACAAAAAGGGTTATATTCTTTAATAACTCTCAGTCTTTTTTCTCTTATTATTAGAGGAATTGTAATCTCCCGAAAGTAATAAGGAAAAGGAATTTATTTGCGATGTTTTTAATGTACTTGGAGCATTTGTCTAGATCGATACCTGCATATATCTTTCTCATTTTTTTTTTTTTTTATTATTTTGCCCTACTTAAATCAATCGCTGATAATCCGTCACTTGCAAATTTAAACAGAAAGAAAAGAGGAAGAAGGAGAGAAAAAAAAAGAAAGAAAGAAGAGGGAAAAAGAAAGAGTATTCGAAAAATTTGTTTATTTTCTCTAATGAGTGGCTCTGTGAGTAATCATTACTTGGTAAATTGCTATTTATTACAATTGTTATTTATTACAATTTACTGACATTCATTACTTTATGTGCTGTATATTCTTTTTACAAATGGTTGGATTTTGGATAACTCTTATTCTATTTCTCTCATTATTGGAGGAATCATAAACTAGCGAAAGTAATAAGAATTTATTTGCAATGTAAGAATTTATTTGTAATGTCTTTAATCTACTTGAAGCATTTGTCTAGATCGATACCTGTGTATGTCTTTCTCATTTTTTGATCTGTTCTACTTAAATGAATCGCTGATAATCTGTCACATGCAAATGTAAATAGGAAGAAAAGAGGAATAGGGAGAAAAAATGGGGAAGGAAGAGTATTCGAAAAATTTGTTTACTTTCTCTAATAACACTCTTTGCGAGTATTCCACTTTCAATCGATACTGACATCTTGTCTTTGATTTGTTTTGTTTTTGTTCTTATTTTTGTTTGTTTTGTTTTTTGTTAAATCGTCAATTGCATGATTCGGTTGCATCAAATTTAGTCTTGTTCCAATTTACTGATAGTCATTACGCACCAAAATGGGAAAACGATAGTAATTATTTTCTTTCTCTTTTGAAAGTTTTTTTTATGAGAGGCAATGCTAAATCAACGCGAGGTAGATTATATGCTAAAAGTCTTGTAGATGTTACAAATCTTCAACTACAATTTCTATGTTCGCTTGTTTTTATTGCTTATATTTTAATACGAGCTGAAAAGGCAGCACGATCGATAAATATGATATCAAAGCAAAAGTAAATTTCCATACTCCTGTTTTCAGCATTTCATTCTCCTTGTTTTAATATTACCTTTATGAATTTACAATACACATAATTGAACTTATCTGTTTATTACATCTGTAATACATAATGAAGTTCTATGCAAACATGTACAACCTTTGTCTCTGCACTGCTCCTTTTCATGAAAAGAATCAATCCTCAATTCTATTTCAAAATAAATTCATTCGAATCAGGTATTTCTTAAACAAACTGACTTTTGATAAATTAAGTATGATATTACTCGATTATTATTTAAAACTTCATAACTAATCAACAGTGCATACGTTGTTATGCGAGGCAGCAGTGCTGAGACAAAGTGTTCATTAAGGGTTCCATAAGTTATGAATGTATTTTATGGCTGAGGTGCTCAAAATTAGTGAACTTGTCATTATGAAAGTTAATCATCTGATTAAGGCTTTAGGAACTCATCATCATCATCATTATTCATCCTTATGTCACGTCCTATCTTTACATCGTCATTCCATTCTCTTTCCATCTCATGACCATTACCACTGTCATACTAGTACGACACAGAAACTTTACATGCGAATTAGTTGTTACACTTTTAATTATAATAGATTGGTTATATTAGCTATTTTTTATGACTACTGATCTAGACCAGTTATCTATTTTCAATACTAACAATTTATTCTCTGATAGTAACTATTACTCAACTGACGAATTTACTTCTAGTTTTCAAAAGACAGGAAATGAATTTAGTTTACTTCATGTAAATGCTAGAAGTCTAAGCAAAAATTTTGATTCTCTGGAAACATTGCTATATACTTTGAACAATTTTCCCTTTTCTATTATTGGTGTCACGGAAACTTGGCTTCATAACACTTCGCCCAACCTATTCAACATACAAAATTATACACTGATCAGACATGATCGAGAACAAAAGAGAGGAGGGGGTTTAGCATTTTATGTCAATGAACAACTGCAATTTAAACTTCGAAATGAAATATCATTAAAAGAAAGTGAATCATTGTTTTTAGAAATCATGAATTCAAACAGCAAAAATATAATCGTTGGATTAATTTACAGACCCCCTCATGGTTCTATAAATTCATTTTGTGAAGATCTGGATATATGCCTTCATACTCCTACGGGAGAAGGTAAACAATTATATCTAATGGGTGATTTTAATATAGACTTGTTATCTCATAGTAGTTATCATGACACCCTTCTTCATATTATTTATGCTAATAGTTGTTATCCACATATAAATAAACCAACCAGGATTGATGGTCAATCTTCAACCCTTATAGATAATATTTTTTCTAACATCTTTGACAAAGACATGACTAGTGGATTACTTTACTCCGATATATCCGACCATATGCCAATTTTTTTAATGTGTAATAATGACATTTCAAATAAAAGGTCAGTTAAATCAAGCATGTACAGAAAGCAAACACCTCAAAATATTGAATCCCTCAAAAGCAATCTTGCAACAGAAGAATGGTTGGATATTTATAGTCAGTCAGATGCAAATATTGCATACGAAACTTTCAATAAAAAGTTACAGAAGTATTACGACAAAAATTTTCCTCTGGTATATGTAAACAAGAAAAATAAACGTAGTAAAATGCCATGGATAACAAAAGCAATTCTGTGATCCATACACACAAGGAACAAACTTTATAAGGCTTATTTAACAAACTCTACTACTCTTAATAAAAACAAATATAAAACGTACCGAAACAAATTAACTAATATCATTCGAACATCTTGTAAAATGTACTATTCCAATAAACTTAACCGAGTGAAAACTAATATGAAATCTACATGGGAGGTTATAAATGATCTGATTGGCAAGAAAACAAAAAAATTACCTACTAATAATTTTACAATGGATAATACAGTGATACAGTCTGAAGATATAGCTCATACCTTTAATTCCTTTTTTGTAAATATAGGACCTAATTTAGCAAATAAACTCAATAAACCAAACAAAAATTTTACTAAATTTCTTCCTGAACCTACAACTTCTTCACTGTTTTTTAATCCCATAAATCCTAATGAAATAATCGAAATAACAAAAAATCTTAAGTCAAGTAAATCACAAGGTCACGATAGAATCAGTGCTTTTCTCCTTAAACAAATCATACATTTTCTTGTTTCTCCTCTAACTCACATTTTTAATCTATCTATTAACACCAGGAAATGTCCTGAGTCCCTAAAAATTGCAAAGGTAAATCCCGTTTTCAAAAAAGACAACCCCTCACGAAATAAGTAATTACAGGCCTATATCCATTCTTCCCAGCATATCAAAAATCCTAGAAAAGATTATTTACAAAAGGCTGTATAACTTTTTAGATACATTTCATTTTCTAAATATAAATCAATATGGTTTCAGAAAAAGACATTCAACCGACCTAGCTTTAGTACAATTATATGATAAAATAACGAATGCCATGGCCAATAAAGAACATGTAATAGGAGTATTCATGGACTTATCTAAAGCCTTTGATACGCTTGACCACCATATTTTACTTAAAAAACTACACTCTTATGGAATTCGTGGAGTTGCCCTCTCCTGGTTTGAGAGCTATTTATCTAATAGAAAACAATATGTAGTGTATAATGATGTTTCTTCAGATTTCCTACCAATCCAATGCGGTGTTCCACAAGGGTCAATACTAGGCCCTTTACTCTTTCTACTATATATTAATGATTTAACTAATACAACTCCTCTTTTATCTTTCATATTATTTGCAGATGACACAAACATTTTCTGTTCACATCGTAACTTAAATACCCTAGTAAATACACTTAATAATGAGTTACCAAAGTTATCTTTGTGGTTTAAGTGCAATAAATTGTCCCTTAATTTAGATAAAACCAATTTCATGTATTTCAAGCACGTGAATTCTCATGTCATTGATTTTACTTACAAAATACTTATAGATAATGTACCTCTAGAAAGAAAGAGACAAACAAAATTTTTGGGTGTCATTATCGATGAAAATTTAAATTGGAACGAACATATACGTCATATAACTACTTCTATTTCTAGGAATGCTGTAAATTTATAAAGTAAAGAGATTTGTCCTTTGTAAAACGCTCATTATGCTTTATAATTCATTGATATTACCATATATAACATATTGCAATTTAGTATGGGCCACCACCAACAAAACAAAAATCAACTCTATTTACTTATTGCAAAAGAAAGCCCTTCGCATATGTACCGGTTCACCATATTTATCTCACACCAGACCAATATTTTACCAACTGAAAACTCTAACAGTATTCGACATCAATTCACTACAAAGTTTACTGTTCATATTTAAGTATCTAAATGACTTGCTCCCTCTTTCATTTCAAAACTTTTATAATTTAAATAACACTATTCACTCCTACCGTACTCGCAATTCCTCCAATTTTCATCTAGTCAACCCAAAGTTACTGATTGCTCATAGATCAATAAGACACCATGGTCAAGACCTATGGAATTCTCTCCCAGAATTCATTAAATCCTGTTGTTCCCTTTACTCATTTAAAGCCAAAGTTAAAACGATGTTACTATCTGAATATACAAGGTAAAATTTCTGTGTCAACTCTTCATCATCATCATCATCATCATCACCGTTATCATCATCATCATCATCATCATCATTCCATCAACATCATCATTAATATGCTTTTAATTTAGGATTTCAATTATTTATCCATTCTGCTTATTTAAACATGTTTTAGCTATTTCATAATATTTGTCTGGGGCTGCTATATTCTCAAGCAAATTGCTTATAATGGTAGTCCTTCTTCCGCAAATGACTTTATATTTGATGAATTACAATAATTTGACAATTTATCATTTCGTGTTTGTTTTTGAAAAATGATTGTTACATATTCTTGCTATTTATGATTTATTGTCAAAAAGTACTTTCGTATTTTATTTTATATATGTTACCGAAAAATGTTGTACTTATATGAATGCAGAAGAAAATAAATCAAATCAAATCAAATTAATTTCACATAAAATGACCTCTATGACCTGTCACCTTTGACCTAGACATGAACAAAAATCTAATCAGTTTGTCTCACTATGGTAATGTATACTAGTTCCATGTTTGAAATTAATGGCTCAAATCATTCAAGAGTGTTAACAAGGCAAAAAGCTGAAATTTCATGGCAAATGACCTCCATGACCTTTGACCTTTGACCTACATTTGCCACAATCTAATCAAATCATCTTCCTATGGAGATACATACTAGCACAAAGTTTGTTTGAAGTTCATACCTTATGTGGTTCTTGAGTTATCTTGAGAACAAAAAAGCAGGAAGGACAGACAGACAGACAACCCGAACTCATAATGCCTCCAGGACCACCTTCAGTGGGTGGAGGCATAGAAATAATACATTCATGGTTTTAGAACATATATCTAAATGTATTTAGTAAATGGAGCCTTTAACTTCTGATGGTAAACTATTTTATAATATGGGTTCGTTTATATCTTATCAATCGTCAGGAAAATGACGTATGACCATGTCGGACCTGAAAATCAAAATATATGGTACAATGTACATACTATCAAAATTATTTTGCATCTATTATACCTTGCTACTATTTATAATCTTTGTTTTTCAAAATTCATTTAAACATTTGCAGTTTTACTAAAATTTCTTTTCAAAAATACATGTGTAATTGCACCGAGGCTACATGTCAGCTATTATTCTTGCCAATAATATCGATATCATGAGTTGTCAAGCTAGTAAGCTCTTTGTGAAACGGTTTAGGAAGATCAGAGACATCTCTGTAGTTGGCGCATAAAGTTATGACTGTCTTGTCGTTGGTTTTGAGAAACAGGCCTCAGGGTGAGCTCAGAAGTCCATTAATATCTCAATAAATTGCATTCTTTCTCAATCTTATGTACCCTTAGCCATGACTAAGCCAGGATACAAAGGCAAATATGAAAGCTATCAGCAATCACTCAATCCACTCTAAGTCAGGACTGGACTTCTCAAACCACTTCTCGAGCAGGGTTAAGGGATTTGAGTGAATGTTGGTGACTTTTGAGCAGTGGTGTTTTGAAAGTGTTGAGGTGTATGACTGCCTAGAGTCTACACATGAAGTATAGTAAAGTCGCTATGAGTGGGGAATATCCACTTATCCAATGAACAAGGTTATAATAGAGTAAAGGATGGTGTTTTCGGCCGGGAGGAGAATTCGGCCGGTACGACGTTTGCATGGCGAAAATCACTTTAAAATGCATATGACAGCATATTACATATCACACACATACAATACATACCAAAGTCACGGGAGAACCGCGGTAGCAATTTAAATAAATAACCATAAATATCACATTTCAGCGATGTAATCGGCGGTCCCGCTACACTAATCTGAAAATTCATGTGTCTTACGCGTGTCCGTAAGGAAAATGGGTTCCAAAACTGAGCTGTGTTTCAAGAAATTTTCAGTTTTAGATTGGGATTTTTCATGTGTCGCAAGCTCAAAAGTGTCCAATCGCATGTTGCAGTCAAAGATAGTCGGTGTGTGAGACGCACACGCGATATCTCCGTTGGTCTTGAGATTTCAGTTCTGATACCGAGGGAGCAGTTTTTGGCCGGGTTTTACGCGCACGCTCCCCACTGACTTTGTACATGCGCCTGAAAACTGATCTACTCGGCCGAAAACTGCCTCCGAGACAGGGTAAATGAAAATGAATATTACCATGGCAATTCTTGATTTTCTTCCGGGCTTTTTGGGGGTTTAAAATAGTAACAATATTTGCTCTCATGATTTGAGTAAGAAGTGAAAATAAATATGAAATAAAGAGTTAAAAAAATAGAATTTTGTCTTAAGTGGCCAAATTCTCCCCTTCCCCTCCCCCCCTCCTTACTCTAGTATATCGGAAATATCATATCTACGTTGTCTTTTTCAAATTCCACCGACTTCTTTTTCTGTAGGACTTTAAGCATTCATTATGTAAGTTTGACAGATATTCATTTGATATTTTATTTGCTGTGGTTGATTTTCTGAAAAGTGTTCGGTAATAGGATCCACTTCCATATAAGTGACCCGAACTCACGCACACTTATGCGAGGTTATTGGAGATAACCTCCAAGTCCAACCCGAACCCACTCATACTCATGCGAGGTTATTGTAGATAACCTTGCACTTTGTACCTTCATACCAGGATGAATTGCCTCTCATAGCAAGTGTGTGATATTTTGCACATATGTGTGCTGGAAAGGAGCAAGATCGCCAGCCAAAAACAGCCTGAAAATTTCACTTGATCAAGATGATAAAGATCCTATTGAAGAATCTGGCATGAAATTAGATATTCTATCATCCTAAAATGTAGAAGGTATATTTCTCAAAATTTTACTGATTATTTTGGTGTTTTTACCTCTTCAACTTACCTCTTCAACTTAGAGGTCGTGACTAGCTTTACGAGCTCTGTGGCTTATCAATCTGGTACTGGCCACAGAGCTTTACAGCCCATGTTATTCATGCTAACGGAGTGATGGGTAAACACAGAAATACTATGCCTCGTAATCACCCATTCCCACGCACGGTGAAACTTGCAAACCACCCTCAGTGTTTGCTAAGGTGGTTCTGGACATATTCGACCAGAAAAATTGACACTCAAAATATTAAAAAAGTGTAAATCTACAAGGTTTCCGCTGGACGGATGAGGTTTTTCTTACCTTGCACATGTAGTCAGTCAATCATTATTTGCATGAGAAATGATGACCTAACTGCTCTACGTAGCTGTTCAGTGGATAGAAGCAGTGATGCACAACGTGAAATAACTAAATATGTCCACAGACTATAAGCGAGACTAGTGCTGACTTCGGGCAGTTAGGTCATCGTTTCTCATGCAAATAACGATTGACTGACTACATGTGCAAGGTAAGAAAAACTGCATCCGTCCAGCGGAAACCTTGTAGTTGTAGATTTAAACTTTTTTGATATTTAGAGTGTCAATTTTTCTGGTCGAATATGTCCAGAATCACCTTAGCAAACACCGAGTGTGGTTTGCAAGTTTCACCGTGCGTGGGAATGGGTGATTATGACTTGTGAGGCATAATATTTCTGTGTTTACCCATCACGGCGTTAGCATGAATAGCATGGGCTGTAAAGCTCTGTGGCCAGTACCAGATTGATAAGCCACAGAGCTCGAAAAGCTAGGTCGTGACCACCGCCAAAATTGACACAGCCCCTAGTGATGGTTCTGTGAGTGACCCGAACCCGAACTCAGACTTTAGTCCACTCATGGGCCCTTGCCTATGTGGGACTGTGTCCAACATTCACTGTTGCAGCAGTCAAAAACAGACAACAAAATTGCTCTAAGCAAGATTTAATTTTCTTAAATTTGCTAGATTACCTGATTCATGGACTCTTCCACTCTTACTGTGCCACAAATTTAACATGTTTAGGATTCAGAATTGAAAGTGAAATTTTAAATTATTATTTTCCTCTCCTGTATGAATGATCTAGCCTGGAAAAGGGCCTGCTGATACACACAATAGCTATTGAAGCCTATTCACCCATAAAAGAGCTAGTCTGAGTACAAGGTTATTTTACTCTAACAGTCTAAGTCTAACAACACCCCTTTCAGTGTATGGGACCGTGCATTGTTGACGTATCAAAACCTTCTCTGCGATTAAGGGTTCCGAGTACATATTTATGAATTCAAACGACAACTTTGATTTCTAAGGATACATTCTTTCATAAGAAGATCACTGCCTCTTGATGACTGCACCAGAATCTGATAAAACATCATTTACTCTCAGTCTCGCCGTCTTCAATTTATTTTGGGTTTTGTCCTCAATTCTCTGTACTAGACAAATAAAAAAGGAAAAAAAATAAGAAGATATATTGATTATAGTCCATGCAGCTAAATGCAAAAGTTATTAAGGTATATGTTTGGAAAAGTCAGGCTTGTGTCGTTTCCGTTTCACCATTATTATATTCTTATTTCTAGTTTCTTCGAAATTAATTAATCAATTAATTGAAGGTTTTAATCAGGGTCCACGGAGCATTTTAAGTGGGGGGGGGGGGGGGCTGATTTGATTTCACTCATATAGTATATATGTATTTCAGTGGGGAAAACTGACCCCAATTTCAGGGACTGAATTTTTTTGTCAGGTTTTTGTATTTTGTAATGTCCAGTCATAATACTTTATAATATAATGGTACAGATCAAGCTTAGTATTAGAAAGGGTGAGCGTGGAGTAGAGAAGAGGGGGAGCCTTCAGTTCGTCTAATAACCATTTGGTCTAATGTTTATTCTTTATATAACCATTTGGTCTAATAATACAGACAAATAGGTTAGCCTGTCATAGTTATATAGGTTTATTGCCACTTGGTCTAATAGCCAATTGGTCTAATATCATCCGGTCTAATATCAGTTGATCTAATAACCAATTGGTCTAATCATCATTTCGCCCAATTACCATTTGGTCTAATTACCATTTGGTCTATAGTCAATTCATCTAATAGCCATTTGGTCTAATGACCATTTAGTCCATTATCAATTGATCTAAGTGCCATTTCGTCTAATCATCAAATGGTCTGAACCCAATTAGTCTAATACCCATTAGTTCTACGCATCATTTGGTCAATTTGTCAGTTAGTCTAACCTCAGTTGGTCTATCATTTAGTCAACACCTATTTAGTCTAATAACCATTTGGAATAATTGTCATTTGGTCTAATTGTCATCTGGTGTAATAGCCGTCTGGTCTAATTCCCATTTGATCTAATCATCGTTTCGTCTAATGACCAACTTGGCAGATTTCTTGTTTTCCCCCAACAATACTACTCTAGGTGGCTTTGACTAAACAGTCAGGTCTCGGTTCGACGCACTGGCCGAAATTTTCGAACTTTTTTTGCAGTAATTGTATGTTAAGTTTTTTTTTTTGGGGGGGGGGTAAGAAAGAGGAGAAAAAAGGTGACCTGATGGAGCATGGCATGAATTGATTACATGTGTTTAATCAATTATCTAGTGAATTAATTGATTGATTAATTGATTAATCAATTAATATTTTTGTGAATTTCCAATTATTGTTTTATTGCACTTTGCATTTGTTATTTTGTTTGTATCCTTTGATTTATTTCGCTGTCTTCTCTTATGTATATATATTTATCCTTCTATCATTTCTCTATCTTTCGTTATGTTATTCCTTGCTTTTATCTTTTTATTTTTCCATCTTTCCTTTAGTTGTGTTATTCTTTAATTCCTTCTATCACCTCTTCCATCTTACCGTATGCTAATCTTTCTATTATTTATTCTATCACCTTTCTCTTCTCTTTTCTCTCTCTAATTTTTTTGCTCTTTATTCCTTGGTTTATCTTTCTATCATCTTGCCTATTTTGCATTATTCTTTCTTTTTATCTTTTTTTTTTTGCTTTACATCTCTAATTTCGTTATGTTATTCTTCTTTTTTTTATATTGACCTTTTTTTAATAATCGTCTTATGTCTTTATCCTTTTCTCCATAAACTTTCGATCCTCCCTATTGTATTGAATATACACCGATTAAACTTTACTTCCGTCTTTCCTTATATTACTTTTTATATTCATTCTCCCATAATCTCTCTCTGCTTCTATTCATATCATCATTATTACTACATGTACCACAATGCAAGGAAATGGAACGTTTTTGGAAGTGGGGACTGACGCCTCTTGCCCGGGCACCAAAAACCCTTTTCAACATTTTGCGAGCTAGCGAAGCGAGCGCCCAAACATTATTACAATGTATTATCTTTAAAATGTGATCTCTTCTAGAAATATATATACTGTATATAATCATTAAACAAAATTATATGAAACGTGTCTACTCCAAAGTGAAGGGGCTGCGGCCCCATTACCCCCCCCCCCCCCCCCCACGCGAGGCCCGGTTCCACGGCCCATGCAGTGTATATATAACTGTGACAGGCTGACCTATTTGTAGTATTAGACCAAATGGGTATTAGATCAACTGATATTAGACCGGATGATGTTAGACCAATTGACTATTAGACCAACTGGCTGTAGACCAAGTGGCAATAAACCTATGTAACTATGACAGGCTAACCTATTTGTCCGTATTATTAGACCAAATGGTCATATAAAGAATAAACATTAGACCAAACGGTTATTAGACGAACTGAGAATTGGACCAAACGATGATTAGACGTAATGATGATTAGACGATGTGGGTGATAGACCAACTGGTTTTAGACAAAATGGCTATTAGACGAAATGATGATTAGACCAACTGGTTTTAGCCGAAATAGATACTGGACCAAGTGAACATTAGACGAACTGATTATTAGATCAAGTGATGTTTAGACGAATTGGCTATAGACGAAATGCTGATTAGACGAATTGGTGATAGACGAATTGTTGTTAGACCGAATGATGTTAGACCATTTGGCTATTAGAGCAATTGGCATTAGACTAAGTGGCAATTTACCATTATCATAACTGATCTTACATAGGTGCATAATGCAAGCAATGAGTTTTTTACATTTGTGGTAAAAATGGAAATTTTTACATTTGTAGGCGAAATGTTTTTACATTTGTGGTTAAACAGATTTTTACATTTGTGGGCGATTTTTTTCACATTTGTGGTTATTTTTACACTCTTGTGGTTGACATGTTATGACATTTGTGGTTATTTTGACATTTGCGGGCGCAATGATTTTACATTTGTGGTTATTTTTACATTTGTGGTTGATTTTTACATTTGTGGGCTCTACACCCCCCCCCCCCCCCCCAGTGGCGTGATTTTAGGGGGCTGAGCCAGTAAGAACAGAATGAAACTACTCGGGTATCAATACCCCCACCCCTAAGGCTTTGCATCATTTTAGATTTTGTTTTAATTTTGCGAGGTCGCATAGCTACCGAGTGAAAAATTACGTTTTAAAAAAAATATTTTGTCTTTGCATGTACAGTACTTTTGATTATACAGGCAGACGTAGAAGACCTACAATTGGATTTATGATCTAGGCATAGACTACACTCGATGGAACATGGAACCAAAATAATTATTGCAAAAGAAAAATGGTAAGAGATCCTTCTCTCTCTCTCTCTCTCTCTCTTTCTCTCTCCCTTTCTTCTTCCTATTTTTCCCCCTTTTTCTTTCTTTTCCCCTTTCTAAGTGGTGGAAATTTAGGGGGGCTGAAGGCCCCTAAGCGCCCCCACCCATTACGCCAGTGCATGTAGACGATCTGTTAACTAAAAGGTACAAATGTATTAACTGGACTTACTGGGTTACCTGGGGGGGGGGGGGGGGGGGCATGGTTCATTGAGGCCTGTATATCATTCGCGTACACGAAAACGGACTAAAAGGGTACTTTTCAGCATTAGGCGCGTAACCCGGGTTACGCGTTTAGGGTATCAAAAACAGCAAAAATCAAGAAAAGGGGTATCAAATTCAGAGGTGATAATAAGAAAATGATCCGCGGAAAAGAGGGGGAGGGGGTGATATAGTTGGGTAATGTGTTCAAAATTAGGTGAAATTTCCTTTACGGTTCCTTTTTAGTTTAAAAAACTCTATCATGATAATGAAAGCCTCAAATATATAGGATGTAAAATACCACGCAAGATATAGAATCACCGTTAAGGGTATGAAAATCATAAATGTTTAATAGACGGGTTTCCCTGTTTAGGGTAACAAAACTACTCTTATTGCACCCCCGTTAAGGGTGCTTTTCAGAAAGTGATTTAGCAGATGATGTACAGGTCTCAATGAGATATGCCCCCCCCCCCCCTCCCCGGGCTGGGTTATTAGCTTTGCAGAGCTTTACATCCATTTCGGGACGCCACATCAAAATATATATTTAACCTTATACTTTTATTTACTCTAAAAGGTTGGCATTACTCGCTAAATTATTCTTCTGAAGTGTATTTGCATATCACTGTGAGTATATTACAATACTATGCAGAATATTTTTGATGTTGTTGTTGTTGTTATATATATAATTTGCGTGTTTCATCTTACGAGTGTAACCCTTATGGAACAAAAATAGTATAGTCATGATAGTCAATTACGTGGTAATTGTGTGATCACAGTGTTGCCCCAGTGTGACACTGTATTTCGTTTTGTCAAACACAGTTAACATACCCTACCACATATTTACCACAGTTTTTTCATGTAGTGTATTATGTGTCGTAATGAATCACAGTGTTACCACACTGTGTCTACATTGTTGACCCTGTGTTGACCCTGTGGGAATGATATTGTCAGTTTGTTTAAGGTGTGGTTGCAAAATATTTTATTTCCCATATAATAATCACATAGTCGAACACTGCATACACAGCCGATTACATATTTGCCCCAGTGTTTAATTTGCATGGTGAATAATTTGGAAATAATGTGTTCACAGTGTTATCCCTCTATAATGAAATGCATCATATTGTTGTCCCATTGTGTCTTCTTGCTGATTAACTGAGAGAACTGTGTGGAAATGATTATTTTTGAGCAATATGGTCATATTGTATTTATAAAATACATGTATGCGGTATGGAAAAATCACAGTGTTACCACACTATGCTCACATTGTCCACTATGGGGTGATTATGTGTTCACAGTATTACCACAGTGTGTTATTCTAGACCATGTCGTTTATCACATAGCGCACTGTGTGTGTGTTCTTCATGACGTGTGATTTACCACAAAGTCACCACGGTGTGTTTTTGTAGACCTGTGATTTATCACATATTACAAATAGTTCACATAATACTACCACAGTGTGGCAAATAGTAGACTATGTGAAAAAAGGTGTGTTCACAAAGTTATCACATAGTATCACAGAGGGGGCACAAATCTCAAAAAAGTAACCAAAAATAAGGTCATCAGCTTTTTTTAGGGTTCCGTTTCCTTCAAAATTCTCTGACAAGCAAAAAAAAAAAAAAAAAGGTCATCAGGTATAAAGGGTGGGAGGGGGGGGGCGCAATGTACATTTTGGTTTCAAAAGGGGGGCGCGGGCCGGAAGTCCCCCCCCCCCCCATCCCCATCCCCAACTGCAGTGTGGCACCAAGTCGACTATATGATGCTCGTGTTCACAAGGTGTCACATAGTTACTAAAAGTCTACTATATGATAATTATGTGTCAATTATTATGTGTTCACATAACCACGCAGGGTGTTACATAACTACCGCTTGTGTAATGATGTATATATGGCCTTAATCTAGACTAGGTCTAAAAAAACATTTGACATTTTTGATCGTTGATTAAGGTTTTTTTCACATTGTAAAGTTGACAGATGTCAAGATTTATTTGGAGTAAGTTTGATGACGTTTCTGTGAATACTATTCTTTAAATAATGCTCTGAATATTAAATTAGATTTTCACTTTTTGAAAAATCAAAATCTGTGTGTATCACTAATCAATTCGGAACACAAATGCCATTTTGCATGGCAGCTGAAATTCCAGAGAATCTCCTTTAAACCAGAGTCATAAATCATGAATGACAATGGATAGCAACTGATGAGCACGCATGAAGGTGCGATGCACAATGTTTTTTTTTTTTTTTTTTTTTTTTTTTTTTTTTTTTTTTTATATATGGTTTGATTTACATGTTTGAAGATGCTTTAGATTTTATTTCAGTGATCTATATAAGAGGTGTTCAAATTCACTCTGTTTAGCATTACACGTGCCCAAATGATAACGCTGCATATACATTTTTGACGGTTGGTTTCAAAACGTCTACTGTTATGGCTGCATAGACTCACGCTACGCCTTTGCTTATTTATTCGAAATTTGATTATAATGTGATTTACCAACGACAAGAAATAACATTTTCAGTATGTCAGACGCTGGGGGACGTAAGTGTCCATACGTCCTTTTTCGTGTAGAAATTAGGGAGAGAAAAAAAGCAGACAATCGGAGTTCATTATCATAAATTTTATTATACAACATCATCTTTTATAGTATTTGTGGATGTATGCGTTGTGACCGACATGAGCTGGATTTCTGTCTGTAAATTTGGGTCGGCTGCCCAGCCTCACACACTCGACCTTCGAATTTTGCCTCATTGCTGGAAAATCAGATTACATTTCATTGATATCACAAGTTTCTTATATGAAAAAGATTTCTCTTTCTTTGACAAGAAAAAGAAATTTCCCCAAAATAAAGTTTTTACAGGGACATTTAAAAACGCCCTTTTTTGAGTGGTCGACTCAATTTTCACCTCTAAGAGAAAAGAATGCGCACCAATTTATGGAAAATTGCTTTCAAACTGTTTAGAGAAATCCCACCACACAGCAATGAAAAATGTAAACTTGCACTACAAGGGAAATACGAGAAAAGTAGGTTTTAATCATCAACAAGTAAAGATCACACACGTGACCGACCTAATTTTGATCTCTGAAAGAAAATGATGTCCTCTCATTTGAAATAATTACCCTCCATCTGTTGGGGGGGGGGTAGATCGCGATTTAAAAAAAGCAACATGAGAGACTTCTGCTATACAAGATGAATACTGAAAAATTGGTTTTAAGTCAACAATTTTCAGGATTTCGGCCACACACGTGACTGAGAATGGCGCCAATACGGAAAAGCTACTGTTTATATACCGTTCACAGAGGCTTTGTCAATGTAATGAAATCAGAGAGCAAGATGAAGCAGGAAAACATTGCGTAGAGCTAGATTAATTAAACAACTAATGACTGCATAAAATCGATTTGCAGCAAACAAGCAGATAAATTTCCATATCGAGCATAATTGTATTCCCGAAGACTTTATGGACAATAATAATTCTTGTTACAAGCCTTATGAGATCAAGCGTTTATAAAAAGACAGCTGAAGAGAGACGAGGAACGTTATCCATTACTATGTATACGGTAAACTTATTCACAATACGCTACATGCAGATAGATAAAGTGGTAAGAGATGAAAGACCTGTAAATAGACATAGCGGTAATATATGAAATAAATCTAAGATATGAAATGCAATTATTTTAAAAGAAATAACTTTCGCAAGGTGACTACAACACCCGCGTTCTCCACTGCCTTGTCATTATTTTCTACCCCGTCGCTGTTCCCGTAGTAAACCGATTTGACATCGGGAAGTCGTTCCCATCGTCCATTGGCTACCCATTCTTCAAAGACCCCTTTCACGTTGAAGTCATCTCGCTCCATTTCTAATCGAGACCTTCGCATGAACGTCATGAGATATCCTCCTAAAGGAAATTTAAAAAAATAACGTGTATAGTTATTAAACAAATTGCCTATGTTAGGGCCAGTCATGTCATGGGCGGGATGGGGGGGGGGGGGGGGGGCAAGGGACTGATTTTTACTAAGTGGGCGGAAGGCGAAGAAATGGTCTATAGGAGTCGTATAATATGATTTTGTTTTCCCTTCGATTGGTGGTGGTGGTGGTGTGGGGGGGGGGGGGGGGGGGAGGTTGATGCATTTACCCCGGCTCGTACCCACTCTAGCCGTATTGCTGATAATAATCACCCTTTAAAACAACATCAAGAATTATATGCTATACTTAAAACGATAATATATTATATCGTTTTTAAAAGTAAAATGCGTAAGGATTGTCTTCAAACGAGTTTACCTGAAGCAATGATTCGATTGAATTCTGGCAGTGCGGTGTGGTCAATTGTCCCGGGTCCGAACACAGACACCGCCATGACTACATCAAATGAACCTGTATAAAAATGTATAATGGGGTCACAATCGCTCGTGTGTGAGGTAACATTATGGAGGTAACATAATGAAGGAGCTGGTATCAGAGAGGTGCATGAGGGCGAACAAGATTGAATTTTTGTTTAATCTGCAGAATACTACAGACATTTTTCGAGCAGCCTCGATCGCTCAAACTTATTTTAAGGTATAATAATAATGTTTCGACGACAATCCGATGATCATTATGAATTATTGCATACCAAATTGTAACATATGTTTTTGTTTTGTTTTTGGTTTTGGGCATGAATAACTAAATTGTATATAGGCTTAAAGCTAAGAAACTACATGATCATTGTACAAGCCAAAAGCACATTCAATGAAGCACAATTTTTTGTGGCTATCACTATCATTATTTTATTTATTTATTTATTTATAATAATAATAAACTATGTTAAACTAACACCTCCTGTAGTCCTACTTAGATTCTTTGAATGCGATATGCGCAAAAAAATAGGGAGGCCAAAAGTAGTAAAATTTCCTGCCATTTATCACGAAGCGCGCGTGTGCAGGCGTTTTGTTGTGGTTGTAACCATAGACAAATTAAATAGTACGTTGTAACGTACCGTCATCATAGGGTGCCCTGATGTTGGCGCCAAACCTAGAGTTTTTCAGGTCAACATACACCCCTCTCTTACGACTTTCCTCCAGAAAACTATCACTCGCGTCCACACCATAAATGTTTTTGTATCCAATAGATCGAAGCTGGAATAACAAGAATTGATCATTAATAAGATTTACAAGTATTCTCTATCTTTCTACAAGGTTAAGCAGCATTTGACATATTATGTCAAATGCTGCTTAACCTTGTAGAAAGATAGATATTAATTCCTCATGGTTTCAGTTCAAATTTGCAGCTTTCTCTGTCGGCATTTTATGTTCTTCTGTTTACGATATTATTAAAAAATGTACAAACCCTCACTTAATGGATTGGGATGAGGAATTAGTAAGTATAGGTTTTCTTGCCCAATTTTCCATGAGGCTATCGTCTCTTGCCAGAGTACTTACAGTAGAGTGTAGTTGGATGTTATAATTGTTTTATATAGGAAGGACTGAGGGTGTGTCTTATACAAATAAAATACAGACATTGTCTCTGTCTTCTTTTGTACTTAATATTTTTCTTCACGCAATCGCATCAATGGATCACGATTCAGAAGTGATGTGGTGGCAAAACAGTTCCCTCCCCCATTCAGAATTTCTGTTAATTTTCTGGAATTTTTTCAGCATGTTTATAATTTTTTCAACTTATGTCGGCAAATGAAAAAAGTGGGAACTCCTTATTTTAATGCTCATTTTTTTATCCCTAGCTATAATACATACATTCAGCACATTTAAGAACTTGAAAATCTTGTCTGTTGCTCGCTTTTTCTTGTTGCAGCATGGAGTCGAACTTTACTCTACGACTTCTCCCTATTATGCTTGCCAGAACATTTTCGAAAACGTTATCGGCATTAAAAATGGCCTAGCGACACCCCTGATAATCACCTCTTGCCCAAAGCGACCAGTGCCACATCCGAGATCCAAGATCTTAACATTCTTGTCTGGGATAAGCTCGGTAATCCTTTTGCCCATCGCTGCATATCCACCATAACCCAGGGCAATCATATCCTGTCAAATTATGATATGATAAGACAAAACAGTTATAAAGAGCAAGATAATGCTGGGAACATCACAGGGCAATCCCATACGTTACCGATGTTACTGATCATTCCATTAGATGCACAGCCATGCTAGAGCTTGGATCGGACCAAATAATTATGAAGTTAAATGACACATTGGCCCGAATTCACAAAGGAGGTTTGGTTTAAACCATGGTTTAAACCCCCTCCTGGGTTTTTTAAGCGTACGTGCGCACTGAATCCAATCCAATCATATATTTTCTTTGAGCGCGCGCATGGGCAATGTGCGCTTATTTACGCTTATTTTAGTACGCTTACGGAGGTTTAAACCTTACCCGTGGTTTAAACCTCCTTTGTGAATTCGGGCCATTATGATGACATGATACAACCCCCTCTCTACCCCATCCGAACGGTGACCTCGTCCTCTATCATACATCCACCTAGTAAAGACCGGTGCCCCCCCCCCCCCCCATCAGTGCTCTTTAATAGCTGGGCGTATATGCTCTATTGCATGCAAGTATTATAGGCGTAAAATTGATTCCTAGTTTCGTTTCGAAGAATATGGAGGAGGGTATTTGATGTTTTTAACATTTGATATATTTTCTGTACATATAAATGCTATTTGGTCAATTTCAAATAAAAATTTCTGAATTTAATTTCACTTGGACATGACATATACAGAGGCTCAAAACATGATGAAATTGCATCGTATTCATGATTTTTCTTACCGGATTGTCTATATCTGATTCTCATCAGATTTCATTTTCAAAAAAATATGAAATAAGATTTTAAAAAAAAAAGGGGGGGGGGAACGAGAAAGTAGAAATTAATTTTAGTTGGCTTTACACAAACTTACATCATCGTAAGACGGTGCCCATTCGTCAAATATTTTACTCTTCTCCTTATAGTCCGATGAACCTATAGACGCTGCTACCCTTTCTCTAGCAGAATGGAATGCTGCCATTTTCACGGATGATGAAGTGTCAACCTTGAAATCGGACAAAAATGAAGAAAAATATAGAGAGATACCAAAAAAAAAACTTAAATTGAAACAATTCTTTCTATAAGGCTTTCCATTGGCCATTGAACGCCATATGTTTTGTTTTTGCTTCTTTCTTTATAAAGATTTTTTTTTTTTTACAAAATGAAAATTAATATGGGTATTACCCAGCGATATTGGATATGATGGACATACAGAGTATAAAATGAGTAGGTACTTTACACGGCATTGTGTCTATATATTCCTTGTCAACTTAATAAGGAAAAGACAACTTCAGTTTGTAGGTCACATAATGAGAAGAGAAAGCACAGAAAATAGGATATTGGCCGGAAAAATCGAGGAAAAGAGTTTGACAAGCAGAGAGGGGAAGCGCATGGACCCATGCATGCAATAGGCTGACTGGAACAATAGAGCCAGTATATACCAGATTATAGGCGCCGGAAGCGGGGGGCGGGGGGGGGGGCAGATGGGGAAGTAATTACTCAAGTGGGGGGGAGGCAAAGGGCATCCTTCCTAGCAAGACATAAAAATAAAATCAAATGCAACGATTTCGCATTACAATGTATAATAAGTCTGATAGTGCTCTATAAAATGCAAACTTTTAGCATGAAAAAATTTAAAATGTTTTCACACGATCACAACTCTCCCTCGTATAGCAATAGTTTCTTATAGCATTAAGAAACCCTGCCTGTCATAGGCGCCAGGAGAAAGGGGGCAGATGTTAGCTTTCATCTATTGGGGGGATTTAAGTTTTGCCCCCTCCCCCGCCCCCCCCCCCCCCCACCGACAATAATAATAAAATTTTCTGTATTGCGATCAGCTTTCCAGTGTCAGGGGCGTCGATCCGTTTTTCGGATGGGGGGGGGGGGGCAAGACAGCCTATCGTAACGATGATCATTTCGCACTCAATTCAGTCATCATCAGGGACGGCGGAGTGTCTTTCAAAGTGGGGAGGGGGGGGGGCACCAACAAAAAGGGGCACCTACAAGGGGTGGAAACAAGGCGGAAAATATCACTTCGAGACATTAGAATACCGGTACATTCTGATCAATACACAACCGAGGATCATTTTCGACACGCTATTGTTTCTATCTTAACATGGTTCTAGCTAAAAACTACTTTGCAGTCGAGTGTAATAGCCTGATCATTCATTTGCGAGCGAGCGAAGCGAGTGAGCAAAAAAAAAAAAGATTTATTTCTAACGCTGAAGGCAACGGGTGTTGAATTATAAACAGCGATTTTTCTAATATGATAAGAAGATAATAGTAAATGCGAGCAAGCGTAGCGAGTGAACTTTGGAAAAATTTTAGAAAAAAATTGTCCTCCTTCCTTTTATGATTTAGGAGCACTGCTCATTCTTGTATAATTTAGGGTATTGGGCCCCTCCTACCCCCTGCTCTACTGCCTCACTATTGTGCTGATATCAGTAGGGGAATCTATTATTATGAAGCCTCTCTGATTATTTGGAGTTGTATGTATAAGGCTCCTTTGTGGACTTTATACATACCCATATATATATTTTATATATACCAGATGTCGCATTTATCAGAAAACAAAAGGGGCACTAATTTCTGAGGTTAAAAGGGGCACTCATCAGAAGGTAAAAAGGACACTTATTAGAAAGAAAAACGGGCACTATACGAAGAAAAAGGCACTTATCAGCTATTAAAAGGGGCACTTTTGGGGAACTTGAAAAAGTGACGGGGGTACTGTGCCCCCTGCCCCCCCCCCACCCCCCGGAGCGCTGCCTCTTATCATCATAGCATTGATAAAGATATGATGGTAATTTGAACTTAAGTAAAATATGCATATCGATATCATGAACAGAAAATGGAATGAAAGATCACATGGAAAACGACAAAATTATGGGAAAATATATCTTACATAACAGCAAATTGAGTAGAGAAGATACAACACAAAATAATAGAAAAAATAAACACTAATAAAATATGAAAAAATAGAGAAAAAACTAAATAAATATGAAAATTTAAACTTTGAATTGAATTGTGTATGTTCAGAACGTTTTTGAATGGCGTCATGATTTTTTGGAACGCCTCTTAAAAACAGCTTCTCCACGGTTAAATGACGCAGTATAGATTAGAGAATTTGCGCGCGAAGCGCGCGGCGAAATTGAAGTCTGATCTTGTAAAACTTTTTTGTATTTCATTGTTTGGAAGGCATCATTTCCTGAGTTTTGCATCAGTTTTTCCTTATTTTATTTTACACCTCCGGGATTATTGGGGGGGGGGGCAAAATGATATGTCCCCCCCCCCAATATTTTCTTTGGGGGGCAATCGCCCCCTGCCCCCCCCCCCCCCCAGGATCGACGCCCCTGTCCAGTGTTCTAAAGGGTGATTTTAACCATTCCAACATCTAAACTTTCTCACATGGTCACTACGAGCCCTTATGCAGAAAGGCGCAATGTATCTCAGAGTCAAGATTGTACAAATCCTGTCAACTAGTGGCACCAAAAGCGAGGGGGCAGATATTTCCCTCTATCAAAGGAGGAAGCCAAATCTTTTCCCCTTATAAGACCATAATTTTGCAGTGTAACGAATAGCTTTCTTGTGATCTGAAATGCAAGATTTCAACACGCAATAATCTAAATTTCTTAATTGCAATAATGCATTTTGCCTACTCAGTGGGGCCCCTCGCAAGATAAGGAGTGATTTTGATCTAAAACGATGTATGATAAACTTTCTTTTGCTTTAAAATACAAGGCCTAGTCATTTCAAAATATTTTTTTTCGATACGCCCCCTCTCAGATTGATGGGAATATTGTTTCTTGGACTTTACAAACTCTTTTATATTACAAGGCGCCGATGAGCGTGCATGTTGCAGGTGCTTCTCTCTCCCTAAAAAGAGAGGGCAAAGGTCCCGCTCACAAGACAAATATTTTGTATGACATCAATCATTTTGCACTTTAACAAAGGGATATTTTTTTGTGCTCTAAGATACGTAGTTTCAACATTGAATTGTTTAATTTTTTACTCGATTGCTACGCTCTCTCGCATATCAATGATTTAATGCAGTATTAAGACCGCAAATGTGTGGGCCAGGCCCTGGGCTTTCCTATAACGGGGTAGGGGCAAACTCATTTGCCCCTATCCCTACTCCTGCCCCCTCGCAAGATTATTATCTATATTATGAAGCCTGGGGGGTGATTCACTAACTGGGATCGATATCATTCCTAAAATCAATTTTCGGGATTGATTTCATTCCCAGCTTAAAATTAATTCCACCTTACTGATTCACTAAATCGCTTTTAGGATGGAATCAATTTTATCATGAATATATATGAGCGCAAATGAATATTTACGAGCGCACTCATTCCAACCAATCAACGTACTCAAATTTCAGTCACCGCCCCTCAGTCACCCGACCTAATTCTCTGACAATGACAATGACAATGACAATGACAATGATTTTATTTCCCATGTCACCCCTTCCAGGGTATTGGAGAAACAATAATTCACAATCAGTTTGTATACACAAGAACAACTATATACAAATATATACAATATTTACAGTATGTCTGCGTAAAAAAAAAAAAAAAAACAACAACAACAACAACAAAAAACACACAACTACAACAAGCGTACAATATTATGCACTGATTTGCACAGACACTTATTCCGTAACGTGGGTGTAATGGAAACTAGAATATTGCCTGGCTATAACAAACAATGTACATGTATAAAATTAATTAAATAAAAGTGTAAGAAGCAATGAAACAAAGCTAAACTACAACAAAACAACCCAAAATATAGTAGGTGCACCTATCAGTATATACATTGTATAAACATATTTGAATATTATATATTGTACAATATCTAAGCATGGAGGGACATTATCCCCTGACAGAATTTCGCTAGATTAGTTAAAACCTTCATATCTTTAGAATTAAACAATTGCTCCATTTTCAATGAACTTGGTCTGTTTCGGAAGCACGGTTTTACAAATCTCTTTCTCATAGCATCTGTTGCCGAGCATTCAAAAATATAATGAAATTCATCCCCAATCTTATTTTGCCTACACAACGTACAAATTCTGTCTTTTCTTGCAATATTAACATATCTACCAGTTTCAACTTAGCGCGTAGCTAGTGCGCGTTACCTAGCTACTTTGCGCGCACGCATCGATTGCACAAAACACAGGGCTAGGGGCTATGGCTAGTGGCCATGGGCGTGCAGCGCAGGCAGGAACGGCGTAGCCGCGCCCGGGTTGGGGTGGGCGGGCATGCAGTGGAGTGGCCGTTTGTGATTGTTTAGGAGCGATCCGGATCACTCCCAACCTTAAAATCAATTTAGAGGCTGGAATCAATCCCAAATACCTTAGTGAATCAGTCACTAAAAGCGATATCGCTCTTAGGATGGATATTGTTCCTAAAATTGATTTTTTCTTATTTGGGATTAATTTTAGCTGTTAGTGAATCACCCCCCTGAACTATATATCTTTAATGTTATGTAAATCATAATTTTAAGTAGGCTGTGACATTTCTGTATATAAATACAGTTTCTCTTGAATGCAAATTTCAAGTATGAAACCGTTTTAGTAACAATAAAGGCTATAAAGCAATAGTACATGCATGGTATTCATAAAGCGCTGTACAAAAACAGTAAAGATTAGTACATGTACAAGAAATACAAAATTCAGTTACATAATGATTAACATAGTAGAAAAAATATACAACTTTAATGGACTACTTCGAAAAGCTCTAGTCTTTAAACAAATGAGTTTTAAGCATGCCGGGATGTGAAAGATTCAATTAAGAGATGTGGCCTGCTGAGGTGCATGCAGGAGAAGTGTGAAGAAGAAGAGGATATAGGATTGCGAGAAGTTGAAGCTTTACTAGAGATAAGGTTTTGGAGCTATGAAAGAGCTAATCCATTTCAGATTTTAAACACAAATCGAATCAAATCAATAATTGAACTAAAATCCATAATTTTGGATTATCATCGACATACAGATACAAATGAAGATTCAAAATATGGTACAGATGATCAAAGCGGATAATCGATCATTGAAAAATAACAAAGCAAAAAAAGAAGAAGAAGAAGAGCAACACAAGAAAAGGTAAGTACAATAATCAGGAAAAAACAATATACATATACATACATATATATATATAGAGAGAGAGAGAGAGAGAGAGAGAGAGAGGGGGGGAGAGGGAGAGGCCTCATGCCAAATTCTTCCTACTTTAACATGTTACTGATGGAGTTCACTTAGATCTTGCTTATGGAATAGGCCCTTTTCTGCATTATATAACCTGTTTAGTTTGCTCATATCTTATAAATGGAGGTACTATGGTATATATGTGATGAAATAGTTATTACCCACGCCGATAAAATCGGCAGGGTTATGTAAACGGTTCCGTATGTTTGTTACCCACGCCGATGTCATCGGCAGGGTTATGTAAAGGGTTCCGTATGTTTGTATGTTTGTTTGTTTGTTTGTTTGTTTGTGTACAAGATAACTAGAGAACGGGTGAACGGATTTGCACCAAATTTTCAGGGATTGTTTGGATAGTGACAGGAAAGAATCGATTAAATTTTGGTGATGATTGGTTTATCCCTGCAAATTCTGTGAGACATTCTAGTTTTGACTCTATAGTATAGTATGTAAAGATCACCGTTTCGCACGTATCAGATTTAAGGAGCCGATACCGATATCCCAACAAAGCGCATCGATAGCTTAACACTGGTAATGGCGTCAGCACCATTCTCAACGAAGAAGAAAAAATGTTTTTAACTACTGATTTATTAGTCTAGAATATCGTAAAATTGCTCGAGTAGTCCGGTGATTCTAAAAGCAATCCTTATTTGATCTAGAGACCGGTAAGAAACTTCACAGAAATGGATAGTATTGATAGGAACAGTAAGTTTAGATTTAATTTCTCTCGCCGTTTCTCACTTGCAGCAGAAAATGCTGCGGTAGCCAATATGCAGCTAGACGCCGGATCGGACGGCCCAGCGCGTACATGGCTAACGGCCAAATTTCGGGCATCGGCTCAGATTAGCCGTGGAGTCATTTCTTTTGCATTGTGATTGTTGATTTAGAACTCATCCTAGTTAATAATGTGGATTCTCTGGGTCTTTTACTACGGAATATCGAACATCATATTTATCAAATCTATCTGGAAAAAAACTAGGTAGGATTTTTTATTCACTCATTCCGCCCCTTTAAAAAGCAAAGGTAGATCTAGTTCCTTTCCGTGTGCTCTAGATCGAACGTTGGACTAAATGTTGGCCTAGATTTAATTTCAGACCTATATGAACATACTACCTCATAACACCTGTAAAATTACACTTCGAATGATGCCTACTGACTTTATTTCTCACGGCTAATCCCCAAAATTTCCCATATCTAGCATACAAGTAGCAACACCAGCACCAACACCGAACGTGAAATAAATTTTTTTTAATCCCTGTAGGGTATAGTGTTAGTGAACGGAATTTTGTACATGAAATTAAACACCGGATGCCGAGCTCGGTTCAGCAGACAATATCTGACAAAAATTAAACACCGGCAACCAGAACTACGTCAGAAAATCAGAGGTCAACACCTAACACCGACTGATTTTTTTCTCATTTCATAGTCGATGTTAGATCATGATTTCGCGGCAAAATAAACACTAGCCACAAACACCAGCACCGAGCGTGAAATCACCCAATGTAGATTTCAGTTTTGACCCTATACTTAGTATAGTATTGCAACTACTCTGTAGCACCGCCAAGGCGTGGGTCTGCCGCCTTTGACGGCCCCTCTAGTGCTTTTTGTTCTTTGTACGATGGACATCCCATAAAATGAAATTTAGTTTCTACGTCCGATTGGCAGATGGGACATTATTTAGACGTTTAACTTTGTGACGCTCCTGCATGTTCTATCATTAATTTACTATTGCTTCTTCTATTCTTATAGTTTTTTTCATATGTGACCTGTTTACAGGTCACTATATATATCTAGTAGAACTTCAAATTGACTTCGTCGCTACACTCCCTCGCCTAATAGAGAACTAATTTTACAGTCATATGATACTGCAGAAATTCTGTTCTATTCAAAATGTTCTGTCTTAAGAAAATAAAATTTCTAAATGATTCTGTAATATGCTAATATCTCCTAATGATATTTTGCATGAATATTCAATAGACGTACGGTGGGGCTGCACCTGGGCTGCACCCTCCTCCCCTCCCCCCCCCCCCCCCCCCCCCCTCCCCCGGGATATAGCCCCGATATTCCCCATCATAATTATAATGGGCAGCGAGAAACCCAAATAATCTCATATTTGGGCACGGTGAGGTGCCCCAAAATTGTCATAATTGGGCAGCGAGATGCTCATATTCGAGGAGCGAGGTTCCCCGAATGATGTAATTTCTGTACATTTTCAAAAAAGTGTAATAATTTTGCGCGCACGCGTGCACAAAATTTAGAAACAA
Source organism: Heliocidaris tuberculata (assembly GCA_025618425.1). Classification (NCBI taxonomy): domain Eukaryota; kingdom Metazoa; phylum Echinodermata; class Echinoidea; order Camarodonta; family Echinometridae; genus Heliocidaris; species Heliocidaris tuberculata. Next base: position 45,779,808 of record CM046834.1, on the reverse strand, counting down.
AATGACCTTATTTCAGGTCTAATGAGGGGTGATGCAAAAGAAGGGATGATAACCGTGCTTTAAATAGAGCATTTTTTACATGAAAAATTCTAAACCTCGCACGTTCGAAACTAGTACATCTGTACATGTATCAAAATGAAGAAATATGTAAGAAAAGGAGGGACGTGCTCTTCGGGGGGGGGGGGGGAGACCATAAGCAGTTAGTTAGTAATTAAGCGTTTGAGGTGGTCCCCATATCCCCCCCCCCCCAAACGCTCTTATTTCTGCGGAGTCAAACTTGACTCTGAATGGCGTCAGCTGGGAGTCAACTCTATTCCGAGTTAACGTGATTCGGATTTCCGAATTAATTTGCCATCCGAGAATCGACTTAATTAGAGTCAAAGTAACTCGAAAAACGAGTCACTTTGACAAGGATGGAGTTGACTCCCACTCCCAGCTGACGCAATTTCCGAGTTAAATTTGACTCAGCAGAAATAAGAGTGCAGCAGGACCCCTTCTGGCGCGCTTGAACCAGATATACATGGGGAGCTATAATCGCCAATATCTCTGTAAAAGATAACCTATAGCAAGTAAGCAATTATAATACACATAGCGATATGTATACTGTGCCTGAATGTATGGTGCTTCACTATTGGCGTTACAATGACAAAGTCCAATGACAAAAAAGTATGTTAAATATCATATCTAAAATATAATGAGCATACAGCGTGACTGCCATTGCGTTCTCAAAGCTCGTTCATTCTGAAACCCAAGCCTTCTTTGCAGCGTTTCCTTCGCTCCAGATTTAGCTAGAATTAGAGAAGTATCAAAACGAACCTTGCGCCATTAATTAAGACAATACACTTAAGAATGCCAGTCCCATAGCTATAGCCAAACGACTTGACGAGTAATTTCACTTTATTACTTGGCTTCCAAAAGAGGCCGATTTACATCGCTGCCCGTAGAGGGCGAACATCACATTAAATAACCATACACAATATGGGCGTGACTTCTTCTTTTCTTCCCCTCTCACTTTTCCCCTTTCACTCCAAGTGTCACTACATCAGTATGTAGTGATCTAATATGCTCTATTCACTAGTTTTCAAGAGTCTGTTTAAGACTACCAGCATCTTAGGGCCTATATGTTTACTTTAAGATTATATACCCAGAGTCAGGAAGGCAGGAAGTTCTTTGTTCTCCCCGAGCATGTGTTTTGGGAAGAGAAGACACCAGTCAGTCTGAACATTGAAGTGATGCTGAAAGGTCTGAATTACATAATATTGCAGCAGAAAGTTTTTAGTTATTTGTGGAACAACTACAAAGGCCCAATTCGGTAAGAATATATCATCTATTTCTATATCTGTTCTTTAATATTTTGTAGAAAGTTTGGTAATGTTTGATCCAAGTTTGTGAAGATAATGCCTTTTAGGTGTAGACAAAGAGTTGTGCCATCGTGCATGTGTTGTGTATAATGTATAATGTAGGAAGTTGAGTTCTTTGTCCTTGATGAGAAAATCACATTATAATTTAGAGTTCCATTTCAGCAAGTATTATTGCAATGATCATTGATGTAAATAATCATTCAATGATATAGTTTGATGTTTGATATATAGAGTAAACTATGTTTTTAGGAAAGAGACAATTTCTCTTTGTTAGTAATTTAGCATAGGAGTTTATGTGAGTGACCACGCTGGAATGTGGCCCTGTTCACACCCGTAGATGTTTGTTTGCTATGGTCGCTTGGTAGTAGTATACTGTATAGATTGAATGCAGGGTTCGTTCACATGGAGATTTAATCCAGTATAACTTTAATCTTGTGTCACACTATAATACTTTGTTTAGTCAATTAGATTCATTAGAATGACTCTCATTGTTTTGTTATGATACAAGTATAATTGCACTAACTTAGGAAGTGATTAAGCTGATATTTATTCAAGCTTAATATGCTTAATATTTCCTTAATACATATAATTATCGATATCTCACTATTTTAGGTATAGGTTTTTACATGTTTACAGGATGAAACATTTGTTTATTATTGATGTTTGTTTATTGTTCTCATTACAGATTGTTATCTGAAGGTATAACTGACGATATTGTTGGAGTTGCTAAATAAAACTGAAGTTTGTTGGACTTTAGCAATCGTGTTCCAGCATTGATTTCATCGGTGTGCCTTGTGAATACCAATAGTTGGACAAAATAGTTAGACGAAACTCCTTCGTATAAAGATTTACGAAGGCAGCCACAATAACAATCGAACGACTATCGAAGGACTTTCGAAGCAGTTTGAACTCGTAAGCAGACCAAGTTGTACAAAGGCCTGAAGTCATGTCTTTGTCGGAGCCAGCATTGCGAGGTACAGTGTCAGCAGAGAGGACTTTCACATCGAAGGCTAAAAGTTTAGCCGGTGAAAAGTACACCAAGAGCGGTGTGGAAGCAGGACATACAGTTATGAAGGCTGAAAGCATGGCAAGCTCAAGGATGTCTTGTAAGAGTGTGAGGATAGCAGAAGCCTTTCAAGCGGAACTGGAACTTATGGACCAGGAGGACAAGCTTGCTGCAATAAAGGCAGAGCAGGTGGTAAAAGAGGAGGAACGTAAGCTTCGACGTCTGAAGCGCCGAAAGGAGATAGCTGATGAAATGAAAGAACTAGAAGAGGAGGAGAGTGACATCTCCGAATCTGAGGTAACCGACATAGAGTTGCCAAAGGAAGGCCCAGAAGATTCGGTGAAACGGTTCTTCAACTCCCAGCAGGAAATTGGGAACATCGCCATGACTCCTCCTCAGAACCAGACGGGAATTGAAAAAATAGCAGAATCCATGGCTCAGATGGCAAAGGCTATACTGCAACAGAACGCGACAACGCAGGGACTTGCTGTTGCCAGTCAACTTCCAAAGTTGGAAGTCCCAGTATTTGATGGCGATCCCCTACGTTACTCGCTGTGGAAAAATGCCTTTACAAATTTGGTTGACTCTAAACCTCTGGATGGTGCTACCAAGCTTAACTACTTGAACAGCTATGTAGCGGGAGAACCCAAGAAGGTTGTCGAGCACTATCTCCTACTGGGCACAGATGAGGCATATCTTCAAGCTAGACAGTTGCTCCAGAAGAGATATGGCAGTGGAAGTATCATCAGCACTGCCTTCTCCAAGAAGTTGGCCACGAATCTCAGACAGGGATTCTGCAGGACTTCGCACCTTTGCAGACTTCTTGGAACAGGTAGTGGCAGCCAAGTCAACCGAGTCTTCCTTGGGGATATTGGACTATCCTCAAGAAAACATCAAGATGCTGGAGAAACTGCCGCTTCACATGGAAAGACAGTGGAGAGATGAGGTAGACAGATGGCAGACACGAGGTTATGGAAACTATCCTCCATTTGAAGTCTTCGCCGATTTCATCAGTTCGTGCTGCCAACAAGGCGAACATTCCCGAGCTTGAGGGTCTGCGAAGTAGTGAGTCATGACCACGGCAGTCGCAGTACCAAGGAGACCGCTTGATCCGCAACCAGCCTAGAGGAAAAACCCTTGCAACCAATGTCTCTTCCAAGACGAACATGGGAGAATATTCTTCATGTCCGTTCTGTGGAAGGGATCATCACCTTGGTGACTGTGAGGAATTCAAGAAAAGGTCCCTTCACGCTAGAAAGGGATTCTTCTTTCAGAAGAATTTGTGTATGGGCTGCGGTGTAGACGACAGTCATCGGGTGAAGAACTGTAAACAGAGGAAAAACTGCAAGATCTGTAAAGGAGGTCACCTAGCCTGTCTTCATAGACCCATAAAGAGCCAGATCCAAGTACCTGAAGAAGCCTCGTCAAAGTGTACTAACGTCTGCTCCCTTCCAGACCAAGATGGCCAGGAACATTGCATGATTGTGCCAGTCTGGGTAAGACGAAAAGATGAGCCCTCCAGAGAGTTCCTGCACTACGCTATCTTAGATGATCAGAGCAATGTGGGATTCATCTCAGATGATCTGTGCAAGCAACTAGGAGTACAGGGTCCCCAGACAAATCTGCAGCTCACCACTATGCATGCAACAGCAAGCGTCAAGAGTATGAAGGTGTCAGGTTTGCAGGTGATGGATTTCAACAAGGAGAACCACATCGACCTTCCTCCATGCTATTCCCGAGAGTCTGTCCCCGCCAGCAGATCACAAATACCAAAGAGTGAGGTGATGAAGGAGTGGCCTCATCTTGAGCCAGTCGCTCACAAGTTGATGCCTTACAATCTCAGAATAAAAGTGTCTCTCCTGATTGGGAACAACTGTCCCCAAGCCATCCGGCCAAGGGAAGTGTTAGCAGGGGAGGAAGAAGACCCTTATGCCATGAGGACAGCACTCGGATGGGGAGTAGTAGGCAAGGTCCGTCAGACAGCTGCACCAGAAGATGGTATCCAGTTCTGCCACAGAGTGTCTGCAAGTGAGAGGCATCCACGGTTTGCCTTTGCCAGTAAGACCAAAGAGATCCTGGACACCGAGAAGATTATTCGAATCCTTGAGCAAGATTTCAAGGACTCGAATGATAGCGGTGAACCATATTCTGTAGAAGAGACCAGATTCCTAGATATCTTGGAGCAAGGCATCCACAGACGCGACGATGGCCACTATGAGATGCCACTGCCCCTTAAGTCATCAAAACCAAATCTCCCTTTCAACAAGCCGCTAGCGCTGAAGAGATGGAACCAACTGTCCGCAAGACTGCGGAAGAATCCGAAGTTCTCTGACGACTACAAGGCGTTCATGGATGATGTCATCCAGAATTATGCAGAGAGAGTGCCAGCCGACCGTCTTCAGATACAGGATCGGGTTAACTACATCCCTCATACTGGTGTGTATCACCCTAGAAAGCCAAATAAGATCAGAGTGGTCTTTGACTGCTCTGCACCATATCAAGGAGTCTCCCTCAACGATATGCTTCTGCAAGGACCAAACATGATGAACAGCCTCTTGGGAGTGCTTTGCAGGTTCCGCAAGGAGGCAGTGGCTGTGGCCGCAGATGTGAAAAGCATGTTCCATCAGTTCTACATAGCACCAGAAGACAGAGACCTGTTGAGATTCCTGTGGTGGGAATCTTATACAATACCATTCATTTCCATCAACTTATGATTGACCATTCCAGTCAAAGATTATTGTCTTCACTCTTCCTTTCACAAACGCAGGGGTGTCGCTAGAGAATTTTGTAAAAGATGGGGCACACATTGCAGAAAATTCTCTGACAAGTTGAAAAAGGTCATTTCAAAGAAGGCGGGGGGAGGGGGTACAATCTTGAAGTTGTATACTGAAGGTATGTCACTCTGTATCAAAGGGGGCATGGGCCGGAAGTGCCCCCTAAATCTGATACTGCCCCCTTCCACCCCCACCCCCTCGAGCGATACCACTGCTTTTTCTCTCATTTTTTATCTTTCTCATTCCATTCTAACTCTGGCTTACCTTTCACACAAACTTTGCACTTAGCATTTTGAGTTATAGACCCCCCCCCCCTTTGAATACTCTATGTAAAAGTATATCACATGAACATTATCACTAAAATGAGAATTTTCAAGTTAGAATTAAAAAGCTCTCAGAATATGTAAATATTTAAGGTAACATGATAAAAGAGATGAACTAAATCCTTTTTTGTTTTTGTTGTCTATTTAATAACAATAAATATCAATTCAAATAACAAGTTTATAATTTGAAAAAAAAAGAAGAAAATCTTGAAATTGCACATCCTTGCAGAAAATCTAGTAGTAAGTAAAATTTTCAAATCACTTACTAGTATATCATTGAATGAATATTCGGTTTTTCTCACAAGTTCTCAAGCAATTTGCGTATCAACGTTTCATTCTATTATACTGTTGAAATGGTCACCGACATAAATCAAATCTAGGTTTTGTTAAATTTCATTCAGCTGAAGGTACTTATTTTTTTAGAATTTCAGCTAATGCAATATTCAAAAAAAAAAAAAAAAAAAAAAAAATCCTCCAAATCAGAAACCCTTGTTAGGGATATCTGCATTGTTTTATTCTGAATGAAATCCCGAACTTCATTACATGTATCCACTCGTGACACTGCTGATCTAGTTAACAGGAATGAAGAGCTGTAGTGGTAATCCGTAGGTCTGTTGAATGAAAAGAGAAAATAGAACAAAATTAAAAACTATTAAGGTCGTAAACAATAAGAAAGGACTGCAATGTACCAGATATGTATATATGCATGACTCAAACAGAGTGAATATTGCTTCATAAAAAGCTATTTTACCCACATTCATTAAAATTAAGTTCTGGATGAATCCTTATAAAAAATAAATAAAATTCCCATATTTGACTAAAAATTCTTTTTCTGGTCAAAGGGAAAGGAAATTATAATCGTTTCAAATAACCAAATAACTTGCTTCCTCTTCAAGTTGTATACTATGATATAGGCCTATTATATTTTTGTATATTGATATATTTTCAAAACTTTTTTTTTTTTTTTTTTTTTGGGGGGGGGGGGGGGGGGTTATTGCCAAATTTAATTATGCACAGTAAATGCCTACCTCTCCAAGCTTGATCATGCAGGTCAGTATATCTGCTCTTTGTTCATTTCTCCTGAATGTGTATTTCAATATTCTTTCACCATCCATTGTAAAGAATCATGCTGTGTAAAAAAAGGATAAATAAATAAATTCATAAGTACATGTACATGTGTAAATGAAAGTACAGGTAACTCTGCCTAAGTCGAATCTCTTGGGACCACAGAAATCTGTTCGACTTAGGCGAAATTCGACTTAGAAGAGGTAAAAAACACATGTTTTGCTCATTCTGTTCTGAAAAATTGCTTCGACTAAGGCGATTATTCGACTTAAGGAAGGTCGACTTATGCAGTTAACTGTAATTTAGAGGTATATATTTTGCACAAATACTTGTACTCCACTAATTCTGACTTTTTGATCTTCTCAAACATCTAAATACATCTAATTTAGATCATAGGTCAAAGCTCAAAAGAGACCGTTTTCACAGAATGTATTGTGAATAAATGTGAAGTGTAATCTTCTTCTTCTCCATGCTTACACACAATTTTGTGCTTTGTTGGTAATGGTTTAAAATGTTTGCATAGTTTAAGGACAAGCTATTCAAAAATCAATGGCAACTAGTAAGGGTATCTGTAATATGCTTTTAACTAACACATTTAGGGACCCCTGGAAGCCCTAATTGCTTTTATAGTTCATTTCCTTGTTTCCTGTTAAATTACAATATTTATGATAATCATAAAATGATTCGAATTACATTATACATGTATAAGCATATAGATACTCAGGAAATGTTCTGTAAACTTACCTGTAATTTAGGAAGGCTAAATTTCTGCTTCATCATGTACGGTCAATAGTTTGGGCAATGTTTGAATAACATTTCTTGGGTTCCTTTCCATTTTGATCTGTTTAAAAAAAGAATGAAAACAGAGTTGTCACTTTTTTGGTCTTTCTTGTTACAGTCATAGCTACATTGTTAATTGTTTTTTATCAGGCAAATACATTCTAATCCATTATTTTTCATAAGTCAAAATTCAATAATCATCAGCTATCTGTTTATTAAGGTGCATTCAAGCTACTTAAGTAATACTTGGAAAGAAAAAAGAAACAGCCTCAGCAACAAACTTACATGTATATAGTGAAGTGTGTCTGAAATTTTGAACAGGGATCCCTAAACTGGCTTTAACACCAGACTGAATTTTTGCCCAAAATACATTTGCCTCCCCCCCCCCCAAAAAAAAAAAATCATAGTCTATCAGACTCTAGATCTAGTAAACTTACAGTCAGTTTAATTAACCAAATGGCATGAATTGGACCAAATACAGTAGATCCAAGTCTTTTAAGAACAAAAAAAAAAAAAAGTCGGGCATGAAAGTGAAATTGAAATGAGTTCTTATAAAACATGGTTAGAGATCTACTTTGACTTTGTCCCAAAAGCACAGCTTTAGCCCTAGCCAAGTCTACATCTAGTACTCAAGACTATCCTTCAGGCTTCGGTTCATGGAATAAAATTTCAACAAATATTCATAGTTCAAACAGTAAACCTCGTGTAACATTAATGAATTTATATCAGCACTAATTTTGGTCTACATATCTTATCAAAATCATCGACATCGTAGAATCCCACCACACAGTCACAGTTTCCAAATCTGTACGTTAACCGTAGTCTTGTAGACTACGTTAGATCAAAGTCCAAGTTGGACTAACCGTACCGTTAACGAATACGCTTGTGTGCAGCATACAGATGAACAACATGAGGAAAATCTTATGCAATATGGTGGTGGATCCAGTGTCCGAACACTTTTCAGAAAATCAACGATAGCAAATAAAATATCAAACGAATATCTGTCAAACTTACATAATGAATGCTCAAAGTCCTACAGAAAAAGAAGTTGATGGAATTTTAAAAAGACAATGTAGATTTAATACGATATTCCCTTCCGAGTGAACCCCTTCCCAACGACGCGGCGTTTTGGTCCCTTGAAAAAGTTATTGTATTTCTGAACGTGTAAAACCTTTGGGAAAAAGACACAACCTTCGTTTCAATAGTGTGGTTTTCATACGCGTAATCCCACGCGTATCAAAACCCATTTTAGGCGTTTAACTGTACACGTTCGGTAATGCAATCTGTTCGGAAATAGAATCCTTGACTATATAGTCTATCATCATTCAAAGAGTTTACTAATGTTAGATCTGTTTACATCTTCTTAGATCCAACTTGTTTGCATGTATTGAATTTTTGACGCTGTCGAAATAGCCACCGCGCTGGTGGCTGAAACTGACCCGTGACTGCCCGGGTAGCTGTCATGAGCCGCAGCGTGTGCATTGTGAGGACAGCGATCTCCGTGTAAAACCACATCTCGACCACTCATAGCGACTTTACTATACTTCGTGTGTAGACTCTAGGCAGTCATCCACCTCGACACTTTCAAAACACCACTGCACAAAAGTCACCAACATTCACTCATAATCGGCATTTAATTTACAAGAAATGACACCAACATATTCATGAAATACAATCAATTTAACTCACCGATGTTGAAAAAGATAATTCCGAAAGTGAAATCCGTAATTTACTCTCACTTCTGGCGAAACGGGGTATCGCAAGTCATGGTGTACATTTCCTGATCGCCGCGAGCGCATGACATCTCCCGCTAAAAAATTCGGTCGTTAAAAGTTCGGTTCCTATCGCGCACACGTAAGTCCCGATTTTCCTTGTTTTATTTTTTTATTTTTTATTTTTATTTTTATTTTTTTTTTAAAGTAGTATTTATTGATTCATTCAATTCAATCATACAAAATATAGTGTATCTCAACATTAACATTAACAATATAAGTCGAATCATGAACCTTGTAAAGTCATAACACATAATATAAATTCCTAAGACAAAAAAATGGTATTATATTGCTAATATACTCTAATAAAACTATTGAATGGTCAACTTATATCACTCTGAATGAATCGGAGATTGATTTGTACTGACCCCGCTCCCGCCCCTCCCCCACAAAAGTTACAAGACAGACAGACAACGAAACAAATAAACATAATTAGAATAACCCCTCCCTCACACCCACACACACAACCACACCCAAACATGCACATACACATCTACAAACAGAGAAAAAGAAAGAAAGAAAGAAGAAAAAAAAAAAAGAGAGAGAGAGAGAGAAAAAAAAGAAAAGAAAAGGAAAAAAAAAAAAAAAAAAATTGAGATCGATGTGCACGCGATACCGAGTTTCGTTGTGGACAAAATTTTATTGGCCGATTTAGTCTAAAAACATCGGCACCATGAAAACAACAAGCGATCGCAAAAAAAATTGGTAGGGATTTCTTAGGTTTTGCAGTGGCGGATCTACGGGGGGGGGGGGGGTTTAGGGGGTTTAAACCCCCCCCCCCCCCCTTGGGCTGCCAAGTAAACATTTAATGTGCATAGGAAAACAACCAAAAAAAAGAGAAAAAATAGAGCATGCAAGTATGCTTAAAATCGCAAGCTGGCAACCCTAAAAATGAAAAATCTCCCTACTGTGGGAGGGGGGTATCCCCCCTCCCACACCCTCCCCCCTCGCTTGCTTCGCTCGCTCGGGCTCGGTCGCTACGCTCCCTACCAATTCGTCTAATCAACATTTCGTCTAATAACCAATTGGTCTAATAATCAGTTTAATCACTTCGTCTAAAACACATTTGGTGTAATACCCACATGGTCTAAACATCACTTGGTCTAATAATCAGTTCGTCTAATGTTTACTTGGTCCAATATCTATTTCGGCTAGAACCAGTTGGTCTAATCATCATTTCGTCTAAAAGCCATTTTGTCTATACCCAGTTGGTCTAACACCCACATCATCTAATCATCACTTCGTCTAATTACTATTTTGTCTAATCATCGTTTTATCCATACGGAGAGAAAGGAAAAGAGAGAGAGAGAGAGAGAGAGAGGAAGGGAAGGAGAGAGAGTGAGGGAGGGAGAGAGTAGGAGGGAGGAAGGGAGAGAGAGAGAGCAAATACAAGCAAAAGAGTAGGATGGGGTACGGTGATCAAAAAGGCAATGAGAGAGGGAATCGAGGGAGAGAAAGAGAAGGAGAGAAATGTGGAGAGGAGAATCATTGACACAAAATAGGCTCATAATTACATTTAAGCCGACCGGACACTATACGATCGGCCTGCGATCCGATTTCGGAAGAAAATGTAATAGTATTTGATATGAACATTGAAACACAGAAAATCTTTTTGAATGAGGTTCTGAATAGTCATTCAGATTGTAAAATCTTAATTACATGTACGTCCTGTTGCGAGCGTTCTAGTTGGAGAAAAGCCGAAATCGGCTCCAAATCGTAGTGACGTCAGAGCAATACGATCGTCTACGATTTGAAGCTGATTTGGCCCTGATTCCAGGTAGAAGGCTGACTACGCACCAAATTCCTATAGGTTACGTATTCACATTATTGTTCAGAACTTGAATCAGGAAGATTTTATTTGTTTAATTGTCCATATTTAATGCTACATGCGATTTATTTCCAAAATGGGATGGCAGTCGATCGTATAGTGTACGGTGGGCTTTAGACTGTTCGGTGAATGATGATATTTAATCTTTGAAGTCTAAATCAAGCAGTATTGTGACGTAATTTTATATTTATTTGATTTGATTTGATTTGATTTGATTTATTTTCTTCTGCATTCATATAAGTACAACATTTTTTCGGTAACATATATAAAATAAAATACAAAAGTACCTTATGACAATGAATCATAAATAACAAGTATATGTAACAATCATTTTTCAAAAACAAACACGAAATGATAAATTGTCAAATTATTGTAATTCATTCATATAAAGTCATTTGCGGAAGAAGGACTACCATTATAAGCAATTTGCTTGAGAATATGGCAGCCCTAGACAAATATTATGAAATAGCTAAAACATGTTTAAATAAGCAGAATGGATAAATAATTGAAATCCTAAGTTAAAAAGCATATTAATGATGATGTTGATGAAATAATGATGATGATGATGATGATGATGATGATGATGAAGAGTTGACACAGAAATTTTACCTTGTATATTCAGATAGTAACATCGTTTTAACTTTGGCTTTAAATGAGTAAAAGGAACAACATGATTTAATGAATTCTGGGAGAGAATTCCATAGGTCTGGACCATGGTGTCTTATTGATCTATTGGCAATCAGTAACTTTGGGTTGACTAGATGAAAATTGGAGGAATTGCGAGTAGGGTAGGAGTGAATAGTGTTATTTAAATTATAAAAGTTTTGAAATGAAAGAGGGAGCAAGTCATTTAGATACTTAAATATGAACAGTAAACTTTGTAGTGAATTGATGTCGAATACTGTTAGAGTTTTCAGTTGGTAAAATATTGGTCTGGTGTGAGATAAATATGGTGAACCGGTACATATGCGAAGGGCTTTCTTTTGCAATAAGTAAATAGAGTTGATTTTTGTTTTGTTGGTGGTGGCCCATACTAAATTGATATCAATGAATTATAAAGCATAATGAGCGTTTTACAAAGGACAAATCTCTTTACTTTATAAATTTACAGCATTCCTAGAATTAGAAGTAGTTATATGACGTATATGTTCGTTCCAATTTAAATTTTCATCGATAATGACACCCAAAAATTTTGTTTGTCTCTTTCTTTCTAGGGGTACATTATCTATAAGTATTTTGTAAGTAAAATCAATGACATGAGAATTCACGTGCTTGAAATACATGAAATTGGTTTTATCTAAATTAAGGGACAATTTATTGCACTTAAACCACAAAGATAACTTTGGTAACTCATTATTAAGTGTATTTACTAGGGTATTTAAGTTTTGATGTGAATAGAAAATGTTTGTGTCATCTGCAAATAATATGAAAGATAAAAGAGGAGTTGTATTGGTTAAATCATTAATATATAATAGAAAGAGTAAAGAGCCTAGTATTGACCCTTGTGGAACACCGCATTGGATTGGTAGGAAATTTGAAGAAACATCATTATAACTACATATTGTTTTCTATTAGATAAATAGCTCTCAAACCAGGAGAGGGCAACTCCACGAATTCCATAAGAGTGAAGTTTTTAAAGTAAAATATGGTTGTCAAGCGTATATTATATCAAAGGCTTTTGATAAGTCCATGAATACTCCTATTACATGTTCTTTATTGGCCATGGCATTCGTTATTTTATCATATAATTGTACTAAAGCTAGGTCGGTTGAATGCCTTTTTCTGAAACCATATTGATTTAGATTTAGAAAATGAAATGTATCTAAAAAGTTATACAGCCTTTTGTAAATAATCTTTTCTAGGATTTTTGATATGCTGGGAAGAATTGATATAGACCTGTAATTACTTATTTCGTGAGGGTTGTCTTTTTTGAAAACGGGATTTACTTTTCCAATTTTTAGGGACTCAGGACATTTCCCGGTGTTAATAGATAGATTAAAAATGTGAGTTGGAGGAGAAACAGGAAAATGTATAATTTGTTTAAGGAGAAAAGCACTGATTCTATCGTGACCTTGTGATTTACTTGACTTGAGATTTTTTGTTATTTCGATTATTTCATTAGGATTTATGTGATTAAAAACAGTGAAGAAGTTGTTGCTTCAGGAAGAAATTTAGTAAAATTTTCGTTCGGTTTATTGAGTTTATTTGCTAAATTAGGTCCTATATTTACAAAAAAGGAATTAAAGGTATGAGCTATATCTTCAGACTGTATTACTGTGTTATCCATTGTAAAATTATTAGTAGGTAATTTTTTTGTTTTCTTTCCAATCAGATCATTTATAACCTCCCATGTAAATTTCATAATAATTTTCACTCGGTTAAGTTTATCGGAATAGTACATTTTACGAGATGTTCGAATGATATTAGTTAATTTGTTTCGGTATGTTTTATATTTGTTTTGATTAAGAGTAGTAGAGTTTGTTAAATAAGCCTTATAAAGTTTGTTCCTTGTGTATGGATCGCAGAATCGCTTTTGTTATCCATGGCATTTTACAACGTTTATTGTTCTTGTTTACAGATACCAGAGGAAAATTTTTGTCGTAATACTTCTGTAACTTTTTATTGAAAGTTTCGTATGCAATATTTGCATCTGACTCACTATAAATATACAACCATTCTTCTGTTGCTAGATCACTTTTGAGGGATTCATTATTTTGGGGTGTTTGCTTTCTGTACATGCTTGATTTAACTGACATTTTATTTGAAATGTCATTATTACACATTAAAAAAATTGGCAAATAGTCGGATATATCGGAGAATAGTAATCCACTAGTCATGCCTTTGTCAAATATGTTAGAAAAAATATTATCTATAAGGGTTGAAGATTGACCATCAATCCTGGTTGGTTTATTTATAAATGGATAACAACTATTAGCATAAATAATATAAAGAAGGGTATCATGATAACTACTATGAGATAAAAAGTCTATATTAAAATCACTCATTAGATATAATTGTTTACCTTCTCCCGTAAGAGTATGAAGGCATATATCAAGATCTCCACAAAATGAATTTATAGAACCAGGGGGTCTGTAAATTAATCCAACGATTACATTTTTGTTGTTTGAATTCATGATTTCTAAAAACAATGATTCACTTTGTTTTAATGATATTTCCTTTCGGAGTTTAAATTGTAGTTGTTCATTGACACAAAATGCTAAACCCCTCCTCTCTTTTGTTCTCGATCATGTCTGATCAGTGTACAATTTTGTATGTTAAATAGGTTGGGCGAAGTATTATGAAGCCAAGTTTCCTTGACACCAATAATAGAAAAGGGAAAATTGTTCAAAGTATAAAGCAATGTTTCCAGAGAATCAAAATTTTTGCTTAGACTTCTAGCATTTACATGAAGTAAACTAAATCTATTCCCTGTTTTTTGAAAACTAGAAGTAAATTCGTCAGTTGAGTAATAGTTACTATCAGAGGATAAATTGTTAGTATTGAAAATAGATAACTGGTCTAGATCAGTAGTCATAAAAAATAGCTAATAAAACCAATTTATTATAATTAAAAGTGTAACAACTAGTTCGCATGTAAAGTTTCTGTATGACAGTGGTAATGGTCATGAGATGGAAAGAGAATGGAATGACGATGTAAAGATAGGAGGTGACATAAGGATGAATGATGATGATTATGATGATGATGATGATGATGAGTTCCTAAAGCGTTAATTAAATGATTAACTTTCATAATGACAGGTTCACTAATTTTGAGCACCTCAGCCATAAAATACATTCAGAACTTATGGAACCCTTAATGAACACTTTGTCTGAGCATGCACTGCTGCCTCACATAACAATATTATACTTAATTTATCAAAAGTCAATTTGAGAAATATATGATTCGAATTAATTTATTTCGAAATAGAATTGAAGATTGATTCTTTTCATGAAAAGGAGCAGTGCAGAGACAAAGGTTGTACATGTTCGCATAGAACTTCATTACAGATTTAATAAACAGATAAGTTCACTTATGTATATTGTAAATTCATAAAGGTAATATTAAAACAAGGAGAATGAAATGCTTGAAAACAGGAGTATGGAAATTTACTTATTTGCTTTGATATCATATTAATCGATCGTGCTACCTTTTCAGCACGTATTAAAAAATAAGCAAAAAACAAAAAACAAGCGAACGTAGAAATTGTAGCTGAAGATTTGTAATATCTACAAGACTTTTAGAATATAATCTACCTCGCGTTGGTTTTACATTGCCTCTCATAAAAAAAAAGCTTTAAAAAGAGAAAGAAAATAATTACTATCGTTTTACCATTTGGTGCGTAATGAATATCAGTAAATTGGAACAAGACTAAATTCGGTGCAACCGAATCATGTATACGATTTAACAAAAAACAAAACAAACAAGAACAAAAACAAAACAAAGACAAGATGTCATTATCGATTCATAGTGGAGTACTCGCAAAGCCTCTTATTAGAGGAAGTAAACAATTTTTTCGAATACTCTTCCTTCCCCATTTTTTCTCCTTATTCCACTTTACCTTCCTATATTTACATTTGCATGTGATGTGATGTGATTTAAGTAGGACAAATAAAATAAATGAGAAAGATATACACAGGTATCGATCTAGACAAATGCTTCAAGTAGATTAAACACATTACAAATAAATTCTTACATTGCAAATAAATTCTTATTACTTTCGCTAGTTTATGATTCCTCCAATAATGAGAGAAATAAAATGAGAGTTATCCAAAATCCAACCATTTATAAAAAGAATATACAGCACATAAAGTAATGAATGTCAGTAAATTGTAATAAATATCAATTTACCAAGTAATGTTACTGACAAGTGAATCTGCAGCATATTGGGTATATTATTATACTATTAATACATGGTTGGGAGTGCGTTAGTGCGATCTGGCAACACAAAGGTTTTTATCGTGGTGTACTAACGCACGAGGCGTAGCCGAGTGCGTTAGACACCACGAGAAAAACCTGCGTGTTGCTGGATCGTACTAACGCACGAACTCACAACCATGTATTAATAGCTTTATAAAACGGGTCTACAATCTTAGTGTTTTCTTACAATCTTAGTGTTTGATCCGGATTAGCCGTGCGTTAGTCCCCTCGCCGTGCGTTAGTACTTTTTTTTGCACGGTCACGTGGTGTTATTTGACCAGTCAGGATGGCTACATTCTTGAACCCGTTTTATAAAAGAGTATTGACATAATATTTACTGCATTACCATAGCAACATTATCTCACTATGATCCTTACTATTACAGCCAGGGGCGGATCCAGGATTTTGTATAAGGGGGGGGGGGGGCACACATATGCAGGATTGTCAACTTTGGGAAACTACTTGAAGGGAGATCCATATTTTAAAAAAAAATTTTTTTGTCTCGCCAGCCCTCCAAAAGTCGCTCAGTGGGGGGGGGGGGGGCGGGGTTATGGGGTCCAGTTTCCCTCCTTAATTCTCTGACAAGCAAGCAAGCAAGCAACAAAAAAAAAAGAAAACAAAAAAAAGAAAAGGTTTTTCGTTCTAAAAGGGGGGTACAATGCATAGTTTTCTTTCAAAGGGGGGGGGGCGGGATTGCCCCCCTAAATTCGCCACAGATTACAGCAATGAGTCATCACTTACTATGATATGATACACTATATCATGACAATCACCATCATTATCTTACTGCATGTGGTACGCTATATAGTCGTTCCTGTTACGTGATAAAATATCGGATAGTTCGAGTACAAAATAAGTGGGTGTAGGCCTATATGCGCCTTTAAAAATTATTCGACTTTTTTCGCAAGTGATGTACTTCAATGAGGTTACCCAAACAAGACCACATTATGAAGATTCTTTTAAGGGTTTTCTAAGGGTTCATCACAAAAGCAATATTTCTAGATAGGCCCTACCTTTTTGTAAAGGTGATGTACATGTGTTTTCCATGACTCTTAGATCATCGATCGCCACATGGCTATATGGGGTGGTATTCTGAACACTATGTTAGCGTGAAGAGTATATTAGCTAACATAATCGGTATTCTGAAAACTATGTTAAGTCCCAAACTATGTTAACATGGATTCAATCCCTATAACGTGTTCTTTCATGGTATAAGGACCGGTATGTCTATTTTGAACTTCATAAAGTCGGCTTTGTCGAGATTCAAGGAAGGCTTAAGCAGGCGCGTAGCCAGGGGGGGGGGGGTGGTAGCGGTCGCCTCCCCCCCCCCCCCAAAATCCAACTAATTTTTTTTATTTTTTATTTTTTTAAGCGAGAGCGAAAGAGCGGGGGGGGGGGGGGAGTGAGAGAAAAAAGCCTAAAAAGATGCTACGAGCCGTGGTTATATTCATTCAAATTTTGCTAAAACTTCAAAGCCGCTTTCGCGCTTCGCACGGGAAGAGGGAAACTCCCCTTCTCTGCGGCCACCCCTGTTACATACAGTGCAGTGTTGCGTCCAAATAATTGAAAAGCAGTACAGTCAGGGCGTCGAACTAACTTTCCGTTTAAAAAGGCTGCTATGAGCCGTTATATTTCTCTCAAATTTGCTAAATTCAAAGCTTTCGCGCCCCTCCCTGCGCCAACCCCTGTTACATATAGGCCTACAGTGCAGTATTGGGTCCAAATAATTGAAAAGCAGTACAGTCAGGGCGTCGAACTAACTTTTCGTTTAAAAAGAGTGCTACGAGTCGTTATGTATAAGTGTTTACATGATGTGGCACCCACATACTTAAAGAGAGATTTAAGTCATGTTAGTTTATTACATGGTTACAATACAAGACAAGCTGTAAAAGATGCCTTGTGTCACACAAGGCGTATTTACGGGGGGACAGAGGGCACGTGCCCCGGGCGGGACTTGAAGGGGGGCGCAAAAAACGCAAAAAAGAGGAAGAAAAGGGGGAGAAATACCAAAACAAAATGCATAAGAAATTGTGTTTTATAGGGTTTGAAATGCAAAAATTTTCAATAGCTCGGTCGCTTTACTCCCTCGCATAACTATTTTCAAGATCTAGCTATTTCGCGCCCCTATTGGGGTTCATAAAGTGTTAACTATTAATTGACTCTATAGTTGTAGTAGTATTTGATGTCCTTTCATCTCATTTAAAAAACGAATAACCGAATGTATATATATATATATATCAATGATTTTATACAAATATGCATTTTGGTCAAAAATATCATTGAATACGTTTATGAAAATTTCCGTTTATTACGAGGATACCAGATAATATGTACATACATGTATATTTATATATCCTCTGTATTTTGTTTTGTTTTGTTGCTGTAATGAATTTATATTGTTACTTGATATCTTTGTTATCAAACAGGGCCTCATGGAAGACCACCACTATTGGTGAAAAAAACATTCGTCAAGAATGGATTTTGCACCATTTCACAAAAGTGGCTCTTGCTCACTCAAGCATAAAATAATGTGAGATATTTTAGTGTCATTTGATAGAAGAGATCATAAACTAACCACAGGTATGAAATTTTCCTGAAAATATTTTGGAAATATTACATGACCTATATAGATACTGATGCGTGATTTGTCAAAATGCCGTCACGTGACCAACGTCACAAGGATGAGAAGTGTTATGTTTCCCAACATGACGTAAAATACGTCATACCTCGGAATATAACGCCGTTATATCCAGAGGTATGACGTCACACGTACAGTTCAATTAATTAAACGTACGTGATCGATCGATCGTGAGCAGCGCGAAATATGAAATTGGAACAAATTTTGTGGTCGTCAAAATGGCTGCTTCAGCGAGCCGATTCGCTTCGCTGGGTGAGGAAGAACTGGACGAAATTATTGACAAAATTTTGCGGATTTCTTAACATCTGACACTGCTACAGGAATCAAAATGGTGAGTCAGCAGAATTTGTTTTGTATCTATATAGGTCATTATAATATAACAGATATTGACTTTCTCCTTCGGGAACAACATAACATTTAATTTCCCTTGGGTAGTTATATTTTTGTCTCGGAATACTATATTTTTCCTCAGCGCTACGCGCTTCGGAAAAATATAATGTCCCTCGACAAAAATATAACTCCCCTCGAGGATCTCAAATGTTATATTGCCCCTCTAGACTGTCAATATCTGTATAATATTTAATTGGGGAGACTTTTTCTAACTGTAATTTTCAAACGGTTCTCAACTTTGTTGATACCATCCAAAACAAATACCAATTCTTGGTTAAGTCTGAATTTTGCACCCTTTCACAAAAGTGGTTTGAGATCACTTAGGCGTAATAACTGGTCAGATTTTTCGTGCTGTTGTATAGGAGGGACCCTCGGCTATCTACAAGAATTAAAATATATTGAAAATATTCAGAAATATTTATTTGGGGAGACTTTTCCAACTGTTTACTTTTGGACGCACTGTAGAGAGCGAGTTCTTCGTTATTTTTTGTTATTTTGGTTATGTTTTTTGTACTTCAAACGGAGAAAAGGGCTATACATAATTATGAGGCGAGGCATATCATATTTGAATGGTTCTGAATAGGTACAGGTCAGTGGTGTATCCAGGATTTTGTAAAAAGGGGGGGCACACAAATGCAGGGCTGTCAAAAGTCGCTCAGTGGGGGAGGGGGTTATCAAATTATGAGGTCCAGTTTTCCTCCATGATTCTCTGACAAGCAAAAAAGAAAAAAAAGAAAAGAAAAGATTATCAGTTCTAAATGGGGGCACAATCCCCCTAAAGGGGGTACAATCCCCCCAAAGGGGGTACAATGTATACTTTTCTTTCTAATGGAGGGGGGAGGGCACGGGCCCCCCCCCCCCCCAAAAAAAAAAAAAAAAAAAAAAAAAATCCGCTACTGATAGAGAATTTTTCATGCCCGATAACCTTTTTTTGTCAAAAGTTGTCAGGGGGGAGTCTGCCCCCCCCCCCCCCCCCACTATTCGCTACGCGAGAGGTAGGTGTTATTTGATATTTCTTTTGAATATGCTGACCTTGGGTTGTGAATCTAACTGTTAGACCTAAGTGAATTAAGTTAGGGCTTACATGTGTAATATCTATCGAGAAGTTTAGGGTGTGACCAGTGACCTAGGCTAGCCTAGCCCATCGATATCCATGCTAGCCTCGCTAGGGCGCTAGCTACTTGGTACAGGGTGTGGCCAGGGTACGGTGTGGCCAAAGTTGGTGTGGCACACAGGTGTGGCGGCTTGTACGTATGTATATGTACTGTACATACGGTGTGCATATGGTGTACATTTGAATGAGCCCGACCCCCTTCGAAGCGCCGGAAAACAAAGCTAATATAGCCGAACCGTTCGGAACGGCGAACCAAGTTCAGAGGTATTTAAGCGTAGTTTATTTTGTTTTTGTTGCAAATTTGCAAATTGAAATGAATGAATATATTTTGGATAATTATACCACCTGCATCTAAGCCGTAACCCTGATCATCATGGAATTATTTTGGCGTTAATAAACTTCGATAAATTGTCCCACACATTGAGTTTGGTGTGATGTAGGGTAGTCATACAGTATACTCGTACTAGCTACAATACATTGTAACTCTGTATGTACAAGCTTATCTGAAGATAACTCCAGGAGCTCCACCGCCACCGCCACCGCCGTGGTGGCGGTGGAGCTCCCTGGAGTTAACTTAGACCGAAAATTCTGTCTCTCGTTCATTAGCCTCTTAATTTTGACAGGGTCGGCCATTCACTTAGCGTGCTTAAGTTAGAGACAGAAACGCTCCTATCAGTATCATATCACTCTGCTGTGCAAACTTTCTGAGAGCCGACGATCAGTCGGCATGTAGTCGTAAAAAGGCTTGTAGACCCCCTTTTTAATTATTTTTTACAAATTGAATAGATTAGGCCTAGGCTCTAAACATTCACGAATCTATGGTGGTTGATCCAGTGTCCGAACACTTTTCAGAAAATCAACGATAGAAAATTAAATATCAAACGAATATCTTTCAAACTTACATAATGAATGCTCAAAGTCCTACAGAAAAAGAAGTTGATGGAATTTTAAAAAGACAACCTAGATTTAATACGATATTCCCTTCCGAGTGAACCCCTTCCCAACGACGCGGCGTTTTGGTCCCTTGAAAAAGGTACCGTAATTCCGAACGTGTGAAACCTATGGGAAAAAGACACACGTTTGTATCAATAGTGTGGTTTTCATACGCGTAATCCCAAGCGTATGAAAACCCATTTTAGGCGCTTGACTTTACACGTACAGTAATACAATCTGTTCGGAATTATAATCCTTGACTATATAACTTGGACCCTGAATTACCTGAAAAAGGAGCATTTAATGCAAGGAATAAAACAGTCAAATTGGTAAGTGAGCAGATTCGTGACTGTTTAAAGCCTAGGCCTAATCTATTCAATTTGTAAAAAATAATTAAAAAGGGGGTCTACAAAGCCTTTTTACATGCCGACTGATCGTCGGCTCTCAGAAAGTTTGCACAGCAGAGTGATAGGAGTTTCTGTCTCTAAGTGAATGGCCGACCCTGTCAAAATTAAGAGGCTAATGAACAAGAGAATTTTCGGTCTAGAGTTAACTTAGCTCAGCTGTATGAGCTCCGTGGCTTATCAATCTGGGGGTCGTTTCATCAATCCGTCATGACGACAATATCAGCGACATCTCAATACTGTTGCTCAACTTGTCCGCTAAGTGTTTCACAAAGCCGTCTTTGCCAAGACCAGAGACAACTTTGCTGACAAGTGACTTGTCGGTACTCCAAACCTGTCATATCTTTTTAGAACGCCATCACAAGCCAGCTTTTAGTTAGTCTATGCCTATGGGCTGCAAAAAAACAAATGTAAATTAAGAGAACATTTATTTCCTGATCTCCAAGCAATATTCTTTATTATTCATTTATCAAATAGTGTTACTAATGTTCATATTATAATATTGTACAGAAGGACAATATGTTCTTATGGCTTCTTGACCCCCAACAAGTAAATGAGATTAATATTAAAAATACCCACATCCATCAACCATAGAATCAGCATCGAAAATGGAACAGTCTGTATATACAGACCCATGTGAACGACAACAATTTATCATGTATGTATTTTCCCTATATTTTTCCTTTTCATGCAATGCTTTGATATGAATAATATTATATGTATCTTTTAATGAATAAATATTAAAAATTGGGCCATAAAATATCTTAATAATTTTTCTCTAAAGTGAACATGATTTGGGTCTTCTTTCCATAATTAGTTGGTTACAGTATCCTCTTACCTACAAATCTAGATTGGTGCATCGCAAAAGCCTCCTCGAGTTTTCTCAATTTTATTATTCTAAGATGCCATAAGTAACACATCTTTTTATGTAAACGGGATGTTTATATCACCAGTATTCATCTTCGCTGCAATTTTTGACATTTTGGAATACTTTGGGAAAAACTGAGCCTCAAAATCTGTTTGGGTAATTGACAATAATTCCAGTGGACTGATATAGACTATGTTTTTTTCGCCGATAAGTATCAATATCATCGAGTTGTCGTTTATCATGTCTTCGTGAAACAGTTTGTCAGGTTCATGACATTTCTTTAGATTGCCGACAACCGTTATGACTGTCATGGAGTTGATTTGATGAAACGACCCCCCTGGTACTGGCACACGGAGCTGTACACTGGATGCATGTACTGTGTGTGGAGGGGGATATCAGCAAAAAAAAAATCCAGATCTAAATATCACCATTTCCCACATACTGTGAGCCATGATCCAAACCACCCTTGGAGTTTGCTAAAGGGGTTACCTTCCAGGCTCAAATAAAATTGTAAAAATCAAATGAATGAAAAAGGAAAAAAAACACAAAAATTGGCAGGTGTGATCAGGTTTTTCTTACCTTGCATGTGTAACTTGTATAGGACTACACATGCAAGGTAAGATTTTTAAGAAAAACCTGATCACACCTGCCGATTTTTGTGTTTTGTTTTTTTTTCCTTTTTTATTCATTCGATTTTTACAATTTTAGTTGAAGCCTGGAAGGTAACCCCTTTAGGAAACTCTGAGGGTGGTTTAGATGGCTCACAGTAAGTGGGAAATGCACTTATACTGTACAAGCTTATCTGAAGATGACCTTGTACTCCAGACTAGCTTTTACGGGTGAACAAGCTTCAATAGCTTTTGTGTGTATCAGGCTATCAGCGGGCCCTTTTCCAGTTTAGGTCATTCATACATGGGAGGAAAATAATTATTTAAAATTTCACTTTCAACTCTGAATCCCCAAATTTGTGGCACGGTAAGAGTTGAAGAGTCCCTGAATCAGGTAATCTAGCAAATTTTAGAAAATTAAATCTTGCTTAGAGCAATTTTGTTGTCTGTTTTTGACTGCTGCAACAGTGAATGTTGGACACAGTCCCACAACGTTAACTGGAGGCCCCGTGTGTAGGAGAGTCACACCCTACCCGAACCTGAGAACCTGAAAAGGTGGACTGTACTTCAATGGAAGACGAAGATGATTTAAAAAAAAAAAAAAAAGGTCTAAATGCAAATTGATTTACAATCAATCTGGATTACTTATATTTAGGATTTGCATTTAATTTTTTTTTTTGCATTACAACACAACATTTTATGTAAGAGTAGAGGACCCTTTGTTAGTGCAACTGCAAGTTTTTTCTTCTTTTTTGTTTGTTTGTTTGTTTGTTTGTTTTAACTTGCACACAGAGCAGTTTAGTATTCTAGAGCAATTATATTTGATGCCATAAGCCTCCCTGACACATTTCCCTATTTGTTTTCTTTCATACAGATCTCAGGCTATACTGCAATGATCTGCTCAGAGGTGTCCTTAATGAATCAAGATGCGTTGCACACTGCTGCAGTACTCAATCTGTGCCCTTGTGGTGATATTGGCACTATTACAACTCATACAACTTACCATGATCTCATGGCTGGATAACAGAAATCCTAATGGCATCCAGAATGGGGCAAGAGAAGCATTACCTATGTCAGACAAGCAGAACCAGAATCGAACGCATCAGCAAAGGAACCAACTCCTGCATATTGACTTGCCTCAACCAAAGCTCAATACATATGGCTCTTATAAGATATTCTATGATATTGCAAAGACTCGAAGCAGACTCAAATCTGTCAAGAGAAGAGACATCACTCTCATTACGCAATGTACAATGAATAACTTATATCACATACCAGAGCTTGTAGACAGATGGAAAGGACCAATTTCTGTGGCTGTGTTTGGGAGATTATCTGATGTAAAAAACATTTTTACTTATATCATGTCACTCAGAGAGTGTATAATAGGAGTAAAAAGAAATATAACATTCCATTTGGTTCATCCAGTTAGCTCACTGTCAGAAGAGGCTGAAATATATGGTGCACGCCAACATAAACGTTCCATCACAGTACCTGTAATACATTGCAGCAAACTTATGGATGCAATCAAAGCATCATATAGCAATGTAAAGAATTATGCTGCAGATGGCATCTTGTACCCAAACAATCTACTGAGGAATGTTGGGCGTGCAAATGTGTTATCTGAATATCATTTTGTACTGGATATAGATATGCTTCCAAGTGTGGGCCTGCGAGAGCAGTTCTTAAACTTTGTTGAGGGTTCATCATCTCTGTGGTTGGATGAAGATATGGTGCAGCAGATGGTGTTTGTATTACCAGCGTTTGAGATGGATGACAAAGCAGTTTCTAAGGTGCCTGGTGATAAGAAGGAACTGCTGAGTTACTTGGAGAAGGAAGGAGTAAGACAGTTTTATGTGAAACCCTGTCCTTATTGCCAGAATCACACAGACTATGCTCGATGGACCAATCTTCAGGTAGGCCCCTCTAAGTTAAGTGCAGGTCTATGGTCATAATGGGTTACATGACCTCAACAAAGCTCTACGATTTTCTCACATCAATTGTTTGATTTTCCAATGTATAGCAGTAAATGGTCTGAAAACACTACCAGTATAGCTGATAGGGTTGCCTGCTCTGCTCATGT
This sequence comes from Heliocidaris tuberculata, assembly GCA_025618425.1. Lineage (NCBI taxonomy): Eukaryota > Metazoa > Echinodermata > Echinoidea > Camarodonta > Echinometridae > Heliocidaris > Heliocidaris tuberculata. The sequence goes on along the minus strand of CM046834.1, from coordinate 45,754,947 downwards.
AGTCAGACCCCAACTATTGCACTGCTACATGGATTTGTATTTCTATGTTTTCCAGTGTAAACTTTCATACTGATGTGTGGCAAATATTCATTGGCAAGATGTAATCATCAGGATTTGTAATTTCTAGGTTTAGATTATTAAAATGGATCAATAGATCAATGATTATGAATAAAGACCTTATTTCTCCTTTATAAAGTATGACTTTTTGTGACAAAAGTAAAATGTTTCATCTTTTCTGAAATATTTGAAGGTTCATTCTCCATGCTTGATGTACATGTATGTATTCTAAATTTCCAGACTTATATTCTTTTGAGAAATTATGCATGGAAGATTAGGCTTAAGAATACTCTGTTTCAATCCATGGGAATTGTGTGAAAATGAGGTTTGAAACAAACTTTGAATTTTGCACTTTAATGGTATTGTGTGAATGACTTGTAATTTGTCAGATGGTACATGATTTTTGAGTTATACAGTAGCCAGATCCAATACCCATATGATGTGAATTATGTTTTGAATACAGAGCTTAACTGGTCAGCTAGGAGTGGCCTTTACTGTGGAATGGAAGCCCATGTGGGAGCCTTTCTACATCAGCAGGAGTGATGCCCCACTCTATGATGAACGATTCAGACAGTATGGTTACAATCGCATCAGTCAGGTAATGTTCAATAACAATCAATTTCTAACTTTTGGATCAGGCTAAATTATGAAAATATCAGCAAAAGCGGGGTTTTTTGTTCTTTTCTTTTCTTTTTTTAGGCAATAATACCCCTTTTATATTTGATTCTAATGTGAGGTTATAGCTTTTAACTAGAAGTTAGATTTTTTTTTTTCTACAGGAACAAGTTTTTTTTGTTTTTTTAAATTATTTTTAACTTATCTTGATCCAGATCAATCGCAAGTGTTCAAATCAATTGCAAATTTACAGTCTCCTATCTCTTAAAAGTACGCACTTGCGATTGATATCAATATCAAATTAATTTGCAATCAATCGTAACTCTTTATAAGACAGGCCTCAGAAGTTCTCATAATTGCATAATTTCATAAAAATTTTGTTAAAGAAATACTTGTCCATTTTATTGTGGAGTCTGTGGACCCAAATAGAATCATAAGAAAAAACAAATAAGATGCAGAGTAAATTATATAACAAGTAAAACACTGTCATAATTCAAAATGTAAATGAGACTATTTAAGCTTGTAACAGCATTACAAATTTACAGTAAGATGTATGAACCTACATTTTCATTGGATGTATGAACCTACATTTTCATCAGATGCATGTTTATGTAAGAAGAATTGTAACTTCTTATTCAAAAGAATTGAAAGTCTTACATGAGGACCATACTTTAGTATGCAAACTAAAAGTGTCTTTAATATTGCTTACCTTCAAATTTATCTCTGTGTACTTTTCAAGTTTGAATATATCTTAGATGAACTGTAATCTACATTGAGTCTATTTTTTCTACACAGGTTTGTGAGCTGTATATGGCAGGTTTCAACTTTGCAGTACTTGACAAGGCATTTGTTGTTCACAAGGGCTTCAAAGAGAGAACAGAATTCCATCAACAAAAAGACGAGGAGAATCGTAATAATTACTACCTCTTCCTTCAGTTTCACACAGCACTAGAATATAAATATCCAGAGACTAAAAGAAAATGTGTTGTGTAAAGCTCTTTTGTAAGGTGTCGATCAAAGAATGCATGAATGTCATGTTTTTATCTGCTACATGTTGAGCTTCAGCATAGTATGTGAAACACTTTACCCTGTCTTTGTGGCCACCTTTCAATAAAGGCCACCTGTCTGTGGTGGCCACTTTTTCTGTTTCCCTTGTGTGGACTTTATAGACAGGTATTGCTGGGCTATCACAAAAACCAAGTGAAAGTGTTTTAGAGACAGTGAGTAAAGGACAAAAAGTGACATATATTTTTCCTTTCACAAAAGATGTTTGTTGATGAATACACCACTAAATCTTTGCTTTTTTGCCAGATGGACATAAAAAGTAAAGAAAAACAATAATGTAATCATCTCTTTTTACAGACTATTAAAGAAACAGAATATTTTGCTGGAAACTGCTATTTTCAGAGTATTTTATACAGATCTATGTGAGGACAATTCAACCACTCATTTAGATTAAAGAGTTTTATAGCTTACTGTTTAAGATTTTTGTTGTTGAATAGTGTATATTTATCTATTTTGATTTGATCATTGTTGACAAATGTGGTTTCAAGCAAAATTTTTGTTTTTCTTTCATAGATACCTTGCTTTCTGTAATACTTTGAAAGGTTTTGCATCGTATTTTCTTATGCAGTACATGTACTTCTAAATCCCCGCTTTTGGAACGCAGTAACAGTCAGTTACAATAATTTTTGCAAAACTAAGGGGCTTAAAAGTCAATAAGTTAATATATCATACATTGATTATGGTATGCCTGTAATCTTGTCCAGTATTTCAAGCTTTGTGCCAAAAGATTGCTTCAGTAGAAATGTATACTGAGCATCTAGTATTTCTATTGTATAAAGTTAATTAGACAATCAACTGAAATACATGTAAGTTGAAGCTGAAAATGTCTATGAATTTAGGGTGGAAATGAAGTTTGTTTCATATTGTTTTCAGATATTAGAGGTAATAAAAGGAAAGTAATTTGTTTGTACTAAGGTTATATGTATATATACTTTTTCAATTCTCAGTTAATACTTTTTACAGAAAATGTCACATATATGGAATACCTGTCTTTCCTATTTTCTATGACCTGGATCTAGGGATATGTAACTGATACTGATATTTGCTAGCGAACATTTTTAAATCTCCAGTGAATATTAAAGTGTCACATACAGTCAAAAGAGTATTCCAGCTTTCCAGTCCAATATCTAAAACCCCCAATTTTTACCCTATTTAGAAATTATCAATGAAAGTCCAAAATTTCAAACCACGCTGTCATGATATTTTATCAGTCAGGTGAGTCAGTACAGTAATCTGTACAGTAATCTGTTCATATGACATATTCTTTTAGTTCTTTACATTGTGTCATTTTATGCAGACCTTCCCATGTAGGGCCTTGGCGTATGTTGATTAACATCTTCATTTAATTTTCATCACATATATTTCAACTTTAGATTAACTATTGAAGACTAGCATGTGTATGATTCTGCAAAATGTATATATACCATACATGTATCAACATTTTTACATCTCAGTGCAGTATTATGAAGATACATGTAATGTGTACATGCCAGTGTTGGGTCCGAAACCAGGGGGCCCTGAGATCAAGGCCAGGATGAAAACTGATGATTACATTCATTTCATATTAGGTCTTGGGGTCGAGACCAAGACACCAAAAGTTTGAGATCGATATTCGTCTCAGACCCATCACTGGTGCATGCTTCACATTTCTATTGGAAATGTGATTTCCTTTTCTTTTTCTCAAGTGTTGTCTCAAATGAGATATCTTGATGAAATGTATGTTGCCCTCATCAGTTTGCTGATGGTTTTGTTTTTTTAAATGTGTATCTTACTATTAATTGTATATGACATAGATTTATAACTCTTTGTTCAAGGTTTTCTTTGAAGGTACTACTGTGAACCAAAATGAGTTTAAAATCATTTTGAAATCAAGAACACCATAGGATCCAACACTTAGCAAAATATTTATTTCCAAAATATGATTTGTATAAAATTTAGAGCATAATTTGTCTTACTCAATGGCATAAGTCTTGAAGTCAAAGAGTGGGTTTGATTCCTGTGCAATGGATTTGTACCAAGGTAGGTGCATGGCAGAGAAGCCAGAGATATGTAAATTGTTATGCACAATATTTACTACCAACATGCATATGCTGTATATTTGAGCAATCTTGTACATGTAATTGACTGAGATCAAGAACAGTTTGATTTTAAGTTCATTTTTTCATACTTCCATTTCTGAATGGCTTTTAATCCTAAAATTTATATATCCAGTTCTGTTTAGAATAGATAAGTAATACTGTAGCTTACAAATGGTTGAAAATACCATTGATTTTTCATTAAAGCAATGCAGCAATTGGTTTTATAATCATTTAGAATTAAAGTAATTTTATAAGAGGGAAAGAAACACGAATAAGGGGAAAGAGAGACAATAAGATGTGATTAATTAATGATTGACCAATCAGTTTTATGTTAGATAGCAATAGATAACATTCTTTCAATGTTATTCGCTTTCAAATTAGCAATAGAGTACATTTTGATGTGTTACAAATTACATGTACATGTAAGCTTATTTCAAGTACATTGTATTGATGGCTATTATTTCAGTTGATATTGTTCTGTTTATACCAGTGAATGAAATCTTCCCACTTTATTTTTGTATTGAATACTATGTTTCATTTTGTACTTGATTATGGCTGTTCCTTTGTTTTTTTCTGGTATTCATGTGGATTTTGGTTTTGCTAAAAAATTAAACAATAGCCTAAGGTGCAGTACATATATCCATAAAATTTATCCATTTTGAGAAAAATGAAGGAAAGAAGTACATCAACTTTTTCTTTAACATAATACATTGGGATAACTTTTATGAATGAAATGATGCAATCAAATTGCAAAATCTGATATTAGGCATACTTGTCAGTAATATACACTGTACTCATCAGTGTTCAATAAATTATATTATACATGTAATAGTGAATAGCACTTGATAGCAGATGTTCTGTTAAATATTACAAATTATTAAGTATTACAAAATACTTTAGTATTTTGTGTGTCCTCAACACTTTTGGTATTCAGCATAATTATACATGCATATATTAGGGCTTTCTGTCTTTCAGTTTTGAGTTATAATAAGCCATGCAGTGTATTCATAGTCTACCAAGGCAACCCTTTTTAAAGCGATATGTATATGAAGCACTTTACAACTATTCTAAGGTATTATCATTATTATTGGTTAATCTATGGGAATATTGGTGCAATAGAAAATGCTTCTAGTTGTTTTTCTTGGACTCTTTTTGCTGGTATTGTGTATGTGGAGTTTCAATTCAGCAATTCACACCTTATGGTGCATTTAAAGACAATTTGTATTGTATACTATAAAACATGGAATAAATTTTGCTGTAAATTGCCAATTTTATATTTTAAAAAACATCATACATTGTCTCTTGTGATTATCTTGTCAGTGCTGTAAAATTGTAAATGATAGTATGATAAGCCAGTGGGGGTTAAACATATTGGACATGATGATTATGATGATGATGATGATGATGATGATGATAATGATGATAATGATAATAATAATAGTAATAATGAATAGTTATGATAATGATCATAATAGGAAAATAGTAAAAATGATAATATTGTCTGTTAGGAGCCACAAGAGCCTTAACTCGTATACTTTAACAGAGTTCACACCCTGGCTCCAGACGATATCCAAAGCTCAATATGGGCAATATAAATTGAAAAATGAAACAGATCATCTTTTCACTTTGTCAATATACATAAAAACTTCTTTGTAAATTCCAAGTTTGTTTGAAATTTAATAAATTGAACTGTACTGAACAAACTGACCATCGAATACAATGAATCAGTTATTGCCCTGTAGCTCCCTCTATAAGCAATCCTACCTTCGTAATTTAATTTGTATGAAAGCAGAAAAAATAAGGGAAAACTGGATGGTGAAAATTTGAAATAAATGGACAAAGAATAGGAAATTTATGAATGTTTGAAAAAGGAGATTTATGCAAATCACAAATTGGCAATTTGGTCAGTCGACTTATTTCCTGTCAACTTTCCCCAAAATGTCATTAATTTCCGTTTTTCTCCTAAGCGCCTTTTCCCTCTAGGCAGTATCGTATACTAAAATAGTGTATAGAACATAATGCCATAGTTTTCCAAAAAGAAAAAAAGTCATACCGAGTAATACTTTTTAATTTTTTTATAGTCATTTTGTGTGTTGGAACCGATGGTTGGAGCAAGTGAGAGAGTTTTCCGCCACTACATCAAAGTGACATTACGGATTCGTCCAATTTGAAATTCCGATACGAATCGGTGATTACAACTTTCAAAAATTCATAACTTTCGAATTACTTGTCCGATTTCGTTCCAACTTTCACCAATCTGCTCTCTGATTTTTCTGCTTTCCATCAGAGCAACATGGCATTAAGGTTGAAATTTTCCTTTAAAGGTAATGAATTTATTGAAGAATCTATTTGAGCTATTATAGTTATGAGGAAAATAGACGAAAAGCTGGAACATAATGATAACTATGAAACAAATATGAAATCTCTCTCTCTCTCTCTCTCTCTCTCTCTCTCTCTCTCTCTCTCTTTGCACAAAATGATGTACTGCATGGCACCCACGCTCTATAGAATAATACACACATAAATACAAATGAAAAAATAAAGAGGCAAGTTTCTATTCTATCACACTGGCTAAAGCCCCCCCCCCCCCCCCGCCCAATAAGATGAAACCCGTTTGAGACAGATCTCTCTCTCTCTCTCTCTCTCTCTCTCTCTCTCTCTCTCTCTCTCTCTCTATATATATATATATATATATATGCAAAATTCAACCACTCTGTTTTTTTTTTTTTTTTTTTTTTTAATAGATAGTACCTTAAGATGTAATGTCTACAAGTTTTGAGACGATTACAGAAGATGACCAAACTCAAGGAATAATATTTCTAACCTAAAGTCGTGGATATCTTATACAGAATATTTTACATTTTCCTTTAAATCCTGTTTATTACAGTTAACACTGGCAAAATATCAAAGATCTGAACAGTTTAAGAACAACATACTCCACAATGCAAAATTAGAGCGGGGATGCATCCCTGCTAATGGAATTTGTTGTTAGATTCGGAAATGTATCGGCAAAGAGGTATAAAATGCCAAATCAATGTGTGATGTCCATCGACAAAAGAACAAAAGATCGCTTGCATGGCTGGCTTGCATTTCAGTATACGAAACCGAGTCCCCTTTATATGGCAAATAATTACGACGAAAAGATTTATTAACTAAGACCTAATTAAGACAGGGGGGTGTAGATGACTGGGCATCTGAAATGCCGGAAGCAATTAGGAGTTATGTGAAGCAACCCCGCAGTCCCAGGCGGCTAAGCAAATTTTATTAAGTTTTTCTGGTTCTCTTGTGGTCACCCTGTCTCCATGCTATGCTGTATACGCCACTGAAACAGTGGTGAAACATCGCACAAGAACTCTTTTTATAGTCAAGGGTGCGTTTCGAAGCGGGTACCAGCGTTTTGAATATATTAAAACAGAGTTTTTAAAAAAAATTGATCGGGATCGAGTTCCAAAGAACCTGATAGGAAAGTGAAAACCTATTGATAATTATTACTATAATGATGATTAAGATCAATATGAATCTATCATCGTAATGAGTAAATTGTATCATAAAATATTATGATTCGCATGATTCAGATATACAGGTACAGTATTACTGGAAACGTAGTTAGCAAGCGAGCAACCTTTTTTGGGGGAAAGAAAAGTTTGGATTCTAAGGACAAGTCATGTTCGGGTGCAGTATTAATCCTCTGCTTTATAAACATTATTTTATAATGATCTCCTTATAGTCTGGGAGTCTGTCCCGAAATAGTCATCTTAGAAATAAGATTTGACCCTTCAAAGTTACTTACACCAAAAAGGTTGTCAGCCTGACCGTATATAGCCATCGATCGGGTATAGCCCCAAGAGCCCCCGAAACAGACTCCAAACTTCCAAAGTCGGGTCGATTTCTCTCCCATGCACCAAACTTTGTCAGTACGAAGTAGTATGACTGAACATTACAAAACACAAAAAATTGACAAAACTTCCGAAACAAAAACACCAGAGTGCCCTCTGACAAAGCTTTGCCCCCCCTAAATAAAAAAGTGTTCTGCATGACTTGTATAAAAAAGCATTTTCTTACCTTCTAACTATAATAGCTCAAAAGTGTTAAAATTCATTTCATTTAAAATTTACATAATAACACTTTTGAGCATTATATTTCCTTTAGGTGCAATTTGGTGTCAATTGGTCGACTCGATAAGAAGATGTCAAATTGTGAAAAATGTATTACTTTCTTAAGAAATAGCCAAAAAATAATGTCAGGATTATGTAAACACTCCCATTGTCCATCTTCACCTGTTTGACAAGGCATAATAGAAGAGCTTGTCCATGGCTGCGAGGCTAAAATTGTACTATTTATGTTACAGATACCAAGCTAGTTCTAATGGTCAATGGCTATGTTCATAAAAACCTGACAATATTTTTGGGCTACTTTTTACAAAGCAATGCATTTTTCACAATTCATTAACTTATCAATGAAAATAAAAATGCCCAATTATTGACAACAAATTTCACCTCAAGAAAATAATGTTATGTAAATTTGAACTGAATTGAACAAAATACTTCTGAGTTATAGTCAGCAGGTAAAAAATGCTTTTTCTTTGCATGCAGAGCATTGTAGGGGCAAAGCTTTGTCAAAGGGCACTTTGGTGTAGTTCAGGGGTCTGACACCCCCTTCCCTATGGAAAATTTGTCAGTTTTTTGTGTTTTGTAATGTCCAGTCAACCTACTCCCTATAAAAATACTGACAAAGTTTGGTGCATGGGCGAGATGGGTGAAATCCACCCGACTTTGTCTGTTTCGGGGGGGGGGGGGGGCTCTGTGGGCTAAACCCGATGGCTACGGTCAGGCTGACCTTTTTGTCAATGACTTATAGATGGTCTAAGTAACTTTAAGGGGTCAAATCTTATGGGTAAAATGCCGGGTGACTATTTCAGAACAGGCTCCTGGCCTATATCAAGGGAAGCAGGTGCACATAATAGTCCGGTACCTGGTATTTTATTCTTTGAAATGCACCATCATGCATGATGTGAGCTGATAAATAAAACCGGTGATAATTGAAAACTCTTATATATAAATATATATATATATATATATATATATATATATATATATATATATATATATATATATAAAGAAAACTGCTAAAAGCGTTTGTAATGCATTGTGGCCAATTGGCCACAATGCATTACAAACGCTTTTAGCAGTTTTCTTTGAATTTGTTTGAGCCGATACGTGAAACCTTAACATATATATATATATATATATATATATATATATATATATATATATATATATATAAATATATATATAAATATATATATATATATATATATATATATATATATATATATATATATATATATATATATATATATATATATATATATATATATATATATATATATATATATATAAGGAAATATATAAGGAATATCATAACAGGAAAAGTTTGATATCTCCGGCTCCCAATTCATCTTATGATATGAGGTATCGGAACGGAATATCAACTCGCTCACGGGGTTGATTGGTTAGTTGAGGGGGGGGGGGTAGGATGGGATTTAAAAATGCAGTGGCGGATCTACGGGGGGGAGTTTAGGGGGTTTAAACCCCCCCCCCCCCCTTGGGCTGCCAAGTAAACATTTAATGTGCATAGGAAAACGCCATCATAATGAAGTATGCTTAAAATCGCAAGCTGGCATCCCTAAAAATGAAAAATCTCCCTACTGTGGGAAGGGGGTATCCCCCCTCCCACACCCTCCCCCCTCGCTCGCTACGCTCCCTCGCAATACCCAGCTCAGCCCCTCAAACCCCCCCCCCCTTGGAAAAAAGCTAGATCCGCCCCTGAAATGATCTCCCCCCCCCCCCTGCTCCATGATGAAGGGAGGAAAGTATTTGAGTGATAGTCTGCATGGGATCCTGTCCCGAAATAGTCATCCCATTTTACATAATATGAAATTTGACCCCTTAGACCATCCATGTCTTTCACCAAAAGGCCCCAAGTCGGGTCGATTTTCAACCCATCTAAAATATGCGCCAATTTATCTGAAGGTCTGACAAAATTTTCCGTCGGGATGGGTGGTCAGACGGCCTTGAAAAATTGGGGCAAATTTCGCCCCTTTTAAAGGCCCATGGAAAAATTGATATTGTCAGGATTATAACACACCCATTGTCCATTCTGCGCCTATTTGACTAGGCATAGTAGAGGAGCTTGCAAGGTATTTGTGTAATTAACACATGAATGGTAGATTTCAGCATGGCAGCCATAGCCCAGATATATACTTAGCAAGCTATCAAACGAGTGCATAATTATGGACAATGGGTGTGTTTATATAATCCTGACAATATCATAATTTGACTACTTTTGAGAACGCAATACATTGATCATTTGACACTAAATTACACTCCAAGAAAGTTACAATACTCAAGATTGAACTACGTAAATTTGACCTGAATTGAATAGATACTTTGGAGTTATTAAAGGAGAATGAAACCCTGGGGGAAAATCATTTTTAATGAAAAGAGAGGATAGAGAGAAGCAATTCAAAAAAAGTTCCATCAAAATCGGTTAAAAAATTAGAAAGTTATGAAAGTTTGAAAAGTCTCAATTTACTTTCTATGGCGATCCTCAAATTGGCAATGTTGCTTCAAAGTGACAGTTTTAGTAGGACAACTCTCCATATGTTTTGTACACAAAATTTCATATTTTCCCCATTATCTCTCAAGGTGCGGCTTGTCTTCTTCTTCTTAGCTCAAGATATATCACGGAGAAATGTATTTGACACAACATATGTTGAGTTCACAAAAAGTCAAGCATCATCTTATTTAGAGATAATGGAGAAAATATGGAATTTTGTGTGCAAAACATATGGAGAGTTGTCCTCATAGGTTGTCCTACTCTACCTGTCACTTTGAAGCAACATTGCCAATTTGAGGATCGCCATATAGAAAGTTAATTGAGAATTTTCAAACTTTAATAACTTTCTCATTTCTTAACCGATTTTGATGGAACTTCAATTTTTTTAAAAATTGCTTCTCTCTATCCTCTCTTTTCATTAAAATGGATTTCCCCCCCAGGGTTTCTAAAAAATGTTTTTTCTCTACATCCAGATCATTTTTGGCTGTAAATCTTGCATGGTTTAGGGTAGACAGAAAAATCCGTCCTTGTGTAAGCTGGAGGAGTTTATATCATTTTATTTTTTTACTTCTTGAGGCTCTCCTAAGTAGGAGAGGGATTCCGCGCAGCCAGACGTATACGTACGTAGTCTCAGGCTCTCAGCGGAGCATATCGCCGAACGAAATAGACTGATATTTCAGTCAGGTTTAGGGGCACTTTGGTGTATTTTTTAGGGGCCGACGACCCAGAAAATTTTGTAATGACCTAGCTAGAACAAGAATAGAATGCACTTAAAACCAGTAGACCTAGAACAATGGACTTTGCAATAATAATCAAATTGACTGGTCCCCTGCACTAAAACAAACAACAAAATATAACCCCAGTAATGTCGGTTAGGAGGAAATGGGCGTGGTCGACAAGATCCTCCCGTATATTGAAAACCATGAGTGGTTCTGGTATATAGGCCTATAACATGTTACGTCATGCGTCTTGACTTTAGAAGAAACCACCCCCCAAATATGTTAATGATAAGTTTTCACTAAAATTCCATCTGTTGACACGGACAGCACGAAGCATAACTCATCAGTGTAATGGAATGCTGGATCGAGCAGATCCACGCGCCGTTATCAATTCCGGTTTTGCGGTTTTTGAGTAAACACAGACTTTAGACCCCGACAATGAAACTTTTTGAGCATTACTTTGAAAATACCTACTAACTATTTTTTAACAGTTTACTGATACTTATTAATATTTTTTCAAATTCGAAAGAAATGAAAAAGACTCTATTCGTTTTAAACTTATTTTTTATCTTTAATTAAAGAGGTCACGCTAGTTTGTTATTTCATTTGGATGATAAAATTGGAATAAAACCCCAAGAAAAACATTCACGCAGAGGGAGTATGTTGTATTGATTGCACCGTACGTATAGTTAAATGATTGAGGTCAGAGGTCAAGATGCGGCCATGTTTACTACTACAACTTTGACGTGTGTGAGATTGCTCTGTTGGTTTACAAACTTCATCGTTAAATTGCGACCTTTTCTGTGTCCATTTTCATCTGATTATTATACACGTAAGTAACACTGTTATAATTGTTTTTCGTACGGGTTCCTGTTTGGATTGAAGTGATGTTGTTTTATTATTTTACTGTTCGAAGTTAAGCGCTACAAATTTCTCATTTCAAAATTGTATTTGTAACCCGTTGCGCTCAGCAACATTGCTGAGTGGTCGAAAACCTGGGGAGTGAAGCGGGAGAGCTGGGCCGGAGATTGATGAAGGAATGGTCTGATGGTCTGATGGTGCTACGCCTACCATGCCTACGGCTACGCGCTGCATGCAAACTTGGTCACTCGTAGTCGTAGTCGTACTCGTCTCGTGTCATTTGTTAATTATTCGTTGAAATTTTGTAAGAACTAAGATAGATCTAGATCTACACAGTACACTGCTCTGTTGAATCACTATGTCTATGATGATCACACTCACAGCGGCATTTCAATTTAAAATTGGTTTAGACTCTGTGACTATGGGTGTGTTATACCACTCATAGCGACTTTACTATACTTCGTGTGTAGACTCTAGGCAGTCATACACCTCAACACTTTCAAAACACCACTGCACAAAAGTCACCAACATTCACTCAAAATCAGCATTTAATTTACAAAAACCGACACTAATATATCCATGAAATACAATAAATTCAACTCACCAAAGTTGGAAAAGATAATTCCAAAAATGAAATCTGTATGGTGGTGGATCCAGTGTCCGAACACTTTTCAGAAAATCAATGAGAGCAAATAAAATATCAAACAAATATCTGTGCAAACTTACATAATGAATACTCAAAGTCCTACAGAAAAAGAAGTTGATGGAATTTTAAAAAGATAACGTAGATTTAATACGATATTTCCTTCCGAGTGAACCCCTTGGTCCCTTGAAAAAGGTACTGTATTTCCAAACATGTGAAACCTATGGGAAAAAGACACAACCTTTGTTTCTATAGTGTGGTTTTCATACGCGTATGAAAACCCATTTTAGGCGCTTAACTGTACACGTTCATTAATACAATCTGTTCGGAAATACAATCCTTGACTATAATTTACTGTCACTTCTGGGGAAACGGGGTATCACAAGTCATTGTGTACATTTCCTGATCGCCGCGAGCGCTGACATCTCCCCCCCCCCCCCAAATTTGGTCGTTAAAAATTTGGTCCTTATCGTGCACACGTAAAAGTCCTGATTTTCCGGGTGCGCGATCGTAGAGATCGATGTGTGCGCCCGCGATACTGAGTTTCTCTGTGGACGAAATTTTATTGGCCGAGTTAAGTCTAAAACATCGGCGGCATGAAAACAAAATGCGATTGCGAAAAAATTGGCGGGGATTTCTTAGGTTTTGGACATGATTTTGCTGGAAATATCAGAAGTTCTTTCTAACGGCCATTTAAAGGGAAATCCAACCTTAACAGCAAGTTGCTTTGAAAGAAAGAGGAAAAATCAGAGAAGCAGATTGGTGAAAGTTTGAACGAAATCGGACAAGCAATAAGAAAGTTATGAATTTTTGGGAGTTGTAATCACTATGCATATGGGAATTTCAAATTGGCCGAATAGGTAATGTCACTGTGATGTAGCTGTGGACAACTCCCCCATTCGCTCTAACACACAAAATGACTAAAATTTCACTTTTTTTCAAAATGCATTACTCAGTAGGATCTTTTCGTTCATGAGGACCTATAACAATATGCTATCTCCAATATATTTTGAGTACTGCCCCGAGGGTAAAAGCGCCTCGAAGAAAACCGCAAATTAATGATATTTTTGTGTACGACAAATGGGAGAGTTGTCCACAAAAATGTCACAATTGACTCACCAAATTGCCAATTTGAGATTCGCATAGATGTAGTGATCTCATTTTTCAAACATCCATAACTTTCTTAGTCCTTGTCCGATTTCTTTCAAACTTTCACCATCCTGTTTGTCTTATTTTTCTGCTTTCACACAAATCATCTTATTATCAAGGTTGGATTGCCTTTTAAGGTAGGAGTGAGATTTTAAAGCACTGAATTTGAAAGGAAGTATTTTAAATATTTGTCTTACTTTTCCCCCCATACCTTAAGTACATGCGATAGAAAATGATTAGTATTTTTGTATTCGTCCCGCGTAGTGGTCAATATGACCACTATAGTATTAAGTGGTGTTTGTTATGTACTATTATTAAAGCCGTACGTGGTACGGGCGTGATATTTTATAAAAATGAAATATGACATTTGATTTTGAACATCAACTTAATGATCAAGCAATATCCCCAATGGAGAGATAAGTAAACAAAAAATTCATCCATTTCCATGTAAGGTGAACCTTGCAAACCACCTTCGGAGTTTGCTAAAATCTTCCTCTTCCAGCCCATCCGACCACCACCACTAATCACTATCTTCAAGTTCAACGATCGGTTCATGAGAAATAATGAAAGAAATTATAATTTATGGTGGCAACAATGTGGATTTACTTACTGTTCACTTGTACATGTAGCTTTCGCTGGGCGATAAGCATTACAAAGACGGCAAGATCGGCACAGAATTTGCTGTAGATCTAAATGAACAGAGTGCAAGGCAGTGCAATACTGAGCTTTTCCGATGCGGCATGCTAAATTTGATTGTGCTAAAATATCTTGCATGCGTATACTGCGTATGCGAGATAATAAAAAACTATAGATCTATGATGTACAGTGGTGCAGTGGTGGAGATAGCTGCCGAAATCTCCATTAATGCTAAATGTCAAGGTCCCAACAAAGACATTTGATCATAAACAGTATGTCCTCTGAAGGACTGAAGGAAGGCTAGCATGGCTAGAGAATCGACTCATTGAAAAGTGAAATTGTTAGTGCTAGAAATGTGAGCCCCCCCCCCCCCCCCCCCCAAGAGAAAATTATTGGCCTTCTGCAAACTGATCATTGCCCCTCTTCAAGTACTAAAAAATAATATTAAATTTCAATATTCCATACACAGACAGGCACTATTATGACTTTTGATCTATCCACGGGCTTGTGTAGAAAATATCACAATTAAAAAAAGCTATTTTCTCTAGAGGTGCCACAAAACTAAGTGATCTGTGTGCAGAAGGGAATAAGACTCATTTCGGAAGGATTTTTTTGTTTTATTTTGAAAATGCTATAGTATGGATCTCTCTATTTTTTTGTTACGAATTGCATCTTCCTTGGGTGAAAATATTTTTTTTTAACGAATCATGTAATATTTTAACTTTTTGTGTTGACTTTTACTATTTGCGTTGTGTATGAAATATGGCCCTACAGCCTTTGTAACAGTGGATAAATATTTAAGACACAACAGACATAAACGCATAAAGGCAACATTTTTTTCTTTTCCTCCTCTTTTCAGATGTCAGCATGAGGTTCTGAGTTATCATGACATTGACAAGTAATGCTTAACGTTAACTAACCAGAGGAAAGTTCATTATTGTGAGATGCACCATGTGAGTTAAATGAAGGCAATATAGAGATAGAGACAACTTGGTCAGACGTTGCACAGAGGTGAAGATGGCAGCCAAAGCTGGACCAAGGTTCACTACAGATGAAGAGTTAAAGACGTTGAGCTGGGAGGATGTTGTAAGACGCTTACGATGGTGTGAAAATGAGCGAACGAAGTTGCTGTCGGATCAAGGGGGTAACATGAAGGACATCAAACATCAGTTGATGCTTAAAACAAATGAGATACAAGCTCTCAAGGCTGAAAATCAGAAACTCCATGCAGATAATGTTGAGCTACGTGAACTGTGTTGCTTTCTGGACGATGACCGACAAAAAGGTAGAAAAGTTTCGAATGAGTGGCAGCGCTTTAGTCAATATACAACAAATGTGATGCGCAATGGAGTGTCCACGTATCAAGACAAATTACGAGAATTGGAGGAACGGCAAGAAAAGCTATTTCAGGAGAATATTGAATTGAGAGAACTGTGCTTTCTCCTGGACCAGGAAAGAACTGGTAATCAGAGTACTCTCCTAAGCATAGGCAATGGAATAGATTTGAGAGAAAAGACTAATATGAGTAACGGACCTTCCTCAGTGTTAAACGAAGGACATTTATCAAAAGAAGGGTCTTCCAAAATGTGGGGGAATGGTGGTGATATTTCAGCCTTGCAAAATAATGGTAAGTACATTATGTTAAACTTGTATGCCTACACATATACGGAAGGCCATCTATAAAACGTGTTTGCAAACGTATCTTCATTATCCATGCATCCCATTCTATTTTGATTTGTGTATGACTCAAATACGGGGGATGTGACAGTGCATACATCAAAACATTATTAGGTTTTGTGTGCTACATTATGCACGATAGGTAATAGCATGCATGTCATGATGTTTGTAAACATACTTGTTCATGCACATGTACTTCACAAAACTGATAACCATTAAACAAGTACATGTTCTGGTGTACTACACCTTTTTTTGCAAAATTCATCTGTGAAATAATTCGAGCGATCGCCAATAGGGTAAAAATGCCCGGATGCAGGTATCGGGGTGCGTTTGCTATGCAATGTGGGACAGCTTTTGTGACCTAGTTACTTCCGGAATCTGACCGGTCGGTGAATGACCCGGCGGCCGTGCATAACCTCTCAAATCAGCTTTCCAAGATACGGCTTTGTCATTTAAGTCTCGAACAGAGCCGTCCGCAGCGGGCACCCGTCGTCGCTTTCTGCCGGACGCCTCCCGGTCGCAAGGCTCAATAACGCTGTAATAACGCAATAACGCGGCTCTCCGTACTAACAATTCCAATTCGAGTTTGCGTTTTCCGTTGCATGGAATGCTTCTTTCTGTCAGAAAAGCTTTCAGCTGCAGAACGGTCACATTCTTGAAGTCTTGAGAAACGCTCGCCATGACAATTCTACGATTACCTTAACTTTTATTAGATAAGTTTGAAGAAAAATTCCTGAAGTGTGTGCCGCGGTTACTGTAACTTAGCATCCGTATACACCGGAAGTACACAGGTCCCGGAAGTTGAATGAGAATTCGCCAAAAACGGTACATCCGGGCATTTTTACCCTATTGGCGATCGCTCGAATTAAGCTATGATAATTAAAAATTTTCAAGAGGTTGAGTTCTGGGAAAGGTGACAAATAATTTGTGAGCTTTCTCATTCTTTTTACGTCAGTTTGGAAAAATATCATAGTAGAAATTTCCCATGAAAAAGATTGATCTTCAAATGCCCCCATATTCGAAATATGAAGAGAAATAGCTGAAGTGTTAAAGCTGAACATTCATGCCACATGTGTGTGCAGTCCAATATACATATCTGTGTGCAGTCACTGCATGTGCTTTTCAGCAGGATTGGGTGAATTTCTTTCACAATGTAATCGCATGAACAGAACTCAACTTTTATCTTTTTCAAATTTATAATACACATGTACATCAAATCTCATTGGGACCCTCAAATTTATTGTGACATGCACACACTTCACATACTGCACTTACATGTAGTCACCTTCCTTGTGCATATACCTTTTCTTGTGAGTAACTGGGTGCACTTTATCATACAAAATGGATACAAAATTTATGAATAGTAAGTAGGCTTAAACTGATAATTTGATGTGAATGCCCTACAGTGTACATTATGTGCTGTAATTCATTATTGACAGACTCCTATGCTAAAATTGACTAATACTGGAATGATTTACATGTACATGTACAGCAAATAAACAGTTGTGAGAGCTTGATTACTAGAGTCCTTTGAATGTGTTATAATTACCCTATAACTTTAAGATCTGTTTCAAAAGATTTATCAAGTACACTGCAAATGGAATACCATTCAATAGTGTATACTTGTATGTTTCCAAATTACAGTATGATGGGAGCCCTACATGTACATGTATGTCTGTAACCCTACAGATTTGACTTTAAAACCAACAACTTATTTTTTTTTTTAATTCTTATAGTGTTCATCTTACATTTTTCCTAATACATTATTCCAAAGAGTAGACAAACAAAAAATTTTGTCAAAATATGAGCAAGAACAGTACATGTATTGCAAAAATGATGGCCCAAAACAAAATACAAAATATACAAACTCACCTATTTGACGTTTTTCTGGATTTTGATCGTGAAAGATGACATTTTCAGGGCTTCTAAATGACACTGTATAAAATCAGAACTTTTCTTATTTACTCAATATTATTCATTTTTCTTTTGCATCAATACAGTATATAGTTTAAGAAAGACTTCAGTTTAGTTATTTATGTACACTTATGCTGTAGGCCTACTATTGTTCCTTTTTATTATTTTTTATTTGAAGCAGTCATGGCAACAAAAGTAAAGATTCAAAAACATTCTTAGTGAGGAGTTGGAAATCATTCATAATAGAAACATATTTTGTTTTTTTCATATTCATTGTGTCTTTGATGTCATCCTGAGGTGAATCTTTCCATTTGATTTCTCCTACTTGTACATGTACATGTACATGCCCTTGGATACCTTGAGGCAATCCATTTATGTGTACATGTATGGGTCCATGAAACTACATGTATGCCTTCCATATGACCTTTCTGTTGTAATGGGTAATGAGGTGCTGCATTCCAGGAAGATTTGTGTTGCTTCTTTGATTTTAGTTTGATTTGATTTCCCTTTAAAGGGATCAATCACCTCCACGTTAAAAGATAATTTGCTTGCAGCTAGTAAGTACATGTATACTCAGAAGTAAACAATCTTTGCCCATTATTCCGTGGGTTAATGGTAAGGAGTGTGAAAAAATAAGGAATGCCATAATTCATAAAACCTCGCACCAGGAACACAAGTTGTTGGGTTCTGGATTACAGTTTTCTTCAAGGGAAAGTCCATCCTAGTATTACATGTAAGTTGATTTGAATGAGAGAAGAAATATGAGAGAAACAGATTAGTGAAAGTTTGCAAACAGACACAAATTTGGCCACTCTGTGACATATCTTGTGAGCTCCTCTCCTATTTGTTCTGTACAGAAGATAAATTTTTGTAATTTCCTTAGTTTTTGATGAAGGAATAGATTTATTTCATACAGGTTTTGTGTAAAAACTTATGAGCAATGATTGTATCTAAGGTACATATTAGTGCTGGTATCGGCATGGAAAATCTATGTCGCCATGTCGCAATAAAATTAACGTCGATGTCGACATGTGTCGACATCTGGACATGAGTCAAACAAGTCTAAACTCGGGTCGCTCCCGTAGTGACCGTACACTATTAAACCAGAGTTACCCGACACAAATTCACAAGAGCTTTACATGGAATACATGCACTATGTCCTCACGGGCTCACACTCGCAGTCATACTCACTTACAGTTCTCAAAGATGCACACTGTCAACTATTTGCCCCAAAATTTGTTTTGTATGATCCAATTTATCAAGCATTAACGAAAGTCATGCGGTGCGAGTCAGCTAGTGTCGCATATCTAGGCATGTACTTGTACGTAATGTATACGTCGTCGCAGCTAGATACGCAGCGATCGTGTCGCGCGCTGCTAATGCGTATGTGAAACAAATCACGTACGCGCGCACGACGCCACGGCGAGGTACATGTAAAAAGACCCATTTTATGTCGCCATCGGAGCATGCGTGTCGACATGTCGGCAAAGTCCAAAACCAGTACTTTTGTCGCCATAGTGGCGACATCAGGCGTGTCGATACCAGCACTAGTACATATATATATATATGATTGAATATTAATTTTCTTAAGAGAAAATGGAAATCAATGATTTTTGGGGTACAGGACAAATGGGTGAGGAGCTCGCAAGATACGTCACAGAGTTGCCAATTTGTGTTTGATTGATAAATGATTACAACTTCAAAAATTCATAAATTTCTTATTTCTTATATAGTATTTTGCTCAAACCTTCACTGATCTGCTTGTCTAATTTTTCTGCTTCTTTTAAAATCAAGTTGTAATCAGGGTGGACTTTCCTTTTAACCCTTTCAAGACAATTTACCACATTTTGTGGTTTGGCTCAGTAACTTTTGATTCAGATCCCTAAAAAATATACCAGATGGCAGATGCATGAGTAGAAAGAGCAAAAAGTTCTGCACACACTGTGTCATTTCTTTGCATGACCATATTGCGTTTGATGCCAGGAATTTTAAAAAGGAGAATAAGCTTGAAAATCACTAAATTGGCAACACTTTGGGAGGTTCAAAATCATTGTTTTTTTGTAAAAATGGCAATTTTATTCAAAGTTCCTCACCATGTATGTTGTTTTCAAAGATAGTACATTTTATTGGAAACATGTAGCATTGAAAGAAATCTTTTGTTGTTGCCAATTTGAAGAACAAAACGTGATCAACTTGGCCCTGAAATAGTTCCTGTCATGAAAGGGTTAAATACTACATATCCTACTTGTACATTTGTAGATTAATAGATGTGAAGGATGGATCGAATTGATCTAATTTTGACCTTTAACCAGCGGTCATGCTGGGTGATGACATTGAACATCACTCTCACTGTTGAGAGTATCTTAGCAAACTCACTGGTACCCATTCCATTTTCGCTCTTGACATTAGACAATACATGTGTAAGTACAACACTGAAGTAAATATTCTGTACATATAGGGGAGAAACAGATCATAAACACTGTAAAATTACTAGCTAATTTTTATTTTCTGTTCCACTTTCTCTTTCTCCATCCCTCCCTCTATCTATTTCCCTTTCTCTCAGCCTGAATAGTGTAATTTGTTAACCTGTGTAATGGTTCTTTATTATCTACATTTGCAACTCTCATATTTTTTTATTTTGATTTTAATTAGGGGGAAGGGGTGAGTTGAGAGACTAAATAATTTAGTGCAGTAGCCGAACCGCCAAACCAAACAAAAATTTGGTTCACATGGCACTCCCGAACCAAACCAAACATAATTATCTTGTTCGGCAGTTTGGTAAAATAATTAGACTTGTTATGGGGTGCAAGTAAGTTGGTCATTTGCTGCCAAAAATGAGTGGTTTGTTGACAAGTTTTTAACGCAAATTATGTCATTGCCGATAGATAGAGAAATGATTGGTTGTCGTCCAAGTCGGTGACTCTCTATTGAATATTTCCAGCGTGACAGATGGGACATCCAACCCTCACTTTTTGATGCGTTTCCTGCTGTAACCGTTCCTGTAGCGTCCTCTTGATATTTTATATTTCGTTTAAAAGTGATGCTTATTTTGATGTAGAGATGTGATCTACATGTTTAGGGTTTGGTCAACAAAGTGGGGGAAATTTTTTTTTTCAAGCCCCGCCCACAAATTGTGGCAGGACGTGACAGACGGGACATGAATTTACCAAGCCATTTCTGCTTGGATACTTTTTAACTAAGCTCTCCTCACTGGAAAATCTTTAAACAAAATATATGTATTCATGTTATTACTTGTTGGTATCTTAAACCTGCTAGTATACATTTGAAATTTCATCTTGCTTTTGGGGGAAAATGCCAAAAAGTAAGCGAGGCAGATGGGACACATTGACATTGTACACAAATACAATTTTTAAAGACAGCCATATTTCCAGCATTAAATACCTTATTCTGTTGTTCTGAAAGGGTTAAAGGGTCATCTTTATCAAGAAACCTAATAGTAAAAGGATTTTAATTTTCATCCAAATATATATTTCGCTGTAGATGCAAAACATGACAGATGGGACATTACTTTATGATTGATAGTTATCTTCATAATATTGAATTTCCCGCTAAGTTAGCAGTAGAAATGGATTTCCCCCCTACCAAAGAGCAAGACTACAAAATTTTATTCCAAAACAATGATCCAATTTATTGTAAATGCAAAAAGTACCTTATAAAACGTGACAGACGGGACGAAAATCCATTTGACCTTTGACCTTCTTTAACTTTTTGTATAACATAGACATAGAATTTCCCTTAGTCCTAAGCAGATTTTATTAACTTTGTTGTGATAACAGGTGAAATCTCTAAAAATGACTCAATATGTATGTATGTAATTAACCGTATTTTACCATAAAAATGTGTAATTTCTTTCATGGGTTTAAAAAATGGCTATTTTGGGTCCAAATATTTTTTAAAAATAAAAAAACGAATATTGTTCCATACAGTTCGAATCATGCATATTCAATTGACATACACTGTAGAAGGAAAATTTTCAAATTACACTTTGTTTTTTCACCGAAAGTTGACATTTTCATGGAACTACCCTCTTCCATTTGCATTTCATAATTCTTGTTTTATTTTCATCGTTTGAAAAAGAATAGATTTGTCAAGTAAATTGCTTCACCTACTGTATATTTCATTTGCGGTTAATATTTCTAGAAGACGACATGCCAAATTTATTTTCGTTATCGTTAGGACAGAATGAATTCGACAAGTAAATCATTGTGCCTGTTTTGTTTGAAGAGGACCCAACAAAAATTATTTTCATCGTTAGGTAAAGAATTACTTTGTAAAGTAAATCGTTCCACTGTTTCCTTTTGGTTTCATAAATCTTGAAAACAATCCACCCAAATTATTTTCATCGTTAGGAAAAGCATAAATTTGTCAAGTAAATCTTTTCACCTCTGCTTCGTTTGCATTTTGGAATTTTTGAAGACAACCCGACAAAATTATTTTCATCATTATTGTAACAGAAAAAATGAATTTGTAAAGGAAATCGTCTCACCTCTGTTTCATTTGTGTTACTTAATTCTTGAAGACAATCCACTGATATTATTTGAACATTAGGAAGAATTAATTCGTCAACTAAATCTATACCTCTACACCTCTGTTTCATTTGTGTTTTATAATTCTTGAAGATGACCTGATAGATTTATTTTTGTTATCATTAGAAAAAGAATTAACTCATCAAGTGATTCGTCTCAACATCTGTTTCTTTTGCATTTCATGATTCTTGAAGGCAATCCGCCAAAATTATTGTAATCGTTAGGAAAAGAATTAATTTTTCACCTCTGTTTCATTTGCTTTTTATTGTATCCCCCGGCATTCTGCCGGGGGATACTTTGGATTCAGCAGCGATACGCCGCCGCTGCTGCGTCATATTCTTGTGTGCGCTCTAACTGTCACATTCCTTGATAGATTTCTTTCAAATTTTGTATGGAGGTGTGTCTTAGTAAAATCTACACATCTGCCCCCAGTGTTCCATCTTTTATAGGGTCGAAGGTCATATTTTAGTGGATATCTCGTGTGCGCTCTGCAGGTCACATTTCATGATAGATTTCTTTCAAATTTTCTACAGAGATGCATTATATTCTAAACTATATTGTTTTAGTGATGCTGCTCCTAGTGTTGACAATAGTCTTGACCACTGGTGGCGAACTCTACGTCATCCTTTTGTTTGAGGGGGGGGGGGGGAGGTTCTTTGTCCCTCCTTGAACAATAGGATGACGTAAAAATCGCTGCCAGTGCCGGGCAGGGCTTTAGCCAGGATTTTAAAATTGGGTGTCCAAATTAAAAAGCAGGGTGTCCAAAAAATTGGGCGAGCGCAGCGAGCCGTTTAGGGGGTCCAGGGGGCAGCGCCCCCTTTCCTCTCGAAATTTTTCATTATTTCTATCTAAAAAGACACTGTTTCCTTGCTTGTTTACTCCTAGCTTGCTGGAATTATCCCCTCAGTGTTTAAGGTAAAAACATGTTGAAGTTACACATTCTGATGATTTGTTTTCCCTACATGAATGTAAGTTTTCATTATACATGTATTAATGTAAGTATTACTTTACCACCAAGTTAACACTGTACCAATGTCGACCAAAAATTTTTTTTTTCGCCAGCCCTCCAAAAGTCGTTCAGTGGGGGGGGGGGGGGTGTTATGGGGTCCAGTTCCCCTCCATAATTCTCTGACAAGCAAAAAAAAAAGGTTTCCTGGTCGAAAAGGGGGGGAGGGGCATTGTTTTCCCTCAAAAGGGGGGGGGGCACGGGCCGGGATTGCGCCCCCCCTAAATCCGCCACTGCGTATATACGTACGTACATAAATACACTGAATACGCACAGTTCCGGGCGATTTTTCTTTTCCAATTTGTTTTTCGCGGATACCATTTCACTTGATGAGCATCAATCTCGCGCGCGATAAGTAAAAAAACCCGTCATAAATCCACCGATTTCTTGAGTTTTAGCGCGTTTTCGGTGACTCTGTTTCTCACAACCCGACTTAAGCGCCGCGTGACTTTAAAAAATGGCACTAATTCCGTATTTTTGAGGCAGGCTTTGGCTTTACAGATTTATTTTTTGAGGTGACTATGGACTTAATGTGGTAAGGAACAATTTCTCTGTGTGGTGTATCCGGTCGTAGATCTAGCGATAGTCTCATTACACGGATGATGATAATTTTTAGACCTCTCATTGTAACAGTGATAATGCGTTTCGGAAAGAAAATTTTCACAAAAGGTGTCGCGCAAAGACTAAGTAGCTACAGCCTAGACCCGTACGCACGTATGGTACTTGTTTGCGGGAGCGTTTACGACTTCGACTTCTGCTGAGAAGCCGAGGATATAAATTATTGTGAATACAAAACATCTTTACAAAAACTGAAAGGGCGTCCATCAAATGATTTTTAAAAGGCGTCTTGCAAATTGATCTTTAACTATTAAAAGGGCGTCCATCAAATGATTTTGATCAAGGCGTCTTGCAAATTTTGCTGGGCGTCTTCCAGAAGAAATGGGCGTCCAAAAGACGCCCAGACGCCCCGCTGGCTAAACCCCTGGTGCCGGGCGATATATTTGCATTGCGCAGCAATGCCCTTTCTAGTTATTCTTTTTAGACGGCCCAACCATCCAATGTAACTACATGTATGATCACAATTGGTACAGAAAGAATTTGACTCGCGTCTATTTGGTTTGCACATGATAATTCTTGAAGTACATGTAGCTATGCGCCTCACATTTTTTTCTTCATTTGTGCATGTTCAATGTACAAACTCAGTGAACAACGAACCATGGTCCAGCAAAAAATTCCCGAATCGAACTCGAACCAAACCGAACCCGGACATGGAGGTTCAGTTACATGTACAGCACTAAGATGATTGGGTATTGCCACCTGTCGTTTTCTCTGTACAATAATGGAATTGGTGATTTTTTAAAAGGAAATTAGAAATGCATGTGAAAAGAATTAAACATTTCTGAGTTTCTTAAACTTTTTTAAATTTTCAAATTGAACTTTTGGCATACTTGAAAATCCACTTGAATGCACTTGAAGTATGCAGGTTACATGTACATGTGTCAAGTCAACCATCTGTAGAAGTTAATGATGCAATCATCCAGACACTAACCATTAAGTTCAAGTTCAGAAGTCTTTCATGTGTGCACATTTCATCCAAGTTGTTTGTATTATCATACATAGTACATGTGTATGATGATGTACACACATCATAAACATATACGTGTACTTTTACGTGCATAGGCCCACATGTACATGTACATGCTTGAAAACCTGTATACTGGTACATGTAGGCTTGGTATTGATGTCTCAACTTTAGAACACATCTAGCAAAAGTCAGTATGAGAGTGGTTGACTGTGAGACTTGTAAGATTCATATTTAATGTGTATTCATCTGTTTGGATAGTAATGACCTGCTCAAGCTGAGTGGCAGAGAACATGACCAAATATGGCGTTGAACTGATAGTGCCCTTATCCGTTTCTTCTGCAGGAACGAGATTTACACAATGTACATGTATGGTACATGTACATGTACATGTACATGTACATGTGCAGTGTATTTGATTCAAAATTTTTTTATTCACATCTAGATTTATTTTTTAGAATTATAGATACAACATTTATAGTGCACCATCTTGTGAACTATTCTGAGGCACAGAATCTACATGTACTTTTACATGTGTATGTGGGCATATTATAGTAAAATAATAATAATAATAGTAATAATAATAATAAACCATTCTTGTATAGCACATATCACATTATGATATATATCCCTATGTGCTTTGGATATCATTGCCCTGGCTTTACATGTTCATTGACATTCTACATGTACATTTGAAGTACAGTAGACCTACATGTATATTGTGTTAAATTTGTCCCTGCTGGTAAGCTGTCCCTGCTGCAATATATATTGTAGATTTTATTTGAAATCAAAACTTTACTGAGGTCTGACTACTGCTTTTCAAATAGTCATTAATCACGAGTAGAGAGAAGTCAAGCTTATAATCCTATCAATTGTCATTTAAATTATACCTTAGATTGTGGCATTCCAGTAGACTCCTGTACATTGTCACTAAATGGAATTGTTTCCTTCTTGACATATCAAATTTGAAGGAATGCGGATAAGTCACAAATTCCATCAGATTTGAGGTTCTATTGTTTCCTGTATCAGAGATTTTCTTTGAAGTTCAGAAAAGCTTGACAAATTTGTTTAAGCAATAAAAATTTTGTCATTTTTTTGGAAGAAAAGTGGTACATGTAGGCTCACAGGTTTGTCAATTTTTTTTTTTTAATGGTATACAGTACATTTTAATACATACATGTACATGTATATGTACATGTACATGTATGTACATGTGTGTATGATGCCTGTTCAATACTGTGAGCTTCCTTTAATTTTTGTATGTAATGGGCATTTTTGTTGCAGAACTACAGGCTGGCATGTACATGTACATGTACATGTAATGTACATGAAAGAACAAGTCACTAATTTACTTACATGTAGGCCTATGTGCAATGTATGCCTACATGTACATGTACAATGTTGTATAATGTAAAAATAATTGAAGTCAAGATGTTACATGTACTGGTGTACATATGTTGTTTCAAACACACTTCTACAAATCAAATATGGAATTGTATGTCTTATTTCCATTCATACCAAAGTTCAAGAAATTACTTATTGCTATTGTTTTTATTGTTTTGGGGTTGTTTTTTTGTTGTTGTTATCTTATATTAAAAAGAGATGTCCCATTATTCAACATAATTTTAGTTATATCACTACAGTTTTCAAACATTGCTTCACTCTTCTTTGCTTGAATGTATTCAAGAAATACCAAAGACATGAATATGTGTCATGATATATATTTCAGTTCACTCATGCTTCTTAGTTGCTACTTAGTTTCTTTTTCAAGTTGTTTAAATACAAAGTGCACAGTTACAATCAAGTAATGTCATATTAAATATTTACATGTTGTTCATTCGAGAGATTTCTTTGCCACTTGTACTTTGTACCCTAAGAAACTTCATATAAGATTCCTAAATGATTTTGATATTTTAAGTACAAATATAACTTCCAACAATGCTGTTAGTGAAACGATTAAAATTTATGTAAATGTGCATGTACATGTAGGAAGTGTAATTGGAAAAAGAAACTTATACTGAATGTCCTTTTCTCTGACCCTTTTTAATCCATTATACACCAGCACATGTTTGATGTGAGTGCAGCATTTGTATGTGACATGTTACATACATGTCATGTACATGTATGTATATGTACATGTATGAAACATTTAAATCTGTGCACATTCCATTGATCAAATTTTTACCATGTCTCGTGCTCTTTTTTCTCTTGATTTTATTCCACAGATCACATGCCCTTCACAGAGGATAGAATCCGCTCATTTGATGAGAAGAGGCAATTTTCTCAACCAGAGGTAATCAATTATTCTGATATTTTTGTGTTTGCCCCATCCATCTTGATTTATTTTGCATTCATCATTATAAAATTTCAGAAACTGCTCTGTCTCTCTTTCTATCTTTATCTCTCTCATTTTTGGGGAGAGTATGAAAATTGTTTTGAAGAATACGATCTGTAGTTGTACAATCTACATTGTATCAATAGAAGTTGCCAAGAAGGAATACTGTATAAGGGATTTAAATTCAGTTATCAGGTACAGATTACTGTTTTTTTTTTTTTTAAATCCCAACTGTCAATACCTGCACCCATTAGCAAGATTGAAAACAAGATGGCTTGTTTACAAAAAATCACTGGATATTATGCACAGTGAATGATCCCGATCGCTCAACTGTCATTGTAGAATGACCTTGATTTAACCTTTATATTGAAAGCTATGATACCCCAAGTGACTTCTTCTTTTCACTCTTGTCATTGTTCATTATCATTATGCAGTCATTTAGTTCTGCTTCATCTATTCTTGCATGCTTTTGATCACACTCCTTGTTTATTTCCTTTTGCAGACAAGGAGAAATGGGTCGGATGACAAGGTAGATGGCCCTACACCCAATCATGTCACAAGCGCTTCCAACCCAACCCATGTAAATTCATTTATATTATATTTATATTATATACTGGGTCATTGGATTTCAACTCATTTAGTCTCTGTTGTACTGGGCTTATTCTGTCGCAAATGTATTTCACTATTTTATCATTAATCTCTCTGGTGTGGATATCAAAGATCTGTGAAGTAATATTATGTATGTTTACATGTATACACAATCATGAATCATCTACATGTAGATGAAGGAATAACAAGGGTGATATTCTGAGCACCATTTTATCTCTAAAATATTTTTAATATTTTATCTTTTTGTATTTTGAGACCACATTTTGTCTTGGATTTTATCTCATATTTTATCTCACGCTCTTACCTCTTGCGTGCCTTGCACTTTGATACAAGCGTATCACGCTTTGATACGCGTGATACGCGGACAGCAGTGTCACTTTGGCCCATATTCTCAAAAGTGGCCTAAGTTAAGCCTGGCTTAACTTAGGCTACTGATTTAAGGAAGGCCATTCGTCAACCCCTAAGTCTCGTATGAATTACTATATCTATGTAACAAAATGAAGAAACTAAATTATTTTCTGGCATGAAATCAATTCTATCGTGTCGGTTTTATATTTGCATTTAGTCCCAGAACTATTTTGATTTTGTAAGATTAAAAGAGGGTGACATTTGGCTCTCCATAATTCGGTGGCCTAAATCTACACACTCAGGCGGGGGCTTAAGTTAGGCACCTTTCGAGAATACGGGCCTATAACCCCCTCTTCCAGCGCTTGCAGCAAAAACGGGTTTTGCGCTCTAACACATTTTGTGCTTTAAAACACGCGTTATGAAGTAAAGACGCAATATGCTCTGTACCAAGGAGAGAGATTCTATTGGTTTAGCATTCTAAAGGTAAAGGTGAGAACTAACAACAGTTTTTATTGGATAACGGATATAAAATGGGCAGGTCCCAATGAGATAAAATGCCGCTAAAAAAAAAAATTTATGCACGTTTTATCTTACCGAGATGAATTTTTTTTTTTAATGAGATAAAATGAATCTCAGAATACCGCCTCTGGTCTCCACTTGCATTTTCAGGGGGTCAGTATAGGGACATTTTTCTTCAAAAATAAGGGAGTGAGCTTCTTCATTGCTACATTTCTTAGTGGAATAGTAGTTGACTATTATTTCCTTGTTTTCTGAGAGCTATTTTGTCAAGGTACTTTGGCAGAAATGTTGAAAATCAATTGCCTATGAGTTTCAGTTTTCAGATGAATACATGTATATCACACAGTCTTTGTTTCTATTTTTAATTTTTTTTTTTTAAATTTTCAAATGTCCTGAAGATGAGATGTATATTTTTGGTCACAGCCCCTGTAGTGTAAACTTGCACCTTTAATGTCAATTCCTGGCTAGGTTGTAAAATGTGAATAATTTAAGGAATGTGAAAAAGCATGTTCAGTAACATTTATGATTGTTCATTGGTAAACAAACAAATTAAGCCAAAATAGTAAATCAAGGATCGTACTTTGCTTGAACAAGATGCTGTAGCTACATGTAAAAGCTTATATGTTTCTCCTCTTTGTCACATTTGCAGTCATCATACTCATCCAGGAATTATGGTTCGAGCATAGAGAATGGTAACATGGCTCCTAACTCCTCACCCAAAGCCATTGTGAATGCTCTCAAGGTATGTTTACATCCAGCTCTATTGCCCCCTGTCATACACTGTTCAAATGTGTGCTAAAAGCAATGTGAATATAATAACATATCATCTGTTTGGAGCCAGAAGGGTATTAAATCAATGTACTTTGACACAAACTTAATACCCCTTCTGGCTCTCAACAGATGATATAAAGCAAGTGTATTGTTGCATAGTTTTTGTTGTTGTTTTTTTATAATGTTCTCTTTTCATCATTGTTTTTTGTAACACGTTTGTTTGTCATCAAAATAATGCTTGAAAATTTTAAAAAATGCTCTTGATGCATGATGTATTTGCACGAAATACAAAGCAGTAATAATACCAATGCAAGTATCTGGATGATAACATTACTGAGCAGAAGGTGTACTACATGTATGAGTTAAGGCAGGCAAGATCAAGTGTGTGTTTCTTCTCCCTTTCTCTTCAGGGAGTACTCTGTTCCTTCAGTCTACTGATCTAATTACTCTATTCATAACATGCCTGAAGATGCTTGCATAATTAAGATGACTCACTCACTGCTTTGCGGCAATAAGTCTGATAATACAGATCTAAGGTGTGATCATGATGATGAATTGTACCTTCCAGCAGAGTAATGCGGAATGCCAATTATTTCTTGATGATGCGATATTGGTGGACTTTTTCATTTTTAAAGGTGTGAATTGCACTGTCAAAAAGAAAATACACATGTAGGGTTTTTCTTTTCCCTGTTTCCTAAAAGTAACAAAACATAGTAGACAGTGTATACACGTATATGTTTGGTTTCTACCAAATGGCACAGACTATCTCCAATTCTGAGTTATGGAGGAAAAAAATCAAGCTTAAACTATAGTGATTGACCTTTTGTTTATTTTTAATTGAGGAAAAGAATTGGTATATGTTGATCAGTAATAAACCACATTAGGGTAGGAGGATATACTAATCACTCTCTACAATAAGTACATTGGCAATCCAAAAAGAATTGCGTATGGATGCATATGGATAATTTGAGTAAATATTTTAGCATTTTGGGCAAGAATGCATGACCGTAACTATTTGATTTTAAATTGTGCCAAAACAATGTACTCTGACCACAATATTTGAACCAGATACCAAAGCTTAGTGAAATGTAAATAAGTTGACAGATGTATTGATTCTTCTTTCATTAGATGAGCTGAACAGGGAAACTGACGTATGCTACACAAGGAATTATATGTATAAATTGTACGGAATACAAGGAATTATTACTTGAACATGGCATTTGAAGTAACTGTCCTGTGGTTTTTAAATGATTATCATACATGTAGTACTTGTACAGTATGCAGTATTTCCCTTTTCATTTATGATTATAGCAAGGTAGATATAAATTAATGTGCCACAAAAAATATCTGCCAACCACATCCATCTCATAACAAGAATATTGACATGCATTCCAATCACTTTAAAGAATCTTGTCTTGGCATCTATTTTATAAATAAACATATCAGAGAGGTAGAGAGGTTAACCTGTACATGTAAATGTATATCTTGGGCAGTACAAGTCTTGCTACGCTAGCCAGTGATATTGGTAATGACTTTACACCTGTCTCACAAGACAATGATAAGAAAACATGCATCTCTATCACATGTCATCAGGGAATCTCTGAAGATTTGTTTGTATATAGATGCTTCCATGAGACCGTTCATGTATAACGACTTTTCAGTGAATGCCATTCATGATTGATAAGTTGTAATCATAAAATACAAAAAAGATACATTTCTCATTAAAGTAATAAGGGTTGAAAATATGTTTGAAAAACAAGTTTTTTATTTACATAACACTTTGGGGATAAAGGATGAATGAGCGATGAAGGATAAATCACACTGGTTATACTTTCAAAGTTTTGATTAGTACACAAGCTTTTATGCAATGCTTCCTAGTACATGTCCATCAATTCTTTTGTACAAGTACATGTACATGCAGATTCAGGCCATTTATACATTGTAAGAGAATTGCACTTGTAAGTCTACTTCAAACTACAGATATAATTGGGTATTTAATATTGTACCACATGGATTGTGGAAAATGTTCATTAATCAGGGATATGGAACTAAAAATGGTTAAAATTACACAATATAAGGCTTGAGGGAAAGAGTAAAAACATAAATTGTAAACTTTATGTAATGTACATGTAGATTACAAGTGCATTCATCCAGTACAAATGTCAGTGGGAGAAAAAAATTATATACAAATGGTCATATTCTGTGGTTCACCATAGGAGGTCAGGCATGGCATTGCATTTCTTTTTTACAGTCAATTAAATTTTAATGCCAAGTCAAAGTTTGGACAGTGTATTGAACTAAATTTGAGTAACCATTGACCATGCACCTAAAAGGCACCATTTTTGTAGATAGGCTGGATTACTGTGCCATCGTAAAATCAAGTGAAAACTTGTTCCCAAATAGGCATACTTCAAACTTTCATGACCAATAAAGGAACTATTTGATTTGTGTTTGTGACTCAAGTCAAAACAAAGCCACACATGTATCCCAGTGCCAAATCATAGCTTGGAATTTTGTTTAGATAAAACAAATCTAGTGCAAGATTATTATCGCTACAGGCCACATAATTGCCTGATTAGCCTTGTTAAACTTCAATTACACTGTAGGGTAGGTGCATGGTACTGGAATGCCAGTCATTTCATTCAGATTTCAGAGATAGAGTATTTATTGCACTATTGCACTCTATACAAGCAAGTGAACGTAAATCTAATATTTTTCTTCAACAATTATTGATGTATTAACATGGGACACTGATATTATACAGAATATCTTCAAATTGTGGCTAATATGCATACATTTGTAGGGGTACACTACCACAGTCTTACTCTTACCTAACTAAGTACATTTAACACTTGGAAGGTTCCTACATAGTTTCATAGTTTACTAACAAAAATGAAAATATACTTTATTTTTTGCTGCAGGTATTGGAGGTTCATGATATGTTGGAGCGAGACACACCCCCAAATCACCTTGAGAATGACCATATGAACACCAATGAGAAGGCTATCGTCAGGGAGATGTGTAATGTGAGTTTATACAGTCAGTAGCATTATCAAGAACTGTTTTCCCAGAATCTTCCCCATAATATAAAATATACCAGAATTATCATCACTGGCTCCTATTATATTGCATTTCACTTCAAATATCTTAATTTATATTTTTATGCTTTAAGTGGTTGAGCAATTGAGTCCCAAATGTATTTCTTTCCATATCACTTAATTTTCTACATTTTGTTCTAGTTTATACTATACCTACTATACCTCCAACCAAATGAACTAGGGAGGGGATAAATCAGCACCTTTATATTCCTTTTTACCTTGTCTATTTGAGCATCTATTAGAACCCATATTTCTAAAGAAATTGGTTTTTGGTTTCAGATCACATGCCCATCTTAACAGTGCAATATACTCTTGTTTTGAGTCTCTTTTTCTTTTTGTTGCTGTTCAATAGATTTCTTGAATTTATAACGTGTTACAAAATTTATAATCATTGTTTTTCTACAAGTGTGCTGTAGTGTGTGGAATCATGAAGCAATGTTGCTAATGTTTCATTATTATTTTACATTGTAGGTGGTGTGGCGTAAACTAGGAGACAACCCAGGCAACCCCAATGGAAGCACCAATGGTAGTAGCAACAGCAGTGTCAGTAACCAATCACAGCGTCCCCAAGCTCCGCCCAGGTATTCTAACAGTACCGTCAACCCTTCAGCCAGACCTGCTGGTTACAGTACACCTCCATATAGTAGCGGTAGTACAGGCAGTCTGGAAAGGAAAGGTATCTAGACACGGTGTCCCGCAGCCCCCCTCCAGAACTCTTACACTCTGGTACTCTAATGTCAACCCTCAAATCAGATCTACTGGTTACAGTATACCTCCACACAGTAGCTGTAATACATGTAGTCTGCCAGTTTAGGATAGAAAAGTATTCAGCCACAGCAGGGACCCTAGCCCCACTCTAGTATGTACTGTCAACCCTCAAGTTTGACCTGCTGGTTTACCTGGTTACATACAGCATTGCTCCATAAAGAAGTTGCATTACAGGCAGTCTGATCCTAACCCGGAAAAGAAATGTATTCAGTCAGTG
The DNA here is from genome assembly GCA_025618425.1 of Heliocidaris tuberculata. Classification (NCBI taxonomy): domain Eukaryota; kingdom Metazoa; phylum Echinodermata; class Echinoidea; order Camarodonta; family Echinometridae; genus Heliocidaris; species Heliocidaris tuberculata. The sequence continues at coordinate 45,721,115 of CM046834.1, read as the reverse complement.
TACCTGCCCAACTCTTGTACTTTAACAGTAGTACTGTCAGCCTCCAAGTCAGAGCTACTGATTACAGCATTGCACTATATATTTGTGGTAGTACATTAAAAAAGAAAAAAAAGATTTCTGGCCGATGACAAGGTCTTGTCTATGCCTCTAGGTGAACTTGGTAGTTTCCCCTGTAAATCGGGTTACCTAGAACTCTGGATGCTGTGTTTGGTACTCATTTTGGTCTAATTGATTCCTCTTTCAGGTCAAGGTTTATGGCTATCAAAATATTTTTAAAGACTTTTGTAATTTATGAAAGACTTGATCATGATTCTACGACAGTGAAAAGGAAAGTTGATGAGATAAATCTACTGTATGATCTGTATTTGTATGATAACAACCATCAAGTATTAATCATTCTGAAATTTCTTGTGGTGGAGAATGAATAAGACACCAGATCTTTGGTGCGAGCCACTCTCCAAACACGAGTGCATATGTTTTGAATGAATTATCAATCTTTTATTGCCAGGGTATTACTTTGTATGATTCTATTACAAATTGTGTCAGAACAGAACCTCAATCATGAAATTAGATAGACAGGGACAATTTCAAAATGTAGGTTTGCCTTTACATAGCTACATGAAAATGTCTTTGATATTATTCTTACTCGAATTGCAAACCTGATTTCCCTTCTCTCTTTTTTATCATTAGAATTTCAATTTTGCTATTTGGATCAAAATACATGAAATGGAAAATAGATTAGACTTACATGTATATTTATATAAGGTGAGGGCTTGGATTATGATTGTATTTCATGTTAGGTTTAAGTAAATGTTTGGTATACTGTTTGGTCTAGGGTAATGTGACTCATGTTATATTTCAACTGGGGAGCAATTATCGCTGGAGCAATTTTTTTTTTTTTACAGAGGCTTGTTGTGTAGACTGAAACATGAACTCACATACATGTAGGTAGCTTGCTGTGTATCATGCTTCCTAGAAAATATTCCCTACAAAATACATTTACATGCAAGTAAGCATCCCATTGTGAGCTTTTATGATGGTCATTATTGGAAAGCTGTGATGGATTAAAGTCATTCATTTGTTTATATTGGATACTCCTAAGATTTCCATAAAGTATTGTTATTAAATAGTGTTTGGTTTCTTGCTTGTTCCATAACACTGTACATTACACAATGATATCCTGCTTTAGACCTGTACAGATTCCTTCACACTAGACTAGATGGAAGACCATAATCTCTCCTTTGTTCAGGGACTTGAGACCTGAATGCTATTGTTCAGCCAGGGTCATCTCCCTATTCAAAAGCTCATCTGTTGTATGCCAGTTATTCTCAACACAAGAATTTATGTAGGGTTGGAGGGCAAAGTTGTTTCTTTGAATAGTTGGTGCGTGATTAGGCTAGCACTAAGTTTTCCTGCATCCACACAGTTTAAAGCATGGGTCAAATTTGTCCAATAAGGATAAAAAGAATTTTCGTCAAAAGGTACACCCTAGAGCTGCCCTACTTTTAACAGACATGAGCACACTCCCACATACACACCATATAGTAGGGTTTACCTTGAATTGAATATCTCGTTATCGTTATTGCTATCATGATCGGAGAAATGTGACCAACGCTTCAACCACATTTGTTTTATAGAAGCCCACTGAGCAACTGCAAAGAAGAGTTTAAAAGTGTTAAGGGTACCAATCACCCAAAAATATTTTGCTTTCTCTATGTTAGAGGATCCATGTGGTCATACTAAATTCAAAATATGGGCTTCAAATATTATTGTAAAACCAGAAACTTTCGCAACATAAAATTTTCTGGAATTGTTAGTGACCGCCAATTTTGCAGGCAAGAAAATTTGTGAAAGTTTCATGCACGCTAAAATTTTTGGTTTTACAGTAATTCTATAAAGAGATATAACAATTTTAATTACACTCACTATAAAGGTAAAAGCGGCTCATGAGTAGACTGCTCGACGCACCCGTACACGCTCGCCAAGATAAGGGCTCGTGCGGAACCAAGCTCAGAGTTTTCATGTCCTTTATTTCCTTCATACTCCTTGGCTTAAAGTTCTGTGAGGTTGATTTTATACTTTCCAGCTGTACACAAATACTTTTTTCAGGTGATTGGTACACTTAAAGTATTGTATTAGAACCTTGAACAACACATTTCTTTCATGTTATCTACCTAATCTCACTTAATGTCTCATTTAGTCTAATTTTATCATGATTGTTTGGGAGGTTTACACATGAGGGATTTAAAGAAAGTCATTATACCCAAGGAATATGTAGAAACTATAATTTTTCTGTACTAAACGATTCTGTGAAATATGAATACAAGAAAATATTAACTTACTTGATACAGGGATGCCACTTTTCAGGCAAAAGCCTGAATTCAGGCCCAAGCAACTTATTTTCAGGCCATAGAAAACACATTTTTTTTGTACAAAATGGCTCATTCTAGATGATTTTCAGGCTTTCATATCAATTCAAAGTGGCATCCCTGTTGATATTATTCAGTAATAGAAACTGTATGTGAAAGCATGAATCTCCCTAAATATAAATCTTAATATTCTCTCAAAGAGATGTCTTGCTGCACTCTGTAACTAAACAGTTGATCTATATATACTTGTATATTATTTGTGTACATATACATTATTGCATTTTACATTATTGTGTACAAACATATTTACATTGAAAATTTCAACAACAACAACAAAAAAAAGTAATTGTAATACAGTTGCAAAATGTCATTTCCCCTTTGAGATTTAAACCAACTGTCTGTTGTAAGATACATTCTCTGCATCAGATTTTTAGTGTAAATAAATTTTGTACCATTGTAAATATTTTGTAAAATTATACACTGAATTTAAATAATATTTGTATTTGTAACTTGACCAAGTTTAGGTAACTCCTGTTGTGTAAAAAGTACTTTTTCTGTCTCATATGATATGAAGACAACAAGCCGATGATGTGGAGGTGGAAGCAGTTATAAGTATCTTTACCTGGGCCTTTTTTTATCCAACATAACAGATTGATGAACAGAGGGAAAATATCTGAAAAGTTTTCTTTTTATGCATTGTATGTTAGGTATGTTTAATAATTTTGTTATAAACCTTTTCCCAATACAGCAAATGTCTGATTGTACATGTACATGTAGTTGTGTTGTATATTACATGTACTTGTACTATCATCATATTCACCCCTTTCTAATGATTCTTATAATTGCTTCCATGCCATTGCAAAAATGCTATAGCATTCCACCTTTTTTGTAACATTTTCGCTTTTTGTAGTCAACTCATGTGTGTAAAGTTATTATAAATACTAAGACAAAATTATGTAATCTCATTTTAATATTTCCTTTTACTTTATAAACTACACATGTAATTCTAAGGTACTTTTATATGTATTCAATATGCTGTTGATTAAGCACATTTATGTGCCTGTGACTTGTTAATATTATTCTCGGCTCTAGATGGAAACCGATCAATATACATGATACACTGTTAGGGGAAGTACCGGTAGCAGGCTTTAAGTTCTGTAATTCTTCTTTATCAGTACTCATAGAAAAGCTATGCAGGCTTGTATGGATATTGAAATCATGTTATTGATATTTGACATCTGGAATTAATCTGAAACTGAAATTGATTCTACAATGGAAGGAGAGGACAGTAGTGAAATTGTTGCAACACTCTGTTGCTAATTACAGGATTATAAATCTAATTTTAATAAATATGAATGCAATCTTAAATTGCCACATAGAGGTCTTAAAATATATTACCAAAGATTGTCCTTAGATTGTCTAATTACGTGTATAGAAATTGTTGCCGTTTATAGGCTAACAGATGTTTCTACTCTTTTCTTCTCAGTTTGTCTCTCTTTCCATCTCTTACTCTTTCTTCCCCTCTCCTCTCTCAATCTCATGTTCTCTTGACATTGCCCTTCAATATCTTTTGTATGTGTAGTGTGTATTGATTTGTACTGAAACAGATGTAAGAATTCGGTAATCTTTGGAGCTTATTTTGAGAAAGACATGATCTAGGATCACATGGAGCTAATCCAAAAGTATCAATATTTGTTTCTGTATCAGTAATTCAAATCATTTGCTTTACTTGTAAGGAGGATACCATGTTATGATTATGTAAGAATCAAGTATTATCCACATAGTCTCACTTTGGATATGATTTATTATGGTTTTTGTTGTTCAACAATTCATCTACCAAACTATTTATCCATTAGATTGCCTGTGATTATTGAATATTCTAATTGTACCTTTTATCTGGTATGGTTTTGACTGGGTCATCAAGTGTTACTTGTTTGGAAATCTAAATAAATCCAGGTGTTAGATAGCATGTCTCCTTGTGAAAGAAGTATGAGCAATTATTCTTTGACAGGTGTGTTTGGAGTACATGAACACTTATGGTGCGTCATTGGTTAATGACTGCGCTAAAGTGGCTGCATACGTGGAAGACATCTGCGCAAACACAATGAAATGTTGCAGTTTAAAATTTATTATGACATATAAAATCTTTTTTACTAAAATCAAGATAAAATGATTCTCAGAATACCACTGCTGGAAAGCTAGTCTCGGTTCTTGATGTGCTTAAATTAATAAAAAATCAATCTGCAGGTTTGCAAGTTTTGATTACTTGATACATGTAAGTATGTAAGGTAGTGAAAAAAACTTCAAATCAGTAATTTTGCCTTACCTAGAAATAAAATCTAGTCAAATATTCTTTTTGTAGTATGATATATAATGTACTTAATGATTTTGTCCTCTCCTGTAGGAATTGTGTACTGTATTCAATTTTTTTTTTAAATCCTTCAAAACTTCAAAAAGCAATGTTTTTGTATTCTCTTGTATTTTTGTAATCATTTCAGAGCAAATACCTCAATATATTTAAGACTGCTTGCTTCAGAATTCGCAACTGTATGTATTCATCAATATAGAGCATATTACTGGTTTGCTACTTGTATTCTCCCTAATTTTGTATGATTTCTATAGAAGTATTTATAGGGATAGGTTTCTCTTTCTATTTATTTGCTCATAATGCATGTAAACTTTGATCAAAACTATGGAAAAAAAAGGTCCATTGTGTTGTGGTTGTATTAATATCATTCTGTCTAACAGCTCATGTCCTTCATCAACCAATACCATTTTAAGGGGGAAATACCTTAAAACCTTGTTCACACATGTCACAGTAAACAACCTAATCAAACTTACATTTATTACATGTACATGTATGAATTGAATGGCAAGTGTGGATGAAAAAAAAGAGCTGAGTGGAACCAAGGTCCCTAAGCATATTTACTTATCTGTATGTTATGAGAGACAAAAATTTGTTGTGCACGATTTTAATAAGTCATTTATTTTGCCACTGCGTTTTTTTCTTTCTTTTTAAAAATTTGGCTGTTAACCCAGGGAGGCTCTTCCACCTCCCTGGTTAACTGTATTCATGTGTGTTTAAGAGGCCTTTATTCATTCATTTATATTTATAAACACAGATTGACGTTTAAACAATCTTTTTTCTGGAGACATTGGATTTAGTCGTTAATTCCCATGTAATGCAATTCTCTTAAATCCGGTTTACATTCTTTTTATTACTGTAATATTCTTGGTGATTTTTGGAATTATGTATGGGGAAGTATTAAGAGCTAGTGTATGATGGTGGTGACATTTTATTTAAGTAACTTTTGTGTATCTTCATCAACTTTGTTTCACTCTGTACTTAAATGTATGGCTTCACGCAGTTGTACTGGTTAACTTCATTTAACCTGCATTAAAATAATAGTAAAAGGAAATGATAACAAAATGAGTTTCTGTGGTGTACTAGCTTATCTTAGTAGAACATGAAATCTGTGATTTACATATATGTGGCCCAAATGAATATATGTGCTAAAGGATGGAGTAGACCGATTCCATACAATGTGTATAGCTGCCAACCATTCTTATTTTGAAGGAATGATTCCTATTATGTGACCTTTACATTCTTATTATCAAGGAGTTATCACAGCTTTGTGATAACTCCTTGGTATTATCAACCCTAAATTTGTCTCTTTTTCTGAGAAATTATGTGTAAATTGCTTACAAAAATACATTTTATTCATCATTTTGCCTCCAGATATTCCTACTTTTTGCTGTAAAAAGTTGGCAGGTATGAATGAGTACTCTACGAAATACATGTAGGCCTATAGTTCATATCTTTTTACCATTTGTTTCATTCAAAAAAGAAAAATGTCTTGATATGACTACTGACTAATGGTAATGATAATAATTGTTCAACAATGGTCATATCAAAAAGATTCTTTCATTTTTGTCTCGCCTGCGTAAGCAAAAAGAGAGACATAGGCGCCGCTTTTCCGACGGCGGCGGTGGCGACAGCGGCGACGGCGTCAACAATTTTGGAAATGCTCTCATTTCAAAAGTATATGTCTGATTTCCATGAAACTTGAACACAAGTGTTTTAGAGTATCACAAATAATGTGGAACAAATTCCAGGTTAAAAGTCAATGTCAAAGGTCACTTAAGGTCAGTTGAGTTAAATTGTGTTCCAAAAACTTAACTGAGGTTAAGTTTTGGAAGTTTACTTTATTTCAAAAGTATTTGTTCAAATTATTTGAAACTTGGCATCATTCATGGTAGGGATTGTCTTGATGTCCTCCTCTTCCAAATGAATACCCAAATCTTACATTTCCATCACATTAAAGGTCACCTACTGACAGTTTAACTTAGTTGAGTTTTGGGTAAATTTCAGTTTTGTCTCTACATACAGTACATATATGTACATGTAGTATGTACATGTATTCTACACATGCATTTGACTTCTCAAAACTTTGCTGGTAGTGGATTTCAACCAAAATTGGCAGGGATCATCCTTAGGCAAGGGGAATCTTAATTAATACAGATGGGGGTACTTACCAATATAGGGGGGGGGGGAGTCTTGGGGGCACCACCCCTAGAGCACCAATAATGGCAGTAATTAAATTCATATTTGCTTCCTCTTCTTTAAGCCCTGTTGCAAGATTATTAGCAAAGTTGGTAGGTATCATCCTTAGAGGAATTTCTGAAACAGAGTACCTTGCCTCCAAGGGGGCTCAGGGGCAGCACCCCTTAAGTGCCCCTATTGTGAAAATGAGATATTTGTTAAATGCATGACTGGGTTCTGACCAAACTAGGTAAGAATCATCCTTAGACAAAGAGGATCTAAATGAATGTAAATAGGGTACCTATCCCTTAAGGAGGGAGTGGAGGGGTGGGGGGCACCCCCCCCCCCCCCCAGTTATTTCATGTTCACATATTTGCTTCTTTAAAACACACAGCTTGATTTCAAATGAACTTCACCATCCAATAAATCTTACTTGAAGGGATTTAAGTTATACAGATGGGGTACTGGCCCACAAGGGGGGGGGGGGGGGGGGAGGGGGAAGGGGGAAGGGGCAGCACCCCTTAAGTGCCCCAACCTTTGATTTTTCACCAAGCGAAAATTTTGCCCCGAAAATTGCGTGATGCAGGCGAGACTGCCCTGGGCATTTCCCTTGTTGGATGAAATAGATGAAAGTCTAAAGGTGTATAGACACATTGCATGGAATGACCTTTATTTTAACTCCAGATGGGGAAATTTCAAGGATAGCATAGCATGAGTATGGGTTACATTAATAGGTCCGTCTGTGTGTACACTATAAACCTTGAGGAAGATACGGAACTTAATTTGGACTTGCGGCCATTAGGTAAACCACTAGATGAAGATCATACCAAACATTGTTCATTAACATTGTTCATTGGTATAACATGCGTTTTCCATAGGCTCCAACCCAAGTTATGTTGGGCTTCGTATATAATGGGTTAATCATTGCATATCTAAGCTGCCCCCTCATTTTGGAAATGGAATCACGCTAAGCATAATTTGAGTATCATATTGAATATTATATTCCACATACTAAGAATCTTGCTGTTAGATTGGTCAAAAGGTAATCATGTGATAAAACGTAGTTTTCCCAATCAATCGACCCATGAAGAAAAGTTCGTGACCTTGACGGAATAGTACTTATGTTTCGCTGATCTCTTCAGTCCATTGTACAGTCACAATGCGTTATCAATATTTTGGGTACGCGCGAATTGAAAGTGCGTGACCTTTACGCATAGTCAAATTGAAAAGTGTGTGACCTCTACAAATAGTCAAAATGAAAAGTGTGTGACCTTTACGAATAGCTCCATAGGCCTACTAAGTGCACATTGCGCAATCGCGCCCTTAAAATTATGAAACAATTGTGTGCACCTATGCAAGTAGGGGTACGGTTTATGGTGGTTTTAACTTCTTTTGTGAATTCGGGCCTAAATGTCTTTTTCGAGAAGTAGACAATAATTGTCTTTCTCGTACCAGTTAAATGTTTCAGATGTGGAATATAAAGCAAATAATCACCTTTTGATTTCAGGCAATGAGACGTACTATCACTTCCTCGGCGATCTGAATGTATAACGCTATTTTTCCTCAGCTTTGCTTCGTAAAGATAGCTACATCCAGATCGCCTCGGAAGTGATAGTTTGTCCCATCACCTTCACCAAAGGTAATTATTTGCTTATTATACATGTAAATAAAATTTCAAAACCAAGCATGGTTACTGCTGCATAGCAAAAGAAGCATTGTAGCATATCAGTGCAAACATCCCACTATTTAAGTAAATATATGACACTTAAATTTTCAAAGTAATTAATCCATGAAAAGCAGTGATTTCAGTCATTAGTGTGTTTCTGTTATCTGATTTTGTGTCAAGTATGTGTTAGTAGTTCAGGGACAAAAAAAAAAAATAGATTAATGGAATTTTATTAACCTCTTCTGTGCTATGGGTGGCAAATCCCACCTAAAAATTTGAATGTTGTCAAATGTGTAGTGGTTACCAAACACTTGTTCGCTCTTTCTGATACCGAACATGTTTCATACACTGTTCATTTTATTCTTGGAACTGTTGGAGAATCTTTGATGTCTTCATCAACAATGAAACAAAAAATTAGAATTAAGAATTTGATGCAATTCATGGTTCACAAGGGGTTAACCTCAAGGGTATGTTGAAAGACTGTGCACAAATACAATGACTGTAATTTAGCTTTTATGTGTAAGAATGAATCATTTCAAGTATCAGTAATGTACACAGCCAGTATCCTGTGATATACAAGGGGAACTTTGAAACATCTTCAAAACGGTTACCTATACACTCCGTATACTGCTAATATGGTCATGTTTACCACTGTAGTACGACCATGAAAATTACCTTGTTATATCAGGATTCTCCTTATATCAGGGTAAAAAAAACCATATGAACATAAAGACCTGGGACCAGCAAAATTACCTTGCTATATCAGAAATCTTGTTATATCGTGGCACTTTATAGGTAGTTTCCACTGCATACATGTATGGCAAAGCAGATTCCTCTGAATCCATTATACATGTATCAATAATGAATTGCAGGGAAGATTGTACTGATCATAAATACAAGTCATGGGACATAGTATTACATAAGTTTATTTCCTCTATCAATAAAACATTTATGATTCACCTCATACTCCAGTCACATGGCTAAATCAACTCAAAACTGAATGATAATCAACAAAATCTTGCTTTTAAGGGCTAGTATTTTTTTTGTTTGGTCTGTTCTTGTGTTGGTCTAGTCAGTGAGCCTGGGATATCATTCCTGCATTTCGTCCTCTCTTCTCAGTCATCTCTCTCATTCTCAAATCCATGTTCTCCTTGCTCTGACATTCTCTATCCTATTTTAGTAGTGTATTATATCTATCTGGCAACTCCATGAAGCACTCAAAAATTGAAGAAATGCTCAAGATTATTTCAAGGTTCCTGATCACAGGTATGTATATTCAAGTCATAAAAAAAGATTACTGAAACAGTATACCTTCCTCTCCTCATGAACGATGTTCACTGTACATTATTAAATCTTCACAGAAGTATGACTGTACACGACTTGCAGTAAACATCAAATGTATAAATATAGTACACCATTACACTAACAGCTCTGAAAAAACTTAACACAAAGCCATGGAATATTTGTCATATGGATACATTATACTAATCAATTCCATTGCTCATTGGGAAGATACAAAATTCTATCCAGCAATAGACTCACCTCCCAACGTTTCCAGTATATATTTGCTATTACTCTGTAGAACTATTCATAAGAAGGAAAAAAAATTATTCCCTTCATGCAGAATCTTTGCAATGATAATTAAGTATGCATCACTGATGCATGATATACAACCCTAACAATGGCCAGATTCATAAAAACTTTATTTCAGTGTACATTATAAACCTGGCAACATGCTTTATCATTCTGATCTAAGTGTTGGTCAAAGCCCTAAATTTGGCACAATTTTCATTTTTTATGGTGCAAACATTATTTTAGAAGACCACACATGTTATCTTATTCTGAAAACTATTTTTGATTCTCATAACTGAAAAAATTAATCAGAGCAAAATGAATGAATAGACTAGATGCTTGTTAGGCAGTATTTTTGTCTAAATTCTGTCACAGTATATTCTCCGATCAGTTGTTTGCAGTGCTACCCACACTTGGGGAAGTTTTTCACACCTGTATGTACATCCTATGTTCATCTAACAATACAAATGCTGCATGAGAGACTATGTGATATTGTATGTACATTATTTGGTAAGCTTTTGACACCCATGTGTATAACCCCTCTATTGTTAGGTTACTACAATAGATACATTAAATAGCTTTCTCATTCCATATAGATATATGATAGAACTCCTGTGACATGGAGAGTATCAGACTTAATAACTGTTTCCTTAATTGTATGATGGTATTCACATTGTTGTTTATGCAACAATGCATGTTACCTCAGGTGTATATATCCATGTTCTTTATAACTCATATCATAGATTACATCCTAAAGACATAAATGCTTGAAGGTCTATGAACATTACTATACATTTTACACAATATGGGCAATGACCCTTTTTGTAGGTAAACCAAACAAATTTATCACAGGTGTATGTTTATTATGAATTCAACAGGATAACATTAACAGTTATTCTTCCAAGCAATTTGTCATACACTAAAATATATGTGTTTGAACAATAAGGATAAAAGATTTAGAGCTACAACAACAACAACAAAAAAAAATCAATGACTCATATACAATAAATCTAAGTGAAATCATCTGGATACATAGCCATGATTGACTTTGCTTTTTGTTGTTTTACTACCTTGTTTGATAAAGATGTCCATATTCAAAATATACCAGGCTGAAAACATTGCTAGACCAGTCTGAAATGTAGACTAGAGAGCTCATCATCAGAGACATACGTAGCTAGCAATTTTTGCAGCTAGAGATGGAATTGGATTAACAGTCCAGTGGTTTTATGCCAATTTTACCACTCTTGATTTTCAGTAGAAAAAAAAAACTCATTCCAAGTCATCCAGTTCCTGTATTGTAGCCCCTGAACTCCTTGATTCACTCAGAGCTGCAATTTTCTGTAAAAAGAAATAATCAAAATCAACCATGACTGCCTTTTCACTGATTGTTAAATCTATGATACTAGTATTAGAATCTCCTTTCAAAGTAATTTTATGAATCTCAAAAAAAGCTTTTATTAAAGATATTTCTACTAGTCAATTGTAGTCGATTATATCGCTATTGTGAGTTAAAGAAGACAAACTTTAAATTTCTTTATTTTTTTAGCATTAACAAACACATATACAGGCCAGTACTCTACCAAAAAAACAAAAAAAATTAGTTTTCCTTTTAAGCATTCTTTGCCATGAGTTAAGAAAAGACATCAAATTTCATAAGGGATGAATTCAATCTACAACAATACGCTCTCAGGCATCAAAGCTGCCTCTTTAATCTTAAATTTATGCCCATAATAACTGTACATGGCACTCAAAATGATTTCTTTTAAATAAACAAAATTGCCAAACAGGGCCATCTTCTCCTGGATAATTAAAATTTATTTCCTAAAAGTCAAAGTGGGGGGGGGGGGGCACACTAATTTTTCTGTTTAAAAAAAAAATCAATAAAATTCTTCAAAAAGAAAAGACATGAAACCAGTTTTAAACAGAGGGAAAAAAAGGCAGAGAGAGTAAGACATACCTTGCTGGTTGCGGGTAGTTTTTGAACCAGAAGTTGGAAGACCGGTGCAGGTAGAGTCTGGTGAAGGACCTGTAAAAGTTGCTGAGGTTGACCACATACAGCTACAGCATTGCTTAGATGCTCAACACCATTCTCAAAATCACCTACATAGTGCAATGAAGGAATGAAACACATGTATCTTTAATACAGTGGCTTAACTTATGTATTAATACAGCTACACATAGTACATAAAAATGCTGTAAAAAAGTATTTCTTCCTGTCAAATAAACTATAATTTATTCTAACTTTAGAGCAAGAACTAATTAGAATAGATCAAGACCCATTTTAATGTATAATAGGACACAAAGAAACAAACCAATGAAATTGCCTGTCCCGTCAATAGTAATCATAAATCAAATTACAGGGTTGGTTGGTTGGTTGGTTGGTTGGTTTTATTTTCCGTATAAAAAAATCATTAATACATCATTTAAACAGACAAGACTATATAAATCAAGAATTAAAACAAAAAAATAATGACTGGAAACAGTGCTGTAACTCAACCGCCATGTTCGGGTTTGGTACGGTTCAGCAAGGTTCCGGAATATTTTGCCGAACCACGGTTTGGTTTGGTGTTCGGTAAGTTTGTACAAGCACAAATGAAAAAAGAAAAATACGAGGCGCGTAGCTACTTCGAGAATTATAAACCGCAAACCAAATAGAGGTGAAAGGATTTACTTGACAAATTAATTCTTTACCCGATGATACAAATAATTTCGGCTGGTCGTCTTCAAGAAATATGAACTGCTAACAAACAGAGGTGAAACGATTTACTTGATGAGTTCATTCTTTATCTGATGATGAAAATAATTTTGGAGGGTTGTCTTCAAGTAATATAAACCGCTAACGAAACAGAGGTGAAACGATTTACTTGACGAATGAAGTCTTTACCTGATGATGAAAATAATTTTGGTGGGTCGTCTTCAAGAAATATGAACCTCTAATAAAACAGAGGTGAAACAACATGAATTAATTCTTTTCTTAACGATGAAAATAATTTTGTTGGGTCGTCTTCCAGAATTAGAAAATGCAAATGAAATCTATTACCAATGAAATTTGTCTTAAAACTTGTCCACAAACCACTCATTTTCGGCATCAAATAACCATCTTATTTGCGCTAATTATTTTAACAAGCTGCCAAACGAGACGATTATGTTCAGTTCGGTTCGGTTCAGTTCGGAAGTGCCTTGTCCGGTGAACTTTCGTTCAGTTCGGCGGTTCGGTTACAGCATTAACTGGAAAGCTCTATTCAGAGCTATTGACTTAATGGCTCTGTTCTTCCTAAAGGTCCAGAAAATAATCTTGTCATAACCATATCTTTTACAGCAAATTCTCTGCTGTCCACAAAGCAGAGCAACTTCCTTAGAGCAACTTGCATATTAACATTTTCCCTTACAGCAAATATATTATCAGTATCACATTGTGACTTTCAATCGTCCGTTGTTTACAATCTCGATACCAGAACCAAACACACCATGCTCTCATCTAACACCCTATCTTATACTTTCCCTTATACAAGGCTGCTTATGACATTCACGTTAAAAAAAAAACGCAATGTGAACTTTTTTTTTTCTTTGGCAACAGCATATGCAAGTTCATAACAGATAAGAATAAAATCAAACAAAGATATTACAGCAAGATCAAAACCAAATGGGATGTAATAGAATATTGATGCGACTAACTAACCTCCAGCAAGTAACTCCTCTCCACGTTGTACCTGCTGTAAGAAGAACTTCTGAACAGCTTCTGCATCCTTCAGATCTGGAATCTAATACAAGACAGACATCACCCTTTTTAGCTTCATGTATTTAAAGTGTACCAATCACCTGAAAAAATAATTTGTGTACAGCTAGAAAGTATAAAATCAACCTCAAAGAACTTTGTCTGGTATTATATAGGTCAACAGTCAATGAGTATGAAGGAAATAAAGGATAACATGATAATGCTCGCGCGGAACCGAACTCAGAGTTTGGTTTCGCGCGAGCCTTTACCTTTACCTTGACGAGCGCGTACGGGTGCGTCGAGTAGTCTACTCATGAGTCGCTTTTACGCTTATAGAGAGTGTAATTAAAATTGCAATATCTCTTTATAGAATTAATATTTGAATATAGTATAACAACATGCAACCTCTAACATACAGAGCAAAATTATTTTTGGTGATTGGTACCCTTTAAGAGCAATCGTGGAAAATATATGTACATGTACAAGAATTAGAAAACAAATAATGCTCAAATCATCAATTCCCATATAGACCTAAGACCTTACATTTTAAGAATCTTTATGAATCTAATTGTCTTATTCTCCTTACAAGACTGCTAGAGATAAAGTGATGTGTATTTCAAAATGGTTGCTATCAGATGTAGACAATACCCACCTTCAGGCACTGCAAAATAGCAACAAATAAAGAAGAAAAAAAAATACATAAAGTAAACTAACCCTTGAGTAAAAAAAAAGGGCAAATAAATCTAATGGACACCCCACATAATAACCCTATAGAATGTCTGATCAGGAAGCTTCCACAAATCAACAACTCTTATTGCTTTTTTTACAGCACTTTACACAAAACTAGTCCACAGACAGCACTGAGGGCAAAGCAACTTACCTCTAGTGTTTGTCCTCCACCTGAACCTCCACTACCTGACTTAGAAGATCGGTCTCCTTTGAGTCTTCTTCCTGGAAAAATAAAATAGTAAAAAGTATGCATACATGTAGACAAACTAGCCAGATTTTCCACATTTTCCACATTGTATTAAATTATACAAGATTACTGGTCATTATTTCATTCTTTATATAATACTTGTTTTGTTGAGAAATGTTCTGAATTTTTTTAAACACAGTGGGATGTGATTCTGTCAATGTGCCTCACAAGCTTATTCAGCAATTAGCTTTTTAACAGGGGTACCCAATGCTGAAACAATGTTAGTTCATTTAAAAGATCATGATTTTATTAGCAGAAAATCATCTGCCTTAAGTTTTTTAAAAATTCGTGTTGCCAGAAAAATCCCCGAAATATGGTCGACTTCAGGATATTTTGGCCCCTCAGCTGTGTCCCAATTTCAGCTAGGTAACCACAATGACGTCAAAGTGGTTACCCAGGTTCGCGTATTGCAGATGTGTTGCGCGCTAGACTGTACAAAATGCATTACACCTTGCGCGCATTTTGCTATAATTGCGCGACAAGGTAACCACTTTGACGTCATTGTGGTTACCTAGCTGAAATTGGGACACAGCTGAGGGGCCAAAATATCCTGAAATTTTACCATATTTCGGGGATTTTCTGGCAACACGAATTTAAAAAAAAATTTAAGGCAGATGATTTTCTTCTAATAAAATCATGATCTTTTAAATGAACTAACATTGTTTCAGCATTGGGTACCCCCTTTAACATGGTTCACAATACTGTTGTAACTTTAAGTTACTGGTCCTCAGATCCATGGCCATCACTGGCCGATCCAATACAATTTTGGTGTCACTGCAATCACATTAAAAATCATATTATCAGGTGGAAGTATGAAATTCAAAACAATGTGACTTTACAAAATTACATTCGATACATCTCATAGCAATGAAATCACTTGTTTGTTTATTAAGCCCTCTCAAAGAATCTGACTGAATTACGTAAAGACTCAAGTAAAGACTGTCACTGTCTGTTCATTGTAATGTTGTCTGTTGGTAGAACTAACATCCATGGGCAATGAGATGCCACCAAACGGCTAAGACATCAATACACAATAGAAATGATTTCTCTGTACTAATGTTCAATGGTGGAATATATTCTTAATCATTGGCCTGTATCACTTTAGAAATAAAATATCAGAAAAGGGTTTAAATCAAGACATTCTAGCACACAGTATCAGACATCTGCTAACACTTTCCATGGGGGATGCCATTTTCTTAATGATAAGGATTTGTACATGAACCATTGGAAACTGTTCCGGTCAGGAAGATATTTTTAATCCTAGAGCTAAATTGCTTCTCTTCATTACAAAAAAATCCCCATATATGATGGAAAATATATATAATAGGTGTATACATATATTCTAAAATTTGAAATTTATAGATTTCCTTTAAAATTCTCTGGTTTTGCAAAATAGAAATCGATTTCTTGGGCTTGCCTGGCAGAGCAAAACATAATTTTAAAAAACATACAATGTGCATTCTGACTATTGAAGTCCATTATCTCAAAGCAGGTGAATGCATCGTCTGTCACTATTGATGCTCGGGAAAGTTATCATCCATAAATTGAATTAATTTGCTCCGTCGCATACGTCATAGTATCAAGAAAATAGATTTCTATTTAGTAAAATAGTTTTTTTTGTTGAGAGTAAAGGAGGGAGAATTAAGATAAAATCCCATTTTTTGACTCTTTATTTCATATTTATTTTCACTCTTTTTTTTTTTTAAATATTTTTACAATTTTAGCCGAAAAAATCCTGGAAGAAAATCAAGAATTGCCAAGGCAATATTCATTCTCATTTTCAGTGTCTCGGAGGTAGTTTTCGGCCTAGCAGATGAGTTTTCGGCCACATGTACAAAATCAATGGGGACTGCGCGTGCACGCCGTGTGTTCACCCACTGATCAAAAGTCCCAGCAGCCCGAGCCGGAGCTCCCCTGCGTAAGACCCGGCCGAAAACTGCTCCCGCCGTATCAGAAACTAAAATCTCAAGACTAACAGTGATATCACGAAGTCTCACGCACTGACTCAATTTGACTGTAACATGCAATTGGACATTCTTGAGCTTGCGAGTGATATGGTTTTTTTTACCTTGCACGTGTAACTTGTATATATGGGACTACACATGCAAGGTACGATTTGTGTAGTCCCATATATACAAGTTACACATGCAAGGTAAAAAAAACCCTGATATCACACCTGCTGATTTTTGTGGTTTTTTCTTCTTTTTTATTCATTCAATTTTTACAATCTACAAGTAAGCCATAATAAGAATCTAAGACGAAAAAATAGATTTACTGAATTGAAATGTAAAACTAAACGCATGCAAGACAGCAGTATTCCATACTTGGTCCGTATCTGTAATACATTCAGTCATCGTGTTGAAACTGTGAACTGATTATACATGTACCTCAATTTCCTCTATCTTGCCACTTGTACCCCCTTCATGGTGGTTGGTCGAATGCTTTCTTTGATTTATCATATTTTAATTATTGGTGGTGTATGGTGGGCTTCTCTTCATAGTCCCAAATGATTGGTTACTGCGCTGTGGTCTGCCGATTCCGGTGGGGGCGGCCCTGGGGTGGCTGGCTCTGCCTTTTCGGGGAGGGATGGCTTTGATGGGGTGGTTGAGCTGCACTAGTTTATGTGCGAGTGAGTGTGTGTGCGTGTGTGTGTGTGAGGTAGAGAGAGAAAAAAAGTGTGCGTGTGTGTGTGTGTTTTTTTGTATGTATGTGTGCGTGGTGTCTATGTGTCCGTGTGTGTACGAGCGTGAGTGTATGTACGCCTCAGTCTGCTGGTGTAAGCACTGGTGTGCCCATCCCTATGGCCCATCCATGCATGGTCTGTGCGCGGTGTGCGCTGCGCATATCATTAGGTTGGGTTGACTTTATTCAGCCTAGCCGGGTGGTGTGTGTGGTGTCTGTTGTGCACGGACCGTGAGCGGATGGGCATCCCAGTGGTGTTAGCATGAATGAATGTTTGTGTAGTTTACCCATCCTGTCGCAGCAGACCCTCCCCAGAATTGGCGTGGCGTCTCCCCGTGGCTTTCCCTCTCTGGCGGTGGGGGACCATAGCGCAGTATTATTCTTGGCAATGTGCAGATGTTGCCCGCCGTACACCACACTTTAATTATGGTGTCTGTAGATGTGTATTTCTTTTTGTATTTCCAAAGTTATTTATGTAAATTCCTCTGTAATTCAGCCTTTGGGCTGCTAAAGAGAGATTTTTAATCAATAAATACCATTACTACCACACATCTCGGTTGATCCTGGAAGGTAACCCCTTTAGCAAACTCAGAGGGTGGTTTGCATGGCTCACAGTAATTGGGAAATGGTGATATTTAGATCTAGATTTTTTGTTGATATCCCCCTCCACACAAAGTAGAGTCTATAGGCATCCAGCGTACAGCTCCGTGTGCCAGTACCAGATTGATAAGCCATGGAGCTCGTACAGCTAAGATAGTTATAGTATTTCTCCTGAAATGTAAGAACAAACTTTCATCTTACCTGCCAAAATTGCGATGCGACCAACCAAACTAATGGGAGAGGAAGATTTTGGTTATTTGTACCTGGAGCTCCACCGCCTAACAGCGGTGGCGGTGGAGCTCCCTGGAGTTATAGGGGAGTAAGGGGACATTGCCTCCGTGTATGGCTTGATGTTCAAAGTCATATTTCATAAAACATCAAGCCCTTATCAATCTGGACCGAAAATTCTGTCAATCGTTTGTTAGCCTCTTATTTTGGTTAGGGGCAGCCCTCACTTAGAGACAGAAATGGGTCTATCACCCTGCTGTGCAAACTTACTGGCTGCCGACGGCCAGTTGGCATGTAGTTGTAAAAATCCATATTGTTTGTATTTTTATTCATTTTTATACATCAAATAGATTAGGCCTAGGCTCTATATGTTATAACGGATCTGTTCACTTACCAATTTGACTTGTTTTATTCCTTTTAATGCTCATTTTTCAGGTAATTCAGGGTCCAAGTTATTCTCTGTTTGAAAATCTTGCAACCGCATTCAAACTCACACCACGTAATACTATAGAGGTCATCATATTGACCACTACGCGGGATGAATGCAAAAATACTAGTCATTTTCTATCGCATGTACTTAAGGTATGGGGGGGGGGGGAAGTAAGATAAATATTTCAAATACTTCCTTTCAAATTCAGCTCTTTAAAATCTCACTCCTACCTTACATGGCCATTAAGGAAGAATTTCTGATATTTCCAGCAAAATCCAAAGTCAAAATCATGTCCAAAACCTAAGAAATCTAGTGCTGGTATCGACACGCCTGATGTCGCCACTATGGCGACAAAAGTACTGGTTTTGGACTTTGCCGACATGTCGACACGCATGCTCCGATGGCGACATAAAATGGGTCTTTTTCATAGAGGTGCGCGCGTACGTGATTTGTTTCACATACGCATTAGCAGCGCGCGCGCGCGACACGATCGCTGCGTATCTAGCTGCGACGACCGGTATACATTACGTACATGTACATGCCTAGATATGCGGGCGCGACACTAGCTGACTCGCACCGCATGACTTTCATTAATGCTTGATAAATTGGATCATACAAAACAAATTTTGGGGCAAATAGTTGACAGTGTGCATCTTTGAGAACTGTGAGTATGACTGCGAGTGTGAGCCCGTGAGGACATAGTGCATGTATTCCATGTAAAGCTCTTGTGGATTTGTGTCGGGTAACTCTGGTTTAATAGTGTACGGTCACTACGGGAGCGACCCGAGTTTAGACTTGTTTGACTCATGTCCAGATGTCGACACATGTCGACATCGGCATTAATTTTATTGCGACATGGCGACATAGATTTTCCATGCCGATACCAGCACTTAAGAAATCCCTGCCGCTTTTTGTGCGATCGCACTTTTACTTCTACGTTGATACTTGACAGGATCCATCAGTCAGGATATTGCGTCAAGGGGAGAGTGTCTGGGAAGGTGCTTGTGTGCAGTACAGACTGTTGGTGCTTATATGTACAACGTGCAAGTAAAAAGGCAGATTTTAGCCGCATGTTGTTTTCACTGCGCCGATGTTTTAGACCAAAATCGGCCAATAAAATTTTGTCCACAAAGAAACTCAGTATCGCGCGTGCACATCGATCTCTACGATCGCGCACACGGAAAATCGGGACTTTTACGTGTGCGCAATAGGGACTGAATTTTTATCGACCTAATTTTTTTAGGGGAAATGTCAGCGCTCGCGGCGATCAGGAAATGAATGGCTAGAGTGCCCAAGTCTGCGCAGTGCCCATGTCTGCGCACACGCATAACTGCGCAATTCTGATAAAAACATGCAACAAACAAAAACTTTTCATCCTTATTATAGCAATCAGTATTCATGCAAAAAACGAGTCAAAATGATGTAAAAAGGTCTTATTTCAGATATTTCATTCTCAAGCCTCAAAATGTTGTCTTTCACATCAAAACTCCCGAACTGCGTGTAAAATGAATGAGTGCGCAGACATGGGCACCATTGTTTTTTGAACGCTGACATGACACGGCCACCGTTTCTTGTGAAAATTGCATTGTGCTTGCTCTAATTTTGATATTTTTTGCAAACTTACTCTTTAGAATATCAGGAATAATATAAAACTAAGCTTTAGAGGAATATTAAAGAAATTCTTGTTCATTTTCAGGTCAAATCTTAGGTGCGCAGACATAGGGCTCCCCATCATACACAATGACTTGCGATACCCCGTTTCGCCAGAACCAGGGCTGTCAACCCTCCCGCATTTGGAGGGAGTCTCACGCCACGACGCTAATTCTCCCGCCATCCTTCCAGCGTCAAAGCGGGAGACTCCCGCCACGACGCCCTTCCTCCCGCTCTCCTGCCAAGCATGTAAATCTCCTGCTTTATGAAAAAACCTCCCTCCAATCGTGTAAAATGATAGCTTGTCAGAGATTTTTTTACTTCAAAAGAGACCCCAAAATGCTGAGGACTTTTTTTTTTTTTTTTTTTTTGGTTTTTTGGTTGTTGGAGACTTTCGGACTTCAAAAGAGACCCCCAAAATTGGAGGGCAGGCAAGAGAAAAAAAAAATCACGAATCTCCCTCCAAGCAATTCCCCAAAGTTGACAGCCCTGCAGAACTACATGTAGCTATACGAGCTCTGTGGTTTATCAATCTGGTACTGGCCACAGAGCTATACAGCCCATGCCTATAGTGTGTGTGGAGGAGGATATCAACCAAAAAATCATGATCTAAATATCACCATTTCCCACATACTGTGAGCCATGGAAACCACCCTCGGAGTTTGCTAAAGGGGTTACCTTCCAGGATCAACTAAGATTGTAAAAATTGAATGAATAAAAAAGAAAAAAAGCCACAAAATCGGCAGGTGTGATCGGGTTTCATGTGTAACTTGTATATATGGGACTACACCAATCTTACCTTGCATGTGTAGTCCCATATATACAAGTTACAAGTGCAAGGTAAAAAAAACCTGATCACACCTGCCGATTTTTGTGGGTTTTTTTCTTTTTTATTCATTCAATTTTTATAATCTTAGTTGATCCTGGAAGGTAACCCCTTTAGCAAACTCCGAGGGTGGTTTGCATGGCTCACACTATGTGGGAAATGGTGATATTTAGATCTAGATTTTTTGGTTGATATCCTCCTCCACACACAGTATAGGCATGGGCTGTATAGCTCTGTGGCCAGTATAGTCATGGATTGTTATTCCGAACAGATTGTTGCACTTGTCAATGTAAAGTCCCACCCTGCTACCCCCGGACTTGGGTGCGTCATTTCCTGGTTTGATCAGTCAAATTTGTGACCCAGGTGTGCGTCATTTAACAAAGGTTTGTCGGTCAAAATTGTGACCGAGGTGTGCGTCATAATCCTATACTTGTTAGTCAAAAAAATGACTTGGTGTCAGTCATGGTACGTCATTTGGCTATGGAAAAAACAGTGAAGTTTCGCACGCACGTGAAATGCATGAAATTTCGCGCCGTGGGTACTGTATATCACAACCAACCCGATCATGGATCTGATATTGACAAGCCAGTCCTCTAAACACGGCATGTGTATTTCTATACGTGGGGGTTTAATAAATCTAGGTGAATTTGGGGAATTGGGTGCTATTCGCAAACACACAAGAATATTTACCTTCGGTACTGCCCAACGCGATGCCCTGGACCAGCGCTCAAAATACACGGGGGCGACAGGCGATTCGCCTCCGTAGCGTACAAAATCGCATCCGTGAAATAAATCACGAGGGCGATTTTTTTTTTATGAGCAACTAAAAAAGATTGCCCCCGTCAAAATTTCCTGTAGGTTAACACCAGAAACCGCAACTTCGGTTTTGCAACTTTTAAATTATGAAATCACTTATTCTCCGTAAGTAAATGATTTTGATAAATGAGATTGAGAATATCAATCAAAGACAATACCAATCAAACTTGCGGCCGCGTCCGGCTCCGCCCGAGGTACGCGACGATCATTGAAATAACACTGCATGTATTGTTGATATTAGTACCGGTACGGTACATGTAACTTTTACTTGCTTGCTGCAAAGATGTGACGCCTGTCAAATAGAAGTTTGTATCTTAAAATGAAAGAAAACATCACAAAACACACAGTAACGATACAGATTAAGGCAAAGTGATACCTTGCTTGAGAAAATATTCCTAAATAAATCCAAGAACTATCACAGAAGTTCCATGTTAGAAGAGCTGTGGCCCAAGGTTTTTCAACAACTCCAAAACGTTTGAAGTTTCCCCCATTTCATACCCATGCATAGGGAGGTTCGCTCCCCTGCTCTAGCTGCCCAGCAAGTCTGCACGTTCTGCTAAAATAAGAAGAGCTCTCTCTCTCTCCACATGGCTTGTGCATAATTTGCATACTAAGCTCAACCAAATGCGCATTGGTTGAGCTAGTACCGTATGCAAATTGATTACTCAGCCAATGCGCATTGGTTGAGCTAGTAGTATGCAAATTATGCACAAGCCATGTGGAGAGAGATCTTTTTATTTTAGCAGAACGTGCAGACTTGCTGGGCGGCTAGAGCAGGGGAGTGAACCTCCCTATGCATATGGGTATGAAATGGGGGAAACTTCAAACGTTTTGGAGTTGTTGAAAAACTTTGGGCCACAGCTCTTCTAACATGGAACTTCTGTGATAGTTCTTGGATTTATTTAGGAATATTTTCTCAAGCAAGGTATCAGTTATCACTTTGCCTTAATCTGTATCGTTACTGTGTGTTTTGTGATGTTTTCTTTCATTTTAAGATACAAACTTCTATTTGACAGGCGTCACATCTTTGCAGCAAGCAAGTACAAGTTACATGTATCGTACCGGTACATAATACGTAGACGTAGTGCAGTGTTATTTCAGTGATCGTACCTCGGGCCGAGCCGGACCTGGCTGCAGCCGCAAGTTTGTTTGGTATTGATTGATATTCTCAATCTCATTTATCAAATTCATTTACTTACGGAGAATAAGTGATTTCATAATTTAAAAGTTGCAAAACTGAAGTTGTGGTTTCTGGTGTTTAATAACCTACAGGAAATTTTGACGGGGGCAATTTTTTTAGTTGCTCATAAAAAAATCGCCCTCGTGATTTTTTCCACGGATTCGATTTTGTATGCGACGCTACGGAGGCGAATCGCCCATCGCCCCCGTGTATTTTGAGCGCTGTCATTTTTTTTTTTTTTCATTCTCAAGTCGTTTCCGTAATTTTACGGATGTGCGTCATATTTCCACCTTTTGTCCGTCAAAATTTTGACTCTAGTGTGAGTCAATTTACCAAGGATGTCCGTCATTATTGTGACTGAGGTGTGGGTCATTTTCAATGTTTTGTCAGTCAAAAAAGTGTCTGAGGGGTGCGTCAAAAACCATGTATGGTCGTCCAAAAAATGACCATGACGCACCCATGTCCGGGGGTAGTAGGGTGGGACATTACATTGACAAGTGCATATTACCGAACGTGTACAGTTAAGCGCCTAAAATGGGTTTTCATACGCGTGGGACTACGCGTATGAAAACCACACTATTGAAACAAAGGTTGTGTCTTTTTCCCATAGGTTTCACACGTTCGGAAATACAGTACCTTTTTCAAGGGACCAAAACGCCGCGTCGTTGGGAAGGGGTTCACTCGGAAGGGAATATCGTATTAAATCTACGTTGTCTTTTTAAAATTCCATCAACTTCTTTTTCTGTAGGACTTTGAGCATTCATTATGTAAGATTGACAGATATTCGTTTGATATTTTATTTGCTATCGTTGATTTTCTGAAAAGTGTTCGGAAACTGGATCCACCACCATATTTACCAGATTGATAAGCCACAGAGCTCGTATAGCTATGCAGAACTGACAGTAAATTACTGATTTCATTTTTGGAATTATCTTTTCCAACATCGGTGAGTTGAATTTATTGTATTTCATGGATATGTTGGTCAACTTGGTGTCGGTTTTTGTAAATTAAATGCTGATTTTGAGTAAATGTTGGTGACTTTTGTGCAGCCAGTGGTGTTTTGAAAGTGTTGAGCCGGAGGTGTATAGTCAAGGATTGTAATTCCGAACAGATTGTATTACCGTACGTGTAAAGTTAAGCGCCTAAAATGGGTTTTCATACGCGTGGGATTACGCGTATGAAAACCACACTATTGAAACAAAGGTTGTGTCTTTTTCCCATAGGTTTCACACGTTCGGAATTACGGTACCTTTTTCAAGGGACCAAAACGCCGCGTCGTTGGGAAGGGGTTCACTCGGAAGGGAATATCGTATTAAATCTAGGTTATCTTTTTAAAATTCCACCAAGTTCTTTTTCTGTAGGACTTTGAGCATTCATTATGTAAGTTTGACAGATATTCATATGATATTAATTTGCTATCGTTGATTTTCTGAAAAGGGTTCGGACACTGGATCAACCACCATATGACCTAGCTATACGAGCTCTGTGGCTTATCAATCTGGTACTGGCCACAGAGCTATACAGCCCATGCCTGTACTGTGTGTGGAGGAGGATATCAACCAAAAAATCTAGATCTAAATATCACCATTTCCCACATACTGTGAGCCATGCAAACCACCCTCGGAGTTTGCTAAAGGGGTTACCTTCCAGGATCAACTAAGATTGTAAAAATTGAATGAATAAAAAAGAAAAAAAGCCACAAAATTGGCAGGTGTGATCAGGTTTTTTTACCTTGCACTTGTAACTTGTATATATGGGACTACACATGCAAGGTAAGATTGGTGTAGTCCCATATATACAAGTTACACTGTGTATGTGGGAAATGGTGATATTTAGATCTAGATTTTTTGGTCGATATCTTCCTCCACACACAGTATAGGCATGGGCTGTATAGCTCTGTGGCCAGTACCAGATTGATAAGCCACAGAGCTCGTATAGCTACATATGACCACTGCCTAGACTGCTAGAGTCTACACACAAAGTATAGTAAAGTTGCTATGAGTGGACAAAACCAATCTTCGATTCTTTTTTAACACCACATCCGAAAACTGGCTGCAGCTAGCAGCTGCAACTGTCAAGAATGACCGGAATTGACGGACAAATTAGAAGACTGACCAGAAACACCATCACATAACATCTCCATACCACACGTGGATAGACAATTTTTTTCTCACGGATCCACTTACGTTCTTTAAGTTTTTGACGGAACAATGGGTCACTCCTCCTCTTCCGATCAAAATAAATACAGTACCCTATAAACAGGGTACCAGCTACACCAGCCACAACACCTGCAGTAGTTCTGGATATCATTTTAGAGATATTTCAACTTGCTATTCGGCGAATTAATACATTATATCATTGACGTCTCTCTAGCTAGCTCTGGCCGGCCTAGCCGCCTGCATGCAATTGACCTAAATTTGCCCTGCGCATGCGTGGCAACCTTCGGGGGTCATAGCAACATTGTAAACGAAGGCAATGAATCAGCACACATTTTAGTGTTACAAAGCTATTAATTTTGTGAAAATGGTCTGAAATATCCCTGGACTGATGAAAGGACATATGCTTCGAACAATTAAGCATTTTCTGGTAAGAAAACCCTCAAATTAGTGAAATTTTATCGTTATATATTGCGATTAAAACTTACCTCGGATTCTCAACCCTGCATAATTCTTCATTCAGTTTCACTAAGTAACAGTATGATGGAGATGGGGAGCCCTAGATCTAGAGTCTGCGCACCTAACATTTGACCTAAAATTTAACAAGAATTTCTTTAATATTCCACTAATCTCAATGTCATATTATTCCTGATATTCTAAAGAGGTAAGTGTGCAAAAAATCTCATCAAAATTAGAGCAAGAACTAGATCTATGCCATTTTTACATGAAACAGCGGCCGTGTCATTTTGACATTGAAAAAACGATAGTGCCCATGTCTGCGCACTCATTCATTTTAAACGCAGTTCGGGAGTTTTGACGAGAAAGAAAAAATTTTGAGGCCTGTGCATAAAATGTCTGAAATAAGACCTTTCTTCAATATTTTGTCCCGTTTTTTAGTGAATATCTATCGCTATAATAAAGTTGAAAAGTTTGTGTTCGTCACTTGTTTTGTATCATTAGCATCGTGCAGTTACGCGTGTGCGCAGACAAGGGCGCTGCGCAGATTTGGGCACTCTAGCCATATGATGGATGGGGGGGGGGGGGGTTGAGTGTCCGGACACTTAACGAAAAATAACCCGTCATTTTTGTCGTCGGATTTTACGAAAAATAAGTATCAAGTAACATTAAACTCTGTGAATATTTGCAATTCACATAATTTTCAACCTATGATGATTTGTGAAAATTTGCATGAAAAGTTGTTTGATTTACTAAAAATGATCTGTCCAGGGGGGTCGTTTCATCAAACCGTTAATCGTTATAACGACAAGATCAGCGACATCTCCAACAACACCATTACTGCCCCGAGTGTGCACAGTTTTGAAGTAGCTTTGGATAGGTGCTGGAAAAGTGAGCCAATTAAGTACGACTATGAGTCGCCTGCACCAGGAAACGATCCTGCCATCTTAAAAAGGAAGAAGAACTTGGAACTGAATACAGAGGCATAGTGCCTGCGTTCAGTATCTAACCTAGGTATCCCTAGGTATCTTGACGCTGTCGCTCAACTTGTCTGCTAACTGTTTCACAAAGCTAAAGCCGTGTTTGCGAAGATTAGCGACAAGTTCCCTGACAAGTGACTTGTCGGTATTCCAAACCTGTCATATCTTTTTAGAACGCCATCCACTGAATCAGTTTATAACTTCCACTGTTAGCTGGATTACAGGCGTACGCCACAACGCTTATTGCATGCAGCTTAGCCTTAATTTTTGGCTGTGACAAATTTCAAAAAGAGCTGACATGCAATTCAAGACTCATTTTCTATTTTATGTTTTTGTTTGGGGATTAAAAGGAAATGAAAGAGGACAGAAAACTATGAATAAATTTTGCTTGATCTACTATCTAAATGTTAGAATCTATTTAAAGATCCTCGGTTTTAACTCTCCATTCCACTTACAAAATGCAGGTAGAATGAGCTCCATACAACATAGTGACCTGGTGGAGGTGGGAGAAGATGGAGCAATCATCCGAATACAAGATTTACTGGAAGGCTGGCAACATGTTGTCTATGCTCAGCACAATGGATCACCACTCACTAACAGTCATCCAGCATTCAGGGTTAAACTTGTGCAATTGGGTAAGTTTGAGAAGTAAGACAACAAACTATTTACATGAGGATAGATATGTTTTCAGTGATAGCAGAAAAATTTAATTCTAGATCATCTGCTTGTTACTTGGAACTTTTTGTAGATTTTTATCAAATTGAAGTGTACAATATATCGTCTGCTCAGAGCCAAATGGGCAATATGTCAGAGTTCATGCTCTCAACATACGATAATACTGAATGGCCTTGTGTGGGATACAAGGATATATCGCACGAACTATGAGCATATTTCACAAGTCGGCACGACGAGTGAAATATTTTCAAAGCGAGTGCGATATACCCTTGTGTCCCACGAAAGAAAAGCCATTCAATATTATTATTATTAATTGTATAAAACCTAGTTCCTCAATTTTCACCATTACATGTCCCAATGTTTTTGCATTGACTTCAACATAAATCACAGGAAGAAAAACATTATTTTGTCCTTACCCAAACATCTTGCAACTGCTGCGCGCATACATCCATTGACTTAACCTTTGCGTATTTAAACGCGTGTTCACTTTTTTTTACGCGTCACGCGCACCCCAAAGCATGAGATATGGGAATATATTGCACAGTCGTCCGGGTAATTTTACACAAACCATGAGATATTGTTTTAAAATTGCACGGTCATCCGGGTACCTTTGCACAAATCATGAGATACGCCAATTTTTCTGGTCACCTGAAAACCCTTCATACAATAATAATTAAAGATATTTGAGTTAGGAGACCTTAAATAGGACATTTCTCCATCTCCAGGGATGTGATGTGTAAGTAGAATGTAATTGGATCACATAAGTCAGCTTTCTGCTGGCATCCAGGGAAATAAATAACTTTGTCTGCAGATAACAGGATGATTAATAGGAGTGTGAAGTTAGAGGAAGAAAGATGTTTTCATTATAAATATTTGTACCAAATTTTTTTCATTCAGGCGAAGGTGCATCAATTGGAATTGGAATCAGTTTGAACCCTATTGTTCAAGAAATAGAGAATGATGAGGAAGAGCAGAAATCATCAGACAAATCTCGAGATGCCCTCATGTACCTTAGTGATAATGGAGCTGTATCAACGCCTTCTCGAGAGAGGAGTAAAAATGAGGCCTCTTCTTACAGTGAAGGTCAGTCATTAATTTGATAAGAAACCTGACAAGATAGCCTCAGAATGCCAAAAAGTGTACTTTTTTTTTTTTTAAGTGCTGGGGCCTTTCTGCCTGATATTTTTTTTCACACTTTGAGATATTTTCACTTTATTAATTTTGAATGATAATATTCTTAGAAAATATTTACATAGTGTTTTTCTTCCCCATTAACCATTATTTATAAAAGGGTGACAAATATACTAATGACAGTCAGATGTGGGATGGTAATTTTCATCAAATTTACATGTAATTTCAGATCAAAATTTGTGATTGTATTTTACTCCCATTGATATTGGTTAAAAAAAAACATCAAGAGTCATTAAAATAGGCCTACTAAGTTTATGTAGGTGGGACCTTGTTTAAAGGGAAGTCCACCTTGGTATTTAGTTGATTTTAATAAAAGCAGAAAAATGAGAGAAACAGATTACTAAAAGTTTGAGAAAAATCTGATGAAAAATAAGAAAGTTGTGAATTCTTGAAGTTGTAATCTATCAAACACAAATTGATAACTCCTTGAAATATCTTGCGAGCTCCTCTCCCATTAGCTCAGTATAGGAATAGATTTGTGTCATACATGTTTTGTGTGAAAACATATGAGCAATGATTATATCTAAGGTGCATGCATGTTTGAATATTTTCTTTAGAGAAAATGGATATTAATGATTTTTAGGGGTACAGGGCAAATGTGAGAGGAGCTTGTAAGATACGTCAGTTGCCAATTTGTGTTTGATTGATTACAACTTCAAAAATTCATATCTTTCTTATTTATTGTTGTATTTTGCTCAGACCTTCACTGATCTGTTTCTACAAGTTTTCTGCTTCTTTTAAACCCAACTTGTAACCAGGGTGGACTTTCCCTTTAATGCTTAACTGGTAATTCATTTCATATACAGTGTACTTGCACATGTACTTCATGAAACATGTGTTCACCTAGTTCATTTCTTGTTTACAGGGGATGTGATAACACTTGTAGTAGAACAACTCACTGCGCATAAATCATTAGTTTGTGTTTGGAAGAATGATAAGATCCAGTGTCGACAATGGGTTACAATACGAGCTGAGAATCTCTATCCTACAATCAATGCATGGTGGGGTCCAGCAGAGTTACATGTGGAGTGGCTTAGTACAACTGTACCTCAGTTATCCATGGTAAGAGAACACTCCATTATCTTTGTCCCGTAGCTACATTTGGTGTATACTACTGTGTGGATGGAATGGTTGGTAGACACATTTGATCAAACAAGCCACATATAGTTAGTGTACTGTGACTTATAAATAAGGAGCTATCTTTCTACTGTTATTGCAAAGAAGACTGACAATTTTTGTGCTCACATACTTAACCCTTTCAGGACAGGGATTATTTAAGGGCTAAATTGATCACATTTTGTTCTTCAAATTGGCTACAATAATATTTTTCTTTTAGTGCTACATGGTTCAAATAAGGTGTAATGTCTTTGAAAACAATATACATGGTTAGAAAGTTGTTAAATAGTTGAAAGAAATTGCCAATTTTGATGAAAAACAATGATTTTCAACCTCGCAATGTGTTGCCAATTTAAAGATCTCAAAGCTTATTCTTGTTTTTAAAATTCCTGGCATCAAACGCAATATGGTCATGCAATAAAAATGGACATAGTGTGTGCAGAAAATTTTGCTCTTTCTACTTGTGCATCTGGTATATTTTTTAGAGCTCTGGATCAAAAGTTATTGAGCCAAACCACAAAATGTGATCAATTGTCTCGAAAGGGTTAATACAACTCAGTTAATGAGCTGGTGATTGCAACATGAACATAGGAATTACAAGAAAATTCATTTTAATGTTAACATAAGTATGTTGGTCTGTCAAGCATCATTATGTGAATTTTTAGAGTTATTTTCCTTTCTGTGTTGTGGGAAAATCATTTCTGTACTGTAGATACAATGATATACCAATCCAAGTTTCATCTTTGGCATATTAAATGAGAATGTGAATACATGTATCAACATAAATTATTCCAGGGACTAATCGAACCATCATAATTCAATAATCTTTCACTAAATTTACAAAATTGTGATAAATGATAAAAAATGAAACTTTGCATTGTAATTAAATTTTGGTATAGTTTCTCAGTGGAGAATACAATAGAAATGCTTATGTCATAGAAAGAATAAACAATGAATTCAGAGAAAGTGAAGTAACACCATTTAACCACTGTCCATGTAATAGAATGATAGAAATTTTCCAGATATGACTTTGTAAACATGAATATATTTTTCCCCCTTCTAGACTAATCTAAATCAATGGATGTCATCTAGTAACATGAAGGTTGAGGATGATAAGCTGAGTGTCTCTAATGATAAAAGAGGAATCACACAAGCACCATGTGCATTCCAGGAGGGTAAGTTTATCTATTATCATGATGCTGATCAACTTTTTTCCTTTATTTTTCTTTTACAAAATCATCTGGTCAATGGCTACCTATTGACAAGGCCAAAGCCAGATTCAAGCGTATATTGAAGAAATGAGTGTTGTTGGTATTTGTGTAATATTGAGTTATTTGCTTTAAGTAACACATGATATTGGTAGTATAGTGTGCTTGTTGGATTTATCTGAAATTTTCAAAAATGTATTTTTATCTGTAGGTTCTAGTAAGTACTTTGAGATGAGCCTAGAGTCACTTGGTGAATCTGAACCTGATGGAGAGAGAGAAGGTCCATTGATAGGATTAACATCAGCTACCTGGTCAGGACATGAAGGGTTACCTGGAGCAGCAGAGTATACCATTGCTTATGATACAACTAAGGGAAAGATACTCCACAGTGGACAAGCTTCTAAAGGTAACCTTCAACAAGGCACTGATTGCAGTTGATCCAAATTGATACAAGTCCTCCAATCAATCGCATACTTCCAGTCTTATAGTCCATTTGTAATTTATAGCAGTCTCAAGTTGGGTTGTGAGACACAGCCTTGATAGAAGATGTAACTTTGGAACTTATGGGTTTCTGTATATCTCCTGTGTAGTTTTTCAGTCGAAATACCTTTCAGACTGGATTATTTTCATTAAGGAATTCTTGTACCTTTTTTACAGTTGGTTTGAATCAATCACTAATATTATTACAAAATACTATTTGCTAAGTTATGTGTATGAGGAAGATGATCAAATCTTTCTCTTCAGTTATTTTGTTTTTGTTATATTGCTCATGTAGTGATTTGATATTTTTAAAACTGAGAATAGCAGCAGAAAATTGAGACTTCAGAGATGAAAACTCCATTAGATATTTATAAAACTGTTAAAATTTGATGTTCTAATATTTAATCAACAGGGAAGAACCTAGGAGAGACTGGCAAATGTAAGACGGGAGATAGGATTGGTTGTGGTCTTCTTCTTGTTGAAGCAGAAAAACCAATGACAGCATCACAGATGATGGTAGTGTATTTCACAAAGAACCAATCTGTAGTGCATCATTGTAATATTACACAGTCTACAGGAGGTTTCTATCCTACATGTGCATTTCTCTCTAAAGGTGAGCCCAAATGATTCCAGTGAAAATAAAAGTTTGATGCAAAATATGGTCATTTTATTTGCATGTTAGAAATTAATTTTCAAGAATATTCAGTGAAGATGAACTTAGCAATTGGCAGTGTGAATGTGTTTTACATGATATGGGAATTTGCTTACTACAAAATGCTTTTGTAGTTGCTTCATGCAATCATTTCACAAATTATAATTCACAAATTAATTTTTAATCACATTCAGATGCCCATTGTTTAAATATTCTTACAAACAGTTTGTACTAAATATGGTTTATTTGGAATGTTATTTATATTATTTTTAATGTAAGTATGAGATGTGCATAGTATGCTCTTGCTATCACATCTTATTACCACAAGTACTAAGTCCACTCTTTGTATTCTTAGGGTCCAGTGTAAGGCTGAACATGACTGCTTCTGTACCAGAGCTTCCAGACAAAACAGATTGGTTAGCTAAAGCCAAGAGAGCACTGGAATTCCCTGGACTAGGAAGTTTTGATGGTAAGTTCTTTCCTAACCTACCCCAAAGCTACCTCAAAAGAGAGAGGGAGAAAAAGAAGAGAGAAAAAAAGGGGGTGCCATTTATAAATGGTGCAAATTTTTCTTCACAAATGTACATGTTGTTGCCATTTTCATTTATAATGCAATATATTTTCAGCTTACTCGTTAGAAATTGCATCATTAACCCTTTCAAGACAACAGACCACATTTTGTGGTTTGGCTTAATAACTTTTGATTCAGAGCTCAAAAAAATATACTAGATGCATGAGTAGAAGAGCAAAAATTTCTGCACACACTATGTCCATTTTTGTTACATGACCATATTGCGTTTGATCCCAGGAATTTTAAAAAGGAGAATAAGCTTTAAAATCCTTAAATTGGCAACACATTGAGAGGTTCAAAATCATTGTATTTTATCGAAATTGGCAACTTTTTCAACTTTTCGACATTTCTTTTAACCACGTATATTGTTTTCAAAGACATTGCCCCTTATTACAATCTTGAAGCACTAAAAGAAAAATATTGTTGCCAATTTGAAGAGCAAAATGTGATCAATTTAGCCCTTAAATAATTCCTGTCCTGAAAGGGTTAAAGAATATTGATGTGTAAATTTCTTGTAGAAATGTACTAAATTGCATTATTGTTTATTTTTAAAATCAAATATTGAAAGAGAGAGAAAGAGATTGTCTTTAGTTCAGTATCACATGATGAGAATTTTTCAAATGTCTAGTATTCATTCTGTCAGTTAGTCGGGCAATCAACCATAAGAAGTTTACAAGTTATTTGATCTTTTTTTTTTTCCCACCTACAGCTTCCATTCAAAAGAATGAGAATAGAAAGCATGAAGAAGGAGTAACTCAAGGTCACTTCCGTTTCTCTGAAACTGTTGGTTGCCCGACTAGTGACATCATCAAACCCCAGTCAGAACTCAAGGAAGGGAAACTTCTACAGCTACTCAAGACAATCACACCCTCTGAACCTTACTTCACTATCAAGATAGAAGAACTGGGTAAGTGCTGTAGAAAGAAATTCTTCCTCTTGACTTCAAGCATAATGTTATGGGTTGAAATCATGGCTCTCTACCTATGTCCGTATCCAAGGCACTTTATCTACATTTGTCTCTGTTGATTCAGAAATGAGCACCTACTGAAAAGACAATTTGATTATGCTTTGAGTGCTATGTATGGTAGCAGGACCTAAGCCAGAGTAATTTTATCATATAAAATGTCAAGTTCTGTTAAGGGGAAAGTTGTGTGATGACCATCATTTCTAATTTTGTCTTCATACAAAAGAACTTTGCATTTGCAACATGCTTTGTGTTTTCTTCACCTCAAAATAGTCAGGTTCATACAGGTCTAGTAAACAAATTCATTCAATTTGATTCTTTTTTCTTCAAAGCTTTTACTAGTGTTGAAATTAATGCAGATATAAATTTATCAAAATTCTTCACCAGGCATGTACATGTATGTGATTGTATCTTTTAATTGTGTCTTTTGATAATATCTTTGATTAGATGACAAAAGCATGGTATGTGTAGGAGTAAGCAGAGGGGGACAGAGCTGTGGAAGTGTCCCTGGTTCCTTAATAGACTCAGCAGGCTATGCTTCCAGGGGTGAAATACTCATGGGAAGTGATGGACATTTCTCAGCTGAAAATTTCAAGAAAGGTATGTATTTGCAGCGGATTTCATCAAATTTTGGGCTGAGTACTTCGTGAATGTTACAACACAAGAAAAGCCTCTTCCAGGTTGCAGTGGAATACTACATATATTGAAAATTTTTGTATTTTTCATTTAATGTTCCACTGTTTTCCAATCCACTGATCATACAATTCTCTTATGAATTACTTTCTATTTGTATGTAGAATACTGTAGCACTGAAGCTTTTGTGAAGTTCATTGATGATCAAGTTTGTCCAAAGTTTCAAGTGATGAAAGGTTTGCATTACAGTCTTGATTGTTGTAATTCACTGAAGTTTCTTCATGCAAAAACAGTTGTTGTTTACAATTTTCAAAATTTTTATGTACTTTATGTATCTGTTTCTTTATTGCTTTTGTGATCTTTACTTGAAATAGATTTATTAGCATTTGCCATTTTATTCAAGGAAATGTTTACATGTTAGAAACATGTTAAATGAATATGAGAGTAAGGTTGTTATTAAGAATGTCATATTAAAAGAGATAATTTTAGATATTCTCTTTTATCAATTCGAGTGAAAAAAACTGTCATTTTCTGCTTGTAATTTTTGTATATATTTTCTTTTGTCATGGTTAAAGAGGTCCACTGAGTAATAGAGGGCTTTTAAAGATACGTTGAATAATTCTAATTTTTTTTTCCTCTTGCAGGTGATGTGATTGGGGTGTACGTGCAGTTCCTTGACTTGACCAAGGTTGTCCAGTTCATCAAGAATGGACGCTTGATGGGTCAGAGTATTATCAGAGGAAGCAACAAGGATATCTTCCCAAGTCTAGGATTTCAAGGTTTACCTTCAACTGTACATGTTACCTGGCCACTGTTAAGACCTGAGCTACCTCCTAACTTCACAAAGGTCAGTTCTTGAAGTCATTTCAGAAAAGCCTGAAGGTAATGGGCAGTTTTGGTAAGCCCTCAAAAACATTTTGTCAGTTTTCTTTTTGATTTTAGATGATAAATAACAAGATAACTACCATAACTAAGCTGATGTGAAGTTTTGTCCTCAAGGTAAATATTAACAAGTGAGAATTAAAAATAATTTAGATACCGGGACAGGAATGTAAACTCCTACAACAGCAAATTGTACTAAAAGCGTGTACACACGTGTATAACCTATGGGGGACTATGTATGTTATTCACAAGCTATCAGCGTGCGAAGTTCGTTGACCGAGCAGCCATTAGGGTGGATGGGTCCTAGCATAGGGCAGTGTATAGCTGTTCTCTAGCATTCCTTGCAAATATTTACACTAAGATTCACCGGAAATCATGAATGGAATACCAAAAGATCTCATACATGTATCTTTTTCTACAAGTAGAACAACATGAGACCAGGCTTCTTGGCCGAAAAAAGTTTATGCATGGTTCATATTGACAGAAATATGGCTTTACTGAATCCCATTGGGATGATCTAAGAGGACCAAAGCAATTTTGCAAGTTGAAAGTATGCACTGACACATTTATTGGTCCGTATTGAGTGCAATAAGGCCTTATGACATCACAGTGAGGTGGTTTGGGAGGACCAAAAAAACTTTGGAGATTGAAAGTAGGCATTTACTGATTTATTACCCTTGTCAGTACCCTTGTTGGAGGAATCTATACATGGTTTTTATTTTGCTGAATTTCCTTACCCTTGGTATCAACACGAAGGGTGTTATGTACTGGCCAGAAGGTTGCATGAGATTATACTTAATGCTTTTATTTCCAGTTTCCTTTTTTGCTACCAAGACTGCACAGGAGCTTTAAAGAAGAATGGAGCTGATTAAGAAAGCTAGAAATTGTACATGTATATTCTATGTGACTTGATGCCCTGTAAGATTTTTTGAATGATATTACAAATGCATATATAATCAATGAAGGGAATATTTATTATTTTTTCTTTTCATTCTTACAGGACAACTTTGAGAACTGGCTGAAAAGTCCTGGTGTCTTGATGAATGGAAGTAGACTTTGCTGCGAGAAGAAAACTCGAGAGCTTAAAGGCAGAATACTCGTATCACCTCAGCCACTCTGTCATGGTATGTAAATCGTGAAGTTAACTGTCCTGAGAAATTGTGATGTTAGGATCAAAATCCTGTGAAACATGGTATTTAAAGTCTGAGGACTGTTTTTTTTAAGCACTACTCTGTGATTCTGTGAATGCCTGAAAACAAATTACAGAAAAATTGTTTGAGTATGTTTTGTTTTGTTTTGACAGCATGGAGTTACTATGAAGTACAGGTAAACTGCAAGAAGCTATCTACGGACTCTCGTAAGGTATTGAAGGCTCCAACAGTGGGACTGACCAACTGCCTGAGACCCTCAAAGTATAAGCAGATCATCAATAATAAGGAAGCCAGAGATATTCGCTACTTCTGTCATACCAACTCCATTGGCTATATGGACTACCTCAAACATGAAAGTAAGTGGACTCCTCCATCCAGGGCATGTCCAAGGTGTTTTGTCTTTTGTGTTCTATATGTTACCAAGTATCATGAAATCGTAAACATAATTAACATTGAAAGTATCAGTTTCCAAGATACTTGGTCTGATCCAAGCAATAGTAGGGCTATTAATGTAATACACTCATCAGCTATAATAAAATCTTTGTTGGCAACTCATGGGACATAATACCATGGACTTGCCGTCTTGTACATGAATCCTCCATTTATTGGAAGAACCTTACATATTTCAATTAATTGTTAAATAATTTAAGTAAGATATGATAGTTTCAGAATAATGAATTGCTCTGTCTCTTTCTTTTGTATCTCCCATTTAGTGCTCCCAGTAAAGGGATTCATAGAGGATGGTGACCGGGTTGGTTGGGGATTGATGTATCCATCCTCTAAGAACATCCCTAGTGATCTAACCAGACAGGTTGTTATTGTGTATTGCTGTATCAATGGAGAGATCCTCTATCACAAGCCTATGGAGCAACCTGGTGGTGGTCTCTACCCAGTCGTTACCCTCTACAGATACGGTGAGTAGCATCTAGCAGTCATGTGGAACAAGACCCATTTAGTAGACCATTCTTTAGCAGACTTGCAGACCAGGGGTCAGTTATCATTTTGACCTGTCTTGTTATGGACCCATCAGGATCCATCTTATAACAAGTTACACATAAGAATTCTCGAGTCTGACTTGCTATTGGTAAGCTGTAGAGAGTGGTATATGTTGGGTTTGGAGTAAAGGACCATCTGGCCTAGTCTATAATGTAAACAAGATCTTATGATGTGGATCTAAAGTGTAGAAAATATAATGTGTAGTTTGTAAGTTGTCTTATTACAAGCTAGCTAAGTATTAACTTAAAAAATCACCTCTCACTGCCAATTCTTCCCTTATTCTTTGTAAAGATCATGAAGAAGAAGTTTTTGTATACTCATGGTTAATCCGATAGAAAATGCAAATGTTGTTGTCTTGTTTCTAATCTTGATCAGAGTTGATATAGCCAGCATTCTTCAACAGAAATATTCAGTCTGAATGTACATATTTGAATCAATCACTATAGTGTTTAATGCCTGTAGAGTACATCATTCTATATTACCATGATGACTGTATATCTCAGTGTTGAAATCAGGTAAAATAGAGTGATTCCAAAGATGCTGTATGCCATATCACCGTAGCAATAAGCTTTAACCGTTAGATATTTTATCTCAATCCTTGTGTGCAGGTGAAGAAGTTTCATTGCTGATCAACCAGACTCCACCTCGATTCCCTGACATCTTGACATGGGTTGAAGAAGCCGATGCCTTCAAGATGGAGGTGGATAAACAACGTAAAGCTGCTGGTAGGTTTATCACTATCATACCAGTCATGACTTAATTTGGTTCTATTTCTTTCATTAGTGATGTCATCAATGATGTCATCAATAATGTCATCATTGATGTCCATCAAACCAGCATGCACTACCAATCATATGCCATTCAAGGACCATTTAACAAATCAAAGTTTTCTTTTTGAATAATGACCAAGCATTATTCATACTCACAACAAGTACTTTTCCCTGTTTTACACTTCCTTCCTCTCCTGAATATACAGAATTTCCTCCTCCATGGATTTTTGTATAATATTAGCTAATGGAGTAGAAGTCTCTTCCAAAATGTCTGCATTCTCAAGTTATCACAGATTTAGGGTCAATATTATTTGTGGCATAGGTCATGTTATGTTCCAGAAAAAATATGTATATTAAATCCTGTATGTAAGTGTAGGTTTCCACATCAAGTTGTGTAGGTAGATGCCAAGTATAACATAAAGATAGGATAGGACTAGTTCTTTCAATATGCCTACCTCTACTAGTCATCAAAAATGGGTAATTAGGTGATATGTTAAGCCAAGATCAATATCAGTATTGCAATCTCTTGTGACTGCTAAAATCAGTAACATATCATGAAGGTTGATAGTATTCCATATAAAAGCAAGGTTATAAAAGACAAACTCTGGTTGGTGACACAAGGTGTCTTATGTTCTGTTCTACATTCACAGAATTTGTGCTATATCTTCCATACCTCATGCGCCCTATCTTGCCCTCAAAACAAAAGTTTCGCCGAGGTACGTTGCAACCAATAAATGAAAGGCCAAATGATAGGATTGGGTTCTTCGAGAAAATTGATTCAAGTCTAAACTGAAAATTTTGAAGAATGGCGATATAATCTGTGAAAGAGGAACAATCTTCTTGCATTTTTGGGGGTACTATCTGTCAATTTTTTTTAATGATTGCATGTTTTCATGTGAGAAAAAGGGAAGAAATAGCTAATTTTGTGGATATTTTCTTGGAGCTGACTTATTGATAAAGTTGTTGTTCTGAAAGGGCATCTTCATGTGAGTCAAAGAGAGGATATGTTCAAACAGTGTATATAATCACAGATGATCAAGTAATGAGTAGGCATGTCTATAGTAGAAGCCAGTCCTTTCATTTGACTTTCTGACCTTTTTAACAATTATTTTAGAACATTTTAATTCATTCTTACGATTTGAGGATCAATCTAAAATTTGAGCAAAAGGGTATTATGGATTATTCAAATATATGTCATTCTTTAATCAATTCCTCTACTTCTCTTTACCTTCATACTAAAAATAGTTTCTTATGCAATAGAATTCCTGTCACTTGAGTGTCAATCTTTTTTAAAAACCAGTTTATTTTATGAACAAATACCTTGTCTTTTAAAGTATACAAGTAGGTGTATCCTAATCATGTTAGAGATTTAACACTTTTTATGAAAGTTTAATGATTATTCCTGTGATGAATGTATACAATTTTGTTGTATATAAACATCAAAATATTTGGGAAGTATTGAAAGATTATTATTTAGATAAATATGACAATGAATAATCAATAAAGTCATGTTTCTTTAAATATATTTAACTTTCTAAAAAGATATTGAAGCAGCATACGTTCAAATTGTGCTTCTGAAACAATACTGCAGACCTCAACAAACCAACAAAAAAGAAAGAAAAAATGATGTCTTCAATTGCATAGGAGATATTTTGTCTGAAAATTGGGAAACAAGCATTTACAAGGCCTGCAAGAAATTTAATTTTTCAGTATGATTCCAAAGTAGCTTGCTGCCTTGAGATAAATTAAAGATATTTTGATGATTATTTCAAACAGGTCAGTACAAGCAGACATCGGCTGATAGAAGAGCTAGGCCTGCTACTCCATGTAAACGAACAGACAACCATCTCAAGAAATACACTGTCTACATACACTGTGATCCAGAGAGATATAATGAAGCTACACATATACAAGCCAGGTATTTATCTTTTCTTCTTTCATTCAATAAATTGTAATTGTGTTTCATCTAGATCAGTTCTGATAGGTTATGAATTCTCAATACTATTCATTTGCTAGCAATTTACTTATCTATGTCAATTACAGAGCAGCTAGCATTTTTGACAGAACAGGTAAATTGTGCATCTTTCTTTCAGTTCATTTAATGTTTGAAGTGTGTCCCACTTTGACCATGACATTTCACATCCTTGACAAGATCGGTATTTATCTTCTCTTCTTTCATCCAATAAATTGTATTGGGATAACTTTGAATTTTTGACAATGTTTTGTTTCTTGACTGGTCTTATCACTGCTTGTTTAATTCTGATTTCCATGCTTGAGAATCATAAATTAATAATGCTCAATTTTTACTTTATGATGTTGAAAAAATGAATAAGCAATACTTTTCATTATGATTAGAGTGAAATCTAAACCAAAACTTTGCACCTAAATAGAATAAAATAATAGATTAATTGTTCTTAATGTCTCATGAATACTGCATCACCCTGTCATTTCTTTTATTTGTTGTGTACAGACTAGATACCAAGGGTTTTGTAACAAGACTCCTTCCTCAAGAGAAGCTCAACAGTTCTAACATCACAAGCTTGATAGATGACCACATATCTTCCTGTACCTCATTGGTATGTTGTATGGGTCCAGAGATCAGCCATACCAAACACATGGGCCAAGTCCTAGACCTAGCCCAGAAGAGGTCCAAACCTGTGATA
Organism: Heliocidaris tuberculata; assembly: GCA_025618425.1. Taxonomy (NCBI): domain Eukaryota; kingdom Metazoa; phylum Echinodermata; class Echinoidea; order Camarodonta; family Echinometridae; genus Heliocidaris; species Heliocidaris tuberculata. Next base: position 45,680,318 of record CM046834.1, on the reverse strand, counting down.
CCTTTCATCTTAGAGTCTGTCAAATGGCCTCCAGAGGGTAGTCTGCAGAAGGAGTGGCAGAAACTTGTCATGCATAAAATTGGTAAGTCACTGTAATACATGATAACACTGACAGATCAGTTTTGCTGGTATTTTTAGCTGGTAGGCTCACTTTAGGTGTTGAAATTGTTATATTACGAGACTTACAGAAAATATTTTTTATTATCATGCTATTTTTTTTTGGGGGGGGGGGGTAGTGATATAGCAACCTGCCTTTGAACCTTTAAACCTCTTCCTAACATGATGTGATCAAAGACAATTTATAATTTTGGTAAGCTCCAACAAACATTTTGTCAGATTTACTGATAAATAGCAAGATGGTTACTTTTTTTTAGCTGCTTTGCAGGGTTTTTTTCTCCTCAAGTGGAATATTAAACAAGAAATGAAAGATGAAAAGTTATTAGAATCTTGCCAGGATGTAAATTCCACATGTGAGAATGGTTCTTGTAAAATCAACGAATTGCTTTAAATTTTGATGTCGTTATCTTTGGGCATAGACAGATTTAGGCAACAGCCTTGATTTAGAGTTATATTTAGATTTTTACATTTTACATTAAAATTCATCACAAATCATGGGTGGAATATCCAATATCAGCACATCAATCTTTTTATACAGTGAGAATATTTTCAACAAGTTTTGTTTTGAGTTTCTTTCCGCTTCCTAAACATTACTAATGCAAGAATATACCATGTTTGTTGTTTGTTTTCTTTTACACAGAGACGAGCGGAGACTTTGACTGGGCCATAGAACAGATTGAAGAGAAGACATTGAATCTCAAAGGCAAAGGTTACAATGGCAAAGAGATCAGGGTTGTTGAAGGCAAGGGAGCTAAGATGCTCTATTCAGATGCTCAGGTGAGAAGCACTGACTTGACACTTAATCCACATTATCAGTTAGAAATCAATATCCTTCAAGTTTAAGTAAATGTATAAGGACTTGAAAGAAAGCATAGTTAAAGGGTACCTGAGGCCTAAAAAAATAATTTGTGTATAGTTAGCTTACACAAAATCAACCCCAGAAAACTTAACACGACATTCAACGGTGACAGCATACAGGAGATATTGATTTTTGAAAATGAAATACCCCCCAAAATCAATATAAATAAGACTTGAGCAAAGACTAATCGATCGATCACGATAGCTCACCTAACGATATATCAATTCAGGGACGTCTTCACTTTCAATTTTAGATTCGATAAATGTATTTTGCGACTTAGTTCTAATTTATTTGTTGTTTCATTCGGTCTGTAGATTCTTTGTAATTTATGCGCCAAACCAGTTTTCTATTCGATTTAAACGTTTTGTGTTGAACACTTGATTCATCTGTTGTTTTGTTTGGGTTGTAGATTCTCCATAAATTACGCGCCAACTGAATTTTCATTTCAATAAAAACAGTTTGCGTTGTATACTTCATCCATTTAATGTTTTGTTTGGGTTGTATATTATGATTATCCATTAGTTAAGCGCCAAATCAATTTCCAATTCGATTAAAAAAACAAACAAACAAACATTTTGCGTTGTATACTTCATTCATTTCAAGCGCCAAATCAATTTTTGATTCGATAAATGTATTTTGCGTCTTAGTTCTAATTTGTTTGTTGTTGCATTTGGTCTGTAGATTCTTTGTAATTTATGCACCAAACCAATGTTATATTCGACATAAAAGGCGTGATTCGGGGGGGGGGGGGGGGGGGGGGTGCGATCAATAATCGCCAGGACATGAACTCCATGCTCTTAAGCACACCTTATAGGAAAGCTGCAACTGCAAAAGTTTGGAGATACCTTGCAGGAAGAAAGGAAAATGTCAAACAAAAGATTTGTTTGTTGTAGCATGGCTTTAAATACTTCCTGATTTTAATACTGCATCATTAGAAAGCAAAGATAGAGAAAAAAAAACTTAGCTTCCAAAGAGAGAGCAACGACCAGAAGGCATTGTGTCAAGTTTCACTTTCAAGGTGGGTGAAAGAAAAGAGATTCAATAATAGCCATTTAAAACGCTGCTGGTATAATTATGCGAAATTTCCATGAAATTGTAGTTCCTTATTCTAATTGTAAGAAATACAAAGTTATATTTTAATGTTTTTGTTTTTTTTCAATTAGATATCATGTAAAGTTCATGTAAATACCAATTTAATTATATTTGAACAACTGAAAGTGATTTTTTTTTTCTTATAGTTAGAACATGGACCTACAATTTCCTGGTTGAATAAAAGTACAGGTAGAACTTTCATGGAAAAATGGCTTGGATTGCGTAATAATTATGCCAATTTTCCATGAATTTATGCTAATTATGCATATGCAAATTACCCAAAGTTGCTTTTTCCGCAACAAAGCTGAAACTGTTCGAAGACCACAATCACGGATTTAAAAAAAAAAAAAAAACTGAAACGAAAAGAACTTTTCTAGGTTTTTAAAATGTAAAATCGACTATATACCAGCCTAAAAATATCATAACAAATAGCACGGTAAAGACGGAATAAGTCGATGCGAGAAGCCTTTTCAGTGGCTTGAAATTACTTACTTACCTACCCATTAAAGCGTTAGAAATCATGACTTGTATGAATTAAAACTTATGTTTTCATGAGAAAAGACCCTAAAGGAACGTAGGAACTAGTTTTTATTCAAATTGATAAACGGTTACTACGGACTTTAAAAAAAATCTAGTTAGCATTAAAGATGAAAAACTGGTGCATGAAGACAAAATGGAAGTCAAACTTCGGAAGCGTCTTTCTGGAAGAAATACTTTTCCAGAGCCCTACTATTCTTGAGTTTCAAAAACCATTATCTCCACTAATACTCTCTCTCTAGAGTTGACCTTTATATCAAATTAACGCATATGAAATGGAGAATAATAATCATTAATAAAGTTAAATTTGAAAAAAATACGTCTTCTGTCTCCTTTTGACGTGACGGGTCACATATCCATTAGTTACGCGCCAAATCAATTTCCAATTGATAAAAAAACATTTTGCGTTGTATACTTCATTCATTTCATATTTTATTTGGATTGCAAATTATCCCTAAGTTAAGCGCCAAATCAATTTTTGATTCTTTGAAAACATTCTCCGTTGTATGACTTCATTCATTTGTTGTTCTATTTGGGTTGCAGATTATCCATAAGTTACGCACAAAATCAATTTCCAATTCGATAAAAACATTCGTTGTATCCTTCATTCATTTTTTGTTTCATTAGGGTTGAATATTATCCGTAAGTTCCACCCCAAATCAATTTTCGAATGTTTGTCAGCCCCGGCGCTGCACATAGCAGACGACAAAGCGATAATGCGATCGCGATAATTCCATTATCGCGTCTTGGCGTTCGCCGAACATGCACGCATTAAAAAAACGCACACGCACAGAAAACTGCTCGCGCGGAACTCATCTCCAGTTGAGTTCCATGCGTCAGTCGTTTACGCTGTCCTTTATTTTCTTCAAACTCCTTAACCGCTAACCTGTAGAATGCCGGGTAAAGTTATTTGGGGTTAATTTCATACATTCTAACTGTATACAAATTATTTTTTTTGGCCTCTGAGACCCTTTAAACGTTTTAAAGCAAATTGATTATCATTTGGTATGTTGAAAGAGAATGCTCCTTCTTTGATTTGTTTCCTCTGTTCTTTTTGTAAATATTTATTATAAAAGCATATTTTGTATGGTTGATGTAGCATAGACTATTCAAAGTCAAGCATCATTGTATTAGACCAATATACTGTCACTAAGAGTAAACAGAATATTATCTTTCTTTGATTGGCAGAAATGATATTTAAAGATTTCTTGCTCTCATTTTTGTGACCCAACAGAAAGGTAACAAGACGATCAATGAGAGCAGTGATCCCAATGCTCTGAAGAAAGCAATAGCTGATGCTGACCGAAGTAAGCTGCGGGCAATAGGCAGCGATGACTTCCCGGAATCAGGTGGAGCAGGTGACCATGGGGCTAGAGGAGGAGGGGCAAGGTCATTCTCTTTTACCTCTCTCAAGGAACCAAAGAAGAACTTTGATGATTCACCTAGGAGACCACATACCAGTCAAGGAGGGCGTGTCAATCAATCAAAGGCTTGTATCATACTCTGAAACAGCTGATCAGGCTTATTGCTCTTCTGAAATTCTTTCTATTTTCTCTCATTATGTATCTGATTATACTGTTAATTGCATATGTCAGTACTCAAAGTGGTTATAATTATTCATTAGCCTTCAGTTTGCTGTCCATTATCTTTTTGGATTGAACCAATATGCAACATATGAATTACCTTTATCATCCTTATTATAGTATTTCACTGTGATTGTTGACACCTTGAAATCAAATTACAGGTACCTTGTTGTTTATAAAATCTGACAGTATTTGTTTGTACCTAGATACATTGATATGGGATACAAGTTTCATTCAGTCCAAGCATAATTGTGCCATATCCTTGTATTTTACCCTGTAGGTAATTATTTGACCAGGCAATAACTTAGAAGTCTGGCCTTTTTTTTTTTTTCAATCATGTAATCAGAATGAAATTGATTGTATTCGATCCCTTCTTCTTAAAATTTGACTGATGATCCATAATGAAAATGTTGAACAAGAAAGACATAAAGTTGGGTTTATCATAGGTCTAAAATTTTATTCTCATCAAGTGAGAGAAGGAGAAACAATTTTAAGTGTTTTGCAAAAATGACAAGAATATTCATCCTTTATAATTGTCAGCTGAGAGCCAGGAGAGCATGAACTCTGTAAAAGAATATGAGTTAATGCCCTTCTAGCACTCAGCAGATGTCTTAATGTTGACCAATATAAAATGTGTTCTTTTTCTCTCTTCTATGCAGTGAAGTATCTATGGAACTTTATGTATTTATAATGCAAATGAGGGCCCTGTTTGGAAATGTTGTTATCAATAAGATAAGCTACTGAAATCACTACATCTGATTGACTGAGATCAACAATTTTGTCACAGACTTTTGGCACTGGTTATTGATAACAAGATTTATGAAAAAGGGCCCTGGTATATTTTATACAAGCCAGTCATTGAATATAAAATGCACAAATTTTCAAGAGGTCCATGTAAATGCATTCTGTATTTAACTATCATCCAGAATTATATATTGCAATGAAATTGATGTGCATATATCATGTATGGGTTTTACAAGCAGTATGTTTTGAAGATTATTTTTGTATTTTAACTTGTCATTCTATCACCTTGAAAGATTATTTCTGCTTGTATATTAGTAGACTGTTCCCTTCAATGTTGGACATGTTGGGATTTGCTGACATCTACTTCATTAGTAGAAACTCAATACAGGCTCAAACTCTACAAACAATATTAGATGCATTGTTTGTATCTTGGTCCTGAAGGCTACATCATATGTTGGAAGAAAATAAGAATTGCTCTCACAATTTTCATTTTTTTGCAGTCTCAAATTAATGCATTGAATTTGCAATTACCAGATTTGCAATGATCTGTTGACTTCCATTTCATGGCCATGATCCTGATATACAGTGTATGTGCATACAGAATTTAAGTTGACAACATTTATGTTATTAAATATGTAGTACATTTTGGCAATCATGTTATGCTACAACTCTTTGTAGCTAGCCTAAGAGTACATGTATAGTGCTTTAATAAGTTACATTTTACAGTTTATTATTGCTCTGTAATGAGATCCTATCAATTCTCTCTCTCTCTTTCTCTTTAGTTGATTTTTAAAAAAAAATTCCTAAACATAAAGCCAAAGATCTTTCAAAGAGCAAGACTTAAATGTAAAATAGTTTGCCACTCTCCACAATGATGCTGTTAAGTACCTATATTTTTTTTTGTTACCCTGTTACTAAAGGAAAATATCCTACATGTATTTCTTTCATTCGTGTCCTTCAAGGAAGAGAGGGAACAGAGGATATCTTTGCTTTATATACATGTATATTTTGAACGTGATGACATATAAATTTGAAACAGTTCATTACCTCAGGTTAGCAGCAGAACCAATTACTGATGTAAATGTTGATATTCCATGATTTTTGTAGATTCTATTCTCTTTACATATTAATTATTGTGCAGCTTTGTGAATATTCATTTTCTCTGTATAGATATACATGTATAGTACTGTAGAAAGAAGAAACTTCAATAAATGAGTCTTTCACTGTATAATTTTGTCATTGTTTATCATGATACATATTTATAAACAAATATCAACATGTACAATACGTAAAAATATATATAAACATATAAATACCATCAGGGTTCATCACTTAGTATGAGAGACTGACTGCTATTCCCACTGTTAGAAAGGGATAAAAATACAAACATTCACTCAATCTTTGTGATAAACCAACATCTGTCTGGTCATGAAACAAACATGGACAGATTTTATGAGTTGATCCAGCAGACTACACTCTACACACACACACACACATACACACAAGCCACATTCATGTATAGCTCACTTCAAGGATTTAAAGTTTTTTATAACATCTAAATAAATTTATAAAGTGCATGGCAAAAAAGATTTGCATATCGACATTGACAGCTTTTCTCATGTACATGTACTTTTTAAAGAAAGAAATGCTTGAAAAATGAGAGATGGCCATATAACGGTACAAAATTTAATTACTTGTATCAAGTTTAAGGAGTTTTTCTTTCTTTCTTTCTTGTTAGATGCATAGAGCCTGTTTCTGAAATAAATGATAGGGAAAGAGTTCTTTTAAGTGAGGATGTCATACAGGAAGTCAAAGAAAATTAAATGCACTTTCATAATTATGAATGTTTTGGTTTAACATGAAAAGATTTTGAGTTAAAAAGATATGTAATCAAACCTTACTAATTACCACACAGCAAATAGACAAGTCTTCCCCCAAACAATAGAAAACTCTGATTGCAATCCGCAGTTCTACATCATCAAGATAGATATTCACACTCAAAATATATTTTCATGTATAAAAACACTTTCCAGATTCAAGTAACTAGTCAAAACATTTTGAAGTGTAATATTACCCTCCGCCTTCAGAGTCGATTAAAATTCAGCATTCAAGCTCGTTGTCAACATGCAGATCCAACCATAATTATTGACAATAGCATCTTATTTATACATCTTGGTGGAGAGAAGCAATGTAGATAAAAATGCCTTGCCACGTCAGGGGTTGAATCTATGACTTTTTCTTTTAATCACTGGCATAAGTGGCTCTATCTGACTTAAGGTGACAGCGGTCTTACATTTTTATATCTGCAATTTTGCTTTTATAAATTAGATTATACATGTAGGGTGCTATTTTCTCTTCATACATGCACATGTGAGCATTTGTATCCATGGCGATTTATGAAAACAATTGTTAAAATCAATTGTAAACAAAATATTAACATCATGCAAGGAAACCCTGAATCAAGGTTGCTCCCAAAGATTTTAACTGTTGAGTTTTACGTCTTACATAATAATGATACTTATTCCTTTTTCCTATACTTTTCAACGTAGAAATGCACCTTGCAAGCAAATCACATTCTGTTAAGCAGTCACACAACCAAGAGCTTTTTTGAAAGATAATTTTCTTACAAATCAGAAATCAATATCGAAGGCAATGTTTATGTCTTCAATGACACAGATGCAGTCTATATATACAGCGTCCATTTAATTCCAACTGTGACTGAGACAAATCAGACATCCTTTTTTGAAGGAATCCCTTGTGACGTCATCGTTTAGATGGTGTATTTCTTGATCCTGTACCGCCACTTCGTCTTTGTGATTCTTGTTTCTGACGACCTTTCCGTCTATCACCCTTCGCTGATGATGGTGATCCTGCTCGATCACCCTTTCGTCTTCCCTTTCCTCCACCTCCTCCCTTCGTTGGCTTCGGATTTAAACGTGCTGATTGAGATTGAAAAAAAAAAATAATAAAAGCTGTAATTAATATTCAGCTTTGAATTAGAATTGGGATGTCCTGCTGACTTTGTCTCTAGAGAGGCAAGATCATACGTGGTAGAACATGGAGAAGAATACTCAAAATGACAGTTGGAAATCCTTTTTGAAACACGGTTTCAACTCATATCATCATTAAAGATTAACATTCTAAACGTGGTTGGAAATGTTTGATTTTAATCTGTGCGTTTGAAAAGAAAGATGAAATCAATGCACATTATTATGAATACGGTCAAAATCAGAACCGATATGGGACCGAACTACATCACTAACCAATGACTTCTTTTCAGCAGGAAAATATGGGGAAATAGATAACAAAGATAGTACTTCAAAGGGCTATATCAAGAAGATACTTACACAAGAAATCTTTATCATCATCGATTCCATGTAAGAGAGGGGTGTATGTGATCCGATCGTCATCACCTTCGTCCCCGTCCCCTGAATAATATGAAGAAGAAGGGGGAAAAAAAAAAAGAATCGGGTTATTCACAATATTCACAATAATTACACTTATACTTGTTATTCTTTTGAACAACATGACATTCAGTAATGCATTCATATTTATTCAAGCTAATCATATCCCCCCCCAAAAAAAGAAATAAAACAAAACAAAAACAACACTCAAGAAAACATCAAACAATCAAAAATAAAATGAAATCTGATTACAATCAAGTGGCAAGCGTTGATCTGATCAAAGACAATATGATAATTTCTGTCATTCTTGCCCCATGATGAGCTAAAGATATGTCTTTTTCTAGCATCCCACTCGTGCAAAACTGGGACATTTTCATCATTTGTTTCTTCTAAGCCTATGTTAGCATACTGTTTATCTTTTTTGAGATCGAAGATGTACTATTAATTAAAATATCCCAAATTCATATTTCTATGCTGTCAGGAAATGTTATTACTATAAAAACCTCCAGTATGCAGAAAATGCTAAATTCTTGTAACGTCTTTTGGGGTAAAAAAAAAGACACAGAGAAAACGCCTGGTTAAAAGTTTTCCGTGTATGATCGCATTAGTTCACCAGAAATTTGGTAATTTTGATTAGAGAAGATGCGCTTGAAATAACCAGGCAACGAGGTACAAATTACCAGATTTGTGTTGGCTACCGGTCAACCCGGAACTCTGGTAAAGTTTTTTTCTTTTCTTTTGGTTAAAATTTTACCAGGAGTTTTTTCAGTGCACCCATTCCTCCACACACACACAAGACCTACACACTATTTTTTTTTCTGTGTGAGACAATGAATCTGAGAATTCTCATGGCTATGAAGGAGACATACTTACGTTCTACTCTAACGAGTATGAAGGAACCCCTGTCAGTCAGGAAGTTCTTGCCATAATCATCAAGATGACCCGGTAAATTGGCAACAGAACCATTCTCATCTGACAGATCTATCACGTCTAGATCAAAGACAAAAATAACTCTTTATTTTAAGGTAGAAAATCACTCTCATTAACGCCAATCAATGTCAATTAAAAATAATTTAGTCAACTCTTGCAAGATATATGAAGTGAGTATGCGCGAAGAGTGACATTCCACTCTACGTCAAATTAAAAAGAAAACGATCAGAAGACAACGGTTACCATAGTAACAACTTACCATCCTCGTCGCAGTTACATCTCTCTCTTATATTGTCCAGTAGAATCACGTTACGGCAGTTAGGGTTGAACAACTCACTCTTGTCATCTGCATTAGGAGAAAATTATTAAAAGATAAAATGTTGATTATTTTCATCTACAGGAAAATGAAATGAAAGCAAGCCCATGCATTGATAGTCGCGTAGTAAACGTAAGCCGTTACTGCCCTGATCCCTGCTACTACAAAAGAGAGTAACACTCCATACAACAAACAAATGCAAACAAAAACACCCTTGAATAAAACTATTCTTTTGAAATATCCTCTACCCCTCAGTTCTATTCTTCTGGAAATGTATACATTTTCTCTTGAGTATAGGGCGCTTTATTCCATCTTGCATTTGTTATGTCACAATTCTTATTTTCCTTACGAAACCAAGGTCTGGTCGAGTCCACATTCTTTCTACCTGCAATCCAAAGAATGGGCAACAACCTAACTTTGTAATATTAAGGTGAACTGTATGGAAGCAGAAAATCAAAGAAAGGGGTTTACCGAAACTCAAAGTTTGAAAGAATCTGAACTAATAAGTTATGAACGTTTGAAAGCAAAGATGTATTTCTCAACTTGGCGAAGTAGTCCGGTCCCTCAACTATGACGTATGGGGACAACTCTGCCATTCATTGTTTTACACATCATACATTTTCATTTTTTCTCATATAAGGAACTTTCCCCTCGAGGTTGCACTGAAGGTTAGGATAGGATGTCTTCCAATTGAATTAAACAAGATCTTGCTCAACAATAAAGCTAAGAAAAAAAAATTCAATGATACTTATTTTGTGCATAAAAATTTCACCCATATGTTTTTCCGATTTTCCGCTTTTCTTCAAGGCAACTTACGAGGTAGTGTATCTCTTTGAAGAAAAAAAAATAATAAAAATATAGAAAAAAACAAAAACACGCATTTCTCAGTTCGTGAGTCTGTCGTTCAATCGTTTAGAATTGCGTAATGCAAAGAAGTATATACGGGGATATTTATACTTTCGAATGCTGTATACTGCATTTATATTTGTTCAATTTCATGCACATACTTTAAAGAGGGGGAAATCGGTATGACGTGAAACATATCTTGCACTTGACTCCCTCCAAACTTTATGCAAGAATTGCAGGCCTTTTTCCGTGAGGTATATTTGTTCTATAAACAAAAAGTATGCCTTCGCAATTCTTTTCAGCATCCTTTCAACATCTAATGCCCATGTGTAAATAGATAAAAATATATTTTATTTAAGTAAATTTAATTGGCAAGAGCTTCATTTGTAAATCATGCAATTCTCCTTCTAACACGCTCAATACTTGTATTCTTTTCAAAAGTAAATTTAATTTAAACATTAGATTAGACTTAGTACTTTTCTTAATCAAATTAATGTTCCATAATTCTTTACAAACTGTTCAAGAAGATCACATTTCTTATATCCAGAGCTTCGTATTTGCACTAAACTACCTGAAATCGTCACGAAAGAGATTAAATTTTCACGATTCATTTCCCCTCTTCCTCTCTTTACACCGGAAACACAATTTATGCTAAATCGAATTCTTCACATATTATACTAATATATTGGCAGCCTAAAATTTATAACTATTATAGTATATTTCTAAACATGCATATAGAAATATTTCATAGTACATGGGAATGCAATTTGACTTCGTGATGTGCTCATGAAATGCATCTGAATCAACCATTTGTGGCGCCGACATTTGCACCTGCGACATTTGCTCCACAGTCCATATCTCGAAAGGTCAAAGGTTGAGGTAAAAGTCATAATTTTTTTTTGTTTTGTTTTGTTCAGGACAATGTGAATATTAGGATTAGGATTAGGATTAGGGTTACGGTTAGGTTTAGGTGTAGGATTAGCATGGCAAAGTTAGACCGGAGCAATTGTCGCAGGAGCAAATGTCATACATCCCAACCTTTTTATTACTAAAGTTCCTACCGGTTTTTTTTTTTTTTTTTTGCTTGTTGTCCAGCTGCCACTCAAGAGGGACACCCCACGTTGAGTATTATTTAGGTAATACGTATTTTTTTTTAAACTTTAATATTTACAAAATTTATTTATAAAAAAAGCTTCATAGTTTCATACTACGATGTAATTGGCTTTTCGCATTTTCTTTCCTTCCCACTTTCTCTCCACCCCTCCTCTTCCATTCTCTCTTTCTCTCTCTCTCTTCCCCATTATATAGTCTGTTTCATTTCCCTGTCTTTCATTTTCTTTGCTGTTCCATAAGTTGCAAGACCTTCGCAATTTACATACACATTGGTCTATCGATGTATCAGCTGTGAACAGTATCGTTACATAATAGTCTTTGACATGAAAGTGACCCCGAGGATGATAAAATCAATCAAATCTAATAAAAAGACATACCCTTTTATCATGTTCTTGACGTGAATGTGAATAGCTGCTGATAACATGATAGTACTTTATTGAACGATTTTTGTCATTCGTCCTTCTCTTATTGTACTTGCTGATTTTAAAAAAGTTTGTTTTTTTCTTATCAGTGGTGACTTAATGAGAACGTGACTTGGCAAAATGATTATTGATTACAGCATCAAAGTATCACAAAATACCTGAAAATGCAAGCGTCTAGAAAGTTTATTCTTTTTGTAATTCCATCCCTTGCGCATTTGGTTTCATATTATCATCATCGTTATTTTCATCCTGTATAAGATAATGCCTCACCATGTTGGCAGCATACTTTGCACTACATATGAGAAAAACAATATAGCTGCAGTGGTTAGAGAAATAATGTTTCCATCATATTATCCGCTTTTCGAATACTGACAAGCTCAAAAAAGAAATAAAGAGCTTTCACCCTCAACTTCTATCAAACTAAATAGGAGAACATGATAGAAACAATTTTAGTTTATGTAACATCTGTTTATGGCAGAGCATGATTCGCACGAACTTAAATTGCAGTAGCCTATTTCATGTAAAGGTATTTGCTATGTGCACGCCTCTTCGATTTGTTTTAGTTACTATAAGTGTGTATTCCATCGAATGAAAATGGTATATAGCGATACCGTCATTTAGAACGAAATAACAACCAAATTCATTTCAAAGAAAGCAACTCTACAGTGTCAAAACTTAGTCTTTCAAACGCTGATTAATATATATTCTGTCATACTGTTAAGAAAGTGTTACGTGAATAGTTTCAGATTGCCTTTGTCAGTTGTTTGTCGCTTATTTTGATTTCACCCTCTTTCTCAACCTATTTACAATCTCCTATTTTAGATTGCGCCTACTGTGTATGACAATAAATAAAGCAAGTAAGCATAAGGGTACTGGTTACATCAGGGTACCAAAAACATTTTTACAAAGAAAAAAGTACAGAAAATAATTCATAAAAAGTCCCATCACGTCAATCCTGTATACATTACTGTACATTAAGCAGAGAGTTTCTAAAGGGTCGGCCTCTATTATATCTTGACCAATTAGACTCGTCAAATTATCAATTATCAAACGCTTTCATTTCTTTCTTTGCCATAAATTACGAGAAGTGAAATCATGAACATGGGCATCATAAACATAAACATTGAAGAGAAGTCATGACTCTTCGTTGTAGAAACCCCAGCAACTCATGTGATACATAAAGGAAGCCCTTCAATTATTGACGGGCTTCTGACATGTCTGCACGCTATTGTTCCTTCATAAAATAGATCGTCAGCTTCTCCCAAACATTCTCTATTGTATCTTTTGTCCGCTGGTCTCTATATCTGCTCAAACAATCGCCATGTTAGGGTCCTGTACTGGGTAGACCTGATTCTCTTCATTCAACTCAAAAGCAAAGACACATAAAAAAAACAACATGACAGGAGAATACTGTTACTTATGGAATCTAAAGAAACTACCGTATACTTTGAGAGGACTGTGGTACTTTGTGTCAGTTTTGATTTGTAATAATTTTTCAGATTCAGTTAACGAGGTAGAGTTGGAAAAAAGCGTATATATATAGACATATGAAAAGCCACATGAAATGGAATACTACATACACGCTTTATTTGCTCCCCTCTTCCAATTTTTCTATCTGCATTCTTTATTTGGTTGTTGTCCACTTTCCCTCTCTCCCCTTCCGCCCCCCTCTCTCTCTTTCTCTCCAGTTAGGCCTATTCCCTTGTTTCTTGTGAAGAGTGCATGTCGTCACTTTTTTTTTTCCATGTTGTTTTTATTAGAGATTTCATTGAAAATACATCAATACACATAAATCAATATAAACAAACAAAGAAACCCCAACAAAAGTACATGCATAAACCAAAACCAAAAACACATCCCCACCCCATGAATATTTTCATAATTTGTTTTCTGATCTCATCACAAAAATTTTACTTATTCTTCAAAATACGATTCTTTTTCCACTAAACAGAATACAAAATACAATTCTTTTCCAGTAAACTTAATTCATGAACAATTCATGCATTTGATTGAAGAACAAACAAAATTTAATGAAGTCACTTATAACAGACGTTAAAATATCTACCCCCCCCCCCACACACACACACACCTCATCATCATACACACCTACACACACTATAGATACTATGGACACCTGCACACATACACACACTTACACACCGACTGCCATCAGTCTTGATGAAATAAAAGATGTCTTGACACTGGTTGTAGTTCAATGCTTTCCCATTTTTGTAGATGTTTACCTAACTTGTTTCTTTTTATAGCTAACTCCTTTTCCTCATCCCTATATTCCAATGTTATTTTAAACAAGTTATCTAGTTTGGGAATTGCGCCCTCTGAACGTGACCGAAATATTATACTTAATTATAAAAATTAGTGTATTGCAGCACTTCATCCTAAATGAATTTCCCATTATACCAACATTATACCAACACGTTATTGCATATTCAGTCTACATTTTCTCTCATCTATCGGACATTACGCTGATACATAGTTAACGGAAACAAGGTCTAAAAAAACCTTATACTATGCAAGCTCGTTTTGCTAATAAAAATGATGGAAATGAAAGCGTGATGTTGTCATGACAACATCTTATGCTGCACCTGTCGGAAATAACACTCTTTTGTTGTGAAATATTGTGACCCCAGTTTTCACTGAAAACTACACATCTCTGAATGCTTGACGTATAGTCATGTATCATGCAATACATGCCAACTGGGTCTCATTACCAACACAATACATCAAATCAAATTAATGAAACATGAATATAATTGCTTTAATTGCTCTCATTAGCAAGAAAAGCTGTGTACTTTGGAGCATCCTTTATATAAATTAATGAGAGATTTTAAAGCCTTACTGAACAACGCCACTCATTGAATCTCACAATTTTCCCATCTTTGAATGATCTCTATAATTCAGCAGGGCATATTTTGATATATAAAATGAAATGGGAAACATTAATGAATATCGTCAATCTCGTGCAATATTCTGTAAAGGCCTACTGTATGTCTTTACAATCACCATAACAAATGAATCATTTTCAGTTGTAATTGATTGGAAAGAAACTAAATTTTAGAATGGCAATAAGAAAAAAAACCTCGGCATCCCCTTCTCTCCCTGGCCTCTACAACCCCCCCCCCCCCTTCTCTCTTCATCTCTCCGTTATTTATTTATTTATCTATTTATTTATTTATTTATTTATTTATTCATTCATTTATTTTTCTACGTATTTAATTGCACCCTACAACTATATATTGATATTTCCTTCCCTCCCTCTTTCCTCTCTGTATCTATTCAATTTCTATTTGTTTCCCCCACCATTTTCATTTTCTGCCCCCCCCCCTCTCTCTCTCTCTCTCTCATTAAATTCTAATGAAGTTTTGGATTGATAAAAATAACAAAGAATAAAGTCGGTTATCAACCTGTTTTCATCATGTTTGCATAGCACATACTGTAAATTAATTCTGTATTTATTCCATGTACAAAAAAAAATTAATACAGTAAGCAGGACATTAATAAATAAATAAGAATTAAAGTTAATGAACTATTTACTGCACGCATTTCACCAAGAACAGACTGGGTTACCAAAAACATGTTGTAATGCATAGTGTTTGTCATGAAAGTTATTCATCATGATTTAATTCATAGAGCTTTATTTAGTGGAAGTGGTGATAGAAAATTAGGTAGTCATTGTAGCAGGTGGTATTGCTCTTTTCAAAAGAAATATTGATTAGAAGAAGATCTCAAAATGTCGGAGCAACGTTATATCAGAACAACGTATAAAAATTATCTATCCATATCCACAAAGACTAATACCTATACAGCCCGTCTAATGGATATGAGCAGTGTTCATATAATGTAGTATATTTTTTGATATATCAAAAACTAGTACAGTATATCGCGTGCCTAGCAACGTCACATAGACAGTGGTATGTATGGTGGTGTATATACCAATGCGCACGCTCCACTAATCCTGTGTACAATACGCTTTGTCATTGAATAGTGGTATACACATGGCAATCCGATAGAAATGAAATATATCAAACTTGTCTAACATGCATGTGACTGAATTCGGGGATATGACTAAAACTTACCTCCAAACCGAACAGTTATAAACATGTCGACCAATGCAACTGCTTGAATTTGTGGCTGAGTTGTTGTCGCGCCAAGTACAGAGTCACGTCTGTTGGAAGCTTGAACTATAGTAGAAGAGTTGGAAGCTATAAGCAGTGAATGAGTGGAGTGCGATCGAAGGTAACTGTGTGGTGGTGTTTTGATGGGACCAAACCCCGCAGGGCACGACCTATTCACCCCATGACGACAAATCGAAGTCAATCCGTTGCAGTATCTCGGATAACAATAGAAGTAGAATAAGACTTCAACGAAAGAATACTCACTGTTTTGCTGATGCGGAACGAACTAAAAGATCATTAGGGCTTTTCTTTATATTTGACATAGTTATTTCTAAAACAGGGCTGAAAAAAGATGAGCACACCTCCATACAAAACGATGAGGTAGCATTGTAATCATGGGGTCTACGAACAACAATACATGAGCTGACTAATAAATTAAAGATACCCAAATTCATATCCTTCTTGTTTATCGACAATATAGCGATGTAAGCAATGGTGGTTTTTTATTACCAAACTACTTTAATCTTATACACTACTGTGCACCTTCGATATCAAAGGTGAAGATTTATGCACATAGCGTTTTGATGAGTTGCCCATACGAGCATGGAGCGAATTGAAACTTCACTGACATTGTACATCAAGGATTTATTTTACAAGACAGGGATATGATCAATCAGTTTTGAAAAATATGAACATGAATGATTAATGACAAAGAAGTAAGCATGTACAGGAAAGGTACACTGATTAGTGAACTGTTTCTTTTCAGATTTCCGCATTCATTCTTCCTTAAAATCTTTAAAATAACTATTTGAAACATAATTTAAGCGGCCAAACAGAGACGTTGAACTAAACAGGATAATGTAAACGAGACTTCGTAAACTATTTTCTCCTTTTTTGTTTGCTCTGAGGTGATAAATTGCGTTCGATCACTAGATAACAATATGTCTTTACGATTTAGATCTCATTGTAAATGGTTTTTATCTCACTGTGCAGTTTGAGGCGCGTGATGAATCTTAATATACTTATTTAGGCTCCATGTCATCGAGTCAAATGATTTTGCTTTTGTAGAGGACATAACAAACAAGGCTTATGAAAAGTCTCTTTGCCCTTAAAGGGAGATCCAACCTTAATAGCAAGTTGCTTTGAAAGAAAGATGAAAAATCAGAGAAGCAGATTGGTGAAAGTTTGAACGAAATCGGACAAGCAATAAGAAAGTTATGAATTTTTGAAAGTTGTAATCACTATACATATGGCAATTTCAAATTGGCTGAATAGGTAATGTCACTGTGATGTAGCTGTGGACAACTACCCCATTCGCTCCAACACACAAAATGACTAAAATGTCATTTTTTTCTCAAAATGTATTACTCAGTAGGATCTTTTTCTTTCATGAGGACCTATAACAATATGCTATCTCCAATATATTTTGAGTACTGCCCCGAGGGTAAAAGTGCCTCGAAGAAAACCGCAAATTAATGATATTTTTGTGTACGACAAATGGGAGAGTTGTCCACAGAAATGTCACAATCGAATCACCAAATTGCCAATTTTAGATTCGCATAGATGTAGTGATCTCATTTTTCACAAATCCATAACTTTCTTATTACTTGTCCGATTTCTTTTAAACTTTCACCATCCTGTTTTTCTTATTTTTCTACTTTCACACAAATCATCTCATTACCAAGGTTGGATTGCCCTTTAATTGGTGATTTGGAAATACTTTCACCGGTTTTAGCTCTGTAAACTGTTATAAATGCACCCTGCAATCTATGCAGGTACCACACTATAGCTTGGTCGAGAGTGGCAAAGATGAATTTACTTAGCAAAGTCTTGCTAAATGCCAAAATATCCGAATTCCTCCATGCTGTGATCCAAAATTCTAAAATCATACAATCATTAAAATTCTTTTCCTTTTTTTCCCCACAAAATACGTATCAAATTTGCATTTTGAATTATGAAATTTTCGCGTTCTATAGTGACGCTCTAGGTAAATTATACTTTGCGAGGTCGCGTATACTAGAACCTATAGCGAGAAAATTGTGCACTTTTTAGTTTGGAACTGTGCATTGCAGAACACTTTTGATTCCATGGCCAAGTCTGATCTGATCCACTCTCTTTCTCGCTTATCTTAAGTTGTTTAGGCAAAGTTAAATCAGCATTTGTACAAATAATCTACCGTTTCTTGTCCGATCTCCAAAAGAAGCAGCGGAGGGCCCGATCAACACTTAGATGAGAGACTGCCTGGCATAATGCCTCTCTAAAATTAGGGATTTTTATTTTATTTTGAAATTGGGAATTCCTTTTGGATCAAATCTATCTAATTTTAATACAAGTAATTCCTTCTCTTTAAGTGTTTTAACTATTGTATTCTAACTAAATGAATCTTGTTGATTTTCTTTTTTAATTCGGCAAGCTTCAGAAACCAAGAACGGTCTCCATAAATATCAAAATACAGTTTGCTTTTAATATTCTGAAATAATGCATTTAACAGCTTTAATTTATTCTTTGAGTATAGTAGACCTGCACAAGAAGAAAAGTGACTTTTAAGAAGAATTGGACAAAGCCTGGAGAGAAGGGTGAAACAGGAAATCATGAAAAAGAAAGAAAGAGAGAGAGAGAGAGAGAGAGAGAGAAGTGAGGGCGCAGATCTCTTGTCATGGCCGAGAGGAGGGGGAACACTACGGGGGGGGGGGGGGGGTGGCAATGACGGTTCAGTATACCCCCGTGTAATGTTTCTATTTTTGTATATCTGTTGATTTCACTGAAAAGAAATGAATAAAAGAATACTTTAAAAAAGAAAAACAAACGTATAAGAGGATTTTACATTTTGACATTTTTAAGTATGAAAACTATGCATTCTAGCGCGACGCTCTCGGCAAATTATATGTATTATTTTGCGAACCAGAAAATGTTCTACTTTGTATTGAAACTTTGCATTGTAGAACACTTCTCTGTCACTGTATTGATGGTATACCAATATTATGTAATGAAATTTGATGGACTTCATCGCCCCAATCCAAATTTTGAATCCCCTTTTCCACACCCTAGTATACAAGCAACTCTAAATTTTAACACTTGAATTCAGTACTACATGTACTTTTTTGTTAGTCACTGGCTATGCCAAATATTACTCTACACTCTCCCATTTTGCCATACAGATTAATTAGAGTCACTCGTCACTCAGTGGTGACTGTATTTGTGAGTATACGCGTGGAAACTACTACCACCCCTCTCTCTCTCTCTCTCTTCCTATATACCCTCAACTTTCTTTCTCTCTCTCTCTCTCTCTCCCCCTTCTCTCTCTCTCTCTCCCTTCTCTCTCTCTCTCTCTCTTTAGTACCTTCTGCTCATACCCTCTCTCTATTTTGATTTCTCACGCCCTATGTCTCTCTCTCTCTCTCTCTTTCTTTAAATCCATCTTTATCCCCTTTCCTCTCAGCCTCTTTTATTTTCTCTGTCTGTGTTTATCTCCATTTCTTGTGCCATCTCTCATTATTCTATGTATAATAATATCCCTCCCTCTGCCCCTTCCTCTTTGGCGAAAAAAAAGAGAAGATTTTCTCGGTTGCTATATCTCCACATGATAAATAACAAATTTGACTCGATATACATTTTATGGTGAGGGTTTGATAATAAAATACACATAAATACATTTCTTGACTTTGACTTTGAAGTATCAATGATCGTGTGAAATACTTAAAATTTTCACGTATACTAAACATGTAAGTGCAGCTTCGTGATACATATGTTATGAGATCATGGCTACAAATAGTAAATTTTGAAATCGGAGCTCCCGATGTCACGAAAGGCATTATGAAATTCTGGCAAGATTTAAAGACATAATGAAATACCAATGTAATATTTAGCAGAATGATGACTAACACTCGATTTACAAGCAACTAACAAATTTAAGGATTTTTTTATGATCTAGGTCAAACTCTGAAGAAAAAAAAGATCAAGAATTTTTTTTTTTAAATTTTGCATTTGCACATTAAAAGACACATCTCAGCATTTTCGAAATGAATACACCCATTAATTGACTAGATACAAAATGTTCGACTCTTTGACTCCTCCTGCAAGTACGGTTATTAAAAATTAACGAGAATAATATCTTCTACTTTATACTCAAGTAAGAATCATTAATTTCAAAGGAGATGAATCAGTGTACGGACCTTATTCTCAAGTAGATGTCAAATCACTGTCCTGCGATATTTAAAAGTTTTCAAAGAAGCGAATTCTGGTTTTATCACCATGATAACCAAAGTTATTAGACAAAGTATCAATGAATACAAGCAGGGGCGGCGGAGCGTCTTTAAAGTGGGGGGGGGGGGGGGGGGAGGACCAGCCAAAAAGGGCACTTTTGAAGGAAAAACAAAACAAAACGGGGGCACCTACAGAGGGTGAACATAAAACAAAAACAAGGACCATTTTGTGACATTGGTATTACCCTACAGTCTAATTAATATGTAATCAACGTCATCTTCTTCCTTTTTATTATGGTTCTGGACATTGCTTCAGCTTCCCCAATTAGCAGTTGTGTGTAATGGTCTAATGATTCACATGCGAGTGAGCGAAGCGAGCTAGCAAAAATTTTCAGACCTTTTTTCTAATGCTGAAGTCCTTGGGTTGTGCATTATTTACAGCGATATAATGAAAATGACAACAGCAAATTAATTTGGGGGAAATGTCGAATGATCTTTTAATTCAATTCGTACATTAACCCTGTCATTTTTCTTCAGGATTACCATGATTACATCGATATCAGCATACTTTACGCGATCTGCTTGATTTCATTATATACTGTAACAGGGGCGGATCCAGGATTTCGTATAAGGATTGTCAACTTTGGGAAACTGCTTGGAGGGAGACCCATATTTTTTTGGTCTCGCCAGCCCTCCAAAAGTCGCTCAGTGGGGGGGGGGGGGGGTTATGGGGTCCAGTTCCCCTCCATAATTCTCTGACAAGCAAAAAAAAAAAAAAAAAGGTTTTCTGGTCGAAAAGGGGGGGGGGGCACAATGCATTGTTTTCCCTCGAAAGGGGGGGGGGGGGCACGGGCCGGGATTGCCCCCCCCCCTAAATCCGCCACTGTACTGTAAGAGCGAGCGTAGCGAGCGAGTTTGTGGAAAATTTTCAGAAAATATTGCCCTTATACTTTGTGTAAATTATGGGCACATGCGAGTGAGGGGCATTGTACCCCTCTAGCCTCCAGCTCTACTGCCTTACATTGTAGTTGTAGTACATGAGAACCTGTTACTACATAAAGCCGCACCGATACTTTGAAGCTTGATATGCCCTTTTTTGTAAGAAAGAGTGTGAAAATATAAGTAAAAGGGACATTTATAAGAGATGAAATGGGGCATTTATTAGAAGAGGGAAAGGGCTCATATTAGATAGGAAAAGGGCACTTATCAGAAGTAAAGAGGGTGCACTTATCATATTTGAAAATGGGCACTTATCAGAAGGGGAAAATAGGTACTTATTAGAAGGGAAAGGGGGCATCTATCAGAATTAAAAATGCACTTATCAAGGGAGAAATGAGCAAATATAAGGGAGAAAAGGGGGCAATCATTATATTTCAAAAGCGACACTTAAAAGAAAGATAACAGGCACCTATCTGAAGTAAAATTGCACTTATCAGAAGGAGAAAAGGGTACTTATCAGAGATAAGGAGCCTAATTTTCAAACTTGAAAAGGGCACTTATCAGGAGAAAAAAGGGCACTTATCAGAAAGGAAAGAGGGCACTTATCAGAAAGGAAATGGGACACTTTTAGTAGTAAAAAGGGCACTTCCCAGAGAGAAACGGGCAATTTTTTTCAGAAAAAATGGATCTTTTTGGGTACTTGGAAAAGTGGAAGGGGCACTGTGCCCCCTACCCCTCCCCCCTCCGGAGCGCCGCCCCTGACTACAGGGATAATTAAGATGGCAATCTAATAGACATTTAACCAAACCCGACTTCGACTACTAGTATATGATGATGATGATGATGATGATGATGATGATGATGATAATAATAATAATCATAATCATAATAATAATAATAATAATAATAATAACAATAATTATTGCACCATGGAATTGTCTTTTGTCATTTGTTGAAATTACATTACAAAGCGCACAGAGAGACTGCATAGTTTATGATGTGCTGTATAAATCCATCTTTATAATTATTATTATTATTATCATTATTATTATTATTATTATTATTATTATTATTATTATTATTATTACTATTATTATTATTATAATTATTATATTATTGTTGTTGTTGCTGTTGTTGTTAGTATTATTGTTATTATTATTATTATTATTATTATTATTATTATTATTATTATTATGAAATTAATAATACCACTAAGAACAGTGAGGATAACAAAACCAATATAATTCATAAAATAGATAATGATAATAATGTTAAAAGTACTGATGTAATTTAAAATCGTACTGCTAATATTTCCATATTTTCCTAAGTTCTACGACAGGATAGTCCACACAACCACAGTATCAAGAGTCAACGTGTTATGTTCTAGATCCACCAAATCCATCAAAATATATCGCCAAGGCACATCTTTTATCTGAATATAGTGCACATGAGTAGAATCATAAAATGTACAAAACAGTCTCTTACTAAAAGTCTCCCAACAATCTATACAGATTTTGGCAATTCATTAAAACGCTAAAAATCGGAGTTTATCGCCAATTATGAATTCCCTACAGGATTTTCATAATACTTGTTATACAAATGCATAAACACCTGACATCATTACTTTTTGTAAAAAATGTGCGTCTTTGCACTTTCCAACATCACAATGAACATTTTACAAAAATATAATATACAACTATATACTTGCATTTCTTTGGATATATGGTTGTATAGATTTGTTTTGCTGCCGTAACATTTTTCAAAGTTACGTGTCACAGAGAATTATCAAAGGCAAAAAATATTTAAGTGTTATCTTAATTTAATGATACGTTTTCCACAGCTGAATTACAAGATAAGTTTCAACTGATACGGTATTTTCATCTTTGATAGCGCAAGGCCCGCCCCATCCCAGGTGACGCTGAATAATAATTGATAATACATAAATTGCTAGAGTTGCCAGAAACTGCAGAAACTATTGGTTATCTTTCGCGGGAAGGGCCGGGGTGATGGGGACTATTTGAAATGATTATCATGCTAACGGGCCGATTATAAGGGCAGAACACAATGTAATAAACGGCAGAACAGAATTTCGATAGGATTTACTTTTCATTTGTATGTATGAACTTTACTTTTGTTACTTGCTTATTTTGAAACGTATATAGAAATTCAATGAAGTCAAAGAATTACAAAACTGGAAACTATTCAGATACCATGGCAACATCATTTTACTAGCATGATTAGTAATATAGAACAGAAAATTCAGCCCCATCACGCTAATAAAGTGTTGTTGCCTGTTTTTGTTAGGGTAATGTTCTTTAAGATAAATATATATAATGATACAGACGTATACACCATTTAACATTTGTCATTTTTGTAATGAGAAGAAAATCTATTCTGTACCGTCGCACAAAATTCTGAGTGCTTTAGCTATTAAACCCACTTCGAACTTTAAAATTCATATAATCGAAAAAGGATTTCAGTGCAAGCCGAAGGACTCTACTTGATGTTTCTTTTTTATGTTTTTAGTAATGAAACTAGCCTCATCAGAGACAGATTTGAAGACAGAGAGCTGCTGAAAAAACATAGGTAAAGAGGTCAGCAGTGAAGTTGTTTACGTTTGTATTGTTGCTTGCATCGTAGTGGTCGACACTTCATCGTCTTCATAACGTCAGTATCGTGCAAGGTCTCTATGGTGAATTGACGTTTAGACTTTAATAAAAGACAGACAAATAACAAAACTGAAAATAATATACATGTATATACAAACAATTCACAATGTGCATCTGTTTTTTAAGTGTTTGGTTGTAGACATTTTCTCATATTTCTTGTAAGGGCACATACCTCACGAGATTACGACTACGTTTTGAAAGAAATTGAAGTAGGATTAAATATGAAGTTTCACTATGCAATTTTTTCCTGGATGAGGTGCTATCAAGATGGCAGGGTATTGTAAGACTTAGGTCAGAGGTTGCCCGATCGGTTGCGAGTAGTTCGATTGACTGTCGACAGTCGTTTTAGCCTTTTCTCTTACTGTAATTTCAAAATTATTGATCATGACTATTCGGAACCTCAGAGGTATATACAATTTACATTTTTAATTTCCACATTTAATCTCACTGCAATTTCTTTGAAAATCCAGTTGTAATCTGCTCTTACGGTGTGTTGGACTAAAATACTATTACAACTTGATATTTATCATCAAAATGAATGCTGCGTGGGTTTCGTCAGTTCAGTGTGTGACAATATTCGAGGATACTTTGCCAGATATCAACATTCATCTTCCCCATTGCGTGGTGTATCATCCTGTGTAATCACTGTGATATTGGAAGCCTCCATCGCATCCCCACAAGGCACTTCTGTTAAATTCGGTGATGACATCCATGTAGACATATCAGCCGGCTCATCCGCATCGGGAACCGTCTTTGGTAAACCTTGGCTTTCTAACACAGGGGAGGTTGATGCAGTGGTGTCCTTTACATCGTCACTCGTCGACACATAGGCACCGTTTTCTACACCAGCTTCCACATGAACGGCAATGGGTTCGAGATTTGCCGCGACTTGAACATTGCCATTGGGTTGATCTGTAGACATAATACCTTTGGTGTGATCTTTTGGTCGTTCATCACCGGTGTAAACATCCCCACCTGATGTGCTTTCTTCCTGTTTGATGGTATACCTGGGTGCAGATTCATCATCCTCATCGGAATAGAAACAGCCATGTCTGTAAGAACAGCCACAGGACAGACCACAGCACCATACACCACACATGTTGTCATCCGTGTCCTTTAAGATGGCATTCAGGTCCTTCGTACCTTGTAACTGCTTTTCGAGCTATTCAGGAGAAGTTATAAAGAGATAGAATTTATTTTAAAAATCAGAGAAAAAGAAAGAGGAGAGAGAAAGAATGGGAGAGAGTGAGGGGGAGGTGTTACATTCCAAAATAATACATGTTATAGACTCCATGACCTAGTTTTTTATGAATTTCTGCAGATAAAGAAACCATTAATTTTTCCAATTGCAAGATTTGTGTATGAGTCAGAGATTAAGGTTTTCAGAGGTAACATCATGTCTAATCATTACCGACTGTTGATGTTGAGAAAAAATATAATTTCATTGAACTAATAGTAACTGATATTTCGTTTATTTTCTATACACCCCTCCGAATAATTTTAATATGTAATGTTGCCGTATGGTTTACATTTTACTCATGTGATTATACTTTGATTACAGTGTTGAAGTTGTTCGAGCAAAAGCTACATTTCGTGAATGAATTGGTGATAACGGTTTTGTTTATGTCTAATAAACATAAGTCCAATAAAGATGATAGTTATTTTGGTTATGATAGTTATCGCAGTCTTAATGATAATAATCATGATACCAGTAGCTTTTTTTTATAACCTTTTATCACGAAATATCGTAATTATAAAGATTAAAACCACCACAACGCATTTAACATGTTCAAAATCATACTAAAACAAGGCGAAACAGCAAAACGTGACTATATCATAAGATTACTCCATACCATATCAACCTTATCTTGAAGTTTCTGGTTTTCTTTATCCGGTACAGCTGATACAGATGACTCAGGTGCATAGTCAATACCTGTCGATGATTTCATGTCAATGGTCTCTAATCCACTTGTTCGATTCCTTTTACCAGTGGCATTCTCGCCAAGTGGATCCTTGTATACTGTAATAATCTGGCAAATGGGGAAGAGGACAAGAAGGAAAGTAGGCATAAGAGGTTCCTCGTATATTTGAGAAATGTGACCCATCAAGTCAAAATGAGACAGAAGTCGTATTTTTTCAAATTTGATTTTATTATTGATTATTATTTTCCATTTCATAAGCTTTAATTTGATACAAAGATCAACCATAGAGAGTGAGTATTAGTGGAGATAATAGCTTTTAAAACTCGAGAATAGTAGGGCTCTGGAAAAGCATTTCTTCGAGAAAGACGCTTCCGAAGTTTGACTTCCGTTTTGTCTTTATGCAGCATTTTTTTCATCTTTAATGCCAACTAGATTTTTAAAAAGTCTGTATTAAACGTTTATCAGTTTGAATAAAAACTAGTCTTAACGTAGGATCTCTACTCATGAAAACATAAGTTTTAATTCATTTAAATCATAATTTCTAACGCTTTAATGGCTAGGTATAAGCAAGTAGTTTCAATGCACTGAAAAGGCTTCTCGCGTCGACTTATTCCGTCTTTACCGTGCTATTCGTTGAGGCTTTTTTAAATGCTGGTATATAGTCAATTTGACATTTTAAGAACCTAGAAAAGTTCTTTCCGTTGAAGTTTTTTTGTACATTCATAATTGTGGTCTCCTAACAGTTTCAGCTTTGTTGCCGAAAAAGCTACTTTGGGCAATTTGCATAATTAGCATAAATCTAAATGGCCCCTTCGAAGCAATATTTAGCAGCGAAAGACAGATTACACAGAATTGATAAGCTGATCTATGTACTATTCTTTATGCTCGATGATACCCAACTGCAATTGTGGTTTACATCTTTACTTGCAACCTGTGAGACATCGAAAGGACTTTACACAGTTAATGTCCGATAATAGTGTATGATATCTCTTTGCAGGGGTTTTGTGGGGCTAGAATTTTAATGTTGGTGTTTTTTTTTTCTTAATCAAATGTCATGGACCTACAATTTCCTGGATAAATGAAAGTACGCCTACTCCTGGTGTTTAATATAGCGTAAGAAAATAAGTTTTCAGAGTGTTTAAATATGACGTTGAATTAAAGGGGAATGAACCCTTTCATAGAAAATTGGCTACAGTAATAAATACACTTCCAGTTGGTCAAGCATAATTAAGGTGGTATTTACATGAACTTTACGTGACATTTGATTAAGAAAAAAAAAATAGAAATATAATATTATTGTGTATTTCTTACAATTAGAACAAGCACCTACAGTTTCCTGGTTTAATGAAAGTAGATCTTTCATGGGAAATTGGCATAATTATTAAGCAATCCAAGCCCATTATCTGTGAAAGGGTTAATTTCCCTTTAATCAAACGTCATATTTAAAAACTTCCCAAACCCGTTTACTGACTTTATTTTAAACATCAGGGTAGGCGTACTTTCATTCAACCAGGAAATTGTAGATCCATATTCTAACTGTAAGAAATACACTTTGTCACTTTCAGTTGTTCAAGCATAATTAAGTTGGTATTTACGTGAAATTTACGTCATATTTAATTGAGAAAAAAAATTACATTAGAATATTGTGTATTTCTTGCAATTAGAACATGGACCTACAATATCCTGGTTTAATGAAAGTAGACCGTTCGTGGGAAAATTGGCTCGGATTGCTTAATAATTATGTCAATTTCCCATAAAAGGTCTACTTTCATTCAACCAGGAAATTGTAGGTCCATGTTCTTAATGTAAGAAATACACTTTCAGTTGTTCAAGCATAATTAAGTTAGTATTTACATGAACTTTATACGTGACATTTAATTGAGAAAAAAAATACATTAAAATATGATTGTGTATTTCTTACAATAAGAACAAGGACTTACAATTTCCTGGTTTAATGAAAGTAGACCTTTCAGACTTTTCATGGAAAACTGGCATAATTATTAAGCAATCCAAGCCCATTTTCTGTGAAAGGGTTAATTTCCCTTTAATTAAACGTCATATTTAAACACTTCCCAAACCCGTTTACTGACTTTATTTTAAACATCAGGGTAGGCGTACTTTCACTCAACCAGGAAATTGTAGATCAATATTCTAACTGTAAGAAATACACTTTCAGTTGTTCAAGCATAATTAAGTTGGTATTTTCATTGACTTTACGTGACATTTAATTTAAAAAATAACGTTAAAATGGATTCTACGACCCACAAAACCCCTACAAAGAGATATCATACATTACCATCGGACATTAACTTGTGTGATTGTCGTACAGAACACTGCGGAGGAAATAATGATGGTACCTTTTATAGTACAAAGACGACACCCATTGAACACGACGACACCACGGAGGGAAAGATAATTATACCTTTAGTACAAAGACGACACCCAGTGTGATTGCGGTAGACAACAAAATCACGAAGGTAACATTCGGTACACCTAGTTTGATGGGGGAGGGGGGGGGGGGCTACTGGTTTTTCTTGAAGGTACTTTTTCCCAAAGGTTCATAATTCCGAAGGTTCGTAATTCCGAAAATGCACTAGAGCCCTGTACATAACTGTTAGGAATTACAAACCTTTGGAAATATGAACCCTTTTTCATTTTCGGAATCACGAACCCTATTTCACTTTCGGAATTACGAACCCTATTTCATTGTCTATATTACGAATCCTATTTTATTTTCGAAATTATGAACCCATTTTTCATTTTTGGAATTATGAACCTTCGGAATTACGAACCGTCGGAGTAACGAACCTTCGGACATACGAACCTTCGAAAAACGACATGTAACCGTTTGATTATGGTATAGAACAACACGACGAAGAGAAAAAAGTTTAGAAACTAACTTTGGTACAAAGGCCATACCACAAAGGAAAGAAAGATTACATTTAGTACAAAGACGACACCCAGTGTGATCATAGTGTAAAACGACAAGACGAAGAAAAAATAGATTACCTTTGGTACAAAGACGACACCCAGTGTGATGGTGGTACAGAACAGCACGACGAAGGAGAGGAAGATAAAGAGAGCTGCTGGTTCAGTTCGCAAGGCATAGCTAACACCGACACCTATGGCGCAGAGTATGAATACATTGTAGACGCTGATGCCGATCAGTTTGCTGTCATTTAATGCTGGAATCTTCACCTGATGTCGGAAGCAAATCAAAATTCATTTACTTGTTTTCATGTTTCAGTTTTAGTTTGTCTACTGACACATCAGTTTGACCACGAAGTCACGAAGTCGTGTCAGCATCAGTACTAAATAAAAAAGCAAATTTGAATAATATATACGAATATCAAAAATTAACATGCTCAGAATTGACTTATACATTATAATAGAACACTATAACATGAAGTGTGATTCACTTTATATTAATAATAATAATAATAACGTTGTATTTACCCAGGGTAGCCACTTCAGTTATCAAACTGCTCTTCCAGCGGGCCCTGCATAACATAATATGTTATTATTACCCTTCTCCATTCTTATATGCCGAGCGCCTGGCTAGGAGGCAGAAGGTCCCATTTTTAAGTCTTGGTATGACTCGGCCGGGGTTCGATCCCGCGACCTCTCGTTCATGAGGCGGGCGCTCTAACCAACAGAGCCAACATGCCCATAACTTTTATAGGCTGGTATTTCATATATAAAAGCCTAACAAAATAATTATCACCAACTTTTTGCAACAGTGTTATTTTGTCGTTATGTATGTAGTTTGTGAACGAACAGTGCCGTTTATACAGTAAAGTTTTAAATGTTAAAAGTGTTAATCTACCATTTTTATAAGGGGATCACTCCTCGGCCTTTTTAAATGGTGATTCAACACTTAAGTTTTTAGAGTGTGCAAAGACGTCTGCGCTGTTCATCCGACCCTCAAAATTTTATACTTTTTCTTTTCCTTTCTTCTTGATACAAACATACCTTTCTCGTTTCCCATGCCAAGAATGTACCAAAGAGAAGGAGAACTCCCTTGTAGATATACATAATAACGAGCCAGTAAGTCTGGTAGGTAGAGTGGCAATACTTGACGTAAGGCTTTAGCATGACCAACTCATCATCTGGATCAGGCTGAAGAAATATTTTCGAAGAAGACGAAAAGTAAAAGGGCTGACAATTCAGATTCACATCCCAAATGACAGTGTTTTGAGATCAGACGTTAAATCTTTACGACCCGGCATACTGATTTTCAAACTAACTTGAATAAGAGATGACGATAAGACGGGATATCAGTATGTCAGCAAACTCGGACAAAATCTTCAGGACCTTATCGTTATTGTTCACGTTATACATTTTCATCAATATCCTTATGGTTTATCATCCATGTGAATGACATTCGAGAACCACATTTGAAGCCTTTCAAATCTTTGTTTTGAAAAACGAGTCACATTAATAATCTTCCTTTATATAGAAAACGAGTATATTTCGAAAAAAATCATATTAAATTAATGACTTTTATTGAAGTCAATTCCCCCGCGAACTCGCTTCATAATCATCGCAGAAAGAAAAATGACACTTCCGCCATATTTAAAAATCTAGACTACGAGCGACATAATCACGATATTTCATTCGAAACAGAAATTTATTTACCGAAACGTACTATTTTTTCAAAGAACCTTTCCAGCCTAGATAAACCGACGTTCAGTAGTTCGAATTCCTCTAACACAGAAAGAAGCAAGACACACAATGGATTGATACAATTTGTAAGTGCTGGCATATAATTCAGTCTTGGTCAACTGCTTCAAGCCGTATTATGTATCCTTTGTCGTGAATATAAAAATACTGTCTCACCATCAAGAAAAGATCCCTCTTGTCTAGAACCATAGGATCAACGATCTGCCAGACGAGAAGGATGATGAAGTCGACGGCGACAAGGAAGAGGATGATTAAGTAGAGCTGTGTGTCACGAATTGCCTGAAATGAAGGTATATGAGAATTATTGATAATTCACATTTTAAGACAATGCTCATTTATTAATTCTATTACGAATTAATTGATGAATGCTTGTATGATGATGTATATAGAAATCAACTTAAGATAGCATTCATCATTTTGAAGAAATTACTTCAGAAACAATGGCCACAAAAAGTCACGTGTTTCCGCAGGTAAGTAGTAATTTGATAATTTCGAGCTACAATCTTAAATCTGGCAACTCCGTGACTTTACTCGTTTTAAATGTAGAACCATAAATGCAGGGGCATAGAGAGCGGGGGGGGGGGGGGGGATAGGGAGGGTGGAGGATGCACCCCGCGTATGAAGTGGGGGGGGGGGTGGTGTGTACAATCATCCCCCAGCTTTCAGGGAAAGTGAGGAAAAATTATATTCATGTACCTCTTCGTCGTTTTTTATATTAATGAATACAATTTCTTTGGTATATAATATATATTGGTACATAATCAATATAATTAATATAATATATATATATATATATATATATATATATACACACACACACGTACCCTCACACACACGTACACCCCCCCCCCCCCCACACACACACACACAGACACATCCATATATCAAAATATATCCATTCATGGCCTTTGGGAGAATCATCCCAGTAATGAGGACCTGTCTATATACGCCAATGTGTGAACTTGTTGAACTTATATCCGTCTTCTTGGTATAATCTTAAAAGAGACGACTTGTTAAACTTACCCGTTTTCTAGGCATAATCTTGAAAGTAGCCACACGATGAACTCTCCATGTTTTGCTGAACATGGCACCAAACGCTATCACGAATCCGATGGAGAGTACCCAATTCCGAAGCTGAATATGTGACAAAACGAAAAGAAAAGTTACAAAATAAAATCACTCAGATATTCATGTGTTTATGAAATTGAAATAAAATGTGAACGTGTGTTGTGTGTGTGTGTGTGGGGGGGGGGGGGGCCTTACATAGATACACTTGTGGGGTACAGAGAACAAAAGAGCACAATGATGGCCTTTATTCCGTCATGCTTGTGGGGTACAAAATACAATAGGAGAAGTGCTTGTGGGGTACAAAGTACAAAAAGAGAAAACAATACAGTTCCCCACAAGTCAATGTGTGTGAGTGTGTGTGAGGGTGTGTGGGTGCGTGCCTCTGTGTGTGTGTGTGTGTGTGTGTAGGGAGGGAGGTGTCCCCTCTAAGGATTTGTCCACAAGGTTGTAGTTATGACTGAAGAAAAAGGCATGTCGCTAACAATAATTATTCATGTCGATCCAGGTGACACAAATTGCAGTTTATATGTGCTATCTGGGCTACAACCAGCGTAATGATTTAATGCGCATCTGAACAAGACTTTTAGATATATACAGCGGTATTCAAAATGATTGTTTTGATTTACTGATATAGTGAGAAGCAGACCGACCTGGCATATGGCTTCATGGGTATTAAAAGTCACCAGGTTTCCATCTAATCCATACAAGAAGATCCATGAATACACCATGACGCTACCAAGGATGATGAGGTTGTTCAGGTTTGGGCTCGATAACTTCACGAATCTGTAACATAAGATAAAAATTGGACTAGAACTAATAATTTCGTTATAATGAACTAGAAGATGATACACGATAATATTCATCTAAACCTGAAAATGAAGCGGTTGCGTTAAACTCTCACCACCTATTTACTAGGTGGCTTTCATCTGCAGATGATCCACTCTTCCTTTTTGGGGGTAAACAATTTGGAATAAAATCCTGAAGGTTTCCAGTAAAAAAATCCACATGGGGATGAATATGAACTCTGTTATACCTAACTTGATTCTAACAATCATGGAAGCAATGCACACAGGGTGTAGAATTTATGAACCTTTTCCCTGATTTATTAACGAAATTAACGCTTCTTATGGAATATCCCTCAAAGAATAGGACGCTTTCGGGTAAAGCCTGTGATAATAGTGTCGCATTCGAAAAGCCGTTCATTTTCTCAGACTTTATCGATATCCGCATTGAAGACAACCCAGAACAATACAGGAAACAAAATGAACAGATTTCAAGTCGATCTTGTCTGAATTCATTATTGTGCAAATTACTCAGGAATAGTCATTTCCAAGACAATGCCACACGTACTTACTTCTGATTACGATACTTAATGTTGAAAGCGAGAAAGAAGATCGCGAAGAGAATACCGACACTCGCGAAAATAGACAAGATGATGTAAAGATAGGTATCGATGCCCTCGTAAATCTCCTTGATTACGATGATGACCTCGGGTGTTCTATCGAGTGGTGCTAGACCATTTCCTGAATTACGACGGAGGAAAAACATGAAATTGAATCACGTACTTCATTGATACGAATACCTCTGTAGTTGATTGAGTTGACTGTCAACAGAAAAGGTTCTTCAGTAAGTTTTATTGCGTTATATTTTTCACGACATATATAAAAGATTGCATTGCCATATTCATTCAGAGGCTCAGGGCTGATCTTTGAACAGGGTTCGAAAGGGACTCACCCTGATGACAGTACATATGGAGAACAATATTATTGGGTTGTCGATTAATATATGGTCAGCTCCAAATGTTTATGTTCCTGAAAGCATTTTAACATTTTCTTATAACGAACGAACATTTGAACTGCCCCTCTTCGATTTGATTAGTTAATTCGAATGATGTATGAATAATTAGAATTATTTCAAAAAAATAATGTCGTCAAGGTTTATGTTCAAGACTCTAAAACCTGTAAATACCGACCTACCTGGCCAAATAAGACCTCTTGAATTCCAATCTAAGACGTCTCCTGCCGTGTCATACAGTCCTAACCTCTGCTCTAGAAACGCTGACAGAGAGAGAGAGAGAGAGAGAGAGACAGACAGACAGAGAGAAGATCACATGATATGTAGCGAAATATGAAATTAAATTATCTTGACAATAATCAGATAATTGGAAATGTTTATAAATGTTAATCGTATTTTAAAAGCTTTTTGAGGAGTTATACTGGAGTTGCCCTACGAAATACAAAATGTCTGCAATAAGCTTAGTAATTAACTTTGTGTAAGGGTGCCGCACATTATGAGGTTGTAAAGAGGCTATTTTCGTGAGCTAGGGCGTTTGACTGTTCAAAATTCAAATTCGCATTTGGGAGAAATTTAGAGTACTCACAAATTTCAAAGAATAACTGGACAGGATTTGATGTTTGTGATCAGTTTATGGTACACAATGACGCGTAACCATGGTAACATACATGTAAATAAATCAACTCTCTCCCCATTATCTTTGTCATTACTAACACTCCCTTTTCAGCTCATTGAAAACTAAGAAGCCACGAACTAATATTGGCATGAATATTCAAACCTATAACCAAATCAACACCAAAAACAACAACGGACAGCGCTAATTGCATTATGTGCCTGAAAATGCACAATTAAGGTGGTCCATTATCCTATACTCCGCTGAACGGACTAACAGCAAACAAATCTCTTAATGTTTTGCGGCTTGCTAGCCGCTTCTCCGAAATGTCATAATCTATATTTTAGTGTTACCATGGTTACAGAAGTTAAATGCACTTTCCCTATGAGGTAGCTTACTAGTTGGTTCAGAGCAGATAAATGGATACGTCTGATTGCAGTCGACGATCAGGAGATTGCCATCCTGGTCATCTTGATCGAGATCGATGACCACGCAGCCACTGGTTAATGATGACGACCATGGATTCAAACTCTCTGTCAAGGCTTGTATTTGGGACTGGTTCAATGACCCGCTCACATCATTGAATTGACCGTCAGAATCAATGAAGAGACCAATGTACCTGCAGGAGACATGCGCACATTGTCATCGTATGTTTGACTGAAGTATACTCTTATACTTCTTTTCCTTTTTTAGAATACAATATCCACCAATAGTACTAATAACTACTACTACTACAACTACTACTACTACTACTACTACTGCTGCTGCTGCTGCTACTACTCAGTTCAGTACAGTTCAGTTTCAGTTTTATTTTCATTTCCGACAGAACAGTGATTTTGACAAGAAATCAAATATACAATTCAATATTCAATAATATAATACGTTTTACATGGTTTAAAGTTATAAAATAGAAAGTATACATAAACATCCAGTATAATAGTTCTTTATTTTTTAAGTTAAACCTGTGAAAATGGAGGGATCCACTACTACTATTACTACTACTACTACTACTACTACTACTACTGCTACTACTACTACTACTACTACTACTACTACTACTACTACTACTACTACTACTACTACTACTACTACTTCTTCTTCTTCTTCTTCTTCTTTTCTTCTTCTTCTTCTTCTTCTTCTTCTTCTTCTTCTTCTTCTTCTTCTTCTTCTTCTTCTTCTTCTTCTTCTTCTTCTTCTTCTTCTTCTTCTTCTTCTTCTTCTTCTTCTTCTTCTTCTTCTTCTTCTTCTTCTTCTTCTTCTTCTTCTTCTGCTGCTGCTGCTGCTGCGGCTACTACTACTACTACTACTACTACTACTACTACTACTACTTCTACTACTACTATACTACTACTACTACTTCTACTACTACTACTATACTACTACTACTACTACTACCAATTCTACTACTCCTTCCACTACTTATGTGTTTTTGTTCGCTTAATATTCCCATCAATAAATAGAGAGTCTTCCCGATAACAGATACTTCTCTTTTTTTTTCATTGCATGACATGTACTTGCTTCTACATTTACTACTAGTGCTGCTGCTGTTGCTACTACTTCTACTACTGGTACTACTACTACTACTACTACTACTACTACTACTACTGCTGCTGCTGCTGCTGCTGCTGCTGCTGCTACTGCTGCTACTACTACTACTACTACTACTACTACTGCTGCTGCTGCTGCTGCTGCTGCTGCTGCTGCTACTACTACTACTACTACTACTACTACTACTACTTCTACTACTACTATACTACTAGTAATAATACCAGTTCTACTACTCCTTCCACTACTTATGTGTTTTTGTTCGCTTAATATTCCCATCAATAAATAGCGAGTCTATCACTCTTCCCGATAACAGATCTACTTCTCTTTTTTTTCATTGCATGACATGTACTTGCTTCTACATTTATGACATTACCGATGCACTAATGATCAAGGATGTTTAACAATGTCATATGTTGCCCATGATGTTTCTAGAGCACATCTCACAGAAACTATCAGTTCTTCCCTCGTTCTCACCTCCATCAACACCTCTCTTTCTCACGCCCCCCCCCCTCTCTCTCTCTCTCTCTTTCATTTCTGTGTATTATGTCACCTTGCCATTCGATCTTTTGTATCATCACATCACGAGGAACCTATTGTGTTACCTCATAATTCGTCAAACATGAGTTCATGCTCTAGGTCTGGCAAACTCATTAATATCGAACATGTATGGTTCTTGGAAGATAATATTACATTACCATTAAGAATGGTCTCAATCAAATGAAATGAAATATTTTATACGACATCGTACCATTTGGTTGTCATAATGCCATCTGATTGGTTGGTTCTTGAAACGATGTCGATGAGGTGGTCGATGGCGTCCAATGAGGGAGTAAATAATGTCTCATCGCCCGTATCACTGCTACATGACGAACTGGCCATATACCACGACTTAACATCGATGGTGAAAGTCAGACACGAGGAATCGATCTCAAACTGGTTGCTCTTACACCCAACTGAAATAAGAAGATGAAGAAATAACAAAAAAGTGCCCCCGAAAACAATCTTAAATATTTCTCTTCATTCTGATTTGATTTGATCTCAATTATATTCAGTCCGGAAATTCAGCCTGTTGTATAAATGCCATGATATTTTAGAAATCTTTATATCTAGTCAGAAAAAAACAGAAGCTGGGCTTACATGACAGATTATTACTCCATCATTATGTCCCTCTTTTCTACATTTCAGTAATTTGAAGAGAAAAAACATTTTGGTTAAAGAATAAGGTTTATACCTGTATACAGTCTCGAAATAGACATATTTTCCATTATGATTTCTTGAAGGACATCTTTATCATTGTTGTCCATTTGATTCCTACTAAAACAAAGAAAATTATATCATACTCACGTTGAAGCTGTTCAATCTGAGTAATTCCCACTCTGTCTCCACTCTTAAAGCTCACTGGCCCCTAGTAGAAAAGAAATCATCGAAACATTAAGATTTATACAGGGAATAATTAGTGACTACCATTTGAAACAGATGAATAATAAGATGGATTTTTGCCAGTGTTAATCAGAATGTTTACGTCCAAATGTCACTACATCATAAAAGCAAGATAATTATATATTTTTAAGAAAAAAAAATCAGCCTTCATTCTC
This sequence comes from Heliocidaris tuberculata, assembly GCA_025618425.1. NCBI lineage: Eukaryota > Metazoa > Echinodermata > Echinoidea > Camarodonta > Echinometridae > Heliocidaris > Heliocidaris tuberculata. Next base: position 45,643,189 of record CM046834.1, on the reverse strand, counting down.
ACCATTTTCATGTAAGATTTTCAGAGGCGTTTACTAACATACATACATAAAATGATAAATAATATCCGCCTCCGTCTCTCTCTCTCTCTCTCTCTTTCCCTCTCTCTCTCCCTCCCCAACCCCTCCCTTTCTCTCTCCTCTCTTTTCTTCTCACCGTAATGCCGATAAATTCCGTCTCATTCAGGAGATGAAAGAAGAGTTGAGCCATCTCTTTGTCCTCATACGTAAAGTTCTCTAGTCTCCTAGCAACACCATCACTGAATGTCATATTCTTCATCACCTCTACAGAACGGTTTAACATGAGAGCTACAGCCCAAGTTGCGTCGTATCCGAAGGGCGCCAGATTATTGAAGGTATAATTCAGGTTAAAGTACTTTTGGCTGTCTAGTCGTTGTCGTATCTCTTTAGTATACGTCTCGGCAGTCTGTGAAGGGATATTTTGGATTTATTTTTAACTTTCGAATATGATAAAAGGAGTAAAACATTGGAAAGTTGAAATAGAAGAACTGTATAGTGAACTGAAAGGAAAACAGGAGGAAAATGGAAATGATATAGAGGAGTAAAATGGAATAATACTGATATAAGAGCAGGACCATGAGCGACAAGAATGATTCGGAGTTGTACCAGGAGCTGAAATTTCGCTCTCCCCACATTGTGACAAAAAAGGGTTTTAAAGCCAACAAAAAATATAAGATATTTGGGAGAAAATTTTGAAGCCTCCAGTTTGTGTCTTGGAAAATTCAAGGGAAAAATTCATATGCATATGTTATCTTCGTTCATCCTTCGTGTAAGATCTATTACTATCAGTAAAGATCCCTCATATCTATCCACATGCTAAAACATAAGAAAATGACAGGTAGGGTGTGTGTGTGTGTGTGTGCGCGCGCACGTTTGCTGAAAACTTTCCAAAGAAATCTTCTCATATTTGTTGACTAAAAAGTGCAGAGAGAAATTAAGAACAGAAATTTAACGTTATGTCGCCCTTCTCAACACCCCTCTGGTACCCCCTAGAATCTTTCGCCAATGTTGTGTCATTTATTCCATGACATTATACATGTAGTGCTCGAAGAGTAGCTTTATGATCTCTCACAAATTAACGTCAGGATAGAGTCCCATTGGGATCAATATGATACAATACACTTTTGTTTTTCTATCTCGAGCTGTTCTTATCATTCATTAAAGCAATTATCTCACGAATATGCTTGATGATTAACAATTGTTCATTATTGGCTTATCATATCCAATAATACACAAGATATTACATGAAGAATGGTCATTATTAGGATTCATCTATGAATTATCTCTGATCATATGGCAAGGTCGCTCATATAATCAGATATCTAGGGAAACATTGTAAGATTGTTCGTGAATTAGAGACTGATCTGCGGGCAAACAATAGCGTGAATGAGATATTATCAATTATTTCCCTGTCACCCTCATTAAATGAGATGAGAGGTTAGGATGATTATGCTTTCAATCCACTAGACATCAGTTTCAGTTTCAGTTTATTGTTTCATATCTCACATTTACAGAGATTTTACAACATGGTACAAGCAATATAATTGGTACAAACAAGATAAATGGTACAGACAAACATGAAATATATTGTCAGAGAAAATCAAAGAAGGTGAGTACCTCATATTAATACGTTTGCATGAAGTATTAATTGAAAAGACTGGGCTAGAATAAAAGTGAAATATTGAGGAGCCTAAGGAGAAAGCTACGCTTGTGAGTTATAGGCTCCAAATACAATTTGAATATAATTTCAGTGAAATAATTGCCCACTTGATACTTGTAAGCGTATATGTAATGGCATTTTCTCTCGGCATTCTATTGAAACTCAAACGTTTAACATCCGTTCGATGGAACTATAATAGCACGTTCGAGGAAAATAACAATATCCAAAGAAATATAAAAAGAAAGAAAAGTAGTTGATATGATCGCACGTCTTGTCCATCTAGTCAAAATAGACTTCAAGCGTGTGTCGAAAAAAGTGTCCCTTCTATTTTACCAAATTTACCCGGCATACATCTTCTTCCATTGATTCACTCACATTCAAATTCAAAAGCAGGAGTGTGCGGTTAGTTCCCTATATATAAATAGTCCATTACTGCTTTTAGCCTTCGTTATGAAGAACATGACACAAATGGTATATTGGTAATTGAGAGAACACGCGTTTCTTCACTATACTCTTCATTCATCGTACTAATACAACCGTTGTGTGATTACCTTCAGTGTTGTCATCTTTAACACAATTGACAATAATATGAAGGAAGGCGTGATGTTTGAAAAGTGCAGGCATCCAGAGAACTTCAAGTTAACTGAATTTATCACGGGATCACATGTTATGATCATTACATACGTGTTTTATCATCAATTTTCTCTCTGAATTCGATAATGTATTTGTTTTTTCTTTGTGATTTTCAATTCATTCATAATTTTATTAATATAATTTTCCTAAAAACACAATAAAAGAAACAATCATATGCAGCTATATTATGTAGATTTAAAATAGCTAATATGTATATATGAATGTATTAGAATGTCATACAACATTAAGAAATAAATGAGGACTAATAATGGCGTTTTACAGGAGAGTTAGAATAGGGGGTGGGGTAGATATGCAATATAAAAAATTGAATATCATGAGCACATGAACAGATAGTATTTTCTCGTCTGTCTGCATTTTTCTATTCTAATTGACGATAGACAGTGGATCATATTTCTTTCTATTTATCCGTATTCTGATTGCCCTTTTCCAGTCTTTATTCATTTTCATTTATTTTTAGTTGCCTGATCATTGTTTATCTAGTAATCTTCATTAATCCTCCAGGTATTTATAATAATCCTATATTCACATCCTCATTTCTTTCTTCCTCTTCATGCCTTTGAATATTACCCACTGAACTTGCACTGGAAAGAAGATGACTAAGTCTACTCACCAGACCTGATATTCCTGGTTCTTTGCTTGGACTAAGCTGTAAGCTCTCAGTAGCGATGTAAAATGACCCCTCTACTGCTTCTTTCATTTGAGCTACAGTACAGGTCACATCTGGATCTGGGACCTGGTACCAGCCATCACTATACCAACCGATCAAAAACCAGACGAACCCCTCCCCCGTCAAACCCTGCTTATATGCCTACATAGACAAAAGATACCAAGAATCATTATATAATTACCACGCTATACGGTAGATAATAGACTCTTATTCGTAACCATAGGCAACGGGCTCGTGTAAGTGTACATAATCATGACTTGAGAAGTAAGCATGTAGGACATTAAAGCCTTTAACGTTAAAATCTTCATGAATAATGTAAGGCACGGGCTCTATTATCGCACAGGTGTTCCAGTGTATTGACCGATAACAGTAAAACCACATCACTGTTTGGGAAAATGGATTGAAAAATATGAAAACTATGAAATGATATGTTCTATTATCAAATCATAAATTCATACTTACCGAAAATTTTGACATAGTACGCCTAACTGAATTCACACAAAGTATGGAAGGTTATATTGCATGTATAATTTTCGACCCAAAATCTGGTGTCGTATTATGTAAAAAATATTAATGATTTCAATGATTTCAACTTGTTAGTTAAATGAAAATAAAATATTATTTAGCTTATGGATTATGAGAAACTTGACATATATTGGAAAGATAATAGTGATAAAAATGCTACTTATATCACAACTAATTTATTTAGGTATATGTTATATGCTTCCTCATGAATATGAACAAGAATTAAATAAATAAATTTATTTCTTTTTGTGGAATTCAAACAGAGAAAAGATAAAACGAAAAGTTGTTAATCTTCCCACATTTGAAGGTGATCTATATAGGAATGATATATTTAAATGCAAGATTCAAGTCACTGAGACTTTCCTGGTTGTCGAAATTGTTGGATAATAGCACAAACAAACTTTTGAAATATTTTAGCCTTTTCGGGATAAATAAATTAGGAGGATTACCGTTATGTCTACAATTTAATTGTTCAATGAGTGATATACTTTTATTGTGTAAAAAACACAAATTTCCACTTGGGCCGAATTAGGTGTTTGTAGATTTTCTACATTTTTGTGATATCCAAAATGAAATTACATGGTATAACACCAATATTAAGTTCAATGGTAAAGTACGGTATTTTGATAAATGTATAGATAGAGTAAAATACATAATTAAAAATGGAACATGGAAAGATTATTTACAAATTGACCAGACATTAATGTCCAATACTTTGCTCGTCAAATTTTAATATTCTAAGATTAAAAAAGCTTTTCCACTTTTTTTGTTTGATAATTTAGATAGATATGAAGTCAACATTGAGTATAATTCTCATTATTTCAAATAAAAACAGGTGATTATATCAATATTTTGAATACTAAAAAAAAATAAAAATAAAAAAATCTTTGTTGGATGGTATGTATGGTACTTTTGGCGAAACTTCAATTAGCAGCAAATTTTATTTTATTACTTAAATTTAAATCTGGAAAACTGATAAATAACAAAATAAGACAATTTGACTTTAATCTACTTCATAAGATCTTACCTTTTAAACACAATTTATATAATTATTTGGAAAATTACATCTGAAATTACGTGCACATACTGCAAAAGAGATAAAAATACTTTCCACGTTCTATTATATTGTCCTGAAGTAAATGTATTCTGGCATAAAATAAAAATTTTAATATTTAATGTTTATGATCTGTTTGTAAATATTAAACATTTTACTTTATGCCAGAATAAATTAACGAAAAAGTATTAGTTACTGGATATGACATTGATGACATTGATAATGAAAATATGATTCTTCTTAACATTATCTTATTGTTTGCTCAATGTACAATAATTTATAAGGTGTATGTCTTAAGCAATTTGAAATCTAAAAAGTTTCATTTAGTTGTTATGTTTCTTGATTTAAAAGAGATCTCATGGAAAATGTGAAATACCTCATAAAGAACAAACAACTTGAACTCTCAGAAAGTTTAAAAGATTAGCAAAATTCTGAAGAAATTCAAGTTTATGAAATATAAACCGATTTGAAGACATGTATTATCGTATATATTTCATGAATTAGTTCAGTCATGTAAACTGTCTATTATTTATTGAGTTATTTTCAGAATAATAGATTCCTCGTCAGGGGACTAACAAAAAAATTCAATGATTAAATTCTCAGAAGTTTATTTTATTTTTATATCGGTTGCATAAACTGAAATACAGCAAGAAGTTACCTACATTTTCAAAATACTAAATAATGCCACATAGTGAAATGAATCCAGTTTTATACTGATCAAAACATGCATGGGCAAAACCCCATTTGTGGGGAAAACACCGATGAAAGGGATAAACAAATTATAAGAATGTGCCCAGTCTTTTACTATAAGAATACATGTAATACGAATACTATGTTAAAAAGGATGATATGGAAGACTAAGCTAATAAATGTGAAATTTGGATGTAAAACATGTTCACGAATTCATAAAGGTTGCTTGGTAAAAAAGAAAGAGTAGGAGAAAAACGGAACTTTTGGGATATTGTTTCCCCACTAGTAACCAAATACGATGAACATTTTGAAGGCTCATTTAGATTACCACCTAACAGGCTGAACACTGAACAATGCTGTTTTACCTCACAGAAAACTCTTCGTGCCATATTCTCGTACATGTTGGCAAGGATAATCTTAGCATCTTGATTCTGCATACATAGAAAGGAAAAAGACACCAAGATTCTTATTACAGCGTGAAACACAAACTTAATAGGGTAAAAACTCATCTTAATCAGAACTATATAAATTTCTTTTCCAATGTTTACATTTCGTCTGATTTGTAGTCGATGCTAATTATTCAATGAAGACAACGGGAACTGTGATGAGGTTAAAGGTTTGTAAACAAAAATAGAAAAATGTCAAGTGTCTTATTCTTACTTATTAACATTTTGGTCATCGATTCCGGGGTAAGGGTATTTCCCCCTCCCCAGGCACCTGGGAACGATTTTGTTACTGGGGGTGCTGTGAGCAAAAAAAAAAGGTCCTCGGCATTTTAGGGTCTCTTTTTAAGTCCAAAGATCTCTGACAAGCAAAAAAAAAAAAAAAGGTCCTCAGCATTTTTGGGTCTCTTTTGAAGTCTAAAAAATTCAGACAAGCAAAAAAAAAAAATAAATAAATAAAAAAAAAGCCCCAGCATCCTCAGCCTTCTAGGGCTTGCCCCTCCCTCATGATTTCGGAATCAACTTTTTTGACTAAAACCATCACCGTAACGGGAAATTTTCATGAGAAAGCATTTCAAGCTGAGCACTTACTGCGCACCCCCTCAAAAATCCTGGGGGTGCTGCAGCACCCCCAGCACTCCCGGCTCCCAGGGGCCTGCCCCTCCCTCAGGATTTCGGAATCAACTTTTTTGACTAAAACCATGACCGTAAAGGTGACATTTTCATGAGAAAGCATTTCAAGCTGAGCACTTACTGTATAATTATTTCAGACATTCTGGCTGATTTCTCAAGCATTCTTTTAAAAATATTCGCTGTTGAAGACGCCAAATGGCTCATGTTGAGCACTCACGAGGAAAGGAAAGTGGTGACTATTAAACTTTTAAAAAATAGATTTAAAAAACAAATGGTAACATATATTTCCCTTTCTTCTGTCACATAAAAACATCTTTTTGAAGCCCTGTGCAAAATGTTATATTTATTGTGGTGCGTGCGTGCGTGCGTGTGTGTGTGTGTGTGTGTGCGTGTGTGCGTGTGTGTGTGTGTGTGGGGTGGGGTTGTATTGTAAGGACGAGTTGCCGGAATATTTTAAGCGTTAATAAAATTATGGATATTCAACGCTTTGTTTATAGGTGTCCGCATCCACTTTGAAAAGCAAGGGCTCCGACGTCCCTGAAAGTATCTTTATTTTTAGATGTGCCATATTCATTTCTACAGGGCGTATAAAAAGTACACACTTTGAAAATATCCTCCAAAATCATCATTTCACAATATCAATATGTTTTTTCTTACACAGTTATGGGTGAGGGCTGGTTTCATCGGATGACACTATGAGCATTGACAATATTTTACGTTTGAGTGAGTATGGCTACCTTTGTAAAACTCGCAAAAATTAGTTTGCCAAAAAATGCCTCAAACTTGAATTTGATCAAAGTGAGTATCAAGAAGTAACTGCATGTCCTCTGTTAAGTATCAATAATTGATTTGAACAATCATTTAATCTTTAACGCTATATACCTAGTAGTGCACACCCACAGAGGTGTATCCAGAAATTGATAAAGGGGAAGAGCGGGATGCTCCCAAGACAGGGGTTTTTTGTATCTGGAAAGCTGCATTCTTGTACAATCATCATGATCATAGCAAGTTGTACTGAATTTTTCCCTAAACAGTAAAAATGCTGTTTAAAATGTTGTTTAAACTTATACAACCTGTTTAATATTTAAACAAATTGTCTACAATATGAACTGTACAACGGGTTGTTCAGTTCATATTGTAAACAACTGTTTGCATTTTTAAACAGCGTTTTCTCTGTGTAGACTTTCAATGTCATGTTCAAGAAGCTACACCAGCTTCACCCAATGACTGGATACACCACCGCCCTCACAACCGCAATCATCAGTGCAGGTGGTGTCTTTCCAGCACAAAATCATCTGCATCAATACCCATATTTGCCCGAAGATTGGATGCAATAATGGGAAATGGGAAGAGAACCCTAACATTAATTTACATATGTTCTTCTTCAAAATTCTTATTTATTGTAAAAATTACAAGACGCCATAAACAACATGTTGTATGACGAATAAGAATTTAAAAGACAAGGACATTTTTTGATTAAAATAATGCTTTAACATTTCTTCATTCAAACATGTGAAAGAGCATCATGCTGTACAGTGAATCCTTTCGACACGCTTCAGACAGTTACCCATCCTCAACTTGTTCTAAGAGATGGGGCAAAGAAAGGAACCAAAGTAAATGTTCAATACCAGATTTGTTTTCTCTCTTCTTTTAGTCTAGTCGGAAAGGGGGGTTCCCGTGCACCATCGAGATACATTTTTTAAACCAAATTTTTTATAATGCCTGAAGTGTCTAGTTAATGAATTTTGATGTTCCCATTGCCAAATCGTGTCCCATGGGATTCAAAATCGGCCATTTTGGCAGCCATCTTGAATTTTCGATGAAATTCCATAATTAGCATATCTTTTGAATTAGGCGTCATGCATGAATAAATAAAACAGCTTTTTGAGTAATAATATGACGAGATTCAGATAGTTATTTTTGTGATTTGAGTAACCTGGATTCTACAAAACACCAAAAAGTGTGAAAAAAGTGATAAAATTTGCAAAAAAAAAATCGTGCATCTTAACGTCATCTTGTTTTTCAACTAGTAAAAACAATGATATTATAATTCCGTATAATTTTCTATGATCTGCAAATTTTTACTAAAATATGTTGAGAGGGATCTAATCATGATTTTCATGCATAAATTTACACATATACCTTAGAAATGTACCAGTATGGTCAGCTTAATGACACCTCTCAGATTAGGAAATACATGCGTTTTTCATGCAAAATCGAGGCCCATTTGGCTATTGTGTGCGAAACCGCCATAGACTTCTGTGTGTTAGAAGCGGCACAGTTGAGACTCTTTTACCAGCATGAGTGGTAATAGTTATTCGTTGAGTTATGGGCATAAATGCATGAAATTTAATTGATTTTTATAGTGTACATTGAATACTTTGTAGTGCTTGATTGTTCATACTCAAAGACAGTAAAATTAATCATTTGAGACCAAATCGAACATAGATACATATTTCAGTGGATTAGGGTAACGATTCTGTGCTTGTCTTGACGGTTCGTCTATCTGTTTCTCCTGTCATGAGCTTCTCAAACATGAAGTTAATGACATCTTTAGTTGGAAAAGTGCTTTTTCCTTATATTTTGTTTTAGAAATATATACATTATGCAATACTCTTTTAGAATAGAGAGTCAACAATAAATTTATCAAGATGATAATATATTTTTAATTTAAAGATCTTATCCAACAATACTTGATATTGGCAGCCATTTTACCACCCATTTTAGTAATTGATGAGTGTTCCATGCACGGGGTTTGATGATAAAAAATCTTTCAATTATATATTATGGCATTTTAAAAATTATTGTACTGGGAATGATTTGATGAAATCAATTAATAGCGTATGTCAGGTTAGAGACATGACAAAGGGATAGAAGATGCAGAGACGGAGAGAGCTAGAGAAAGGGAGAAAACGAGAGCAGAGGTTTAGAGAGGGGGGGGGGGGAGAGACTGAGAGAGTCATATAGAGAGAGGGGGAGGAGAAAGACGGAGAGGGGATGCAGAGGCAGGGGAAAGAGGGAGAAAAGAGGGATAAAGGACGTGAGAGGAAGATGGTGACTGACAAGAGTGGGGAGCAAAAGTAGATGAGGAGGAGAGAGAACAGAAGTGAAGGCAAGGCGAGGCAAGACAGGGAAGAAAGGAGAGACGGGGGATGATTGAGAGCAAAAGACAGACAGAGTCAGAGAGAGAAACAGACAGACTAGCAGAGAGACGGGTAGAGAAGACGGAGATGGTTCAAGGGAGTGGGTGGTAAGATGAGAGAGGGAGAGAGAGAGAGAGTGCGCGCTGAGGGGGGAAGGATCAAATTAGTGATGGAGAGAGGGGGAAGGGGGAGGACAATTCAATTCAATTCAATTCACATTTATTAGGCAAAATAAAATCACATTTGGTTTAAAAAAACAAATTCAATGATAAAAGATATGCCAGGATTGCTAAAAAAGTTAAAAACTTGTAAAAAAGCAACCCCTTATTACAATACAAAAATTACAAAACAATAGAACAATAGAAATAATAAATACACATAAAAATATACATAAATACACATAGAACAAATAATATAACCAAAAATTCAAACAAATAAAACAACTGATGTGGTGACAAAATGCGTATAAAATATATAAAATTGCACTGAGTCAGGCATGATAAGTGGCAAGTATAGATCTTTTTACATCTCTTTTAAAAATATTGAACCTTCTTTCACCCTTTAAATTATGTTGTAATGAATTCCATTTGAGTGGCCCTTGATATCTGATAGATTTATTAATCAAAAAAGCGTTCGTGAATTTTGGTAAATGGCAGTCACCTTTTCTGGATGGACAGAACAGATTATTGAGATGAAAGGGAGAGAAATAGAGTGAGGGAGAGATGGAGAGACAGGCATGACAGGGAGGAAATAAGAGGTGGGGATGGATAGAGAGAGAAAGAGAGACATGCATGCAAAGAGAGAGTGAGGGGGAGGGGTAGACCCACATACAAACAGACAAGAAAATAAGGTGGGGAGAAAGGGGAGATGGAACAAGAAAATTGGTGGGAGGAGAGTGATGGGGGGGGGGGGGGGCGGGTGAAAGTAGCGATTTAAAGGGGGTACCCAATGCTGAAACAATGTTAGTTCATTTAAAAGATCATGATTTTATTAGCAGAAAATCATCTGCCTTAAGTTTTTTAAAAATTCGTGTTGCCAGAAAAATCCCGGAAATATGGTAAGACTTCAGGATATTTTGGCCCCTCAGCTGTGTCCCAAGTTTAGCTAGGTAACCACAATGACGTCAAAGTGGTTATCCAGGTTCGCGTATTGCAGATGTGTTGCGCGCTAGACTGTACAAAATGCATTACACCTTGCGCGCATTTTGCTATAATTGCGCGACAAGGTAACCACTTTGACGTCATTGTGGTTACCTAGCTGAAATTGGGACACAGCTGAGGGGCCAAAATATCCTGAAATCTTACCATATTTCGGGGATTTTCTGGCAACACGAATTTACAAAAAAATTTAAGGCAGATGATTTTCTTCTAATAAAATCATGATCTTTTAAATGAACTAACATTGTGTCAGCATTGGGTACCCCCTTTAAGAGAAGGGGAAAGAAGTTGGGCAGACGGAGAGAGACAGGGAGAAAATAAGGGAAGGAGAATAGAAAGACAGACAGAGACAGAAAGAAGTGGGAGAAGAGACAGGAGAGTGATGTAGACAGAGAAGGACAGTCATGACAGTGGAGAGAGTGAGAGAGGGAGAAGAATGAGGGCAAAGAGAGACATCAAAGGTACAGACGGACATTGTTTTGAGAGAAGTACAGAGAGAGACAGAGAGAGAGAGAGAGAGCGCTGAAGGGAAGGAGAGAACAAAACATAGACAGAGAAATAGGATAACAGAGAGACAGAGAGAGAAACAGAGAGGGAGAGATGAACAAGGAGAAAAATATAGGGTGAAACTGGATATAGACTTCAGACAGAAACAGAGATGAGAGAAAGATTGTGCATGGACAGAAAGACAGAACAAAATACGAAGGAAGAAGGTGGACATGGAGAGACTTTGAAGATAAATAGAAGAAGGGAGGAAAGCTAGGAACATAAAAGAAAAGTGCGGGAAAGAAAGGGGAGATGGAGAAAAGGAGAGAGGGAAGGAAGAGGGAATAAGAGGAAGAACAGAGACAGGGAGTGAGAAATAGAGAGAGGGAGAATTGAGAAAGGAAAGGGGAGGAAGTGTGGAAGAGACAAGAACAGAGAGAGAAAGAGAGAGAAAGAGATAGAGAGGTGAGATGTGAAGGAGAGACGAAGATACTGCTCAAAAAGGATGATGTCAACAAACTTACATGAATACTCTTAGTACGAGTAATCACAGTATGCAAGTACTATGACCCACCGTCATCACAAAAATAATAATCAGCACTATCAAAAAAAATAATGGGCAAATGATGGGGAAAGAAACATAGGCAGATCATCATTACCAGTATGTTCTAAGCAATTATTAGCAAACAATTTAGATCATAGAAAATTATACGGAATTATAATTATTATGAATATCTTCATAGGCGTATAAGGCGGGGAGGGGGCGGGGTAATGGACTGCATCACCCCAAGAATGTGAAATTACCTTAATGGCGCCGACACCTTATATTCGGACAGCTGTAACAATGGTAACCTCATATTCTGGCAGGGAGGTGATTTACTTGTAACGAAATTCTGGATCATGTACCATAGGCTTAACTTTGTGTAACTTTATTTATCCATCTGAAAATGTACTCAGTATTGCCATTCCTGAGTATTTTTACAAAGTGATACACCTACTTTTATGAATCGTGAAATTATCCTTTCAACGCATTCCAAAATGACATTAAAGATAATCATTAATGTTCGCTGGTAAATCTGTTCTTCCGTGTAAATTCTGGGACCCAAACTATCTACCTCTAATTATTAATATCAATGTGTATTCGATCGCAAGAAGGCATATTTCTATCTTAAACAACGAAATTTTGTTATTCTTAAATAAACCTTTCCGTTACGTACAGCATTATTGACACATACCATATTAATTTTTAAGCATCAATAGATGTTTATGGTTTGAACATGCATGAATCTTACCAATCATACTGGGAGAGGGTTCGAAACGTGCCTTCTCTAACACGCAAACATTACCCTAATCTACTGCAATGTGTATCCATGTTCAATTTGGTCTCAAATGATTAATTTTACTGTCTTTGAGTATAAACCATCAAGCACTACAAAGTACTCAATGTACACTATAAAAATCAATTAAATTTCATGCATTTATGCCCACAATTCAAAGTACAACTCTTACCAAACATGCTGGTAAAAGCGTCTCAACTGTGCCGCTTCTAACACACAGAAGTCTATGGGGTTTCGCACACAATAGCCAAATGGGCCTCGATTTTGCATGAAAAACGCATGTATTTCCTAATCTGAGAGGTGTCATTAAGCTGACCATACTGGTACATTTCTAAGGTATATGTGTAAATTTATGCATGAAAATCATGATTAGATCCCTCTCAACATATTTTAGTAAAAATTTGCAGATCATAGAAAATTATACGGAATTATAATATTGTTTTTACTAGTTGAAAAACAAGATGACGTTAAGATGCACGATTTTTTGTGCAAATTTTATTCCTTTTTTCACACTTTTTGATGTTTCGTGGAATCCAGGTTACTCAAATCACAAAAATAACTCTCTGAATCGATTCCTCGTCATATTATTACTCAAAAACGCTGTTTTATTTATTCATGCATGACGTCTAATTCAAAAGATATGCTAATTATGGAATTTCATCGAAAATTCAAGATGGCTGCCAAAATGGCCGATTTTGAACCCCATGGGACACGATTTGGCAATGGGAACATCAAAATTCATTAACTAGACACTTCAGGCATTATAAAAAAGTTGGTTAAAAAAATGTATCTCGATGGTGCACGGGAACCCCCCTTTCCTACTAGACTATTTCTTGAAAATCGAACAGTTTAGGTCCATTTTCCTACAATGCATTGCAATTTGCATCCTTTCGACATGTTCCAGTCAAAAATGGAATTGTGTGCAGGAAGACAAATCTACAATGTTTTGTGTGGGGCGTTTCAGTGTGTGCGGGGGGGGGGGGGGGTGGGAGTGTGCGGATAGGTGTAGGATTAAGGATTAAATGATTGTTCAAATCAATTATTGATTGTTAACAGAGAACATGCAGCTACTGCCTGATAGGCACTTTGATCAAATTTAAGATCAATTTTTGCGAGTTTTACAAAAGTAGCCAGTATTCACTCAAGCGTAAAATAATGTCAGTACTCATAGTGTCATCCGATGGAATAGACCCTCACTCATAATTGCATAAGAAAAAATCATATCGATATTGTTAAATTTTTATTATTGGAAGATATTTTCAAAGTGTATACTTTTTTATATACGCACTGTACAGTATTATTAGTTACTGAATTAGGTAATCACTTGCATCAGTATATAGCATTACTGATGCAGAAGTATTATTCCATCGCGAAGCTGAATTCATGTACACAATTGTAAATGTTCCTGAGTATATAAACTGATCTCTTATCATAAAGGTAGGACAATCAAACAATGGAGAGCAAGAAATATAGAAAGAGAGAGAGATAGAGAGAGAAGGGGAGAGGGAATGAAAGGGGAGAAAAGAGAGAGGTAAACAGATAGGGAGGGAGAGAGTGAGAGAGTGAGAGATTGGGGGATTTAGAAGATAGAACGGTTAATGGAATCAACAGATAGAAAGGAACGGTGACAGAGAAAGTGGGTGAAAGAGAGAGAAAGAGAGAACGAGAAAAGAGGAGGGGGAGAAAGAGAAAAAGGAGAGATTTGTAAAATTATTACCTTGAGATTTTTCACTTGGTTCCTTGGGTTCTCGGAGAAGCTTTCAGATGTAATGATTGTGATATTAGCTTGCCTTAAGAGAGTAAGAAGATTATCGATCGCCTGGATAAGTAACAAAAGACAGCACAGCATCAGAACAAATTAATGATATATACTTTCCATATCATTACTACTTGTAAGAATAGTATATAGGAATAATCATATATAGTCAGAGGAAGTTCTATACAACAGAAATTGTGTGTTTCAAGATGCTATCTATCTCTCTTTCTCATTTTTGTGGCAATTCTTTTTAAGGTGCAATTGACATGGGCATTTTATTTGTTCACACATAATAGAAAGTTTAGTTTTTGAATAGAGTGCATAAAAGGACAGTCAACAGTACCATGAAAATGAAACGAAAAATAAAATGATTGTGATACTGATGAGTATTTTACTGGTCCTATTCATCTACTTTTAATGTAGTGATATGGACTAATTTTTTCACAAATTAGCAAATTAAACTATATCTTTGTAATTTCTAGAAAAGAATACATATTTTTAAAATTAACATTTATGTTATGATGTAAAATTGTAACGCATAAAATAAGATGTGCTAATATCAAACAATAACAACGGAAACATAATCACAATATACCAGTTTCTAAAACAGCTAAACAACGACAAGGGTGATGTTACATACCAGAAAATATCAACTTTTTTTGTGTTATTGTTGTGTTGGGATAGGTTGAATTACAGTTTACTTTCTTGAGTACAGAGAGAGTACATAATGTGATGAACTGGTGACACAAATCAGTTGAAGTTAGAAACTATAGAGTATAGTATTTATTCAGATGAAGTATATGAAGATACAGATGAACAATGAAGCATAGAGCAAGTCTGATGGTGACTATACTCTCATGATGTCTTGAATCTATTCTGAAGTAAATCTGAATTCTATTCTGACTTCTCTTCTATTCTGCTCTGGAGTCCTGAAGTGAACCCCTTTTATAATGGGTAAACCGCCTATTGGGAGTTGGTCAACCTTGAGTCCTTGACCAAATGACCATAAGTACGTCATAACTTTTACTCAGTATTGGGGAGTGGGGCTGTTATCTGGAAGGAGTGATGTTGAGAATAAGAAGACCATAAAGTGACCATTGCGTCATAGTTGGAAGTTGTATGACTAATACTTTCTGAAGAAAGTGTGAAGTTTGTAAACATTTAAACTTCCTGTTCACTTCCTGTCTAGGTATTGATAAATTATTGATAAATGTAAAATTGGTCTTATTATCACATAACATTATCTTCTATTAACGTATCCACCCATTACATAACGCATATTGCCATAACTGTACACATTTTCTACGATTCATACACATACTTGCATCAACGTTGATGTTCATAATAATGATATCTTGTAATACAAAAATTATCAGCGTAATTAATATCCCATATGAATGCCTGGTAATTCTGGTTGAGTAAATTGTTCAATCATCATAATTATCACAAGATAAATGCCACCATGAAGAGCACTTAATTTACCAATTCATTCAAATGTATAGCACTTGCCTCTTAGTTATGATAGAAAAAAAAAATAAGTGGAGGGAATTATGATGACATGATGAAATTTTATCCACCATTTGCACTGACACTTTAAGAGGATTATTAAGAAGAAAATGGATTCATTAACGACGGACAATATTAATATCTCTATATATACACCTATCTGCCTATCTGAAAATAATCAAATCCAATCCACTTATAACTTTATGTTGTATCAATGAAAAAATATATTACTCTCTTCAGTTTTGTTGTGGTTTATAAAGCTTTAACATAAACCATTAAGAATTAATGAGGTAAACATCATTGATTTACATCAATATTCTGTTCATGAACACATGAAATAGTATCATCATACATATATAACAAAAATATAGATACAAATACTTAGAGTGCATAACAGAAGTATTACATATGTCATATAGGTAAGTATACAAAAATGATACAATTAAAGACATATTTTAGCTTAAGAATATCTGTCAAATTACATAATTAGAAAATGACATTCCGCAAAATAATGAGATGAAGAGTACATAAATGATACAGAATGTGAAATAATACCGCCATTGTAATGACTTATTTAAACGGATACTGCGATTCGAGAAGTTCTTTTGCGTTAGTTTCCCCTATTATATTATTCATAATTCCACGGTACAGATATGAAATCAAATATTAATACCTTCCTTCATTCTCATTCAGAGTATTAAGGTATTTTCCTCCTTTTATTTCTGTCTTTTTGATTTCACTCTCTATTTCCCTTTGTCTTCACCCACAGTTTCTGTAGTCTTCCCCTCTTTCTCCGAAAGCTCCTAACGTTTTTAAAATTCTATGAGGAAATAATACATGCACATGCTCACACAGCCTTTCTTTCAAAACTAACGCATGTATGTTTATAAATAGGCTTACTTTTATTTTATGGGGAATTTATTTGAAGTGGTATTTTGTGTGTTTTCTCTGCTTTCTTGCCCATAATACAGTACACTGGACTGATTTTTGCTTTAATAGAAGTTCATATTGTTTTAAATAATCGTTGGATGCTGCATAACATTAAAAAGGCGACATAGACAGAGACACTAAGAGTGAGTGAGAAATGGAGAAAGAAAAAGTTGGAAAGAGAAGGAGGAACTTAGTAATGACTTAGCTGGAAAATGTCATCTGAATGATAAACCCTTAGGCTTGGATATCTATGACAATTGGAAACTTAGGATAATGGACGTCTACAATAAGTAATACGAAGTCATCACAAAAAACAAAAAAACAAAACAAAACAAAACAAAACAACAACAAAATATCTTAGCATGTTTTGGGGGATTGTGGACTTAATGTATACAACTAGCTGAGTATTATCATATTCCATGGTTAAGCTTTCTCATCCGTTCCCGGTCGGTCCTTTGACTTATACTGCGTGTTGGTGTACAAAATACACGTCAATGCAAAATGCCCATAGCCAACGTTAATGACTGAGAGCTGAATAGACGAAAAGGAAGAATATGCAGCTTTGAGATGTTACCATTGTGACATATGTGACTGCATGGGTATTATTTTTGTACTGCTATAGGTACACTCTAAAAATGTTGGGTACACTTTACCCATCGTGTTAAAATGTACCCAGCAAACAAGCCTGACCCCTTTTTACCCAATATTGGATACAATTTTACCCAACTCGTTAGTACAGTCTCCTCGTCTATGATTCCCTTTTTCATTTTCTCTGAACATAAAATATTATATGAGGTTAATTCGAAGGACTCGTGTACCACGATTTGATTTATTGGATTTACTACTTCTGTTGGACTTTTTTTTTATACACATAGCTTGCCTGTGAATGAACATGGCAGAGAACAAAGATGTTATCATACACTCCTGGTGAGGGCGATACGTTAGATTATATATATTAAACAGATCAGGGATCATTAGTTTAGCAGTAAGTCTGACAGTTTGATTATCCTCAAAATAGTATATTTTTACTGTCATAATAAAGTTCAAAGTTCGAAGTTTATTGATTTCCACAAACATATATAATCTTTTACAATTTTTTTAAACAGTACATATGAAAATTAGGAACATAACAAAAATAGGAACATAACAAAGGCATTGATTAACTTTGCCCAGGATTGAAAAAAAAAAATCACTGTTCCAGCAAATGCTGTAATCATAATTGCAAACCTTTAGCTCAGACAGGAATCGCCTGAGTTTTATAAGCTGATCGGCCGTTTATATATCAAGATATTTACGATTGAACATTGATGTCGGGATAGAGTACCACCGAACCCTAAAGAATTCTTACGGTTGGCATACCTCGCTCTATCACAGAATACCGTACGGGCTGGAAACCCGCTCTGAAATCGCCAAGCGCTGGTGCTTGGTTTTTGTGACTGCAGCGCAGCGAAGAAGCTGAGCGAATTGCGCTAGCGATTGATCGCGATTTTCTCTTTTTTAGGATAGTAAACGGGTTCCATTTTCTCTCATACTTTCACATATCCTTAATTATATATGTAGTTAGAGGACTGCACACAATTCACTGGCATTTGAGCTGATTTTACAATTTTTCACAAAGTTAATCAATCACTTTATATACAGATATGACAGAATATCATTCAGTGGACTTGGTTATGATTTACACCGATGAAGCGATAAGTGGTATAATATAAACATTGTATTTTTAAAGGAAAAAAACATAAGTGGAGGTGTCTACTAAGTAAGCTTGGCTTGTATTCCACAGACCCCTGTTTGAAGAAAAAAAATAGAAATAGG
This sequence comes from Heliocidaris tuberculata, assembly GCA_025618425.1. Taxonomy (NCBI): domain Eukaryota; kingdom Metazoa; phylum Echinodermata; class Echinoidea; order Camarodonta; family Echinometridae; genus Heliocidaris; species Heliocidaris tuberculata. The sequence goes on along the minus strand of CM046834.1, from coordinate 45,624,715 downwards.
GTAATACAGTCCTAAAAAAAAAAAAAAAGAAGAAAGAAACGTGCTAATTTGAGCAATATTTTACAAGTTTTCAAAAAGAAAGGAATAAAAAAAACAAATAAATTAAGGGGGATGTGAACAGTACTGTATATCTAGAATCGAATGATACAGAATAGGAACAAACTGAAATACACGTCACCATATAGGATGATTTGATTTCTAAAATGTTTTTCATAAAAGATTTGAAATAGATTCATGGTAAATATGTAAAAGGAATCTCCAAAAGTGTCTGCATAAAGTACAATATCTCCATAATTCATAAGGTAGACTGTAGTATGTTTGCACCTAAATTGGTGACTGTATATCCTGTTAAAATATTCCGTCACCTTTAATATTTAATATTTAATATAATACACCCAGACAACTGAAGAGCAAATGGATGGAAATTCAGGGCGATTTATAACGCGCATTCCTTCTACTCTGTGTACGCACACATTGTACTGAATCAAGCGAATAATAACGTCTACACCTTCTCGTTGAAAGAGTTCTCTTTTTTTCCCGATAATTCATCAGTATTCACTTTCCAAAGCAGTGACAAGCTTTTGGTCTACATTTGATTACATTAAATTTTAATCTTTGATGAACGGGTATACAATTTTGCCATGTGGACAGTTTTCTCTTGCCGAGTAAATATCAACTTTATATAGTTTCTTCAGTTTTGCAATCGAGATCGTTGACAACATGGTGATGCATAGTGATTTCATAGTTACTGAAGCATTTTACTTTAACATAAGATAATAATGATAATAATAATGATGATGATAATAATAATAATAATAATGATAATAATAATAATAATAATAATAATAATAATAATAATAATAATAATAATAATAACGGTTTCTTAAGAAGCGCATTACCAAAAACAATTGACCAAGCGCTTACATTATTATTATTATTGCCCCGGTCACCGGATTCAAGTACTATTCCGCACACTACAGTGCCCCCAAAATCTACTCCCTGGCCTGGGGAGCATTCCAGCTAGTCGCCTTTTTATGGGCGCGTACATGCTGATCCAATCACACTGACCTTCACTTCCTACCGGGTACCCAATTAGCTCCTGGGTGGAGAGTGGCAAATGTAGATAAATGTCTTGCCAAAGGACACATGTGCCGTGCCAGGACTATTTTTTTCTGTCAGGACTTGCGCCACCCGACGAGAGAGGGCAGTATTTGAAGCAGAGGTCAAAAGGGGTGACAATATAATACGGTTTATTCCGTCAAGACTAGTCGGCATGAATATTCATGAAAAACAAATTGTAGGGATATAATAAAATGAGCGAACCAATTTCGCTGTTCCTCGTCTAGGCATTCGGATCCACGTTGTGCTCGTCATGAAGGAATCACGAGTTCAAGTCTCGGCAGCGTAAGGGGTTAGCATTTAGGAAATTATCATTGAAAATTTTTTATTTTGCTGAAAATAAAATAAGGTGAAACTTTGAGAAAATACAAGTCTTAAAGTTGTAGTCTCTCTCAAAGTCTCCAAAAACGGGGCATCTTGACGCTCAGAGCTATCCATACAGAGAGTCCTGACACTGGAGGCCGCTTCTGATTGGTCAGTCATTTCATGGAGCTTCAAAAAGTTCCCTCTCATAGAGAATGTACGTGAAAGGGAACTATTGGAAGCTCCATGATCCGCCATGTTTTAAACAAAGACCGCGTACGCGCATGCTTATTATGCGCGTGTCACAACTCTCTCTATCAACGCGTTCTGTTGACGCTCAAATACTGCCCTCTCTTGTCAGTGGCGCAAATCCTGACAGAAAAAAAAATACGCGTGCCGGGGTTCGAACCCACGACCTTCACATCTCCAGTCAAGTGTTCAAACTACTCGACTGCGACACCTATGAGATATTAAAAAATAATGTAAGGCTTTGATATAAAAACAAAAAGTTACAAAATTACTCTCTTTCAATAAATAAAGTGACCACATCCTCGCCTTAACATGAGGCGATGGTTGTTATATTAAAATCATCGGGAGTTGAGTGTGTGCGGCTACCTCCCCTTCCCTCTATTCGCCTTGCACTCTTAAGTTCCATCTCCCCCCCCCCCCCTTCTCTCTCTCTCTCACCCCCTCTCTCTCTTATTATCTTATCACCACCACCACCAACACCATCATCATCATCATCATCATCATCATCACTACTATCAAGATTATGAACGATACGAAATAATAGAGAAGCGATATACAGTGCGCGCGCGTGTGTGTGTGTATATATATATATATATATATATATATATATATATATATATATATATATAATCTATTAGACATTTCATGCTTTTATCCAACTTCTTTATTTACCACCAGTAAATAAAGAAGTTGGATAAAAGCATGAAATGTCTAATAGTTTGTTTTTTGATATTCTACCAACACGTGGACTTTGTATTTAATATATATATATATATATATATATATATATATATATATATATATCTTCAGCAAATTGTTGAAAAACGACTATTAGAAAATAAGAGGCTGATTTTGTGATCAATTAAATGAATAGCCAAACAAGCCACATCATGACACTAATGAATTACAATCATCCATCATTTTGACATTACGGCATGAATGATTTATATTGCATTCATTGTACAACCAAATGAGGTTGTAATTGTTGCATGAAACTTTAGTCAGTCTCTCTCTCTCCCCCTTCCCCTTCTCTCTCTCTCTCTCTCTCCCTCTCTTTCTCTCTTTCTCTCTCTCTGGTTGCCGGCACAACCCATTAGTCTAATCGATTTGTTTACATATTCGACATGTGTTCGAATCAGATTCGAACATAATGTGTGATAATACCGTAGATCAAAATTTTTTTTACACGGAATCTAGGAAGTAAAAATTTTAACGCCTAGTAGCGTAAAATTTGTTTTCCGGTATTTCACCATTGCCAAACTTTACATTAATATTGCTTAAAAATATCTTTCTACTTAGTTATTCATAATCATATTCTAAGGATGAAGATTATCAGTATTTTTTTCCATTACAAATAAAAATTGAAAATTGAAACTGACTACACATGGCCTACAATTAAGAGGTGAACAGGTGCATTAATGAATGAATGTATTCAGGTGTACATAACATGCATGTGCTAATAGGTGTTATATTTTATAAGTTCACTCAGACAGTGATTATATCCACAAATCAAACAGGACACGTTTTTATTAGAGTGGTGTGTGAAAAAAGTACATGCTTGTATAGATGACTAGGTGTACAGTGAAACAGTGAAACACGTTAGATGACAAACGTGAACTGTCTTACGAGAGAGAAGAGTTCATGATTCTCATGAATAGTAGCTACTCTTGTCCACCCATATTCCTTGATGAGTCGCACTCGAGCAGGGTTGTACATAGCATCAGGCATGTAAGTCCGATAGAACAATGGGTATTTATTCCTGTTTGACAGGATTGATGACGCGGAAGCATATGACATCTAGAGAAACACAGGAATAAAAACATAGTATCTAAACGTTTTAACTTGAGCTAAGTATTTTTAGGAGACTTGCTAAAACACGAACACAATGAAGTCGCGATTATTTTACACAATATCACTTAAAATGCTATTTTATAATTATTTTGCTTCAGGTTGCTACTACGCTTAGCCAAGACAGGAAGTATCTGTCACTATTATTTATTCTGTCTTTAGAATTTGGATAAATCTTGAGCATATCATTTTCTAAATGTTAGCGTCTGATATGCTTATCATGTTTTGTTATGAATAAATATTGATGTATATTAATGAAAATTGATTATTACAATGCAATGTAGTTCATTTAGCGACTTCATTCTGTTTTTGTGGTAGCATGGTATGTTATCTTACTAGAGAGAAGATTTCATGATTTTCGTGGAGAGTTGCTACACGTGTCCAGCCAAAATCTTTGATGAATCGAATACGGGCTGGATTATACAACGTATCAGTCATGTATGTCCGGTAGAATCTAGGATATATCTCATTGTTGGATAACGCCGGTGATGAAGCTGAATAAGACATCTATATGATGCATAAGAATCACAAGAATTAATATAAACAGTTTTACTGAGTATTGAGTCCCGTCTTAACTTACCCAAGACTGTTATCTTCCCTGTTTCCACAAATCTTGAAAACATTAAACAGATCGAACAAAACAAAAGTAATCACGCCGGTCACACCAAGGCCAGCGTCCCCCAATCAAATGATTTGGGATCCTACTTCACGCCTATCATGCATACAGAAAAATCAACTGCCTCACATTTCTTCACCCGATAACAATCTACCCCATTCCTGCTACTGTCGATGAAAAATTGAGCATTTATATCCAGAATGATATGTTACCATCTACTACTGATTACATGTATTCACTAATTAGATCTTGCTTAAGACTATATATATTCACACCGGCACTATACATGTATACTCTTTCACGGGATCGTCGCTACAGCATTCTTCTGAAGGGGGTGAGTTTGCCTATTTCGCCAAGAGAAAAGGGTCCCTCACATTGAAGAATTTACAAACAGTGGTGAGAAAAATCTTAAGCTTCACAAATTTGTCATGAACTTATTTAATAATATTGTTTGTGAGTGTATAGGGGTGGGGCGTTACCTACCTAAACTGCATTAATTATGACGTTTTTCTCTCTTAATAGAATAATATTATATAATAAAATAGGTTACATTATTATTTGAGACGAGTATTTGTAATCAGAACAAGTGAATGAGTAAATTACGCAATGCGTAATAAATGTCCCCGCCGGAAGTGTAGATCTGTGGAAATTAACTAGCCTGAAACTTAAAACTTTAGTGAATAAAATAATAATGTTACTGCATGCAAAAGAAGAGAATACCAACAATGCATGTATACAACTGAAATATAAAACATGAAAACATTATGAACCTTCAGCATTTTGAATAAATTTGCATAAATTTGCATAAATAATGAATTTCAAAATTCTGTGTAGAAGTTTGGAAGCCCCCACCCAGCCCTACCAGATAAAACAATCGGAATCAAAATCCGATGTGAAATAGAGGAGAAGTAGCATTTTTTGTCAATTTTGAATAAATTTGCATAAATTTTCATAATTAATGAATTTCAAAATTCTGTGTAGAAGTTTGGAAGCCCCCACCCAGCCCTGTCAGATAAAACAATCGGAATCAAAATCCGATGTGAAATAGAGGAGAAGTAGCATTTTTCGTCAATTTTGAATAAATTTGCATAAATTTGCATAATTAATGAATTTCAAAATTCTGTGTCGAAGTTTGGAAGCCCCCACCCAGCCCTATCAGATAAAACAATCGGAATCAAAATCCGATGTGAAATAGAGGAGAAGTAGCATTTTTCGTCAATTTTGAATAAATTTGCATAAATTTGCATAATTAATGAATTTCAAAATTCTGTGTCGAAGTTTGGAAGCCCCCACCCAGCCCTATCAGATAAAACAATCGGAATCAAAATCGGCCAAGAAATGACGGAGAAGTAGCATTTTCTAACATTTGAGCACACACGGACAGACGGACGGACGGACGGACGGACGGACGGACGGACGGACGGACGGACGGACGGACGGACGGACACACACACGCACACACGTACGGAGCCCGTTTCATAGTCCCCTCGCGAACTTCGTTCGGCGGGGACAAAAATAACGGATTGGCACTAGATTACAAACAATCACACGATCATATAAAACACTCCTACCGTTACAAGATTCCAGTAGTGGGCTGTGCCAGCTACAGCTTGTGTAGCAGTGGAACAGGCTGGACCAAGGATCATCAACTTCTGAGGTTCTCTGAAGATCTGATCAAAGAGGATCTTAGTTCCTAGTCCAGCATCACACTGCCAAAAACATCGTATAAAGAAAGATAAATAACACAGTGAATTAAAAATAATCGATTAATTAATGGACTACGTTATCTGAATGGAAAAAAAAACGAAAAAAAAAAACGAAGAAAAAATGTAAATATACTTGTAATTATTTTGTGTGCTCAAAGGGATCTAGCTTTAGGACCCTAAATATAAATGCAACGTTGATCAAGGTCAATATCTTGGTATACTGAGTTTTTATCAAGTTTCCAAAGTATGTTTTTTATAAATACTTTACATTATCTATATCTTTCTTTACTTCTCTTTTCTCACTTCCTCTTTTTCTCTGCTGTATCCTTGTATCTAACTCCCTAATTCCTTCTTTCTAACTTTTTTACTCTCTATCACTCATTCTTTCTTTCTATCCCCATTCTCTATTTTACATTTCTATCTTCCTTCTCCTCCTCCCCCCCCCCCACTCTCTCTCTCTCTCTCTCTCTTTCTCAATCTGTATGGATTATAAATGTTAGCTGCCCTTATCCCCCAACTCAACGCTGACTCCCATTATTTAATATACATCGATTCGTCTAACATAATGATGTAAAAATATTTGCCCTGAGACGAATTTTACTATTCCATCATTAAATAAATTATATTCCCAGGTCATGCAATACATGTATGCGTGGTATCATACAAAGTAATACCATTATACTCATAATCGTGTACAATGCTCTTCTTAATTATACCTCTATACACTTATGGCTTGCAGACGACAATATCAATATATAAATCACACAACTTGATAACAAATAACATCTTTCCACACCAGCATTCGTCGAGTAGTCAAGAAATTATTACTGCATCAGTGCTCGAGATGCCTGGATATTGGTCACCACGCATCAACATGTGTCAAGCCATTCGTATGCAAACGATGTAAAGGTACGGGACACAAAAGTTACGAATGTGATGCGTCACGTGAACAGACCCCGAGTGTGGGCGCCACAGGTGAAGATGTGCCAAAGAATGGGGAACGCCCTGGTGGCAATGAGAGCTCCGTGCATGCGGATCGCACTACACATGCTACACGTGATGCAAGCACAACCGAGGAAAAAACCTTTAACAATGCAAGCTCGCTGGTGCAGAAAGATGTAAATATAATAGTCGTATTGCACGCGATTAGCGATCGAAACAACGAAGTCTGACGGATCTTTGGTTGAAGAGCACACCTGCAAATGCAAGGCAATGCTCTGATGTCGACAACAGTGATAACACTGATGGATATGAATCAACCGACTACCGGTCAGAAAATGCGGGGAGCGACAGAGAGAAGAAACTCAAAGATCGAAAAGAGAGAAAGAGGAGAAGAAAGGTTCAAATAAAAAATAGTTTTGAGTAACTGCATATGATGGAGAAGTGTGTTACTTTCCTGTCACTTAATGTGCAGGGGATAAGGAATAATAGAAAAAGAAATTCGATATTTCAATGGCTGAGAAACCAAAAGGCTGATATTTTGTTTCCACAGGAAACTTTTCTTACACAGGACTTGGAAAAAAGAGTTAAAAGAGAATGGAAGGGACTTTCTTTTCATTCATTCGGAAGTAACCATGGAAAAGGAGTTTCGATATTGTGTAAAGAAAATTTAGAATTTGTATTAATTCTAGCAGTATAGATAATGATGGACTAATAATATTGATTAATACGTGTATTAGTGACAGAAAAATGTGTTTGGTAAATGTATACGCCCCAACAGAAAAGAAACAAAAAGTAACATTTTTGCAACGTTTAAGCAACTGGGTTCAGTCACATAGCGACTTGAAGTCGTACGCGTTAGTTTTTGGAGGTGACTTTAACTGCGTAAATAAGCCAGAATTTGATACCATGGGAGCAAAATCTATTTACAAAAAGTTACCAGAGTATAATCAGTTGATCAAGAAATTTAGCCTAATTGATATACGGCGAAAACTGCACCCCGAAAGCAGACAATTTACGTATAGAAGTACATATCTTAGAATGGCTTCTAGGATAGACTTCTGGCTTGTTGCAGATTGTTTATGTCAATACGTGAGACAGGCATGTATAAAACCTGTAGCTTTATGCCCTGATCACTGTGCAATTACTGTTACAATGGTTATTGATAATGTCAATCGAGGTAGAGGGTACTGGAAGTTCAGCAATTCTCTTCTCGTAAATGAAGAATTTAAATCTTCAATAAAAGATATTATTAGTGGGGTGAAAGAAATATTGAAATATGACAAAGATATATCATACGTTTGGGAGCTGTGCAAGATAAAGATAAGGGAATACTCTTTACATTTTGCTAAACAATTAAAAAGAAGTGAAAAAGCTGATATTATGAATTTAGAAAGAAAATATGAAGAATTGATGAATGAATCTGAAAAGAAGGACAATAAAAAAGAAATATAGAGTTAAGGAGAAAAATAAAACAGTTTTATCATAAGCAATGTGAAGGTGCACGAGTCAGATCTCGAGTGCAGTATTATGAAGGAGGACAAAAGGAATGTGAAATATTTTGTAGAGGTGGAGAAGCGGAATGCAGTTAAAAAGTCAATAACTTCTTAAAAGATAGGAAGGAAAAGTGAACACAATATGAGTAAGATTATGAATTATGTTCATAAATTCTATTCGAAATTATATAGTTCATTAAAGAAGAATAAAAGTGAAATTAGAGATTATGTTAGGAATATAAGAGGACCAAAGGTGACAAAAGAGGAGGCTGAGGTATGTGAAGGTAGAATAACAAAATCAGAAATAACTCAGGCATTGAAAAATATGAAACTTAATAAGACTCCTAGTGGAGATGGATTAACCGTAGAATTTTACAAGGAATTTTGGGAATATCTGCAGGATTTGGTGATAGAAAGCCTAAATGCTGGTTTTGAGAAAGGACGTCTATCGTATACTCAACGTAATGGCATTGTAACATTATTGTATAAGAAAGGAGATAAAGAAGATATTAGAAATTGGAGGACAGTTACGTTATTGAACGTTGACTACAAACTAGCTGCAATGGTTTTAGCTAACAGGTAGCAAAAAGTGTTATCATTACTAATAGATGAAGACCAAGTTGGATACATAAAGGGCAGAAATGGATGTTATAATGCAAAAATAATTCAGGATGTTATTGATTTTACAAAATTTGAAAAAAGTTGATGGTTGCCTCCTATTTGTATATTTCTACAAAGCCTTCGATACCCTTGAATGGAATTTCATAAATGAATGTTTAGAAAACTATGGCTTTGATAAAATGTTTAGAAAAGGGGTGTCAGTTTTATATACACACATTTCAAATTGTGTTATTCTAAATGGATATCTTACCGAAACTTTTTTTCCAACTAGAGGGATAAGACAAGGGTGTCCCCTATCTGCCCTACTTTTTATTTTAGCCAGTGAAGTAATTAGTAATAAAATAAGAAGCGATGATCAAATTAAAGGAATTTGTATTGGAGAGCAGTCTAAAGAAATAAAAATAGGCCAGTTAGCTGATGATATGACGCTTTTCGTTCAGAATATTATTTCAGGGAATAAAGCTTTGGAGTATATCATAGATTTTGGAAATGTTTCAGGTGTTGCATTAAATAAAGATAAAACACAGGCAATGTGGTTGGGGAAGGAGAAACCTTTAAAAATGATTAGTGGTATTCCGTGGGCTGAGAATTATGTTAAAGCGCTTGGCATTTTCTTTTCAAAAAATGAATTATTGAGTTATAAATTGAATTGGCCAAAAGAGAAAATAGATAAAATCGAAAAATTATTGAATTTTTGTAAACAAAGAAATCTGACATATAAAGGCAAGATAATTATCTTAAAAACATTGATATTATCAAAACTAGTATATATTATCTTTTGTCCTGATGATATGGTTAAGAAAATCGATAAATTGATTACGAACTTTCTTTGGGGATCTAAAGTTATTATAAAGTAAAGAGGGCTAATGTGATTGATGATTTGTCAAACGGAGGATTAAATAATTATGTTAGATTTACGTTTGCAGTTAAACAGTTTAAAGTTAAAATGGTTATTTAGATACTTCGATGATACAAAATCAAAGTGGAAATGGATGTTTGATAATTGGTTTGATAAGTTGGGGGAAATTTTATTATAAGAAATTGTAAGTGCGATCCACAATATCCTTGAAAACAACATTACCAAAATTTTATCGTGAAATATTATATGTCTATTACTTTGAAAAAAGTAAAGATGTTGAAGGAAAACAAGCAGATTAACTCTAGTGTCAGGATATGCAAAGAAATGTTGTGGTTTAATGATGATATTAGATTTAATGGAAGGATGTTGTTATTCAGAAACTGGATACGGTCAAATATTTTATTTGTAGGTGATTTAGTAACTACAAACACCTTCCTTACATTTAACGAATTAAAAGATAAATTGGTACATCTTGATGGAAAATGGTTATCAGGGTATACCGTTTGTATTGCGTCACTGCCAAAAAATTGGAGAGAAAAACTAAAAGACTATAACCTATTTTTATTCAGAAGATTTAAGAACAAGATTTTAAAGAATGAATCTTACATAATCATCTGCGTTAACAACGCTTACTAGTGGTTCTAGTGTAAAGCAGATTTCTAATGAGTTATTACAATTAAATGTCGAAATTTCAAGGGCACAATTATTTTGGAGTGAAATTGTCGCAATGGAGATAAACCATTCATGGACATATACCTGGACATTTAAATTGAAAAAAGATATTTGACACAAAAACCGAATAATAACATCTGCATTAATATCATTGATGTATATTCTTTATAACTATTTAAAATCTACATTAGTAAAAAGGGTGATCAGCCGAAAATCACATTTCTCTCCTTGTTTATATTGAGTAAAAACTTCAAACAACAAAGGAATTAATGTAGCATGAAAATTAGAGTAAAATGATATCACATTGACTATGTCATCGTTTTGCATGGTCGGTTTGCTTTTTGTGACTATATTCAAGTACGGAATGAGGGAAATAAATCATTTCATATTGCAAATCTTATGTGAAGCAAATTACAAAAAAAGTAATTTATTTTGTTTCACACAGAGCACTTACACGAGTCGGTAATGGAGTATGTCGATGGGGAAATATAATCTAGGACAAGTATGTTGTTAGCAAACACAACAACTTTATTACATTTATGTATTTTTTCTCTTTATGGTCATATATTTTCAAATTTACTTTACAAACTGATTGCAACATAATAAACGATTAATTAATATGATTAATACATTATTAAGGTAAAGTAAATACATTACATTGTTAACTTTACTGAATCGTAGACATGAAAAAGAAGGATTGTCACATAAGCGGAGCTTGATGGCGTGACAACCCTTAGAAAAATCCTTTGCATTTCATATAAAATTATTCATTTACCAAACACGATTTGCTATTAAAATACCCCAGCAAATGAAAGGTCTATAACCACTCTTTTTCTGTCTCGACCTCAATATTCTATTCGTCAATCTCTAAAAGATATCAAAATGATTCATTAAAGATATCGGTCATTTGAGTTAATCGGGGAAATTGTACGTCTTTGAATGAATGACTGGTGAATTTTACGTTATTAAAACTAGAACAATAACAAAGCTTGACCTAAATGCACTTGAATATAGGCACATTTTCAGGGACATGTCACACAAAGCTTAGCAATTGATCATGCGATAGGTTTTAGCGATTGATTGCATTGATCGCTATGTGCAATCAATCGCAAAAAATAAATCGTACGATCAATTTCCAAGCTTTGTGTTACTGGCCCAAATTAATATTTTAAAACCATTTGAATAATAATTGATTGATTGATTTATTTATCTATTTCATCATTCATCTGATTACTTATTTATTCATTTATTTTTTTAATTCATTTTATGTATTTATTTGTTTATGTATTTATTAATTGATTAATTAATATATATATATATATATATATATATATATTATTTAATCATTTATTAATTCATTTATCATTTCCTCATGTGTGATTGAACTCTTATGAGTATAAAATGTTGTTTCTCGAAGGGGCCCACTCACATTGAAATCAAAGTAAAACAATCATACGAGAATACTTAATATAGAAGTAATTACAGTTGATGTGAGAACAAAACTTATACATGAATATAAGCAAAACAAAATAGCCATATACACACAAATGAAAAGTGTTTCGAAGGGGGAGGAGTGGGATGGAGGGGGAACAGAAAGGGATTAAAAAGAATACAAGGACCATCACTACATCGTTTAGCTAATTACTATGTCAGGATCTGGAAGGGCAACATTAGGATTTCATATTTTTAGAGTAGCCAGAGAATCTTTTTTAATGGCTCGTATCATTATTCAATTCACATTCACTGACGTTACACAGTCTAAAAGCGATTAATCAAATTCCACTCACTATGTTACGGGTGAAAATCCATTAGGCTCTTACATATTTTAGAGCATCCCTAGCAGTGGCGTAGCCAGGATTTTTTACAAGGGGGACAAATTTTGTCAATAATTGTCAAATTCTGCTTGGAGGGATAGACCCGTAATTTTTTCTTCTCGCCAGCCCTCCAAAAGTCGCTCAGTAGGAAAGGGGGGGGGGGGGGGGGGTATCAGATGTTTCCTCCATAATTCTCTGACAAGCAAAAACAAAAACAAAACAAAAAAAGTTTCTTCGCCGGGTTCCCCCCCCCCCCCCCCCCCTTGGGTACGCTATATCCCTAGGGTGTTACTTCGCTATCATGATCTAATTCACAGTCACTGACATCACTATAACAACCGCCGTCATTAATAAATACTTATCCAGTGACCGGTGTAATAATGCTGTAAGCGCTTTGGTCGGGTCGGTTACATTGCATTGTAACTATAGTAAGACGCTACATAAGAAACAGCTATTATTATTTTTATTATCATTATCATTATTATTATTGTTATTATTATTATTATTATTATTATTATTATTATTATTATTATTATTGTTATTATTATCATTATTATTATTATTATTATTATTATTATTATTATTATTATTATTTACTACTACTACTACTACTACTACTACTTCTACTACTACTACTACTACTACTATCATTCATTGTTGTATCCGAGGCCGGCTCAGCCGAGACCGAAACTCTCAATATTCTCATATCAACAGGAAAATTAAGTAATCAAGATCATAACTCTCCTATTACACAGTATCTACTAGCTCCAAAAACATGAAAACTTTCTTTATATAATTTAAGCCCCTTCATTATACTATTATTGGTATTTGATATCAAGTGGTAAAATTTAAAGTATGTTGTAGTGTTATCGAATTTAGTTAAATTGAATGTACATGTTATTGAAATCAGTTTGAGAATCTATGATTTATATCTGATGTTACATGTACTATTATATGACCATGCTTATAATTTGTTCATTGAATGAAAAATAAAATACTTCTTAAAACAAAAAAAGAGTGACGTCGCGCCTTCTCGAGAAAGTCAAAAGTTTCAAAACTACACGCGAAAATGCTCGACGACGGAAGCGAAATCAGTCAGAAATTGCAGTGAAATCTCATCATCTATTATGTAAAATCTAAAACCATATCGAAAAATCAAGAGAAAATATTATTACTCTTTAAAAACATAATATCTCCAATGATACTGTTCGGGAATCTGAACATCACGAACAGCATGATAACATCGAGGTAAACCGTTTTACAATAAAAATGAGTGCAAAAGCCGAACACCAACACCAGACTTGAAATCACATATTTCCCAATCCCTAGGGGTTGGTGTTGGCGAATGGGTGAATTCATGTAAATTGTCAACACCAATCGTGAAGCTTGGTTCAGCAGACGACATTCAACACCAACTTTTAACAAGAACTACCGGAAATGCGTTATATTTTGCGATGTCAATCCCAACACCAGCCTGATTTCAAGTTCGGTATAGAGACTGGTGTTGGTGTTCTCACAACACCAACACCAGCCTCCAACACTGTACTTGAAATCACCCATTTTGACAATCCAACATCAATCCAGTGGCGGCACCAAGGGGGGGGGGGGGCATGGGGGGCATTCGCCCCCCCCCCCCCAATAATTTTCGGAGTGAAAAAAAATAAAAGGGTGGAAAATGAGAAAGAAAAGAAAAGGAAAGGTCCTCAGCTTTTTTAGGTGTTTCTTTTACCCTAAAAATTCGCTGACAAGAAAAAAAAAAAAAAAAAAAAAAAAGGTCCTCAGCTTTGGCCGGGGGGGGGGGGGGCATTTGCCCCCCAGTCAGAAGCTTTGCCCCCCATTCGCCCCCCCCCCCTCCCCCCACTTTAAAAATCCTGGTGCCGCCACTGCATCAATCCCATCCTTACACTATGCAAGTAACTGGTATCTGGCAGTAGCATGCAGTGCTGTGCTTTGCGTTGCGACGGCGGAATTGCAATATCAATGATTATTATTTGTATGAAGGGTTTTCAGGCGACCAGAAAAATTGGCGTATCTCATGGTTTGCGCGAAAGTTCTCGGGTGACCCTGCAATCTTGAAACAATATCTCATGGTTTGTGTAAAAGTACCCGGATGACCGTGCAATATTATACAAATAGTGAATGGCCACGAGTGCAATGGTACAAGATTTTGCACGAGGTGAAAGATGAGACGCTCTGTTCAACGAGGCGCAGCCGAGTTGAATAGAGCGTCTCTTATCTTTCACCGAATGCAAAATCTTGTACCATTGCACGAATAAAGACCATTCACTATTTGTTTTATACAACACCTCGGACGTTAACGGGCTTAAAACATTTTCTTTTAAAGAACAGTTTTACTAGACCTAGTCCAAATATGACCGACCAGATTCAGCGATCGATAAAATTATCAGTGCGCACTGCACTGCACTAAGAAGCAAACATTTATCGTTCAACTTACCAAATTGTAACTCGCTGAATGAACTCCAATAATCCATGTAATACATGTATAATCCAAAACGATAAGAACCGAATCCAATCAGAAACACAGTAGAAAACAATATATTTCAGCATCTCCCTACTACTAGTTTAGATCTAAGTTAGGATAGTAACTTTAGCCTTAAAATTCAGATCTAACGTTATTTATCTGTTGTAAAAAGTAAAGAGTCCGTGGAAATGAAAATTTTGCACGGAGCTTGTGGAAGAAGATGTGTTCTGAATATTTTAGTTAGATTCCTGTAAGACTAGCTGTTCTTGAGAAAGAGTAACTATTATGTTCAGTAGATTCTGGTCCGCTAACGTCTAACTTACTTAACGACATTGTAAGTAAGTTAGACAAAGAATTCCAAAGACCAAACGGCTCTTCGCAAACAAAACGGTAGGCCTACCTCTCTATATTGTGAGCATCGGAGTCGGACAATAAATTCATTCAATTCTTCATCAGTTTGAGTTAGCAATACAAAGTTTGGTCCTGCCCTATGGTCCTGCCATGATGTGAGTTTTTTTTAACTTAAAAGTCAATAACAAATCCTCGGGGAACAAATCAGATCTAACGTTAGACGTTAGTCTACGACTACGCTACGTAGGTCGTAACGGCCTAGCCTAGCGCTAGCTAAAGGCCCTGTCACACCTTTCCGGGCAAGCCTTGCGTGTGACTTGCGGGGAACAATTTTTGCTACCCGGAGGTCTCCGCAGATGGCCCGCACCTGACAGTACCTAGCACGTATCTCGCCCGTAGTTGCCCGGAGGTGCGCCCGCAAGTCCGATTTACCCGCAGCCAAGGTTTGAGCATGCCCAAAACTTGTTCCGGGTGAGTCGCGGGGGATTGCCCGCAGAGGTCCACGTAGAACACCAGTAGGAGGCCCGTAGCGGCCGCAAGTCACAGGCAGTTAACCCGCTTGAAGTACGTAGGTTGCCCGTGGATCTGTGGCTATGCGCCGGAAACGCGTGTCATCTGCGGGCATTCTACGTGCATAATACGGGTGTTTTACTGGCAAGGAACGGTGTCGATACTGCCAACATCCGTGTAGCTGGTCAGTTCTGCGGGCGTGGAGCGAGCTATACGAGCAAATTGCGTGCATGTCGAGGGTCACTTACTGCCTTTCTGCTGGTTAGTTGAGGGTCGCCTGCGGCCAAGATAATGACGTTCTGCCGACGGGGCATCTTTATTCCAACTGAAGAAAACGAGAAATAATGGTCTCTCCATCCACTCGACCAGTATTACCCAGGCTCGCACCTCGCAGGCAACTTCCACGCAGGTAACACGCAGTTGTGACGCAGGTACCCCGCAGCGCCCGTATGTCGCCCGTAACTAACACGGATCAGTTTCGAAGCTCTCACGCGCCACCCACGCGCCTGACACGCAGGTCACACGGAATACACGCAAGTAGAACGTAAGTAGCACGCGTCCAGCAGGTAAGACGCACGCGAAATCCTTGTCCGCCCGCAGAAACTATTCTGCGTGCTGGAAAATCCATACACGCAACAAGCCCGCGTAGCTTGCCCGGAAAGGTGTGACAGGGCCTTTAGCGCTAGCGCGCGCATATAGCCTAGCCTGCCAAACGTTAAAACATAATTATACTCTCGATCTCGGCGCTGCGCGCGGCGCGGGCGTCGTTAAATCGCTAGCTTAGCAGCTGCTAGCTAGCTAGCTAGCTGGCTATAAACCATAGAGCTCTATAAAATGCGCCGCGCGTACCATGCTTTATGTTTATTGTGACGTCAGAGTGCAATTTCGTTTGATCCGTTTGTTCCATTGCACGGTGATGTGCACTTACCTCACAATATACTGTGTACATCGTTAGTGACGTCAGCGTGCAATGGTGCGAATGGATCAAACGGAATTGCACGCCTGGAGGATGATACTGTTCAACATTACATTTATCGGCTGTCATGTGATTAAGAATTGACCAATGGGGTTGCAAGTATCTTAGTAGGTGTTGTATAAATCTCCATATCTCATGATTTGAGGTGCGCGTGACGCGTAAAAAAGTGAATACGAGTACTACGCAAAGGTTAAGACAATGCAATGCGCGCAGCCCTTGCAAGATGCTTGGGTAAGGACAAAAATAATGTTTTTCTACCTGTGTTTTATGTTGAAGTTAATACAAAAACATAAGCACATGTAATGGTGAAAATTGAGGTACTAGGTTTCATACAATTAATAATAATAATATTGAATGACTTTTCTTTCGTGGGACACAAGGGTATATCGCACTCGCTTTGAAAATATTTCACTCGTCGTGCCGACTCGTGAAATATGCTCATAGCTCGTGCGATATACCCTTGTATCCCACTCAAAGCCATTCAATATTGAGCGCGCATTTCCACTACTTACGGGCTGAGTGTTCACTCTCGTATTAGCTGATTAAAAAGTCATTTTCAACACTGAAAATGACCGCGTTTGTCGCTGCCTCGATCCGGCCTCGAGCCGAGACATCCGAGACATATTAGCTTCCGAGGCCGAGGACGCAATATTCGGCCTCGAGACCGGCCTCGAGGACGAGGCCAGCCTCGTGGCATACAACACTGCTATCATTATTATTATTATTAGTGTTGTTGGTGTTGTTGTTGTTATTATTATCATTATCAATAACGCCACTTCCGAGGAAGAAAATAAAGGTTATCAATGAGATATTGGATGCATGGGTAAGATGTTACAGGCGGTAATTAGTGAACGTGTATATAAGTTTTCTGAGTCACGCTACAAAATGAGTTTTCTTGATAACAACTCTCTGCCAAGTTGCAGCCATTGAGGGGGCACTGGTATCATGGGGGGGGGGGGATCTTTGGTCTTGCATTGTGGATAAAATGCGAATTAACAATGCCAACAATTAGCGGGTGTATGAGGTGGTCATAATCACCTTCTCTGCATGTTCCCTTTCCCGTCTTCCGTTCTTTGTTTCTCGTTCTCTCTTTTCGCCAATCGACTAGGGTGGGGGACAAGTTCCCCCATGCCTCTCTGCAGTTCCGCCACTGTCATTCCCCCTGTTTCAACTTCCGTTGTATCTCCTTCTTGTCCCTCTTCATTCATTCTATCTATTTCCCTCTTGAATGGTCAACGCTGTCAACCTTTAAGATTCGGTTATGTTTCCACTTGTTCTGTTGATTTTTCTCACATCCGTTCGTCTTGATACGAACGTCAGTTCATCTTATGTTATGTAAACGAGGGCCAGAAATCGAATTAAATGATTTATAAGCATTGACAACCGTGAAAAAGCAAAAAACGAGATATGGTCTTAAATCAGATCCATGCTGAAAAGGGGGAAATTTTCCGCATTTTATTCTACCAGAGTACCCGAGATATTACAGTAAACGTTTTTATCTTTTTTCAAATCGTTTTATTATAATTTTATATATATATATATATATATATATATATATATATATATACTGTATATATATTGGGTGGTAGCAAGCAAGAACAGACTCGTACTCCACAGCATATGTAAAATGCAATATTATACCACCACAGTTCAACAAGATAGAACATGTCAATCTTTATGGCTTATGGTTTCTGATAAATTTTCGCCGGAAACATGATGTGTTTTCAATAAAAATATGCAACAATCATGACAATGGGGTCATATCTAATCGGGTAAAATCTCATTTCACAAGAGATCTAATGATATCCTTACACCTCGCCCACAGTCATTGTGAGGCTGTTTTATCACCATAGATTGTTACATAATCATTTCAGGCTCATCTTAACAATGAAGATATAAAGGGTGGATTGTGACTGAAGACTCTAATGAGACAGATAATGACCAGCTATGCTTTGTCCTTGAATGAAGTGTCAATGAAATGATTACAGGACGTAATTGGATATCAAAGAGTTCTTAGCGATAATAAAGGTTTCATATAAAACAATCGTCCAGAACCAGTTTTGAGCAAGTTATATTCTTAGTGTGGAAGGGGTTGTCATTCAAGACGTAGGCCTACCGTCTTTGGATGCAAAATGTATATATACAGCAGTATAGATTTAGCAGTTTTTCAAGATTTTTATCGTTTTAGATCAGTCATTTTACCCATTCAAAAATATTTTACTTGGAAAATATATATTTTAGATTAAGTAACTGGTTTCCACAATAATGGTAATAATGATACTACTGCACTAATACTGTGCTTTTACATCTATTGATTGGCGCACAGTCCACAACAAAGTCTTCATGAAAATATATGATGATTATCATACATCAAGAAAAGAACCCACTTTGAATTAAACAAAAAAAGATGATAGAAAGAGAAGCAGAAGAAAGGTCATTGGTCAATTAAAAGGAATACATATTTTTGGGTCATGATGTTGCGTCTGTTTTTTAAAATATTAATATATATCATCTATTGTATTCAAAGAAAATTATAAATACAATGATATGATTTTTTGGGGGGGTTAATCATCTGCAATGGGGTGATCGTACTCAAGGTTGTTGTTTTTTTTTTTTTTGGGGGGGGGGTTAATTCTATCAATCCTACAGTCCTACAAAGTTTATTGTTGTGTGATTCAACTACTGTATTAAACAGAAAATTAGATAATTAGATAACCAAATAGACCGAGTGTCAATCACACTTAATGGAGAACAGAAAATAAAGTCACAGGAGGTGGGGGGGGGGGGCATTAAAAGAAACTTAAGATAATTATTTCCTACTAATAAATCTATCAGCTTCAGAATATCTCGCTCCCACTGCTTCTCATTATATGATTGTCGTCCTGAAGCGTATAAATTACCGCCCAATTAATATACGTCAATCCGTCTCTTCAACTTGATAATAATCCCTTTGCTGATCAATTAATGATCCGACCTAATTACGTTGTAAGATGGTCCAGCAAATAACACCGTCTGTAGTTGCGACAAATGATTAATTTCTTTGTGCAAATTGTGTTCCATGAACCTTGACTGAAAGCATTACATTATTATTCGGGTAGTTCGAGCATCCATTTCTTTCACAAATTCAAAATGAAAATATATATATATTATAAGTGTATCAGCCTTCACACACTGGTTAACATTCACAATCGATATCGACTTTCATAGTAATGAAATAAACGATGAGAGAGAGAGAGAGAGAGAGACTGCAAGAGAGAGAAAAAGACGAAAAAGGAAAGTAAAATACCAAAAAGAGGACAGAAAAGGAAAAGAAGAGATACAGGAAAAAGGGGAAAGAAGAAGAGAGCGAAATAAAGTGGGAAATGTAAGAAAATGGTACAGGCGAGGAATAAGAAAAAGGAAAATAGAATACATAGAAAAGGATTTGAAGGGAAATAAGAAGGGACAAAATGTTAATAATTTGCTTCACAGCAATAAGAACAAGAGAAAATAGTAATTCCCTTGGCTCGCGACTGTTAAGAGTAACAAGGGCGTTATCTCACAAAGATTTCCACAGTTTTGTCGCCCTTCTGATTCTCACTAGATTCAATATACTTATTTTCTGCAGACAGCTTATTCAATCTTTCATTTGCTTGATCACATCTATCACACAGTTCACTGATAATTTGTTTAAAATTTCTTCGATCACACGTGATTGCATCGCGCCAAAAATGCGTAACCAGGGCCCAGTCGAAAGTGAACAAAAATAATGTCTTGTCAAGATACAATACCCCAAGCATATAAATACTCGTCACGCTATTTGAAATTTATTTGCATGGAAATTCATGGATAGGGAGGTTCTCTACTATACACCACCTATACTTTACAGAGCCCATGGATATACATTGTCAGTGACTATATTGTTTCGCTACAACCATCTTTTGCTAGAGTGCATATTTTCCAAGCGGACATGTTTATACGAGCATGGAAAAGCTGGCAGTACGTAGGCTTGTTTGCTCATCAAACTAATATTATATTAAAATATACATGCAGATGTACAGACTCTCATACAGTTCAAATCAATAAACGATTTTAAAATCTACAATTTTCGATAATCATCATAGATTTGTTTGTGGATGAGATGTTGTGTAGTCGGGTACACTACATAGTTTTACTTTTTTTGTGGGCCTCAATGGTGACTCTTTGCCTTTTTGTGATGGATGAACCAAGTAAGATTTTAGTTATTAAGATAATAAAATGGATTTATTACATATAAAGTTCATTGTCATGAAAAAACATTGCCTCATATTTCGAAGTGATTTATTTGTTATAGCACTCGAAAATGTAAAAAATTCACACAGTTTTTAAAGAACAACAAAGATGTGGTTTTCAGAGAAAATCATAGAAAAGTGTCCGAGTGAGATTTCGATTAAAACGAAAGAGAAAGAGGAGCAGCGCTATGTATATTATGAATTATACAATACATAAAGCACCTACCAATCAAACTTGTGAACAATAGTGAGAATGACAAACATGAAATTCCCCCTTTTCAGAGCAAATGATGCACTGAGTGGAATTATGTAGAGTGGGTGCATTCAGCGTCTACATAAAACGATGAAGAAACTGGGATTTTCACACATTAAATAGCAATACCTTAGGAAGGCAATAATCTGGTTATGATGGTCGGTTTTAGACTAAAGGGTGTAGGGGTAGCTATACTACAAATGGATCGTCCCAGACTCCCAGTAGACCAACAGCCAGCTACAATGTTCGAGGTGAGCAATTTGTATACGACGGCATCACATAGAATTTTGAAATATCCCCTATTAAATTAAACAATCAACACTCCTATCTAACACAAAAACAAGGAATCGGACATTAATGCATTTTCAAGTTTGCATTTCCAAAATAAAGCTTTGTTTTCTAAAATCGTTTGGTCCGACTTTTGCGGAACTTTAAAAACAATAAATACTCACACTTATTCTTTTATTATGTTTAGTTTAGGTATTGGTATGGTGACTGCACTTCTAATTTGAGTTATTTCAAGCTGATTGTAATGGAACAAATATTGTACAGCTTGGAGAGCGCACCTCGAGTGCTGAGGTACGAAATACATGGCCATGACTTAAAGCCAAGTCTTAAGTTGGATATACGTTGACTTCGACAAAGATTGTGAAAAGTCAAGAACAGGAACAATACTGGACTATTTATTTGTAACTTAGTTATTCATGTGACATTAGTCTGACAAAATTATTTGTGTTTGAAGGCCTAAAGATTCGGTTTTGACTTGAGTACTACCATACCACACTGCCAATAAATCACAAAGGGATGGACCATTCCTGTAATATATTCGACAAGGATATAAGGGTGAACGACTTAGAGTTCATGACAACAATGAAAACAATAATACTCTGAATTACATTGTTGTTTGTGTAAATAATACGCATTATGAATCATGCCATGGTGCATTATAAACATAGAGTGTCATTGAGCACCTGTATGAGTAGGTTTAAAAGAATTTCATCGTTACTAATATTCACAATATATAAAAAAATGTGTGAATGAATACAGTGAAATAAGAGGAAATATCTAAATTAGGGAAGTATAAATTTAAGAAATCTAGATCCTCTAACTTTCTTATATCATTTTGTTTAAAGACAAAGCTGAAAATCTTTGCGATCGCACACTATATGATCGGCCTGTGATCCGATTTCGGAAGAAAATGTATATCATTTGATATATAAACATCTAAACACATAAAATATTTTTGACTGAGTTTCTAAATATAGATAGTAAAATTAGAAATGCGGCCTCTTGCGAGCTTTCGAGTGGGAGGAAAGGCCAAATCGGCTCCGAGTCGTGGTGACGTCACATCAGTCCTAAGATTGTCTACGATTTGAAACTGATTTGGCCCTTATTCCGGGTATTAAAGGCTGACAGCGAACCAAAACCCTATGTTTAGTGTTCATATTATTGTTAAGAACCTGAATCAGGTAGATTCAATTTGTTAAAATGCCCATATTTAATGTATATAAATAGCATTGAGATTTATTTCTAAAATCAGATGGCAGCTAATCGTAAAGTGTGCGATGGGCTTTATAGTACTGTAAAATGTGATCAGTATAGGAACAATATGGGTAAACAGGAACATCAAGTCGTAAAGGTTTTTGGACATGTGTTCCCCAGGAATAATGCAAATCATATTCACCTCTTCACCTTTTTTCACTTCTTGTTCCTTTTCGGCCCGATTGTTCCTATCCATCGAACTTTACGAGGCGGCATACGGAAATCATTCACGTTATATTTTGATACGGAAAACGGCTATGACACATGAAATTTAAAGGAGGTACAGAAAATACATAATTTCATAATAAAACTTTAAAGGCAAACTGAAGTACTGTATAATCATTCAATTAGAATGCATGCAAATAATGAAACTGATTTTCATTGTTATGATTATATACATTTTATTTGTCCTTTCGTATTGTATAAAAGGTAACTGAATTTGAAAAAAAAAAAAACAATGAAATTTTGAATTACAATATTGTCCATATTATGGGAATTTATTTTTCATCGGTACCGTACATAGTTTACCCCAAATTTGGGAATTTACAAATTTAAATAATCATAAGTGGTTACATTAATACTTCCTCAAATATTCACTACAGAGTATAATAATTCAGTGGGTACATGTACATCATTAAGGGACAAATACTGTAATTATTCCCACCCGAATCTCTGAAGTTTCTCTCTGAAAATATTGTATATACTTTTTACTATA
Organism: Heliocidaris tuberculata; assembly: GCA_025618425.1. NCBI lineage: Eukaryota > Metazoa > Echinodermata > Echinoidea > Camarodonta > Echinometridae > Heliocidaris > Heliocidaris tuberculata. Next base: position 45,601,394 of record CM046834.1, on the reverse strand, counting down.
ATCATTTTCTTATAATCTTATAACTGTTGAATATTTCAGGTCTCAATATTAACTGGCCGAACTCGCGCATCCACGAATTGTCAGTCGAATTTTTCAAAACAGAATAAATAAGAGATTGACAGAAGAGACAAGAGAGCAAAATGATTGATGAATGATTTGATTGCTTTACAATATAACGCAGAAGAAAGAGTAGAAATGAAGTACAAAATTTACACCCAAAACGTAGCCCCCTTAAAAAAGAGAGAAAAAAAATCTTCACCGAAAACTCTTAGCCAGAATAATTCATTTGGTATTTTCGATAACAATATAAAACATAGAATAAAACATATAACTATTCATAAAGAAAACTCATATTTTAATATGTACATATAATATAATCATACTTCGATAAGAAAGAGTATTCGAACAATCAAAGAAGTACAGATATAGGCTGTACACAGTAAGTACGTTTCATTTGCTGAATATCGTGCAATCGATTAGTACAGGAATCTAACTACATAATCGTTAATCTAACATCTAACTACATAATAATATGAATTTATTTATTCATTTATTTAACTTCATTGACATATCCATCTATATTTTGTTCGAATATAACATAAATAATCAAAACAATAATAATAATAAGAGTAAAACATGACAAAAACAAAGCAATATATCGTGAGTATATATAGCATTCAAAACGTAAACAAAACCAAAAACAAAATACTCATAATTGATCAACAAGGCATGCGCTTTCATGAAATATAAATCATCAGATTATGTACAAGTTATGTAAGGTGATGAGAAAAAGCTATTTAAAAAAACTATATACATATATTTATACACTATAATATATATATATATGCCTAATAATAAACAATTTAAAGGTTACCACGTTGATCAATAGTATATCGCAAAAAATTGGCAAATTCTTTTTTGAGAGGGTCTGTATTACGTATTATAATGCATTATAATGTATTGTTATGCATCACTGTTGCATGGGGTGTGGACCCAGGTGAGGGGAGGAGATCAAAAGTCTTACTACGAAGAGGAAATAATTATGAGCAGAGGAGGAGAAGTCTTAGAAGGGTGTCGCATCACCATTTTCTCACATCTTCTTCTCCCTTTAGCTCTTTCACTCCTCTCTTTCTTTTGTTCTTTCTCTATTTCTCTTACTATTTCATTCTTTTAATTTCTTTTGAAAGAAAGAGTGAGGTGGGGAGGGTGAGGGTTGAGGGGAAAGGCAGCATATGAAAATTGGAAAAAAAAGGGGATTATGGTGATTCTGCCACTTTTGCAGATTTATACTGCGAGAGGGCTTTATGTGGGGGAATATCAGTAAGATGAGGTAGCATTCTTTTAGCCATCACTGCATGAAGAGTGAATATTTATTACCCTTTATAGTTGTTCTCTATAGATGAACAATAAATTATTCATGGTATAAAGAAGGATTATGAGTCGCCGGTGGCGGCAGCCTGCTTATATTTTGGTATATTGCTGTTGAACAATGTAATAAGCCATTTGAGCTTTACTATGCCACTCGTGACAGCTGATTTTACCTGCATGCTATCAATAAACGAACACTATCAATAAAGCGAACAAAGCTGTATGACCCAACTATTAATTTTTTATCAGAATTACAACATATTTTAATGAGATTCATCAACCACAGTATAGCATCATGGAGACGAGGCGAATTGAGCTCACTCTCGTTTTCCTTAAAAGAAAACTGATCAAGAATAAAATACAAACTATCTGGCCAAGCAGCTTTTTCCTCCCGAACTCTAAAACAGTCTCCACTCCTTATTCAAAATCATCTAAAATCATAACCAACATTGGAACAGTTCGAACAGAGTTTGAAAACATCTGTCCTGATACCCTATGCGTACGTTCTTTTAACTCACACTGCATGTCATTGCTTGGTAACTTGCTTCTATAATGTTAACTCCAACGCTGACCCATCTCAAAATGCTTTGTGTCCAGTGGAAAAGGTTCTATATAAATTGATATTGCCATCATCATTATTATGATTTCTTCTTCTTCTCTTCCTTTTCTAATTCTTCTAGTTCTTCTTCTTCTTCTTCTTCTTCGTCTTTTTCTTATTATTACGAATATCACTATTACTGTTATCATTATTGTTATTATCTATATTATTATTATTATTATTATTATCATATTATTACCATCATTATTATTATTAATATTTTTACCATTATTATTATTATTATTATTATTATTATTATTATTATTATTATTGTTATTATTATTATTATTATTAATATTATTATTATTATCATCATTATCAACACTATTATTCATATTATCTACAGCAATATTATAATCATTAATATCATTATTGTTAGTTTACCGCCAGGTTAGATTCATCAAAAAGATTCGCTTTCACTTTTTAATCAGCCTGTTTGCTGCAGTAGACGACTAATATGAATTACAAGATAATAATGGACGACGATTTAAATAATAAAAACTTTTACTATATGCACACATTTGATTTCAGTACGTATAATAAACAAGATCCCGTAAAATAATGTAATAAAATCTCAGAAGGTTATGTTATGAACTTACATCAATAACGATTAATTAATTATAAAAATGACAATATTAAGGGCGTATAAATTTGAAAAAAAACAACAACAACAAACAAACTAAAACCAAATCAAACATGTCAAATGTTCGGGGAAGGTTTAGTAATGCTATTATGTACTCATTCATTTGGTTTCAGAAAACGCTTCAGCAAAATATTAGAACGTTTATTCTGCTTGCAATTCAGATATATTTTGTGACCTGTGTATTAATACTCTTGCGCGTCCCCGGTCTACGAATATGATATCGTGTAAACAATAATTCATTCTACAAGCCTCTAGCAACCATATGTATCCTGGGGGAGCGTTACGGGGGGGGGGGGGGTAGTTACCCCTATGGCAAGGGACAACACCCCAAATTTGCACCAAAAAAAAAAAGAAAATCTTAATTTTTTTCTCACTTGCTTTTCATAGTTTATGGAGACAAAACGCTTCCGAAAAATCTGACAACTCCATTTTTGTCTATTTTTAATTTTTTTTTGCTTTTCAGAGATTTTCAAGACATAAAACGCTTCCGAAAAAATGTAATCTCTTTTTCCTTCTTCTGAAAAGCATAAGTACCCGGTTATTTTTTAACGCTTCGCAGAGATTTGGGGCAAATGTAACGCTTCCGAAAATGTGAGAACATGTGTTTTATTTTGTTTGTTTGTTCTTTTTTCTATTTAATTTTTTGTTTCGTTAATTTTGTTTGTTTGTTTTTATTTTTTGCTTATCAAAGAGTGTTTAGACCTGTACCCCTTGAAATACTCTGATGCCACCTTCTATTAATCTTAATATACACTTATATGGTTTACATACACTCTTAAAAAAGTTGGGCAAAAAAATGCCCAATTTTTAACCAACACTGGGCAACATACTGTCCACACAACTTTTGGTTAAAATTTGCCCAACTGATGTTGGGCAATCCATTTACTATGTTGTTGGGCAAATTAAATTGCCCATCAGTTGGTGACCCATTAGATTTTACCCAACTCTACAATTGCCCAACTGTTGGTTATATTCTCAGTTGGGTAATTATTGCCCAACCAATCTTACCCAATAGGATTGCCCAACCCTCTATTTGTTCAGCTGTTTGGTAACAAATATCATGTGGTTGGGCAAATTCAGCTGCCCAATTTATTGTTTCCTTTTTCCTCCAACCTAGGTAAAAAAAAATGAAATCTGCTTGTTACGTCCTTCTGGGTCTTAACCTAATCAATCCTATCCTATTTTAAGCTATCCTATCCTATCTTAACCTATCCTATCCTAGTCCTATCCTATCCAATTAGTGCAAACTAGTGCAAGCTCTTATATACCCCTTATATTTTTTTATGCATTCGGTGACAGTTAGTAAATCGGGCCACCCCAAACCATACGCTACTAAAAATTCATGAATATTCATATAAGTGTTTTCCCCAATATTGGGTAAAAATATTTACCACAAGTTGGGCAAAAGCGAATTTCTAACCAACCATCAGTTACCCAACAAAATTTACCCAACTGGCAAAGGAAATGTGACAAAATTACACAACTACAGGGCAACAAGTACCCAACCCATAATTACCAAATACTGTTGGTAAATATATGCCCAATATTTAGGTAAAAAGTATTGACCAATATTGGTTACACCACTCGAGTGTCCAGTTGGTTAATAATAGCCCAGAATTGGGAATATTTTTAACCAACCAGCAGTTACCCAACTAAATTTACCCAACATTTTAAGAGTGTCCACATGCATGTGTACAGTATTTAACGTCTTTTGAATATGCAATTTACATGACATTCAATATGGCATCTTAATAATGCATTTAAATTCATATGCCTCTTTGTCTTGTGATGAACTATTACCCTGACCTGTTATGATGTATAATTGTATTTCAATAACCAGAATGCAAACCTCATGCATTAGTCGTTGCTATGTCGGATAACAATACCAACAATTACAGGCAATTCGCATTCTTACCATGAACACTCTTAACACGTGAAAGTAATACATGTAGTTCGTCAATTAGTACTTCTTCAAAATGTACACATTAAATTTGAATGACTTAGGAAAACAGCCCAATAAAATGCTATCCTAAAGTGAATGAATGAAAAGAAGTTTACCTGTGTATCATTCCACACCATCTTGAGATCATAATCCGTGAGCAGATCAGGTCTACTGTTGATATGTTCCAAAGCCATCTCCACCGCAGGCAAGATACCACTACCGTCCCAGTTCCCTCCAAGGGTAAAAAAGCCACCCAAGTAAATCGGTATTTTCTCATCTTTTCCCATTCCATCAGAGACTTGTACACTCTGAGATTTATTTGTATCAGTCAGAAAGGTGGTGACGGGTACCATCGATGTCGATTCGAAGTCACTCATAACGGTGGAAGGTGATGGTAACGTGGTAGACATCATCATGTCAAACTCTGAAGTCGACATCGAGTCTGTGGAGGCTCGAGAAGCAGTCGAGATCAAAAGCGTAATCAGAAGCCAGATTTCTGACCCCAGCAATCGCTGAAGTCTTGTTATCGCCATCACTCTCAAACATAACCCCATTGTCATCTGTTAAACACTGTGTCTAAACTACGAGACGAAGGAAAGCATCCTGCCTATTTATGAACTTTTTCTCTTATGATTGTAAATGGAAGAGTGCAAAAAAACGACGAATAATGCAGCGCGCGCAAAAGATGCATGAAAATCTGATGTCGAGTGTCGCCGTCGGCCCCGCGAATAAGCTTGAATCAATTATCTATATCAGCGAGGATAAGAACAGGTACACTTCCGTGTCAGACATGTTCACCATTACATCTTCTGTGCCTCAAATACAGTTATTTGCCTCATTGTGATCAGATTCTCGAGAGCTATTTAGAACCATGGTTCTAACGACATGCCCTCCTATTAAATTAACCACAAACCAGTTGTACGGTTGGATGGCGTTCGCAAATAATTCAGGACACAGACACAAAAGAATTTGATGGGAAAATTCCATTACCAGAAGAAGTAATGTTATTCTGTGCACATATATATTTTGCATTGTATTCGTTGAATATACGTGACTGCGCTGACACCATTTGCTTTCATCATTTTTGTCATCAACAGGATTTTAAAAAAAAACACAAACTAATGTGAAATATGTTTTTCCCTAATCATGCCATAATAATAGTTTGACAAGTTAAAGGTTGGTTACAACCGGTCGTGCGTGTGGTCCGCGACGGATTTCGCAGAAAATCTTTGCGTCGCACGCACGGGTCTGTACGTTTTTTCCAAACACGTAAGAGCACGCAGGACACGCAGGGAAGCTGTTGGACATGTCCAACAATCTCTGCATGTGGCTATGTGTTCTGATGAACGCACGTGACACGTGCAGCCATAAACTTCCTGCACGTGCTTCTTGCGACCATCGCACGGGCTCCATGTGGATTCAAAAAAAGATTCAAAGATTCAAAATACATTTATTTCCTTCTCATAATCATAATCAAATACAAATACATTCACAAAAAGAACGTGGTGGAAGGGGGCGAGGGTGCTAAGAAGCACTTGGCTTGTGGTGGGGTCGCCTTTACAGTACCTATTTACATTAACAATATTAAACAACAATCATAACATACCCAAAAAATCTAAAAGATAAAAAAGAAATGAAAAAAAAAGATCAAGAAAAATCTGCAATATGTGCTAACTGACTATATTGTACAAAGTATATATTCTTTAAAGTACGAGTAAATGTATGGAGTGAAGAGCACGTTTAGGTAGAGTCATTTAAGTTGTTCCAGAGTTTGGGACCAGAAAAACGAATATTTTGTTGAAACGCAATTGTTCTATGTCTATGTTCTATGTCTCACGAAGCCCACGGAGCCGTTACATGTCGCGTGTCGGTTACACGTCGGTTGCACGGTACCTGTACGGGGCTGTATGTTCGCCTCAAGAGTTCTTGCAAGTAAGAGGGGGTATTTTAACGCCCAAGAGGACCATGACAAACGAAGGTCGTACGAATCTCAGGAGGTTGATCACAGCACGATCAACTGTTGTGACAATAGCATTATACCTGCACTAATCTAACCATACGCCAGTTATTGAAAGTATTATTTGCACTGTTGATTTTGCAATCACTTTTTCAACGATGTCACTTTTTTCGTGATAAGCAAAAGGCCGTATGCCAGTCACTGATGCGGTCCTAACGTCAGCAAATGACTCAATCGAAAGGACGCCTCGTGTGAGTAGGGTCTTTATAGGAAAGTTTAGGTTGTTCTATATACAACCACGATTGATTTGTCAAACTGTCCTTGTGTAGTATAGTGAATTATCTCAATTTCTCCGTATAGCAAGTCTATATTCAATTACTTTGTAGTTGTTTTGTTTTTGTTTTTCCTGTTCGATAGAAACATTTCTTAATAATAATTAGTGTATATACTGTATACTGAAAATCTTCCCCCAAATAATGAGAATGATTAAAATACATACGCAAGAGCAACTTCAATAGCCTATTGTATTGACTATAGAAATCATGTCTGGAATATGACATCGTAATATGCTATTGTGTTTTGTTAATGTTCATACATTTCAAAAGGTGGTGCACAAGTCTTTTGAAAGTGCCTTCTGTTGATTTTTTTGAAAGTTTTTGAGAAGGTGTTTTAGTTGATTTGTTATTTACTACATAAAAACAACGGTAGTTAATTTGTTGGTTATTAGATAAAGCAAAAAGAAAATTTATCTTCGACAAATCATCGAACTAATTTGCAATACTGGTATACTTCTCTCCTTGACTTTTCCTAATCTGCTTCTCTCTTCTTTTATTTTTTTGTTCGTGTTTCTTTTTATTAACCCTTATTACCATCCAACTTTCATCAGAAGGGGGCGCTGTGTGATAAAAGTAGTTTTCATCTCGTTGCATTCTGAGCTAAGGGTATAATCAGTTTGTTAACTGATTCATTGCTGTTTGCGTTGTCGAATAACAGCATCTACTCAGATCTCACATTGGTAACAAGTTTCCGAAAATCTACATGGTACGGAATTAAACCTTTATTGTAATGCTCATTGGCAAAGTCGTAAAGCTTGAAATGTAATAAGTTTCCATAAGTTTCATGAGTAATTTCGTCATAGTCATCTCTCTCATGCCCTTGCTCTCTTTCCCTCTTTCTCTCTCTTTCTCTTCATCTCTCTGTTACACTCCTTTTATTTTAAAGCTCCTTTTAAAGGGAAGTATACCCTGTCAAAGAGGTGATTGAAATATTTTGTAAAAAATGAGCAATGGGTCGATGGAAGCTTGATTTAAAAAAAAAAATCGGAGGAAGAGTATAAAAGTTAAATTGTCAAAGTTTGGGAAAACCCTACAACTTCCCAATTTCTTTGCTTCAAGTTTTTGTGTTCAAAATTTTCTTGAATATCGAAATTCTTGATTTTCTTTTTTTGTATATATAGTATTGAACATAATGATAAACTCCAGCCAGGTGAAGTAAATGGGTACCCGGTAGGAAGAAATTCCTTGAATACTTGAGCGCCTTATCATGGTCGCTCGGCTAAAGCCGGGGTAATTGTATATATGACTCAGGGAGAACAGGATATTGTACTGATTATTATTATTATTATTATTATTATTATCATTATTATTATTATTATTATCATTATTATTATTATTTCTTCACAGATTTGAGAAAAACATTTAGGATATATATGTATATATATATATATATATATATGTATATATATATATATATATATAAGATGAAATTTATGAGAAAAAAAATATTGCAAAATACAAAATAAATGAAGCGGGTGATTTCATGTAGATCCTACAAGACAAAAACCCTCGTGTTGTGTACTGAGTGTAAAATAATTGATTCAAAAGATGTCTTATATAGTGATACCATATACAGAAGAACCATTAGTCATTCAATGATCACAGTTGAATGAAATGAATGGACAATAGAGTGATGTCATACGGGGAACATTTCGTGGAATCATCCGAAAATGTGTTTAGATATTTAAATCAAATGCCATTACATTTTCTTCCGAAATCGGATCGCAGACCGATCGTATAGTGTGCGGTGGGCTTAACTTGAAATGCGAATTCAGGTTGCCTATTTGATAGACTTTACGTGCATGATTGTATCAGTTCATACGTTTATAACAAAATAAATGCTATAATTATTATCATAATTATAAGTAATTGTTATTATTAATATTATCATTATTACTATCATTATTATTATTATCATCATTATCATCATCATCATCATCATCATCATTATTTTAGTATTGGCGTGACTCTGCGAACTGAATCACCGTAACACTTGGGGTCTCTCCTTGCTCCTTCAGTTATAACTGATCGGGATGTGTATAATGTACCACTATATACACCAGGGCTTTCCCCTACACTTCTACGAATAGTGCAGTCGGTTCTTAACGTGCCAAGGTGGTGACTTTCTTCTACAAGGGGCCTCCATTTAACGTCCTATCCGAGGGACGGAGTGTTTCCACTGTACATAGCCTACGTCTATGAAACAGGGGAGGGGCACATCAATACACAATGCAGGCCCGGGGTGGATTAGAACCTACGACTTTTGGTTCAACAGGCAGACGCTTATAAACAAATAAAATTCCATTGGTTTTTACTGGAACCAGTATAGACTGCAACCAGTAAAACCAATGAACCACCAAAGTCCAGTAGAAATTACCTTTCAATATTCACTGGTTTCTAGGCCTTGTGGCCGTTCACGAACCGATACTTCCTTTGTAGAAAGCTTTTTATGTAGGGGAATCTCCACTCACCATTATTTGAACGTTAATGAAATGAAAAGGTTTGTTGAGATACCTGAGGACTGTATGGTCTGTACAGGTTTATGTACTAAAATATAAACTGACAAGGATCCTAAGCTAAACTAACGAATGCGTATATATAGAAAAAGATCATGATATCTATACAACAATAAAAATGGAAAATATTAAGGTGTATATATATATATATATATATATATATATATATATATATATATATATATATATATACATCAAAAAGAGAAGTAAATGAAACTCCGTGAGATCGAGATTTGAGATTTGAGATTTCTGAAATCTCGATCTCACGGAGTTTTATTTTCTTCTCTTTTTTATATTCTTACTTACCTCCGAGCAGAATTTTTTGTTATATATATATATATATATATATATAATATATAGCAATATGGTTTTACAGGGCATATTATCATAATTATTGTGTTTTCACTCATTAATATTTGTTTTAAAAAAGGTCAAGTAAACAGTTTCTCTCCTACTAAAATTAAGAATGTCTTTCTCTTGTATCCAGAGAGATTCGAGATATTTTTATTATGCATGAAGATTAACTATCTCCTATCTGCATGTATATTTTTAAATTTCCTGGTTTGCTAATAATATGTTTTAAAGCGATTCCGTGCAGTGTGTTCCATACGACATTTGTCTTTTATGATTTATCCATATATTTCGTGTAGAAGTGAAGAATCTCTTGATATGACCACTGAATAGCCATAATTATCGAGAGAGCTTTTTCATTTATGGATGACATATGAGTAAATGTCATATGTCGTATGGGACACATTGCACGGAATCGCCCTTTAGATACAAATAAACATTTTAAAAATGAAGAGTGTGTTTAACTCTGGTACGTTAGCTTTGCTAATGTGTTTCAAATATATGTAGGCCTACTATAATGTAAACTATTCTGGCTGTTTGTATTATCACTGAAACTCTTCTTCTTCTTATCAAAATTACTCTCTTTATTCTCATATATCTACTCACTTAATTAAACGAGTGAATTTGTCACTCCACATTAAGAGTGAAGGAACTTTCACTTTTAATGGAGTGGTAAAGCACTCCCTTTTGAGTGAGCATGCCGATATTTCTTCATCAGCCATCTCACTCACTGACAGAGTGAGCCCGCGTTCCGCTCAATATCATATGCAAACTGAAGTATTTTCACTCGTGAGCAACGAGTGACGCAAGGCAATCAATGACACGGTGCTTAAAATTCATTGTCAGTGTCATTTGTTGTTGTTGTTGTCGTTGTTGTTGTGAACAAAACTACATGCACCACTCTTGAAAAAGAGTGGTTAACATACTGTAACGAATCAGTGATAAATATTTTACCACTATATGCTGTTGCGAGGGATAGGTATAAATGACAGCACATCGGTTATAACGTGAAACCAATAGAGATTACAACGTATCGTTACTGGTTGGGCTTCAGGCAGGAAAATTAGCATAATTCGCATATTCAAATGATATAGGAGTTTTGTCATGACTCATTTTGATAGATTATTTTTTGATAAAGTTGTCTTGCCGAGAATCAGTTGTTACATTTGATAATTCAGTAGGGGTTATGTTGTTTTAATGAAAGAGTTATTTTACTAACTGTTACGTCAATGATTTGTTATATATACATAGATATAGTGTAGTAATATCAACGGGTGGTAGGATTGTGTGCTTCAGACTAGCTATTACACTGTATCCGCCCCATCATGGCCTGATGGATCTCTCCGAGGTCTTCATCAGGCATGTAGAAGTTGCAATCCCCTGTCGCTAGGAAATAATGATTAAAGATGCTACACATTAACAACAAACTAATCTTCAGAGTAATTAATTGAGTTAATTAATGGGCTGATGATCTGAGAGACAGGGATTGCTGGTGAGTGATCTTCAAATCAAATGTTCGATTGTCTGCTGCTGTGAAGAGGCGAGACAGGTGAGTGATTGCCATTGACAGAGGAGTGATTGCTGGTAGGCCTGGTGGTGTGCAGTAGCTGACGGTTGGTGATGGTCGAGTGCCGGTAACTCCAGCCATCTCCAGCGGTCATACAAGACGTACATTTTGACCAGACGAACGGGGGCGAACCGTGCCCGTCACAGTACTCTTGAGACTGAGTTGATGATTTCACTCAGAAAGGAGTGAATTATCTCCACTCTGTCCACATGAGTGATAAATTTTTAACTATTTAAAGAATTGGTGTTTCACTCTGTCCTGAGTGAAATAGTGACCACTCTTTTTTCACTAGAAAAAAGGGTTATCCCCCTTTTAACTACTTGTGAGAGTGAAATTTCACTCTCTTTTGAGTGCCTTTTCACTCTTTTACCTTTAAAGAGTATATTTGTTATTATTCATTTGCTTAGTCGTTTTCCCGTCTTCGTAATGATCATATTGTAGCCTTAAGGAAAACCTCTTGAAATATACTTGGGTCAATTTAGCCGAGAAAAAGAGAAGAGAAAGTGATAGAAAATTAAACAAAACGATATTTACTGTGATTCAAGCACAGGACTTGTGTAAGTCAAATAATGTGAAATGAGAAGATAACGACTGAATTGAAACAAGTTGGAAGCAAGCTAAAGGAAGAGGGGAGTTCAAATTCCAATTCTCGTCCCTTTTAAAGATTTCTGCCACCCTTTTGTTTATTGATATTTTTAAAAATGAGATTTTAGATGGAAAATAAGTCATGCAAAATATTATCATTTACAACCTTGGAAATACATTAAGGCTTAGTATATCGTAGTATTTCTTTGTCCTCGCGTTCGATGGAAGTTTATTGCGTGTGTTATCCGAATATGATCTATAATACTGCAAACAACATTATTGACGTCTATATGGCTATTTCTACATGTTTCTAGGCGTTTTAGAAGTCATATCACGAAATATCTGCACAACTAACGTGGTTGACCTTTGACTGTTGCTATGAAAACCCATCAAAGAAAGTACAGATTGAGGATCTTCGCAGCCATCTTCATGACGAAAAGTATTCTGAGCCTATGTTGGATGACGTGATCTTTTCGTCTGCGTAATAAGTTATCTTGGTCTGTTTTACTTGGTACATACCTGTATATAAATATCTAACCTGTGACGGTATTGATGCTTCTAGTTGTCGACAAGGCTCTATCCAAAGTGTATTACACCCTTATATACACAGAAAAGGCTGTTACGCGTACATAACAATATATCATTCATTAGAGGGTGAAGTAGAGAATGATTGGATCTTAGTTCACCATTTTTTTTTTCGGGGGAGGGGGACGGACATACATAGTATATTGAGAAAATTTCTGTCACATGATTTACCTTTCTTCCACATAATATTAATTTTTTTTTAAATAAATGACTTTGCTGAGGAGTATATCATTTTTATAGAAGAGTCTCATATTTCAGTCTTAGAATTGATTGCTCCTTAATATGTCTCAATAGCTTAGTGAGTCAAGGGACGTATAGACGCGAGGCGGGTTTCCCTCATAAATATCCAACACCCCAGGTTCCCCAAGAACACATTTGAATAGGTGTACAACATAAAAATTGGGGTCATTTATTTCATAGTTACACTGCAGAATGCTCTGCAATGCATTGGGATGTCATTTCTTTAAAAATGCAAGTTTTGCTCCCAGAACAATTTGTTAACATATTATGATAAAATGCAATATTTCGTTTACCATTATTCTAGTAATTGATACATACTGCTTATACATGAATTTTCTCTAGGTTGGGTCAAATTACTCCGACTTACCCCTGTATGATATAAGCCCCAAAAGAGACTTTTTAGAGGGACATCCCTGCCGGAAAGAACACAGTGTCCTACAGTGTGTTCACAGTGTGAAACACAGTGTGAAATCATCTTCACACTGTTAAATTCGAGCGTTTTAACATTGCGAATCACATCTTCGCATTGTGAGAGAGTAAATTCAAACTGTGAAATCGAACATCACTATGTGAACACTCTGTGATAAACCACACTGTAGAGGTGTCCACAGTGTGAAATCCTCTTCACACTGTTAAATTGGAGCGTTTTAACATTGTGAATCACATCTTCACAGAGTCGACTATGTGAACACACTGTGTACACACTGTGGGACACTGTGTTCTTTTCGGCAGGGATCTATTAAAATCCTACCCTGAAAAAAAAAATCTTTATTTGCTTTTTCACAGCACATATCAAAACATTAAAAAAGACAACACAGATAAAACACCTGGTTAAAATATTTCCGTGTAAATTATTTTCCGTGGATAAACGCATTATTTCACCAGAAATTTGGTAATAATTATGACAAGAGAAGATGCGCTTGAAACAACCAGGCAACGGGGTAAACATTACCAGATTTTGGCTACCGGTCAACCGGGAACTCTGGTAAGGTTTAACACCTTTTGTCTTAAACTTAACACAGAGTTTTTTCAGTAAAGGAGTTACAGCGAATGTTATCACTGTAAAAAAGGACACCCAAAAGAAAAGAAAAAATACAAACTACCTAGTGTGTAAATAGAGGAGACGCATGAAGGTTTACACATTTTTCTATTGCGGGAAATATTTCCTTATTTTTCTAGTCTGAAGGAAACGTTCTTGTTAAAACGAAGAATTCATATTTTTGATTTCAGGCAGGGTGTTCATAGTATTGTTGTTCCAGATCATTTCATATCAAAACTGTTTTTTATCGAAAAAATGTGAAGTGCCAGAACACTCCTACAATATGAGGAGAGTTGAGCCATGTCTCAAGAGGAGTTTACCAGATTTGATATAGGGCCTACTAACTAATACACGACGTATCCAGACATTGACAACGAAGGCGGCGCCCTCCACAGATGGGAGGGCGTAATGTTCTTGCGTTGCCGAAAACGCAGCTAAAGGTGAGTTTTCACGCGGCACGCGAAAACTTCGCGAATGATGCGAATGTCGAAAAAATGGCAAAATCCAACATTCGGAGAAGCTTTTCTCCGAATGTTTAGCGAAAATGGAGCCGTAAACCATTCGTGCGCAGTTTGTGGGTAGTTCTCACAACGCATGTGCGAATGTCGTGTGTGTAGCGTTGCAGAACTATGGCCAGTCCACGTACACGAAGAACACGCGACTAATATGCGAACCTGAGTTGACAGCTCTCTTTGTGAAGAGTGCGCTTTGTGTAGGCCAGACGTCACGTGGTGCCAATTTGCCGCCAAATATACGGCAAACGTGCGGCAAACGTTCGTGAGAACTTCATACGAGCTCCATGAGAATATCGCATGAGCAAAACCTTCGCAAAACGTTTTGGAATAGCTCGCGCATATAGTTCGGGAATACTTTGTGATATTCGCAAATTAATCGTTGCGAACAGTAGGCGAATTAACAGAGCATGGGCTGCGGTACCGGGGGGGGGGGGCTGGGGGGCTGAAGCTCCCCCCCCCCCCCGACTTTTTTTAGTAGACACGTTAAAAAAAATCTCAGAAAAAGGGCTCGAAAATTGTCCTTATTGAGTGAAATCAGATCAGCCCCCACTTTCAAAAACGCTCCGCGACCCCTGCAGAGGGCCCCGACGTGAAAGGCTCGCTTTGGCTTCTTTGGAGAAGTCACATATTCTCAAGAGGTACGCGAACAGTTTGTGAATAGTTAGGGAAATGATCAGACGAACTTCTCTGCGTTCGCGAGACATGCGCGAGACATTCTCGTACCTGTCGGAATCTGTTTGGGGTTTCACGAAGATTTTGCGAACATCACGCACGTCTTGAGTAGGTCGTGCGCACATGACGATACTAGCCCTTTAAGCCTACTCTATACAGTATAACTCATTGACATGGACACTTGTAGCACTTTGATCTGATTAAATATTTAACCGTCTCAAAATTTGGATTAATATCTCACTTATCAAGATATTAGTCCCAGTAAGAGATTAATTAAGTTGATAATAATATTCCAGACTATAAAACTACGAGACAATTATTAATGAGACCATGCAGCCATTCTTTACACACCTTATTCACCTGGGAAATCTGATATTAAAATCTTTGACCAGTTTTTACCCTTTTTTTGCACAATGTCCAAGATGTCGAATCTCGATCGAACTACAGATTGGACTTCATGGGGTATTCTATTTTTGGCCGCTTGTACCGTTGTTCAAGGTGAGTTACATTTTGGCAAATGCAGAAGTATACAGAACTGATGACAAATGCTTATAGCCTAAAGCCTCTTTTACACATCGGCCGTTCAGACGGCGGTTCATAGCGGTTCGGCTATCCGCCATACTCCGTCAAGAAACTTGCTAACACCGTATTCAATCCCTAATCATCAGTCACTCATCTGCAATGATCCGTGGGGACAGCAGGGAACCGTTAAAAAAATTAAACAAGTTTAATTTTTCGTGTGGCGGTCTTGGCGGTTTGAAATGGACCGTTTTCATTCGCATTCGCAACGCCGTTCACCGCGTTAAGAACGCCAGCCTCCGTGTTCGCATCGGGAGATACGTGATAACACGTTAATCCGCCAGTCCCATTCCCCCCGGACCCTCACGATGTGAACATGGTAGCAAACGGAGGTGACGGAGCCAACACAGAGGCTACACAATCTCATCAAGGAGTGGCACTGCGTTTGATGTCGAAGGCTCTGAAGGGGCCGCGGAGCGTTTTTGAAGGGGGGGGGGGCTGATCTGATTTTACTCATTAAGACAATTTTCGAGCCTTTTTTCCGAGATTTTTGTTAATGTTTCTACTACCGTGGCTTTCCGCCAAATGCTGCGTTACTGCCACGCTAGTCCGCGTTGGCCCAGTCTTCACAGCGCGTTGAGAGCGTATTCACCATAGGTATTCACACAGAGTTCAAGGACTTCCGCCATTGCTTGAACATTGTTCGCGGCGGTATGAGAACCGTCATGAACCGCCGTCTGAACCGCCGATGTGTGAAAGGGGCTATCTTGTACTTCTAGCTGAGTATATGCTGTAATTAGGACTGTCACAATAATCAAAATTAAATAGACGAGTTTTTAGAAATTTAGATCGTATATAGATGTGAACAGATTTCCAAAGAAGTTAATAACACTTTCACTTCTTTTACTTGTCATCCCACTTGAGGAGAAAATTTTTACTTAAAATCTTTCTTATTTGATCCTTTGCATGAAGTTGGCGGTTCGTTTACTTTTGAAGTTAGAAATACAGCTTCATATATTTTGATAGTTTAGCTGAAACTTCAGATCAACTTAGTTCATCCAAATTTACAAGACTGTAAAACAAAAAAGATTATGCTAAGAATATGAATTATAAAATTATGAATAACAACTCAAAATGTATCAAAACAATGCAGCATATCTCCTTCAACATGTGCAAATATTCGACGAGACAAGACAATTCTAATCCGTACGTAGGTTAGTTTCTTTAAATTTTGGAATATTCTTTATTTCCTATTAAACTAAATATATTTGATGTAACCTGGTCAAAAATGTTTTTTCGCCTGAAATCAGGAAAGGGTTATGGGCAATTCCAATCGTTACGGAATGACATTCACAAAATATTTTCAAGTTTGAAAGAAGAATATTATGAACATCGTAATGAATATTTTCAAATTGACAGTACAATACATAAACTAATACGAGGTACTTTCACAACTGTTGAATTTCATGTCAACCAGTCGTCAGATTTATGAAATATTAAGTATTATATTGCTTCGTTACGGAATGACACATAAAGGACATGACTTTTCAACCAGAATAAACATTGCTCAAACTCTGTGAACTTTGAATATGCATCCGGTTTTCAAGATTGCTGTGGCATTCTGTCGTATGTTAGCTTTGATATGTCACAATGTTCCTGGAAATCTGTTTCCAAATATTTGAAATATGATGCAAAATATGAAATTAAACAGCGTTATGGAAAGTCAATGGGAAAAATTCATATTACGTAAATAAGTAGTTAAAACATAGTTTAAAACACAGATTGAGCAAACGATTTGATAATTTTTGATGACCTAAGAATTCTGTGTTAAAAATAGCTCTATTGTTGTTTATTAATTTACTACAATTTATGCAAATTTTATTCATAATTTTCATATTTTTGTTGATAATGAGATATCATTTTAATTCTGAAGATTATTCAGTTTTGTAAAATGCTTCTGGTAAGCTTAAACATACATTCAAATAAATTTAATCATTACATTCCATTTTATATTGCATGTAATTCACTGTTTTATGGATTTCTTATATATTCTATTGTTTTCAATATTCATAAATTTCATCATATAATTTGTTCTATTTGATACTATCATCTAGATCAATATTTAGGTCTAAAATACAGGGCAATCAAAAGCTATAGATGAAAGAAATACATCTCTTTAACAAATGGAATAAGAAAACACAATTTCCCCATTTGTTTTGTACACAAATCCCAAAATATCAAAATTATCATATCTGATATAATTTTCATACTAAAAAGTGAGCTTATCATTTCTACTTTAGTTGATAATTGTCTGATATATTAAGCTGAGGTTCAGGGTTTAATGAAATTATACAAAATTGAATACAATTTCATTTCGTAACATTATTTTGTTGAGGAATTACATCATTAATCATATCATAATTCATATTTAAAACATTTCTTCATACCAAAAGCACATACATTTTGTAGGTATTAGGTACCTTGATTTACCTATCAACTTTCATAGCAAAATGATAGTCCTTTTCGGAATAAGTTGAAATAATGTGTTTTGGGAGTTACGGAATGACAGTTTTTTTTAGTTTAAGTTTCCATGGTCACACTTACTGAAGTATGAGAAATTATGCAGAACAGATACAAATGATAGTCTTGTTTACTATGTTATTTAAACTTTGTGTATTAAGTGCATTTTAGCAAACAGGTCATATTAATATGAACTTTACTCTTCTTTTACATTTTATCATAATTGGTACTAATTATTTATTTAATTTAATTTAATTTCATTTCATTTGTTCTTTAAACAGCACATACAAAAATACAGAAATATATATAAATACGAAGAAAACGAAGAAACACAAACAATAGCAACAATAAACAGTCTTCTACAAAATAATGCACATTCACAGTACTATATATTTTTAAAAAAGAAACAGTAATAATCATCAAAATGTATCAGTGTAAAATAAGAGTTTGCATAAATATGAGATAATTTCCTCACACGCCTCTCGATTCAAAACTCCCCTACATAAGTCATCATCCCTTGAGTTTATCAATTCCTTTACTTGTTCAACTATGCGTATTGTCCCATTATATGCTCTTTACATTGCACAAGATTTCAAGATTATGTAAATCATTTATGCAAATATTCATCAATATGAAAATATCTGAATTTCATCAGATTTTGAAAATTTTGATATTTACAATTAATTTGACACCAAATTTGATATGATCAGACAGATTTTTTTATTTATTTATTTTGGTTCATGCCATGTTTTGCTTGGAATCGCCCTTATGGAGAGGAGTTGTTATAATGATGAAAATTATAATGTGAATAATAAGATGCTGGTTGCGATCATAAAAGTGTTTTTCATTGAAAAAAAGATATTGTTCATTCATAATGTGTCCAAATAAACCCAAACAGATATATTGTTTTTATTAAAGATATTTTTAATGTTTTTGTCAAACTTTATTACAGGTCAGAATTGTGATGTGGATGAAAAGCAGCCAACCGTCTGGCTCGGTAAGTTTGATTTGATTTGATTTGATTTATTTCATTTTTCCATTTCAATACAAACAGAACATATATATATATATATATATATATATATATATATATATATATATATATTATACCGATAACATAGTACAATATGATAAAATTGATATAACAATCAAGAATAACTTTGTTGAGAAGAATTAAAAGTAGTGAACAATATTGACCTCAATATAGATTGAAATGCAGGGGGTTGCTTTAGGAAGCGAAGCTTGTATAGTGCATGCCCCCACAACTTTGTTGCGTAAGAGTCTAGGATTTTGTTCAAGCAAATAATACAATAGTAATAGACAATAGCAAAAGTTACAACCAGATTTACGGTGTGGCTACAAGAGAAATCAAGATGGAGAGAGAGTTAGAGCAAAATGAAACAGAAACGTGAGGACTGGTTAATATTCAATAGCAATAAAAAAATTCAACCGAGTGAAATATGTTTTGGGAACCAAGTGCCATGTCTTCATGAAATATCGTCTGATACCACTCATATATAACAATCGGATAATTACGACTAAAATCTAAACAGTCTGTTCAATTTCATACCCAACAATATGTTAATATGTCACTCAATACAGCACATATGCATGGGGATTTAAGGTATGGCAACACGTGATTGTAACTAAAAAGCCATATCATGTATATTTATTAAAGGAGAGTGTAACCCTGGGGAAATATCCATTTTAATGAAAAGAGAGGATAGAGAGAGAAGCAATTAAAAAAAAAGTTCCATCAAAATCGGTTACGAAATGAGAAAGTTATGAAAGTTTGAAAAAGTTTCAATTTACTTTCAATGGCGATCCTCAAATTGGCAATGTTGCTTCAAAATGGCAGGTTTAGTAGTACAATTCTCAATATGTTCTGCACACAAAATTTCATATTTTCTCCATTAACCCTAAAGATGCTGCTTGTCTTTTTGTGAACTCAACATATGTTGTGTCCAATACATTTTCCCATGATATATCTTGACCTAAGAAGGAGACAAGCTGTACCTTGAGAGATAATGGGGAAAATATGAAATTTTGTGTACAAAACATGTGGAGAGTTGTACTACTAAACCTGTCACTTTGAAGGAACATTGCCAATTAGAGGATCGCCATAGAAAGTAAATTGAGACTTTTCAAACTTTCATAACTTTCTCATTTTGTAACCAATTTTGATGGAACCTTTTTTAAATTGCTTCTCTCTATCGTCTCTTTTCATTAAAATTGATGTTCCCCAGGGTTTCATTCTCCTTTAAATGAACATTGATTCTCGAGTTGACAAAATGTTCTTCTACAAACGAAGAGATACACGTACCCGATATTTCGTAACTCATGTTTTAAAGGCACCCCTTCCCCCTCCTTTACGTGTCCTCTTTTTGAAAGCTCGGTGTGTGTGTGTGTGTTTTTTTTTAATGCTTTTTTTCTAGCAGGGTTATCCACTGGGAAAGTATCATTTAATAGAATCCCAACTATTGTTCTTGACAACGAATAACTTATTGCATTTCTTTAATGAAACAGCACTTTTGCACAGCACAGTTTATATTCCTTCGTCTTAAAATTTGACATGAGTATCATACTTTAAATATGGAGCAGTAGATACGCCTAATGGAATATACCCTGATAACAAAATATTCGATGTGATAATCATTGATAAGGAAGCAATTAGTAATTCGATTACATCTAGTCGTCCAACCCAGTTTTCACAAAAAAGAAGCTTCCGTATGTTTATAACGATATATGATTTGAACATAAATGAAGCAAACGATAACAGTACCACAATTACCGTAGAAAATTCATAAGGTTCAATTAGGTTTTCTTGTTATTGTATCATTGATTATAGGTGATGAGGATGGTGCATATTTTTGTCAAGGGAACATTGAGCACTGTGCACACTTTGGTCTTGACTTCGTCTGTGAGGACCCAAATGGAGGATCACTTGGACCCTGTGTTGATGGTACTAAGGTAAAGTGTGCTTCACCACCTGTTGTTCCTCTGGATGATCCCACTCCTGCCACCACTATACGAGTTCTTGCCTATAACGTCTTTGAGCTACGCTACCTCTACTGGCAGAGTGGCCAACGGGAACGAACCTGCCGAATTCCTCGTGAGGTGTTCAGTATGCATCCAGACATCGACGTCATCGTGTTCAATGAAGTCTTCATGGGAGGTTGTTTTGCCCCTTTCAACAACACCATCGAAACGAGCACCCTCACCATACGTGATATCATGGACCAATATGGTTTTATCTATTACACAGAGACCGTCGGTATAGGAGAGCCTTTTCCAAAAGTTGAGAACGGCGGAGCATTCATCGCTTCTAGGTGGCCCATTGTTAAAACCGATTCTCGGGTTTTCACCGTGTCCGAGCCATACTCGTACATGGCTAAAGGGGTTGTGTACACCATGATCAACAAGACAGTTGATGGACAAAGCGTTATGTATCACGTCTTTGGAACCCACATGCAAGCCTTCCGAACCTCAAATGCAGACTACGTACGTGTTGCACAAGCAGAAATCATTCACGACTTCATGCTTGAACAGGACATCCGTGATGATGAACCCGTTATATATGGCGGTGACCTCAATGCCAGACTGAATACGACAAACGGCGATGACGTTGTTGATGCTTTAGACGCCACGCTTCCGCGAATCATCGGCGATCTCAACGTCACCTACGATCACGAGAACAATGATGTGTTTGACGAAAATAACGATACGAACTGGTGGTTGGATTACGTTTTGTTCAGTCGATCTCACATTCAACCTGAGGCCGCTACAATACAGGTAGTTAGACCTCGTATGTCTATACCCTTAGAGATTTGCTCCACGGCGATATCCCCTATTCCAAGCTACCCAAACTCTCAATTTTGCATTGACAGAAAGAATATTACAGACCTATCTGATCACTACGCTGTTCTGGGTACTTTCCATTACGATATGCAATCTCCTTCTCCTACAGAATATCAGTCAACGACTGATTCTGGAGTTGGTCGTCATATTCTCCATCATGTTCTGGCTTCTATCTGTATTATCATAGGGTCAGTCCTGGGACTCTTACCGTAATTAATGTAATACGTATATGATTCTAACTCATCCAACAACTATCACAAGTAATTTTTCTTATATATTTCAAGTTTTGATATTCACATAAACTTGAAGATATATTCAAATGTGAATACCATGGACTGACGATGAGTACAAGTCAAACAGCTTTGAATATTGTATGATTTTATGCTCATTACGAAATTGTACCACCCCCTTCACGACATACTGTGTGAATACATCCTTGAAAGATGTCATCATGAATGACCGTCATGAATGAAGAAAACTATAGTACCACGGACAACGAGTATAGAGTAGTACTAACAAGTGGGTAATTTTGTAAACATGGAGTAGTTGTCATGGTAGGTAGTTGTCTGGAATGATAGTTAGGGGTATACGTCCTCATATGGATTCGTGTCTTGCTGATTTCCTTATTTTTCCATATATTCAGACCTTATCATTGTCAAATCTTGACTTTAGAGCATGCCATTAATCATTACATTTTGTAGGACTATGAATAGAACAATCATTCTTGTGACTTTGCATTATGAAAGATATGATGCAGTGTTTGCTACAAATAGATGTAGATTAGAACGTCAAATTTACATCGAATGTTGTATTAAGTAACTCTAGATATTGTGTATTGAGGACTGTATACTGGCAACTGATCAAGCTATCAATGCATACAGTCATAATCTAATTAGTAAGGTTGTCATGATTTTAGTGTAGACAAAATTGATAAGGCTGATGCGGAAGTGCAGTGATTTCACTAATTCTTAAAAAGTATAAACTAAGATTGATCTAATGGAATTTTCATTACTTTTAATGTTTAAACTTATCTTATTTTTTTGAAGTAAGAGCATAATAAATTCATCTTGCAGATTTACTAACCGTTTCATAGTCCTTTTTTCTGAGTGTACTTTTTTCTGAGTGTACTTGTGGGTGGTTTGTGGATGTATGTGATTAGGTGATGAAGTCATAGCTTGCTCTTAGTATACCGATACGTGAAATCTTAATCTAATTTAATTTTAATTCAAAGCTGCATTTAGATTATAGAAGCGTATATGATTGGTAGATTTAACATTTTTTATTTGGAACCACTGTTCCTCCTGTGCCCGATGTACATGGGGCATTATAAAGACTGTTGTTTCCTACGCTAATCAGGGGGGGTGTTTCATAAAGCTGTTCGTAAAGTTACGCATGACTTTACGAACGACTTGAATATGAAGTGCCAGATAGGATGCCCAAAGTTTTTCCTGATGTTTTAACAAAGAATGAGTGTATTTCCAGTAACCTCAATTAAATTATGGCAAATATATACTCTGCATTAAAAATGTTTGTTATAATAAGAATGTTAAAGGAGAATGAAACCCTTGGGGAAAATCAATTTCAATGAAAAGAGAGGATAGAGAGAAGCAATTAAAAAAAGTTCCATCAGAATCGGTTACAAAATGAGAAAGTTATGGCAATTTGAAAAGTCTCAATTTACTTTCTATGGCGATCCTCAAATTGGCAATGTTGCTTCAAAGTGACAGGTTTAGTAGTACAACTCTCCATATGTTTTGTACACAAAATTCCATATTTTCCCCATTATCTCTCAAGGTGCATCTTGTCTCCTTCTTAGCTCAAGATATATCATGGGAAAATGTATTTGACAAAACATCTGTTGAGTTCACAAAAAGACAAGCAGCATCTTTAGAGATAATGGGGAAAATATGAAATTTTGTTTACAAAACATATGGAGAGTTGTACTACTAAACCTGTCACTTTGAGGATCGCCATAGAAAGTAAATTGAGACTTTTCAAACTTTCATAACTTTCTCATTTCGTAACCGATTTTGATGGAACTTTTTTAAAATTGCTTCTCTCTATCCTCTCTTTCAATTAAAATTTATATTTCCCCAGGGTTTCATTCTCCTTTAATCTACATCTGCACAGTTCAACTTTAGTTGATGCAGTTAAAATTGATTGAGCATCCCATTTGGCTTGTCATATTTAAGTAATTCGTAAAGTCATGCGTAACTTTACGAACAGCTTTATGAAACACCTGCCCCCCCCCCCCCAGGTCTGTGAAAGCGATTGGCGCATATACGCAAGTAATGCTATATAATTTTCTTTCGTATATACCAAGCGTAAATGGCGTGTCAAAGCCGTGTCAATCCTCGACGCAGCTCTACGTCTGTACGTCTCCTTGTGTGCAACGGGTAAGGAAAGCTTTTTGTTCAAAACAGGCGTGTTGATTTAAGACATAGGAGTAACAATGTCATTTCCTTGTCGCATGTAACATATTTTTTTTCATAAAGTTTAGACATCTTGGTTTTATAATTCCATGCCATCATTAAATCCCGTTGCTGTACGCAACATGACAACCAACTAATACATATAGTTCAAGGCTCCTGAATCTAGCCTTAAAATGTCGTGTGTTATTTTTGTTCGAGTATATTTGTGAATTTAGTGTCTTTGGTTGGTTGTAGACACATGCTCCTGTGACAATTTTTTGTTTACTTTACAGACTTTGCAATATATTACAAATATATAACAAAACATATACATAATGTACATAATATAAACAATTGAATCAACAACAAAAAGTAATTCTGATTATACAGGACACAATGGCAAAATAGGTTTACAGCAAAACAATATTTTTTCCATCTGTTATCAAATGATATAAAGTTATTTTTAAGATAGATGTCAAGTTCAAGAGAACGATAATATCTTAACCTGCATTTAAAAGAGCTGACTGATAATACGCTATTTTTGCATTTGCTGGAAAATATATAGTATTTGGCATATAAAATTATGAAATTTAATTGAACTCCAACACTTCCATAAAATCCAAACAAGAGGTTGAGTTTACTCAGGGTAACTTTGTCATTTAAAATGAAATGTTGCATGTCCACAAAAAAAAAAACCTGATGATGATTGGGCAATCCCCCTAAAATAAAAATGTTCTATACTTTCCTGGGATCTATAACAAAATGAACATAAATCTGATTTCGAGATATATAATGTAATATAAGATATACTTGTTAAGGCTACACCAGGTATGCGATGAATTTAACTTAAATTGGAAATAACGGATACGTGTAGATAAACATGTCCTGATAGGAACTAAGCAGATTTTTTTACCTAGTCTAAGTTTGGAGTATTCAACAGAGAATTCTATTAATCTGTTGATTCTACTGATTCTACAGATTCCATTTTGTCAAATGCTCCTGCGACGATTGCTCCGCGATCAATATCATACATTAACAGAATCATGCATCCCTGGATAAAATACTATACCTAACACTGAACCTATCCCCTTAAACCCAATTACAATCATAACCCTAACCCTACATTTTTAACGAAATAAAGCCTGGAGCAATTATTGCTGGAACAGTTGCCGGAGCACCCTTTGGTCGTGTGTATGGTGAGGGCTGTTGTTCATCGAGTGTAAACAAAGTATCCATGAGATGAACGCATAGGATTCTGAATAACGTGAGGTATTAAATGGCGTAGAGTGCGTCCAGGAATAATGAGGGCACCTATCTTACTAGGTCGATGACATGCGAATTATAACGGCTATATATAGGGGGATGTAGAAGGAGATATTCTTTTCTATGAACGTTATTACTCTATCTCTCATTTTATTTTTGTCTTTTTCGCCATAAGATTGAGGGGCACGTGCTTCCTGTAGCTACAACACTGACTATGACAATGGCGTATTTGCAATACTGATTATATTTTACACGAAGAGAAATATACATCAACACCAAAGCCAACAAATATATTGATACTAATGATCTATCGCATATGACATGACGCATAATCATTTGAAAGTGTTACTGCTACCAAGATTATAAAGAAAACAAAGAGGCATCTCTTCCAAAAATGCAATTTTTGCTTTTTATTGAAAGTGTATCGTCTAGTTTTCAAATATATTTGCCGCAAAAAAAAACAACAAGAGAAAAACGTCAAAAAATCTCAAACAAACATAAAAAGAAAAAAGTATTTTCTCCAGTCTTAAGTTCATGAAATTGGTTTTTGTTTAAACTTTCCCTAACCTCCCCCGAAAATTTTACATTACAGTTTAAACCTTTTTCCAAGTCATTTTAGTCTAGTCCCAAGTCTTTTACTGTAAGCCAATTCGGGAGAATTCGGAGTGAAATAACTTAGGGCACAAATCATTAGCAGTACAGCTTCATCAAGTCCGTTGAGTCAAGCATCAGTGTATTACATTCACAGTGAATAAGGAATTTAATGAACTTGTACATAGATTTGGATTGGTATTGTAAAAAATTTTAAGGACTTTTTGTAACCTTTTGATAGAGCTTCGATTCGAAAAATAAGAAATATTATACTTGGATTACAACACTAATTTCATTGACCAGTTTGATTTTGATTTGATCTGATTTTATTCTTCAAGTGTAAAACATTCCAATGGGTCCTTAATTGCTGCCTTTGAATGCAAACAGTGCATTCATTCAAATTTCTCTTTTAAGCCTAACAATACGAATCATTATTTTATTTAACCTACAGTTCATATAATTGCGTTCTCTCATTGGATAAAGAATAAGATTAACCACAGAAATGATATCAAAGTAACATACTTATTGGACTTTAACAAATTAGATCCGGATTCAGTCGTTAACATGTCTTCAGGACGTGAGGTCATCGACGGAGTTGTTGACATCATAATCGGATGTAATGTCGTCATGCTGCCGAAGTCGAAGACACCCAAAACAGCATAGTGATCTGCTAGATCCGTGACTGTCCTGTTCGCGAAACATCTTTCAGAGTCAGCATAGGTTGGCACTACTGCTAAAGATAACATGCAGACGTCAAATGGTTCCAGTGATCTCGGTCGAACCACTTCCAAGGTAGCACTTACCGGTTGCAGGTGGCTCTGGCTGAAGACGACATAGTCGATCCAAGACGTACTGTTTGAGATAAGGAGATCGTTCTCAGGTCCATCGTAGGTGTAAATTCTTTCCCCGATGAAGTCTGGAATGGTAGCATAGAGAGCCTGGATGACGTTATCGCCGTGGCGCGTTCCGTTCCGGGCGTTCAGATCTCCCGCGTAAATGACTGGCTCATCGTCGGGGATGTTCTGCTTTAGCATCAAATCATGCATTTCTGTTGCCTGGGAAACTCGAACGAAATCAGCTGTAGGACGCGATGTCGCTTGGAGGTGTGATCCTAGAATGTGATAAATCATGCTATTACCCCCAAAGGTCTTCTCAACCTTGGCATACACAGCTCCTTTTCCCGATATTGCGTCGGCCGTTGCCATTACTGAATCGGTGTAGATATAACTGTCCTGCTTGATAATAGGCCAGCGAGAAGCTATAAAGACACCACCATTTTCCAGTTTGGGTAGCTCCGGTGGGTCACCGACCGTGTTAGTATAGTAGATGAAACCGTACTGTGAGAGAATGTCTCGAAATGTCAGTATACTGGATCCAATGGTGGAATTGAACTCTGAGAAGCACCCTCCCATAAAAGCCTCGTTGAAGACGATCATATCAACATCTGGATGCAATCGGATGACCTCACGCGGGATGCGACAGGTACGTTCTCGCTGCCCATTCTGGTAGTATAAATATCGCAGCTCCCACACATTGTATGCTATGACACGGAATGTTGAGACTGGGGTGGGAGCAGCGAGAGGAATGGGAGGTGGAGAAGCACAGAGGACTTTCGTTCCTTCAGTGCATGGTTCAAAGTCACCACCGGTGGGATCCTCACAGATGAAGTCAAGACCAAAGAGGGCACAAGATGTCTCATCTGCTTGACATTCGTTGACATCTTGCTCATCTCCTGTATCGACAAGAAATACATGCACCAAAAGATTTAGGAAGTGCAGGAAACGGTAAGCAAAAAAAAAAAAAAAGAAGAAAAATTACAAATCACTTCTTACTTCGCCTTTGTAATATTAAAAGGGAACAATGTGATATTTTTGTATTCAATTCACCAAGGAGAGCAAACCAGGAAATATTTTTCATTTTAATGAAACACATAACTGTTCTTATTAAGGTTGTATGGGACTTGTTTGGCTGGTTCCTCTAGGTATATGGTTCCATACTATAAACTCAACACTTCTAGACAAAGATTGGTAGATTGATTTATTGTTTCTTTACAATTGTTTATTTATAAAACTTACCCAACCACACAGTGGGTGTCCCCTCCTCCACATCACATGATCCTGAAAAAAGGCATTGTCACCATGGGTTAATGAAAAAATTAATAATTGTGTACAAAAGTAATGGAGTACGATATGTTATGGCGGTATAACAGTAACAATATTGCTTTATTTTGTTGATGTTATACAGTATTGTAAAGTAGCGAGAGTAACAGTTTTATTGTATCACTGTTTCTATTTTAGAACAAGGAGGAGGAGGAGGAGGAGGAGGAGAAGAAGAAGAAGAAGAAGAAGAAAAAGAAGTAGTAGTAGTAGTAGTAGTAAAGCAATATAAAAGAATGAGAAGAAAAATGTTAGCTGTATACTTCATTCAAAAAACATTTATATTTCAAAAACGTTTATTTACGATTTATCTATATCACTCTAACAACTTGATTCTCCTAACAGCTACATTCAACTTGTTTATTTTATTCCTAGGTTCACGCTATCCCTTATACACTATTTACTATTGTGCAAAATGTGTGACATTTTAAGCTGTATAATTATGTTCATAGATTCATTCACATGCTTATAGTGGATGTGAAGGGGCAAACATAGGCCGATAGGCTACAGTGTGGAAATGCAATAACTCAATTTCACACCAGCGACATGAATTTCACAAAGGTAAATTTAAATGACTGTGCGATAACAATTAAAAATTTAAGTAAAGATAATTCTCACCTTTGACCTGAGTGATCAGAATTGATATTGCAGTTATGACGTAGAATGATAGTAACTGCATGTCTGCGATCTGATGATATCAACAACGAATCAAAATATTGCAACAAGAACTAACCAACTTCAATGACCAGAAATTTAGATCAGAATCTCAACTTGAACCAAATTTATCGACTTGGTTGGAGAAGCACTGATAACAAGAATATAAATATACCGTAGGCATGCGCCAAAATAGCGATAAGATCTGTGACAACTATGCACCAACAGAAGCATTCAGGGCAAAGTTCATTAGTAAGATAATTCCGTAACCACAATTCTGCAAGTGACCCTGTCATTGTGTTTGTTTTTGTGGGATTAGATGATGTATCTCTGTAGGGAGGTTCTTTATTTCTTACCACGTATGAACCTCTTTTCTATTGAAGAATAAATTAAAATAAAGATGATAACCGTGTCTAAATGATCAAAAGCTGTGATTAAACACATCTTATTATTTGTTTTGTTTTGTTTTTACCATTGGTTCAACCAGGGGCGGATCCAGGATTTTGTATAAGGGGGGGGGGGGCATA
The DNA here is from genome assembly GCA_025618425.1 of Heliocidaris tuberculata. Taxonomy (NCBI): domain Eukaryota; kingdom Metazoa; phylum Echinodermata; class Echinoidea; order Camarodonta; family Echinometridae; genus Heliocidaris; species Heliocidaris tuberculata. The sequence continues at coordinate 45,571,982 of CM046834.1, read as the reverse complement.
CAAATGCTGGATTGTCAACTTTGGGAAACTGCTTGGAGGGAAATCCGTATTTTTTTATTATTTTTTTTACTATATGATGGATATTCACCAGCTAGCGTTTATAACGTAAATGTATTTGGACACATTGGTAAACTGTACAAGTATGTTCCCGTATTCTCGACCCTTCACAAATGTTTCTCCACAAGGTTTATTTACAGACTCTATTTGCTATATGCCGTTAGTTCGCAAATTGGTTAATATCGTACCTGTATGAAGTGGTTTAAGGAGATAACCTCCTAAACCTGATCAAACTGCAAGATCATCTCTTCGTTTACGGACCGGCCAAGTTTGACGAACTTTTTAATCTTAAAACTTTTTGTTTGTGATCACGGTATTGATTGAGCATACCAAGACATCTCTCTATTTATATTTTACAAAAGAAAATAAAAGTGGAATTCAAAAGAAACAGAGAAAAGTAGCATAGGTCATTTTATTCGAATGCAGTAACAACATGTTGATCAACAAATCTAACCTATGGTTGCAATAAATGAAAGATTGATTACACAACATCATGGAAATTATACACACGTTTTTTTTTTTGTTTTTTTTTTTCTTTTCTTTTCTGTGAAAATCATTTTTCTAATGAGAGTATCATTTTTTTTTGTTATGTTGTGCATTCTTACCATTATCCTTTAAAAAATAGGGTCACATTTATGGGCAAATCGAAGATGAATTCAAATTATGTTCCATACCAAACACAGCTTATGTCCGATTAATAAAACAACAATTGACGTTTAGTACAACGTTGGCATACCTGAACATTTAAGTAAAATATTAATTTCGAGAACAATATCTGTTTACTATTCTGAAAAAAGTCATGGGATATATTTGAAATTGATTTAGAATCTAAAAATCTGTTTTGTTTCTTGTACTGTCTTTAATTAAGAAGAAAGGAATTCATTCAGTGTGTTAGAATCTCAGAGTAAAACATATGATGCTGAGCGCTACCATTACATGATTTAAGACGTGACAACCAACGCCAGAGTCAGTCGTAGTCTGATATTCAGTGGGAGTTATGGAATCCATTTTGTAATGGAAAGTCCCTAGAACAGCATAATGATCAGACAGATCTGTGATGTTCTTTCGTTCGATGCATAGATCAGATTTGGGGTAGCTTGGGAACGGTGATATTGCCGTGGAGCAAATCTCTAAGGGTGTAGACATACGAGGTCTAACAACCTGTATTGTAGCAGCCTCAGGTTGAATGTGTGAGCGACTGAACAAAACGTAATCCAGCCACCAGTTCGTATCGTTATTTTCGTCAAAAACGTCATTGTTCTCGTGATCGTAGGTGACGTTGAGTTCACCTATGATTCTTGGAAGCGTGGCGTCTAAAGCATCAACAACGTCATTACCGTTTGTCGTGTTCAATCTGGCATTGAGGTCACCGCCATATATGACGGGTTCGTCATCACCGATATCCTGCTCCAGCATGAAGTCGTGAATGATTGTCGCCTGAGCGACACGTACATAGTCTGCATTAGGGCTTCGAAAAGCCTGCATGTGGGTTCCAAAGACATGATACATAACGCTTTGTCCATCAACAGTCTTGTTGATCATGGTGTACACAACCCCTTTAGCCATCCACGAGTATGGCTCAGACACGTTGAAAACCCGAGAATCGGTCTTAACAATGGGCCACCTAGAAGCAATGAATGTTGCACCGTTCTCTATCTTTGGAAAAGGCTCTCCTATACCGACGGTCTCTGTGTAATAGATAAAACCATATTGGTCCATGATATCACGTATGGTGAGGGTGCTCGCTTCGATGGTATTGTTGAAAAGAGCAAAACAGCCTCCCATGAAGACTTCATTGAAAACGATGACATCAATGTCTGGATGCATACTGAACACCTCACGTGGAATTCGGCAGGTTCGTTCTCGTTGGCCACTCTGCCAGTAGAGATACCGTAGTTCAAAGACGTTATAGGCAAGAACTCGTATAGTGGTGGCAGGAGTGGGATCATCCAGAGGAACAGCAGGTGGTGAAGCACACATTACCTTAGTACCATCAACACATGGTCCAAGTGATCCTCCATTAGGGTCCTCACAGACGAAGTCAAGACCGAAGTGTGCACAATGCTCAATGTTCCCTTGACAGAAATATGCATCATCCTCATCACCTATTAAAAGAGACAATAACAAAAACATTACATCCCCATTTTCTTACCCTCCTCTTCATGTAAACTTAATTCTTTTTTATTTTGTTGTTTTTTCAGTTTTGCAACACTCGTATTGTCGTCAATGTTTAAAGTCACGATTGGCATTCAGAAACTGAAAGTATCTTTGAAAGAAAATATACATTCTTGGTCCACGCGAATGTCGTTGATAGACGTGACGGCAACGGTTTGGTTGGGTCAGTTATCAGTTGATATAAATGTACCATGAGGCGCTGTCGTGAGAGTTTATGCAGTTAGTCGTAGTTTCGCAATTGCGTTTCTGAAAGAGCTACAAGTTCCCCATCCCTCAAAATGAGAGAACCTATGATCTATACTGTATAGCGGTCGGTAATGTGTCGTTTCATTCTAACTTCATACACTGACAAATGCAACACAAAGATTAGAAAGACCTTCATTTTGCAATATTTTTTTGTTTTGAATAAGAATTACTTAATATGTATATGGAAAGAATCTCAAGAGATTAAACTGCTCACGAATAACTAGCCTGTGATCGGATAATAATTTTTCTTCCGGGTTTGATACAATAATTACTTCAGTTGCGATATTCTAGCGCACCATTGTCTAAAATCTTGTCTTGATAAAAAGTTTCTCTATTTTGGTATTTTAAAATTTCTGGGCTCATATTCATAAAAAATTACTTATCTAGTTGTCAACTAAAACATTATGTAGTTATAGTCGACACCTAGGCCTAGTAAGGTCTAATGAATATTGGCCAACGATATTATTGAAACCCACTTACCAAGCCAGACGGTTGGTTGTTTTTCATCTACAACGCAGTTCTGACCTATGAAAAGAAGAGACAAATGATAGAACGGGACACTGAGGTATAAATAATTACTTATATTGTATTCAGTGAATGTCATAATTGTAACTGTTTCAATAAATTCCTAGAAGATTTCGATCATTTACTAACCTATTTCCTTTCCCACACTCCGCCCACGCTCTCTATTCCACTCGTTTTAAACAGAGTGTTATTGGAAGACTCTGGACTGGATCTCAGATAATATTTTGTAATCGCTATGGCCATAGATATACCAAACATAATACCAGATCAAACATTTTGATTACTATTATTATGACTTTAGAAAACAACTTGTATTTTACAATAAAAGTATGTTGTATAATACATTATATTTTTATACGGACAACGTTCCAGAAAGATACAAAAGTAAAGGTCCATAAAAGAAAGAGGCGTCATGATATACATGAAACTATCCTACATCATAACTCTAATTACAAATCCTTCCTTCATACAAGAAAAAAAGATTTAAACCATAGTAAGCTTCTTGTGCATAATCTCAGACCAAGCGCAAACATTTGTATAGACATAAACCTCGGCGATTCGTCAACTATTTAATAAGGTAGATTGGCAAACAGCTCTTTACTTCGCCAATGGTCATTCTGTGCAGCCTGTGCCGATTCCTCTTTAACAAATTGTACAAATTTTAAATTAATGTCGTCATACAACATACGGAAGCTAAAATACCTTGGACAATGGTACAAACTGCGAAAAATAGAAGAATCCATGAAGCCCAATTCTGAGTTCGACGAACAATATCCATCTTGAAAAGCGTGTATTGTGACTACTGTGAAATATCCCTAAAAGCTTCTTCCTGAGCTGATGTCTAAATCTTGTTATCAGAGGTTGACATGAACAGTGGTCTTGGTTGGTATGGTAAACATTTATGACGGTAATAGCATAGTGTAATCCTGTTTTGGAATGTAATCAACTGGACTACCTTGATCATGCTTTTATAGTTAAGTGCGCACTTTAGATAACAGCATTTTTAAATCGTCTCAAACGTCAAAGTGCTGTAGTCTTCAAGACGACGTTTGAGGAACATCGAGGGAGAAGAGCATTTTGAGGAATGGTATTTGCTTCTTCAAAAAATTATGCCCTTTGCATGAACTGATGAAAGAATCCCTTTATTACAATTACACATAGGTTAAAAATGTGTATAAAAGAACATAATCATAAGACCCAGTGATATGGCAGTGTAACTGACCAATAAATTTCAATTTCACTGTTGTCCAACGCCTAGCACGAATCGCTGGAAGCTGCCCTGGAACAGAGGCCGACGATGCCAAAATTTTATGGACCTTAATCTTCAATCAGAAAATACCCCTAAAATCACGATGGAAAAAAATACGAGGCGCAGCGGAGTGAACACCATCTTGGCTGCTGTTGTATCATGTGGCAGTGATGATGGTGATGACGATGATAGAATAAGTTTAGTTTGAAACTTATTTGAAACCACTCAGTCTCACAAGTCTCAATTACATTTTCCCTCTCTACCTCTCAGCCCTTCTCTCTGTCTTCCTCTTCCCAATCCCTTTCTCTTCCTCCCCCTCCCCTTCTCTCTCATCAACTCAATCACTATAGCCCACGTTAGAGTGATGAAAATTACAAATAGACAACTCACACGTAAGTTCGTCTTTACACTGTCTCTGTTCTTCCCCTTCTTTGTTATTTCATTTTAAAAAGGGAGAGAAGATATCGGTCATTGACATTTCACCTACATGTTTTGCTCATCTCATGATTCTGTCAAAATCATTTTTCTCTTTCTCTGTGAAATTTATTCTTCCTCTTTCACTTGTGATTTACAATTGAGAGCACCTATCTTGCTGACAGTTTAATAAATTAATGACAAATATAACAAGAAACTAAATCGCAATGATTTCATTGATTTTCATTAATCATGATAAGAAAGTAACGAAAACATCACATTTATTCCTTTTATGAACAGAATATAAAAGATTAAGTAAGAAAAAGGGGTTAAAGAGAAGCGAGATGAAATTGTAAAAAAAAAGGGAAAAAAGAGTTAAATTAAGTAAATGATATCACAGAAACAGTGGTGGCATCAGGAACGGGGGCACTAGGGCATCCTCTCCATTCGCATGCCCTCAATTTATTAAAAATGATGAAAACAGAAGACAGAGAGTTTAGTTTCAGTTTCAGTTTCAGTTTTATTTTCATTTCCAACAGAACAGTGATTTTGACAAGAAATCAAATATACAATTCAATATTCAATATTCAACAACAAAATAACAAAAACAAAGAAAAGGAAAAATGGAGAGGAAAATATATATTTGAATATTTTGTTTATTATCATGATCATGAACGATTTAGAAATTATTTGTAGCATATCCATTTTTTTATTACGAAAGGGTCACTTAAATTTGAGGAACTACCTTAAATTTCCTGAGCCTAAAGACTTATAAAGCAGATTATACATTTTGATCAAAAAAGTTTTAGCTTGAAAACAAGGCCTGACAGTAAAGTCAGAAGAAAAGTAGTCATACAAATGAGATGGGTCTGACTAGTAGCACCTGACTCGGTAGTCATAGTGGAAGGAAAGACGTTTGAAGCCGTTGTTTCCTCAATCTCGGATTCTGTAGACTCATGTGTGTTAGGTTTTGTAGTCTCAAGGCCACTTGATTCGGTCGTCATCGTTTCGTTATCAAACTTGTAGACGCCGATGACTGCAAAATGATCCGCAAGATCGGTGATGTTTTGACTCACTCGACATCGGTTAGAGTCTGGATAAGTAGGGAAAGGTGAGATGGCCTCCATACATACTTCGAAGTACTCTGGTGCCCGAGGGCGTAATATTTCTTGAGAAGCAGTTATCGGATGGAGATAGTCATCATGGAAGATAACGTAATCCTTGTAAGATGCACTGTTGCCGTCTCTAGCATCATTGAGTAACCCATCTGTGGTGTAATTGAGCTCACCTATGATTGGTGGGACCACAGCATGAAGAGCGTCTAAGATGTTGGCAGTGTTGGACCGCGGTTCCATGTCATAGTAGTTAGCGTTAAGATGTCCTGCATAGATAACCGGCTCATTTGTCGAGAGTGCAAGTTTCTCGACCAGATCATGCATTTCCTTGGCCTGACTCACCCGAACTCTATCAGCATTTGCCCCTTTGGACGCCTGTAGGTGGGTTCCAAAGACATTGTAATGTCTACTCAATCCATCTACCGACTTAAAAACCCGAGCATAATTGGCACCTTTCGCTGACAGTGCGTCAGCTGTGGTCTTGACCGCTTCTGTGTAGATCGTCTCATCTTCGGAGATTATTGGCCACCTTGAAGCTATGAAGACACCACCATTCTCAAACTTGGGTAGTTCCCGCACCTCCCCAACCGTCTTAGTGTGGTAGATGAAACCATACTGTACTAGAATATCCCGAATGGTAAGTGTGCTCATCTCAATTGTCGAATTGAAGTTGGAGAAGCATCCTCCCATGAAGGCTTCATTGAACACAATCACGTCGATGTCTTGACGAAGACGGAAGAGTTCATGAAGGATACGACAAGTTCGTTCTCTTTGTCCGTTCTGGTAATAGAGGTATCGAAGCTCCCAGATGTTATAGATAACGACCCGAAGCTCAGATGATGAAGTCGGATCAGCTAGAGGGATGGCATCCGGAGAGGAGCACAGGACTTTGGTGCCATTGGTACATGGTTCAAGGAAACCTCCCGATGGGTCTTCGCAGACAAAGACAAGACCGAAATTAGAGCACTGCGATGCATCAGCCTCGCAGTACGTGATATCATCCTCATCACCTATGGGATATTAAATCCAGATGAAAGAAATAGTAATAAATTAGATAATTTTTTTTCATTTACCATTTCTTTTGATTTGTGATTCTGTTACTCAGTCGTCTAAAGACCTATTCAAACATACCTGAACATAATGAAGTATCTTTATACCTCATCCGTTGTATACTATGAAAACGGCAGTTTTATTGACAACAAATATGTTTTAATATTTTTATGAGGCCTTCTTACAGTGGTCTTACATTATATTGATTATCTTGATTTAAATCACATTCCCTGTCCATTAGAAGTGAGATCATTTGAGCCTGCTCAGAAATAAAAATGGCAAATGAAAGAATAATACCAAAGGAAGCACGAGCGATAATTATGTCATAGTTGATATTTACCAAGCCATACTGATGGAGTGCCATCTTGGATCAGGCAATCTTGATCTACGAGAGAGGAAAGGAGAGATAAAGGGGGGATTAGAGGAAGAGGGGAGGAAAGGAAAGAAGGATTAGAAGAGAGACACAGACAGAGTGAAGGTGTGTGTGTGTGAGAGAGAGGGGGGCGGGGATAAATATAGATAGGCAGAGACGGGGAGAAATGGGGGAGAAAGGAAGAGAGAGGAGAAAGAGAGAGAGAGAGAGAAGGGGAAGGGAGAAAAGGATAGAGAGAGAAATACAGAGAGAGAAAGAGAGAGAGAGAGATAAAGATTTAGAAGGGAACGAGAGGGAGATAATAATATTTTAAAGAAAGTGGAGAAAGGGAGAGAGAATTGCATAGTTGCAGAGACCCTGCCCGATATGAGAACAATTATAACGTACGTAAACAAGATTCAATAAACATTTTAGGAAATCTGCGTTGGCGCCCTCATGTTATTTTAGGATAAACCAAAGGCATTCGCATTGATTGCCCAGTAGCATATACTTGTCTGTCGGTCATTCTTTTAGGAGATGCTATTTTTAAAAACTACATAAAATAAAATTGGTTATTCATACTTTCTGCCAATTATCCTAAAATAATAACCTCGTCAGGTAATAGCAATGTTACTCTGCTCACATGCAGTTTTGGTATTCTATAACAAACTACACGCATAAATTATGTCGCAGTTATACTATAGTCGTGTCATTGGTGTCTCGGGTGGTTGGCTGGTTGCATGATATTTTCCTTAATTTTCTCTTCATTATTGATATTATGTGGGGGTTTTGTAGCGTGTAAATGCCATAAGTATACATCGAATTTAAACAAGGTTTTGAATGCATTATTTTTAATGTAAATAAAAGAATTAAGTGTTTACAAGGTTACGTCTCGTAATAAAACAAAAAATGCATTTAGTAAAAACTTACCAGCACTACAGTGTATTGTTATTGAAGTAATAAAGACCACCATTACAAATAATGAGTTCCTAATTACCGCCATCTTGTATTTTTTGTTTTCAAACAAGAAACAGTGGATCATTATAAACACGCCTTCAAAGTTAATATTTCCGATAAGTTAATCCTGGTAGCAATGTTTGTAAATTATCTCTGCTCTTTGGAATTTGTATCCTATGGAGGCAGTGGCGTCGCTAGAGGGGGTGGGGTGTCACCACCCCCCCCCCCCCCACTCAAAATTTCTGTCGGCAAAAAATAGGAGGGGGAAGGGAGAGGGAAAAGGAAAGAGAAAAGGAAAAGGAGAAAAGAGAAAGGAGAAGGAAAAAAGAAAAGAAAAGGGAAAGGAAAAAAGAAACTGAAAGAAAAGAAGAAAAGGAAAAGGAAAGGAAGGAAAAAGAAGGAAAAACTAGTCATTTTTTTTTTCCGGCTCGCTCGCAAAAACACTGGAAAGTTAATATTCGTGCAAAAGGCGTCCCCTTCGGCGATGGGCTGTAGCCCCCCGAGGATTTTGAAAGTTCCGATATTCGGCAACCACCACTTCATATTCGGACAGCGTTCTGTATATACCAAGGAGTTATCACAGAACTCCTTGGTATATACAATGTTTATATTTTAAAAGGGGGCTATTTCATTTCTTGAGGGGGTATATTCAAGCCTTGGGCTTATGACTGACCCTCCCATGCGATGACTGTTTCATTATTAAGTTGATATGTTATTTTATATTTGATGCATGTAAAAATAAAATCAATCAATTAATCAATCAATGATTATTCCCATTTACGAGATTAAATTCTAATTAGTATACGCTGTGACGTACCGGACCAGAGAATAGATTATTTTTTAACCAAAATGGTCATTATTAAAAATCTCCTGAATCTTTAAGAGTAAGAATCAATCCCAACACTATTCAGCATTAGAAACCATGAAAAGAAAAAGTATGCCAGATGCCACTGTTGCGTAGCAGATGCAAATCTAATGGTCTGCCTGTGACGTACGGGATTGTCCCTACGGTATGTGAAACGCATGCAAACAGGTAATATATGTTTTTAAAAAAAAAAAAGGCCTACATCATTACTATGCTACTGTACGGAAAATTACTTTTGTTTGTTTGTTTGTTTGATTTGTCCTTTCAATAGCATGATACAAAATAATATGATATTACAGAAAAAATATATAAACACATTTTCAAACATTGACAATTTACTTCTAAATACAAAGAAAATATGTATGTATATGGGAAATTAAAATTTTACAATTAACAGAATTTGTGAACGCAGGAGACCGTCATCATGAGCGAGTTGCTTGATGTCAATGGCGGCCACAAAGTAGTTTGCAGGTACAAACCCTGGTTAGTCGTAAAGAGTGTCTGCACTGACTACCACAGGCCATGTACCATAGCTGCTCCACGACCGTTAGCTAAATTAGGCTTCCCTCAAGCCACAATGATTTTCTGATAAAGTGTCAAATTAGGGTCTGTGCTTGCAGACTAGCCTCATAGTAAAAAAGTAACAATGATTTATGACTCATTTACAAACGAATGAGTGTTTGAATATGTGGTTAGCACAAAGCTTTACAATTTATTAAAAGTTTGTGGAAGGGAGGAGGCTTACAAGTTTGAAAAGGGTAAAACTTCCATAGACTTTGTGCACGGGCTGTCCATGTACAAAGTCTATGGGAATTATAAATTTTTAATCCTAAAGCTTGGACCTGCCCTGGTTTTAAAACAATATCACCATCGTACTTCTTGTTGTTACAGTTCAGGTTATACTGGACGGGAGTGTGTTAATTAAGAAGAGAAACATGTCAATGGATTAGGAGATGGGATCTTTTTATGACTCAAATGACTGGAGATAGTATAACATTGACTCCCGTTGTAACAAAATTGTACAAGCAGTGCCAGACATGCCACTGCCACTCGAATGGAGCAAGGTGAACAAAGATCCATCCCATCCCATCCATCCAGAGTTAATGAATTTTTCATAATAAATACAGACCCAACTGACATTTCAGTAAGTTGCGAATATCATTAGGACGTCGAAATCATCAGATTTCTTTCAAAAGCCCAGAGAACCTAGTACCTCCCCTGAATCCCCCGCCCCATTCAATTCTTGCACAACCATACTTTCTTCTGTAAAGCAAGAATTGACCGTACCCCCCCCCTCTTCTGTAAAGCCAAAACCAACTATAAATTGAATATAATAACCCCTTTTAAAATAAAAATTTGAAACATTATCTCATCCTCAAGAAAGTAGGTAATGTTTTTTTTTTTTCAGTTTGGCTTAGATTTAAAAAGAAAAGAAAAGAAAAAGAATTGAGAGACTAAAATACCTGCCCTTTTATGATCAACCTTATTATGGTCACTTGGCCATAGCCGGAGACTCGAGTAATAGTAATGATTGCAGGGCCCTGCAGGGAGAAGAGTATAGAATACTGATTAGGCTGCCCTGAGAAGAAAAAAAATTATATTATTGTATTTATTAACGTTTTAGTAAGGCAAGATTTATTGAATATGAATAATAAAAATCATATATGTGCAGGTACTGTTAGAATAACTCTGAAAAAATTAGATATTTATAACTGGAAGAGTAAATTTAGAAGAATTTCAATGTACCATATCCAATTCTACCACCCATTCTCGCTTCCATCACCATTCTGTTTATGTTTCGACATTATATTTAAAATATTTGAAGGCATAATGTCATTGTCAGGAATGGAATAGCCTCTGTAGATTTTACTCCTGTGAAAAATATCCTGTAAAGCAAAGATCATGGTAAATGAATGAATTTTTATATGAGAAAATGGGACATAGTGCAGTTGCCATGATTATTTTGGTGCATTTTTTAGATTTGAAGGGAATTGGATGTCTTCATCGGGACTGGGGGTATTTGCATGCTTATTGGAAACAACTATTTGGTTTGTCTCCCTCTAACGCTTATCCTCTACACTTGTTCAGATGCTCAGTGCCCTTGAATGTATAGCTGAGCCTGAATCAGAGAAAATAGCTCAAAAAGTGACATTTGATCTATGCACATTCCCTCTTAGCTTAATTACGATTTTGGAATCAAGGTTAATAATGTTTACAAAGCAAAGATTTTTCCCCCTTGGTATCATCAAGCAGAGGACCGTGTCGATTAATCTTTAGAGCAGTGCATATAAACAGAAGCTCCGCTTCATTATTCATTTTGATTAAGGCCTACAGGGCCAATTTTTAAAAAGTTGAAAAAGTCATGGGATATCATGAATGCAGGTACCGTACTCAACAAAATAGAACACAGGAACGTGATTTTTAAAAATAATTATATCTTGTGGGGAAAAACGACCCCCCCCCCCCCATAATCCAGTGCCCCCTCACTGTAACTTGACAACATGATCGTCGAGTAGGTGTATTTTCCCCACAAGATATATTTTTAAAAATCACGTTCCTGTGTTCTATTTTGTTGAGTACGGTACCTGCATTCATGATATCCCATGTCTTTTTCAACTTTTTAAAAATTGGCCCTGTAGGCCTTAATCAAAATGAATAATGAAGCGGAGCTTCTGTTTATATGCACTGCTCTAAAGATTAATCGACACCGTCCTCTGCTTGATGATACCAAGGGGGAAAAATCTTTGCTTTGTAAACATTATTAACCTTGATTCCAAAATCATAATTTATGCTAAGAGGGAATGTGCATAGATCAAATGTCACTTTTTTAGGACACTTGGTTTGAACGCAATTTTTTTTCAACCATCAGGCAACATTCCTATTCAATTCCAATGAGCACCTGAGTGTTCTAGAATTCTAACACCATTGTGTATTTAAGAAAAAATGAGAAGGCCAAGTCTTATAACTCTGTCTATAAAGGGACTATAAAAGTCCAACGATTGGGGATGCTGAAGGGGTGTGCTACCACCTTCTTTTCTCGTCCTTCTCCCTTTCCCTTTCACACCTTTTACCTTCCGATTGGGGAGGGGCACGGGGCCTTCCCCCGTAACGCCAATCATTAATTAAATGAAGATATTGATATCGGAATTTACACTATCATATGGAAATGCGAGAGGCCTGTCATTTTCTTCTCATATATCGAACTCGAACTGTTTTTCGTATGTTTATCGTCGTAATAATTTCGATGTAGTGAAAAGCCAGTGATTACTAGTAGCCTGATTGATTGATAAATTAGTAACTGATGGCAATTCATCATGAATTCAACATGAAGTACTGATGATATTATTTTCTTCCTCCAAAAGCCTAAAATTTAAAGAGAATTGATATAGTAAACAAGAGTATTTCATGTTTGTTGTGATGTTTGAAGAAAAGGAGACAATAGAGCATCCTTTATTATTCTCCCCTGCATGGGAAATATCATGATAGTGATAATTTAGTCAAATGGTTGTAGACAAATAATTTGTGTATCCTATGTCTGGAAAAAACAATTTTTTTCTAATGAGGTACCGGTACGGTACGGTATGATGTTTATTGGTCAACGGATGTTTCATAATGAAGCAACGCACTGGTCACACGTACATGCAGCAGCTGCACTGTACGGGATGCCGTGCAAGATGCGATGTGTGACGAGAGAGAGACAGTCAGTGTTCAGCGAGAAGAGCGATGAGCGAATTTGCTCATCCAAAATTTTCGTTATTTCGCAACCAGTGATTGCGGAAGCACGTACGTATAGTGGGTACGCTTGCAAGCTCTCAGCTCAGGATGTAAACAAACAACTGCCAGTGCTAGTGCTAGTGAGTGCTAAACTACGGTATCTTCTAAACTTGGATATAACGTCATACAGGCTCGTGACCTGCAAGGTTATTTTGCATGATTTGTACTGCAAAGGGGCATCGGTTTCGGCCGCCCATGCCCCGTAAAATTCGCCCAAAAACTCCCGGCGATAAAAAGGAGCCCAAAACAGATGGTCCACAGTCAATCCACAGGAGGAATTTTCAGTGGGCGAGTTATCCAGTGCTTTTACTGTTCAGCTTACTTCGTTTTATCGTTTTCCAGCTGTGGATGCTTATCACGGAGGCTGTTTCTCGCGTCAACTCACGGGAGAGCTTCGGCATGGTAGACAACAGGAAATCAGGGTATGGTCATCTGAAAGAAGATATGGAGGATAATGGGAATGCTATGACTGGAGTAACAATAAATCCTTCATCGTCTTCCAATTCTTCTTCTAATGGGATCAAACTGGATCCACAGCTCTCAAAGCAGAAACAACATCATAAAAGAGCATTTGAGTATTTATCTAAAGCTCTCAAAATAGATGAGGAAGACAAAGGTTTGTGAAATTTGTTAATGTTATAAAAAATTAGTCAACTAAAAAAGTATCTGATTCCTTGAAGTTATATACATGTATGGTATATCATTATCAGAAATTTAATGCTTATAAAGTTATAGGGTCTAGATGAGAAGGCACAGAATTGTGCCCCGAATAGAAGAGTTTAGGTGAAAATGGCATATCAGATATAATTGGGCCTGTAATTTGTTGACTGTATTTGACTTGACAGGTAACTTGTAAGTACTGTATTTGCCTGTGTATTGTATGTCCACCAGCACATAATGAATTGAAATACAGTACATGTTTATGCCTACATGTACATGTATAAGTGCCACTCAACGGAGTGCTGACAGTAAGACTTATTATTTGTTTGAGTTTAAAGACGCTTCTCATTCAGTAAGAATATTTGCCCCTATATTTGTTTTTATTTCATTTATTTTTTGTTCATTTGCTTGTACAAGGCCCAAGGGCTTTATTTATGTAGTTCCCCTTTTCATTTTCTAATTTCGTTTATGACCTATTTTGTATTTGTTTCGAATGTACTTTTTAATTGAAAATGAAATAAATGAGAATTGAATTGAATATTTATTTGTTTCTTCGGGTTTGGTCAGTTCCTTAGGTTATAGCTCTTCATGTAAAGTTTACTGCACATGCTGCAACAGAGCTCTACAGTGGGGTTCCCTTGAGTAGTCTGATACGTATGTCAGCAAATTACAGAGTACAATATACCAGCAAATATGGAAATTTGCATATTAAACACATAGCTTGCAAAGGGACTAGAAGGATAGAAAAGAGGTGAAAAGGGGGAAATGAAGTCTTAAAAGGTGAGATAGGAATAGAACTATTGTCAAATTTTCATCTCTGGGCCTGGGTCTATTCACTCGATTGGTCATTCCATAAAGTTGGGTCAATTTTTGTTTTGTGATACATGAGAAGGGAGAATCTATGTCTTATCAACCTCAACAAAATTTGCTAAATATGTATTCTGGCGTAAAAAGCATAGCCAACTGCATGTACATGTATGTTTAAAGGGATTGATTAACTTTGTGAAAAATTGTGAAATCAGCTCAAATGCCAGTGAATTGTGTGCACTCCTCTAACTACATATATAATTAAGGATATGTGAAAGTATGAGAGAAAATGGAACCCGTTTACTATCCTAAAAAAGAGAAAATCGCGATCAATCGCTAGCGCAAGTCGCTCGGCTTCGTCGCTGCGCTGCAGTATCAAATGAAACAAATGATAATACCGGGCACAGTATTCATTGCATATTATATGAAAATCTTCAACAGATGATTTAATCATTTCTGTGGATTATAAGATTTTGCAACAGAGTAACGTGGACTTTATCATATCTTTTTGCCCCAACCTCATGGAAAGTTTATTAAACAGGTACATGTAAATGTGAGACTTACATGTATATGCTATTTCATTGTTCAAAAGAGCATAACATTATATCGGTATAATATTCAATTTGTGTTATGAAAGTATGTTGCACAGAAAGCATATCTTCATTCCAAGGTCACATGCAGATGTAAAAGAGGCAAAGGATCTGAGAAGAGAAAAAGGAAAAGACAGATCAATATGGACAATACAAAAGCCACCTGATGGTGAATGAAGGATACATTTATTCCTCAAATTATCCGAAGAATAAATCTTAGAGATGAACTCAGTCATGATCGGATCAGTTAATGGTGGCTAAAGTATGAATCATGTCAAAAGTGCTGTAGAATTTAGAAAGGCCCCTGCAACCAAAACGCACTCCAAATGCAAGATTATTGCTGTTGATGTGCAGGGATGCATACAACTAATATTCTTTTTTAGTGAAGTATCAGCGAACTTTCATGGTGGAGATACTGAATTGTAGGTTTAGTTTTTCAGAGCATACTGATCGAAACGTCGAGAACCACAGAGCTCTTAGCGGAGCTCACCAGCCCTTTTCAGGGCTCTTATTCCTTGAAAGAATTACATGGTGTAACCCTGAAAAACTAAACCTACAACTAATATTCTGTTATTCAAACATGGAGATATGTTTCATAGATTTTTAAATTTTTTTTGAAATATTTTTCCCAACCTCCTAAGCTCCACCCTAAAAAAAAAATCTCCAGGGCCCTGTTGCATAAAACTTACCATTAACAGTAACTTTGCCATCAATGGTAACTCCCATGGAAACCTTGATTTTTATTGGCTGTTGAGTGATGTTACCATGGTAGTTACCATTGATAGCAGAGTTACCATTAATGGTAAGTTTTATGCAACGGGGCCCTGGGTGCCGTTGCATAAAACTTGCTATTATAGTAACTTTGCTATTATAGTAACTTTTCATGGAATACTGGATTTTGATTGGCTCTTGAGCAACGTTACCATGGTAGTTACCATTGATGGCAAAGTTACTATAATAGTAAGTCTTTATGCAATGGCACCCAGATCTCATTCCTGCAATGACATCATCTGTCAATCATCAGTCAGCTACACTACATAGTTTGCAGGCACAAACCCTGGTCAGTCTTAAAGAGTGTCTGCACTGTAAGACTACCATAGGACATGTACTGTAGCTGCTCCTATATTGACATGACCAGTAGGTAGCTGAATTAGGCTTCTCTCAAAACACAGAGATTTTCTGATAAAGTGTCAAATTAGGGTCTGTGCTTGCAGACTACATTCTACAATAGACATTGGAATGTAACTTCCCCCAGCTCAGCACACGCTCACAATAGAATTGCATGAGCCCTTTCAATCAATACCTCCTCATTACCATTCTTTTCCTGGTGATACTACAGCATGCCTGACATAGCAACTCCTATGTAGACATTGTATGGTCTATTAGAACAGATAGTCATCTCTGGCAAAGCTACCTACTGTTGTCTCTCCTTAGCTCACTAATGATTGACAGGGTGGAGCTTAGCATATTTGAGAAAATGAATTTAAAAATATTTTAAAAATTTGAAACATATTTAGATGTTTGCATAACAAAATATAAGTTGTATGCATCCCTGCACATCAACAGGAATCAACTTGCATTTGGGTTGCAAGGAACCTTCAAACCTTTAATTACAATGGGTAGACAGTAAAAACAAGGGTCATTAATGATTTTAACCAAAACAGATGATAGACTGACAAATCTTGACATTCATGAAATTTTATATTTCATCAATTATAAGTCAACAGAACAAAAAGATTACAGGTTGAATGCCATTAAAGCCAAATTATAGAAAAGAAAGTTTTCTACTGAAATGGAAAAAGAGGGAAAAATATTTCACCAAGAACACCAATAGTTCCATGTTATCAAGTAGCTGATTAAAGTAATAAAAAAGTGAATCATCAAACCCTAATAAAACCCTTGTACATGTATCAGCTAGTTCATTAAACTGGCTTAATGGCTTGTAATACAAGTGCAACATTAACATTCATTTTGGAAACTGACTACATGACTAAGTGACTCAAGTAAAACAAAGTAATTGTTAAACCGTAATAAAACCGTTTGACACTGCCAAAAATTATAAATTGCTGACTTTGACTTTTTGCCACAGGAACATAGGTTGCAAGTAAAAAGATAGAAAAATAAAAACTGTATTTCATAATACTACATGTAGCTTGAAATACAAGTGGAATAGTAATCTGTTTGAGACTGCCCAAGATATCCCAGGCTGGGGTGTATGGTGAAACATGTGTTATAAATTAATCCATCTCCAAATGGTTAATATCAATGTCAGTACTTGTCTGTGTGTATACTAGCATCGTACCGCTACGGTGATCGATGTTTTAAAGTTCATGTTCAAAATACCGCGCTCAATCGAGCAAGGTGCGGAGTTCTTTGCGTGCCCTGGGGTAATTTTTAGAGAAGCGGAAAACGGAAAATATTGCTGGTCTCGGCCCGATTTATGCCCGAGTCACGAGTTACCATTGGTCGAGTCCGAGTCCGAGACCGAGTCCGAGTCCGAGTTCCGAGAAATAGGGACTTGAGACCGGTCTCGAGTCCGAGTCCGGACTCAAGTCCTACAGCACTGATTCTAGGCTCTAGCACACACTATCATCTGCTAACACTTTACATGGGGGCTGCCATTTTCTTGATGATCTGCAGTTGCACATGAACCACTGAGAACCGTTCCAGTCAGGAAGATATTTTTAATCCTAGAGCTAAATTGCTTCTCTTCAAGAAGGAATAGATTACATCTTTGAATATTAGCACATTTATATTTTGAGGTTAATTCCCCTTTAAAGAGAAGATTGAGTTCTGGGAGAGGTGAAAAATGTTTTTGTGAGCTTACTCATTCTTTTTATGTCAGTTTGGAAGTACATCATACTAGAAATATCCCCTGAAAAGGATAGCTCTTCAAATGCCCTCATATTCGAAATCAGTGGCGTACCCAGGTTTTTTTAGAGGGGGATGTTTTTTACTCAAAAATTATCTGACAAGCAAAAAAAAAAAAAAGAAGGTTATCAGCAATTCTAAAGGGGGGTGTTTTAACATCAAATAACACCAAAGGGGAAGGGGGGGGGGGGGGTGTTTGAACACCTAAAACACCCAAAACACCCCCCTCGTCACGCGCATGTTCAAAATATATGAAATGTTTGGGCTGAACATTCATGCCACTTGTGTGTGCATTTTCATATACCAATTTCTGTCTGGAGTACATGCGCTTTTCTGCAAAATTGGGTCTATTTCTTATCATTTTGATGATTCCAAAACCTCTCAGTATAAAACAGTTTTCATGTAGACGTATCAACCTTTTCCGATTGCTTTGAGACAGTTTCTTTCACAATGTAATCACATGAACAGAACTCAACTTTTTCTTTAAGCACTGGAATTGATCGTGAATTATATTGGATTTGTTAAATCCTGTCTTGCATGTGCAGTTGATTCCTGTATAGCCTGTAATGGATTATTTAAATACATGTAGTATGTACGGTTGGTACACAAAACTTTTCAGGTTGAGATATTGACTTACTGAAATATTGTTTTGTATCAATAGTTTTATTTTAGCTTTCAAATTTATGTCCTTGTCATTTTTCATCATTTGAAATATTCATGTGGTGAATAGTCAAAACTTCAATTTATTTGTATCTTTGGAAAAGAAGCAAGCATAACCATTCACCAATGAATATAACCAATCAATTTGATAAGGGATGCAAATTGCAAATCAGGCCCTGAACATAAAATTCACAATCATTTTAAAGTTTGATTAATCCGCTTTCTTGAATCAATTATATCTTTAAATATATATGTATATCTTGGACATATCATCCACGGGGGCTAGCTGTGTTTATGATTAATCACAGTACCGTATATTTGTCACAATAATCAAGTGAATAAAGAAAAAAAGTTGGGTAATGTGTTATTATTTTACCAAGAAGTATTTACAACATGTGAATATGTGTCATTCATCCAAATCTTGCACGAGTTCTGAAGAAAATACATTTTCATCTTGATGAAGACTAAATGACGATTGTTTTACTTTATGAATGACTGAATAATGATATTTATTTATGTTACGTCGGCCCTGTGGCCTGTGGATGACACAAAATCTCATTTACACCTGGGCGGGATTCTCGCACACAGAGCATGGATATAATTATGTTCGAATAGTATATCCATGAATAGAGCTAGAGTGAGCGATTTGATCTTGCCATGTTTCTGTGGTTTAATACTCAGAGAAATTAAGGCCATAAAAACATGATTTGATCTTGCCATGTTTCTGTGGTTTAATACTCAGAGAAATTAAGGCCATAAAAACATAACATGCATAATTAGCGGTACGTCCCTTGTAAAGGATGCAAAAATTAGGAAAAAAAATGAATTTATTGTCATTTTCTATTCAGGGGTATATTATGGCCCCCTTATAAGTCTTGGGAGGACCGACGGATTGACCTTTCCCTACCGTACCCCCTCCCCCACCCCATCGGCCTTCCGTCACCCCCAGCGCGAGGGGTAGTATCCTATACGTATTCATATCATAGTGGAACTATTTTCAAAGGAAATTTTGGTGGGGGGGGGGGCTCCTTCTTTACACCATGGCAACCCATATTCCTAAGTGAAATAAAGAGTCCTAAAATATGAAGTGGCCAAAATCCCCCCTTTTTTTTTACACCTAACAGTTACATGTTCCTCCCAGCTTCATTGAACATCAACCCCCACAACAAAAAAACACAAAAAAACAAAACAATTGTATCACAGAAAGAAAGAAGTTCAACTAAGAAACAGCCCCCCCCCAAAAAAAAAACCACCAACAAACAAACAAACAAAAAAAGCCTTGAAAGTTCAATTTATAAAGTAATGGAATGCTTACAAAAATCAAACTTCCAAAGGAGCCAAATTTTCACAAATAAAAGGCAGAAAAGGTTACGGGCACCTGAATCGATCCGAATCAATCGCGACGACCGCCCCCCCCCCCCCCCCCCCCCCCCCGCCCCGCCCAGATGTTTCATTGAGGCTGTACATCATCCGCGTAATACATCTAACAGTTACATGTTCCTCCCGGCTTCACCCTGTCTCTTTGAACATCAACCCCCACAAAAAAAACCAAAAAAAACAACAAAACAATTGCATCACAGAAAGAATTAAGTTCAACTATACCTGTTGAAAGTTCAATTTATAAAGTAATGGAATGCTTACATAAATCAAACTTCCAAAGGAGCCGAATTTTCACAAATAAAAGGCAGAAAAGTTTACGGGCACCAGAATCGATCCGAATCGATCGCGACGACCCCCCCCCCCCCCCCCCCCCCCCCCCCCCCAAGATGTCTTATTGAGACCTGTACATCATCCGTGTAAATCACTTGCTGAATTAAAAAGCAGATTGCAGTAAGAGCAGATTTTGATACTCTAAACAGGGAAACCCGTCTATCTCTGATTTTTATACCATTATTAAAGTGATTGATTAAAGGTATTAGATAGTTTTGGGAAGCCCTCAAAAACTTTTCGTGAGATTTCTTTGATTTTACTTAATAAATAGCAGGGTACTAACATAACTAAGATGCTGTGAAGTTTTTTCCTCCTCAAGTGAAATATTTATCGAATTAGAGGTGAAAAGAATAAAAATCCCTGGCCCAAAAAAGAGGGGATGTAAATTCGAACAACGGCCACACACATTACTCACACGAGGATTGCTGTGTTATAGAATACGCTACACATAGTGCGAAGCGCTGGGTTTATTGTGTGGGGAACCTTCGGGTGGATATGGTCTCAGCGTGAGGCAGTGAAAAGCCGTTACCAAGCGTTTCTTACAGATATTTACACTAAAATTTGTTCGAAATCGTGAATGGAATGTTAAATAATCTCGT
Organism: Heliocidaris tuberculata; assembly: GCA_025618425.1. Taxonomy (NCBI): domain Eukaryota; kingdom Metazoa; phylum Echinodermata; class Echinoidea; order Camarodonta; family Echinometridae; genus Heliocidaris; species Heliocidaris tuberculata. The sequence continues at coordinate 45,551,306 of CM046834.1, read as the reverse complement.
ACATGTGCCTTATGATAAAAGGAGAATAGTATGTGACTATGTTAGATAAGTTTCTTGCCAGTATGATTTTTGCTACCGAAACTGTCTATGAGCTTTAACTTTGTGAAAAATTGTAAAATCAGCTCAAATGCCAGTGAATTGTGTGCAGTCCTCTAACTACATATATAATTAAGGATATGTGAAAGTATGAGAGAAAATGGAACCCGTTTACTATCCTAAAAAAGAGAAAATCGCGATCAATCGCTAGCGCAAGTCGCTCGGCTTCTTCGCTGCGCTGCAGTCACAAAAACCAAGCACCAGCGCTTGGCGATTTCAGAGCGGGTTTCCAGCCCGTACGGTATTCTGTGATAGAGCGAGGTATGCCAACCGTAAGAGTTCTTTAGGGTTCGGTGGTACTCTATCCCGACATCAATGTTCAATCGTAAATATCTTGATATATAAACAACCGATCAGCTTATAGAACTCAGGCGATTCCTGTCTGAGCTAAAGGTTTGCAATTATGATTACAGCATTAGCTGGAACAGTGATTTTTTTTTTCAATCCTGGGCAAAGTTAATCAATGCCTTTAATGGCGATTTTATATCTTGCTTAAGGTATTTTACTTCCTATTTGAGGATTACATCATCATCATAGACCGCTTTTTAGCCAAAAAGTAACCGTAAAAGAAATTTAACCTACTTTGGAACACACTACCGAACTATATCCCCCCCCCCTTCCGCGGATCTATCATCTCTGAATTTGCTACCCTTTTTCTTGATTTTTGCTTTTTTTTGATACCCTAAACGCGTAATCCGGGTTATGCGCTTATTGTTGAAAAGATACCCTTTTTATCCGTTTTCATGTACGTGTACTGGCTTCAATGAGACATGTCCCCACCCACCCCACCCACCACCCCATTCCCCCCGCCGTGAAACCATAGAGTTACACACGCACTAAACTGTTATGTAACCATGAAGCTACAAATAGTACATGGAGTAGTACATGTACATGTGCGAACAAATAACACTTGTGTTGTATACACTGAAGCCAATATACACATGGGGATATGGCCTTGGAGAATACATCACGTTGTTCTTTGGCAATACACCAATGAAGTTTCTCCCCTTCACAGGTAATCGGTATGGGTTGGGGGCATAACAGAAGGTACTTTTCCATGCTACGACAGCTGTTCCATTGACAGAAATATTACTCCCTCCGGAAATTCAATGTTTAAAAATGAATTTATGAAATATGGATGGCACTTCAGCACTTAAAAAGTGCCTCCCAACCATCTGGGGACCATTCCCTGTCCGTTGGTACCAAAAGGTGGGGACCTAAAGAGCCAGGGGAGGCGCCTATTCAAACAAAAGAAAAGGCCCCAAAAGGCCCAAATCCTTAGCGTAATATATATAAAGATGCATATATGCTTGCACATGAGTAAGTACAGTCCTAGATGCCATATGGGTCAAGATGTTTTCTTATTTCTCACCTCTCTTGGCCTTTATCTTTACAGGAAGCAACAAACGACAAGCTGTTGAGTACTATAGAAAAGGAGTTGATGAGCTGGAGAAAGGCATTGCTGTTGATTGTTCTAAACCAGGTATGAATAAGTAAATTAATGTGAGAAATTTGAAAATATAATGCTTGAAGTCTAAATTAATCACATGATATCATTTTTTTGAAGTACAAACTCACATTACATGCAACGATTGAAGTATACATATAACTAGAAAAGTAAAGGACTTTATATTTTATATATTCATTCATGGTTCTGTTTACATTATGTTCTCAGCTAAGAGCTAGAAGGGTATCAACTTGTATCATCATGTGGCTAGCAGAAGGGTGTTAGCATGGGCACATGATTTTGATTGCTCTATACATGTTATAACATTTTAAACATGATGGGGCTTTTCTTTCTTTATCACTAATAAAAAAATGAAAATGGATGGTAACTACCTAATTCCAATATTTTTGTATTTTTCAAAATTATTATTTTTTTAAATTTCAGCACACATATTTAAAGGTATAGGTATTTTAATGGTAAAGACCTTCTGCTTAAGGCAATTCTGCATGTCTACCTTTAGCCAAATGATGCAAAATGCTCATGTCCTCCTGCTAGCAGCATGATATTTACTTTAGCACACAATGAACACCCTTCTGGCTCTCTACAATTTTCAGTTTTGATGAACCATACTATGTGTAGTATAGTAGGTCACCTACATGGTTTTTAATATTTACATGCATGCTACTTAAATTTACCTTGAAAACTATGCGCTTTTTTACATTACGCAGCAATATGTACAACAGCGGTTCTGTGCCATATTGGTGCTGTGATGTAGGATCATATGGCAGCCTGCTGCACATACATACAATTCTAGCTTTGAGATGGAAGATAGCCTGATGCTGACCTTTTCCCAAACAAGCTTCACATTAAATATCATAAGTGTAAAAGAAAACCGCACGGTCCTACCTACTTCTCTTTCCAATTACCGAAATTTCAAGAGTATGTGCACATCATGGAGGGTGGCTCTCAGTGAACATCTAGCTAACTGAGCTTGGATGGAGTGTTGTTATACAATGGAATGGCAGAGAGGGAAAAGTGAATGATGGTAAAGTAGATGAAAACCTGGTAAGATGTGAAAAAGATAGAGCAGATCAAGAGATCATTCCAGAGAGGCAAGAGGGATGGGGAAGTGGAAGACAGGATATCTGACAAGTTAAGACATTCATAATTGATTTAGGGTTTTATGTCAGGGATTAGAAAAAAACAAACTGTGACATCAGTCTAGAGAAGGACGTATTTAAATCTCTCATAGGAACAAGTAATTTGAGTAAAAAGAGAGTCTCTGATCAAGGCCTTTCATATTGTGTACCTTATCAAAATTATATTTGTGACAGCTTCTAAACAAACTTTATTAGATAAATTAAGATGTTATGAAGTTAGATATCAGAAAATTAGTGTACATGCCTTTGAAGGAAAGTGAGGTTAATTGGCCAGAAATGATGAATTGATACCCAGCTGTGAAGGTGTAGTTAAAGACTAGTCATCAATCAATATCAGATGAGAAATATAAAACCTTAATTCAATCAAATAATGAGTAATGGTGGCAGTCACATCTTCCACTACAATCGGTTGAAGTTCAAGGAATAGTAGGAAGTGATAATTTCAATCCAATTTTAGTCATCTTATTCAGTGCTTAGTATCATTTGATATGTGTCATTGTAACAACTCTTGGAGGAGTGATGCAGTATTTTGCAACCAAAAAAGGCTCAACTGCACAATTTTAAGCAAGATTGCTACAGTACGGTAGTCCAGTTTTGTTTAGTTTATTTGCAAAAGTCTTTCAATTTTCACTTAATTTTACTTCATAAAATGGTAAAATGATTAAAACTGTACTTGTAGTTTAGAGTAGCAGAAAATGTTCCTATTGACATTTAAAATTCCCTATTTTCAAATAAGCCTAATCATATAAATTAATTTAAATATAGGCTCCTTCACATGTACATCTCAGTTGTACCCTCTCCAAACATTTCCCCTCTCTTTCCCTCAAGCTCTCATTTAAATTTTTATGATTTTATTATAAAATCTCACACTACTTTAGTAATTGACAATAACCTTATTATTGAGTTGCATCTTCCTTATATGACAAACATCAGATTATTTCTCTATTTGAAAACGTTCACTCCTAATTATGTTCCAGATCATTCTTTTCTCACTCTGCATCATTTCAGTCATCTGAGTAGATCCATCCATTAAAATGTACGTCCTTCTCTTGTCTTGTATTCTAAAGAAGGCCCTTAGGCGTGATATGAATGGTATAAATTTAGCTTCCATAGCTGTGCTGCTATGAATAATTAAGAATTCAAGTCACTCATCTTTTCTGCTCCATTTCTACCGAAGCCCCATCCCTAACTGACCGATAGCAATCCTAGCATCATGGCGTATCGGTCAATTGACCGGCAAGGTATCCACTTTACTCTTTAAGAGCAAGAGTTTAAGAGAATGAGAAATGTCTTTGATTTGCTCAGATTAAATTATAAATAAAGGAATTACAATGTTGTTCTAATTGCCATATTGATATTTCTGGATGGCACTTTGCACAGAGTTAGAACTCTTCTGACTTTTTGCTGACAATTTTCAAACTTACCTTTAAGGCATTTATAAACAAGCTAGAGCTTTACAAATTCTGAGTTTTATTCTAGTAGAATAATTTGGATCCATATAGGAAAGTCATAAATACTTTTATTGAAATTAATCTTCTCAAAGTCGTCGTGTGTGTATCCAGTCCGATGAGAAAAATATTGAATTCGGTAATTGCGTTCAGTTTGCATATTTTGCCCTTTTGAAACATTGAGAGTAACCAATAAGCTAACAATGATACATTACATATTTATAAGTGCATAGAATATTATTTGTTATATGAGAAATGAATGAAAGATGATGAAATTCTGCTTTCTACCGTGTGAGTCAAAAAAAAAAGTCTACACTTAGAAAATTGCTGTTTTGTTTAAAACTCAGTTATGAGTTGAACATATACCATATAAAAATGGTATCAAATGAGGCAGGATAAAATACCTTTTCAAAACATGTATAATAATTTTTCATTCAAACCTAAGTTTTAAAATAAATAGCAACATTCTAAGTGTATACTTTTTTTTGACTCACACGGTATAATGCCAATCACTATAGAAAATGTGCTTTCAAATCCTGAGTTACAGCCATTTTATGAGAGTACATGTAGCTCTAATCCCCAGGGCTCAGTCATCATTGTTGGTAGCCACTATGTGTCTGTGTCACACATTAGCTGCATATGATTGTTATCAACCCATCCATTTATAACAACTCCTGGCTGCGTGACTCTGAATTCTAAGTACTTGGATAATTGAAACCTCATACCCCTTCACTCTTGTTAATCAATACACTTGCATGATGTGTATGTACATGTATGTATACATAGGCACATGTGCTTTAATATTTCTTGGAATTGCAATCAATGCAGGACATATCTGAATATTAAACACTTTATTTTATCATTAATGGAATGGTTAACAATTTAATACCTCATTAATTCTTTGTATGGTTTGAGTTGAATACAAATTTGTTTTGAGATTCTTTCTAACTTTTGAAAATGCATTAAGAAAGCAGTCCCAAAAGTATAGGAAACAGGATTATTATGGTTCTCATTTTGAGGATGTATGATTTCAGGGTTAAAGTGTACCAATCACCTGAAAAAATAATTTGTTTACAGCTAGAAAATATAAAATCAACCTCAAAGAATTTTGTCTGGTATTCTATAGGTCAACAGTTAATGAGTATGAAGGAAATAAAGGATAACATGAAAATGCTCGCGCGGAACCGAACTCCAAGTTTGGTTCCGCGCAAGCCTTTATCTTGGCGAGTGCGTACGGGTGCATCGAGTAGTCTACTACTCACAAGTCACTTTTACAATGTACGCTTATAGAGAGTGTACTTGAAATTGCAATATCTCTTTAGAGAATTAATATTTGAAGCCCATATTTTGAATATAGTATAACTACATGAAACCTCTAACATATAGAGCAAAATTATTTTTGGTGATTGGTACCCTTTAAATTTGTACCATATTACAACTACATGTATTTGTGATTCTTGATCTTTTTATTTAGAATGAACACTAATTTTCCCTTAATGATGGTTGATTGTTTCCATAAAATATATTCAGCATGTGTTTTTTCTTACATCCTAATTCAAAGCCAAATTGATACACAGTGTGTGTCAAATGACCACATCAGAATGTTGGATAGTACATGTACCTTTACATTTTTGACATGGTCAAGTTACAATGTATCATTTTTATGTATGTAAGTAGATGCCCGCTAGAAGGGCATTTACTTGGCAAGAAAACTATGAATATGCCATAAAAATTATAGGGATTCTCCTGCATGCTGACACCCTCCTGATGGGCAAACAACAAAATATTTTGAAGGTTTTGGGTTTTGGGTTTTGAACATTCAAGGGTATTTTTTTGTGTTCTTGTAACACATACATGTATTGAATAGGCCTTTATAGATAAATGTCATGATATCTATGCATTTATTAATGACCAAAACTGGATAGGAGGGAATTTGTTAAGTGCTTGAGAACAATAATATCATTTAGAATAGTTGTATCCTCAGGAAAAAAAAAAACTTCATGAATTCAGTATAATCATTATTATTATTTGTTCAAATAATTCAAGAATGGACAATCACCTTCTTATCGTATCATGCAAGAGAAGACAATCAGTGTGGGGCATTACACAGAGGGTGAGGAGTTCAATTAAGATTCATGTAGTCTCTCATGAATTATGCAGTTTTTACACCTTTCATTCTGCCTTCCCTGGATTTGACGTAACCTTCATGGTTGACACGAGGGCATAATGAACGCATCGTTGCTTAAAAGCCAACCCAAATATTGATTTCTCCTCGCACCAGCGAAGAAACTCCTGAGGATCGATGGAGCAGTGAGAAAGCATGGAAATTCTACCAGGTTTAGACCCTTCTTGAGGTGGTTCTGAATTTTGATGGAATTTGAATTCAATTATACTATCATTACTAATTCCAGAACATGACAGCACTGCTTGTTTTTCTCTAGGTCCTTTCATATCGTAGCCTGTAGCTTCTCTTCCCATTTATGATTATCCTCCATTTTGATGGTGATTTAACAATCCTTGCATCTTGTCTGAGACCCCGTTCTCACTCACTTTGAAAGTGGACTTTTGGAGCGGTCTATCTAAGACCCGTTCCTCAGGAACGGTTCTTAGGTGAGTGTGAACGGTCAAAGTGGTCCAGGAAGTGGTCTTCTGGACTGCTCCAGAAGACCACCTCGGGGAGGTGGTCTTGAGGAACGGGTCTTATTAAGAGCGGTATGGACCGCTCTAAACGTGCAATGTGAACGAAAGCGTACTTCAACGGGAAGTGAGCTAGTGACGTTCCGCGCGGAAAAAAAAGCAAAAGCAATCGATCGGGCAGCCGGCAGGCACGCTACGGTACATCAGTTTGTATTCTGCGCGAAAAATTTGACCCGCTGACCTGAGCTGCCATAGCAACAAGGCCACTTTGAATCGTGGAGCGGTTTGAGCGAGAAAAACTGCTCGGAGTGTGAACGCTAGCAAACCGTTCCTCAAGACCCGTTCCTCTGGAGCGGTCTAACTAAGACCACTTTCAAAAGTGAGTGAGAACGGGGTCTGAGTTGTCTCTGAACTACATGTATGTCAAAGATATTGAAGTGAAATAGAAAGTGGGAGATGGAGATGAAGAGAAAGAGAGAATCAAAGACAGAGTGAGGAGAAGAAGTAAAACCAGAGGTAGATAGATAGAGGGAGAAAGAGAGAACCAAAAAGAGAAATAGGAAAAGAGAGAGAGAGAGAGAGAGAGAGAGAGAGAGAGAGAGAAATGAAATGGTGGGGGGGGGGGAATCAATCTACAATGTTGTAGAAAATGTTGATAAATGGTTGAAGAGATATGTTTTGAGGACATTGCAGATGTTAGGATTACCATGTATGGTCTACAGTCTTTGGGGCATGTCATTCTATCATGCTTTGTATTTCTTCAAGAAGATAGAAAAGGAACGTGGTACAAGTAGAATCAGAGAGAGGAGGTGTGATCAAGTAATTAAAGAAGTACCCACAGGTTGGAGCGCTGGGACAGTTCTCCTAGGGGGATTGTGTCGTCCGAACTCAAGAACTTCTTCTTTCGTGACCAGAATGAAATAAAATGCAGATGAGGAAGAAGGAGAATAGAATGTAAAGAGAGCATGATGAGTGAAATAGTAAACCTACAGGTGGTAGTGCTAGCAAACTGGTCACATGATCATGCCTGTGTCTCGTCGCCTCGTTGCCTTCGATGGCCCCTGTGGCATTGTTTTCCCAAGTAAGAGCTATAGTGTTCTGTGATGACTCACGTAAGCTCTGGTAATCATGAATATTCATGACTTCAACCAATTTTTCTGCAGGTTTAGAAGCTTTACTCAGATGTATATGAAGGCGAAGCTTTGTTACGTTAATGGACCATATGAAATATCAGATGAATTCTGTAATTGCCACAGAAAGGGGCTATTTGCCTACCTATGGGTGTGATAAATAAAGGGTCATGAGGACTCTTGAGGAGGTATGATATATATATAGTTTTATTTGAAAAGAAAGAAGCAAATGATATATTTTTCATTTGCTTCTCACTGTTCAAATAAAACAAGTAAAAAAACAAGGCTTGCATCTTCCTATTTCTTACATGTACATGTATCTATTTATACATGTAGATATAGTCCATTTGAGCTAACCATCAGATAAGATTCCTCCAGTCCATCCCAACTAACTTTGTTTTTTTCTAGCTCCCTTCATCTTCCTCTAGCTCTGTTTCTTTTGTTTTTGTTTATCTGCATCTATCAGTATAGATCTCTGTAACTAATGTTCTCCTCTTCCAACTCTCTGCTTCTCTCTCTCTCTCTCTCTCTCTCTCTCTCACTTATTTTGTCTTTTTTATTCCCTCTCTTTCATTCCTTCTCTCTATCTATCTTCTTCTCCCTACCTCAGTTTCTTACTTTGTCTTTTCATCTCATCTTCTCTTTCCCTCCTGCACTTCTGTTGCATTGCCACTTGCTAGTATAAACCATTTTGAAGATTGTTACAGGATCAGTGATTTTTGCCGGGGGCTAAGTAAAGATTGAACCTGTTCGTAATGCCTTCCCATTACCCACTGATGAATTACCTATATCCTTTGAATGAGACCCTCTCTTTCCCTGTCTCTCTTTATCTATGTCAGAGATGCTATGAGTTCAGTATACCATTTTTTATTCATGTTCTTTTTACATTTCCATTTTTTGTGTTTGCATATTCATCTTTCAAGCTTTCTGAGTAAGCTCTCTCTTTATACCATAGTTGTAATATTTGCTTTTCAGGATAAATATCTAAATGGATGAAAGTGAAGTAGGCGATCAGTTTATTTTCCATTTTGCATTTTTTATTTTCAGGGGGAATAAGTTTGAGTCAAATCCGATAACAAATAATAAAGTTATGCATTTTTGAAGTTGTAATCAATCTAACACAAATATCTTGTGAGCTCCTCTCCTATTTGCTCAGTACAGAAAATCTCATATATTTTCATTTTCTTAGTTTTCGATGAAGGAATAGATTGGTTTCATACGGGTTTTGTGTAAAAGCATATGAGCAATGATTATATCTTAAGTGCATGTATGATTGAATATTTTCTTTAGAGAAAATGGAAACTAATGATTTTTGGGGTACAGGACAAATGGGAGAGGAGCTCCCTAGAATCTCTACCCTAGATACATGTACTTCCCGGAGTTGCCTACATGTATTTGTGATTCATTGATTACAACTTCAAAAATTCTTAACCCTCTCATGCTCAAACCTTCATTGATTTGTTTCTTTAATTTTTGTGCTTCTTTTAAAACCAACTTGTAATCAGGGTGGGCTTCCCCTTTAAATGGGCAACCACAATTGCATTTTAGCTTTGACATAAAAAGATACCAAGTTATACACTATAAATTATGTCAGGTTGATGGCTTGGAGAGATGCTTAAATCACATAGGTGCGAATTCACGAAAGAGGTTTATCTTAAAACCATGGTCTAAACCATGATTTAAACCTCCGCCATGGACTAAATTAAGCGTAAAGAAGCGTATATAAGCACATTCCTATCCTCCCATTGGACATGAGGACTACGCTTATGGAGGATCAAACCATGGGTTACATAAATCTCTTTCGTGAATTCGGGCCTTAGAATCTTTCATTGCTCCGACATATGCTCCGGCGACAATTGTTCTGGGCTTTTTTTAGTCAAAGATAGAGGGTAATGGTTAGGGTTGCAATTGGGTTTCAGGTTAGGGTTAGGTTTAGGGTTAGGGTAGGTATTGTGTTTGGTCCAGGGTTGAAGTTAAGAATTTGGTTAGTGTACAAAATTGACGTGGAGCAATTGTCGCTGGAGCATGAGTTGTACAACCAATATTTCTACATGTATTAGATAATAATATTAATGATGTTCTAGCACTTAAATACATGTACACTGTCTCAAAATGGATCTGGATCTGGAGCTGTTTTGCTTTAATTCACAGAATTTCTCCTGCATTATATCTCATCTCCAGGTTTAGAATGGGAGAAAGCTCGCAAAATACAAGAGAAAATGAAGAAAAACCATACCATGGCAAAAGAGAGATTGGATATCCTAATAAGTAAGTATATAGTGTGTAATCTGTTGTTGCATGAAATTTGTGATGATAAGTGCTTTATGTGAGAGGTTAATATTGATGGGATAATATAAACTGAAATTAGGAAGACTTAGAGATGTATAGAATCAATAAAGCCAATTTGTGAACTCACAGATTGTCTTACTAGTCAGGTCTGTTAAGCCCAAATTTTTGAGTTTTGGGGACAGAGTTTACAAAAGCACCAAACTTTGCAGATGTACTTGTTAAGACAATGACTTCACTTTTTCCCACAGGACCCATCGAATTGAACTATATCTTCATGCAAAATTATGCCAATTTATGCAATTTACATGAATTAAATCAGTAAGTCCATTGACAAGGTAAATATCAATGGCTTAAAAATGATCAAAACTTCTGTATACCTATGTATTTCTTGTGGCAATAGCTTTATTTTCCCCCCACAGGATCCATCAAATTAAATCTCATCTTCATGCAAAATTATGCTAATTTATGTCAATTATTGTACTGTAATACCTAGACAAGGTAAAAATCAAAGTGCTTGAAATTGTACCAAACTTTCCATATGTATTTGTTGTGCCTACAGATTTTTTTTTTCCCACAGGACCCATCAAAATAAGCTCTTCAAATACATACAATAATTGCATTAAAAACAAGAAAAATACTTTGAAAGTTGCAATTTACCTTGTCCTTTCATTTACCTGACCTTCTTTATCAGTGAGTATCAAATTGGAAGTGCTGGTATAGTTGGTTATTGATAGATACTATACCATTGAAATTTTGTTTTATGCATTAATATGTATAAATTATAATAAAATAGTTTCAAAAGTCAAGGAATATACTCAGAATATCACACCTAACATAGTCATTTCATTAACCTGACCTTATTCACCAATATGTTACAACTTTGAGGTGCTGGTAGAGTCAATTCTTGATATGTCATTGGAAATGTGCATTATGCATAAATATGAATCAGTTATAATAAACTACCATTAAAATAAAAAACATTACAATTTCATTGCAATTATTAATGTTAATTTAATCTAAATGAAGCCCTTCCATACTTATTTTGTGAGTATATCATGGAATATGTGTTTTATGCATAAATTAGCATAAATTAACATTAAGATAAAGCAAAATGAATTTGATGATATCATTAGATTCACCTGGATATGAAAAATTAAGACACTAGTTTATATATTTCGAGACAAAAAAAAAGAATTTGTGTTTTTGCATAAATTAGCATTTTTAAATAGGGTGCCATTCACTGATTTCATGGCACCCTATTTAAAATTAAAGCTTTTAATACATATGACTCACAGGCAAAAATTTGTGCTTTTATGAATTCTGTCCCCCAAATTTTGTTAACAGACCCAACTATACAGTGAGAAGTGATTTATAAGGGGAAGATGATAACTTTCAGTACAGGCCTAAAATTCCAATGGCATGTTACTTTGTAATTTTGTCTATGGTAAGTAATGACAGGGATATCTGAAAAGCCAGTTTTGGAAAGTTGAAATACCATGTGGGAGTCTCAAATTGGTCATGTGAAAAAAAAAATATCTATATTGTCTTTTTGGAGCCTGAAGGGCATTAACTCTGTAAAAATGATAAGACTTAATGCCCTTGTGGCTCCAAACAGATGATATATTCTTAAAAAAAATTAAAAATATTTTATTCATGGAACATACTTACTTCTTTGCAAGACTTTTGCAGACTTTTACAGGACTTTGCAGAATATTGTAGCAAGGCATGAGTTTTGTGTTTTTTTGTGGTGGAGAGAAATGAAGAGTACAATAAGTCATATGAAAAAATACGGATATTCATGAGCTTCTCACAAAATCCCATCACATTGAAGGGATTTGCCAAGATTCCTTTAACCGGATTTTCTTTAATTCATATTTTTATTTTCAGATTTTTCTATATTTTTCAAGCATACATTCTTCTTTCACTTAAATCATCTTGAGTTCCTCTTTGACAGCTGTATCAGAGAAAGACATTGATGGGTTAATTGTACTGAGCAGTAGGACATCATCCAAGCAGCCTACTGTTAAAGCTCAAATGATCAAGTATTAAAGGAGTAGAAACTAAATACATTAGACGGCATTTTAAGAGCAGCCATTTCGCTGAGCTAGGTTACTAATACTTCCAATATTGTGTGACAGGATTATGTGATTTAGCTAGCCTGGAGGGATATGCTCACTTTCATTGGCAAGTGGAATGTGATGTATGTGCATTATACAAGAAGGGAAATAGCAGCTGAATGAGATATGAGCACTTGTTTGCCAGAGCAGTGTTACAGATGTATTAAAGTGAGCATTGAGAATTTTAGATGTAAAGCATTCTATATTTAGTTTATTTCAGTTTTAAAAGATTTTATTTTATATTAATTCAATTTTCACAAAATCTGTTTATTTGTATAGTATGAGAGATTATCATGATACATTTTGTATCTCTCAATATAATAAGTATCCATGAAAATGAAACATCGTCTCCCAGATTGATGTATCAAAGGAAAATTATAAACTTAATTCTCCAAAGCTTTTGGAAATTTATTTCTTTATATGACTCTATCAGATATTGAGATGATTTATATGGGTAATAGATCACAGCTTTCCTATAGTCCCATGTGTAGTGATTCATGCGGTAAAGCCTGCAGTTATCTCAGTGTCATATCAGTAGGGCATCTGACAGGCCTCATCCAACACAGAATACTCACTCTCTGGGTCAACGTTCTTTAACTTTTACCTGTAGAGCAATCAAATGGTTTGATATATTTTATGAGAAAACATCAAAACTTGTTACCTTAAAAAATGAGTAACTAAAATTTAAAATTTGAAAAAAGATTAATTAAAAAAAAAAAAAGAATTTTTAAAAGGGAAATCCAACCTTAGCAGCAAGTTGTGAGAGAAAGCAGAAAAATCAGGGAAGCAGATTGGTGAAAGTTTGAACGAAATCGGACAAGCAATAAGAGAGTAATGATTTTTGAAAAGTTGTAATCACTATACATGTGGGAATTTCAAATTGGCCAAATCGGTGCAATCACTGTGATGTAGCAGTGGTCAACTTTCCTATTCGTTCCAACACACAAAATAACTAAAATGTCAATTGTTCAAAATGTTTAATAGTAGAATTTTTTTCCTTTTGGAGGACCTATATAGCAATATACTATCTACAATATATTTTGAGTACTGCCCAAAGGGAAAAGGCGCTCAGGGGAAAACCGTAATTTAATTATATTTGGTATACGACAAATGAGAGAGTTGACCGCAAATACGTCACAATTGAATCACCTAATTGTCAATTTGAGATTTGCATAGATGTAGTGATCTCATTTTTCAAACATTCATAACTTTCTTATTTCCTTCAAACTTTCACCATCCTGTTTTTCTTATTTTTCCCCTTTCACACAAATCAGCTTTTTACAGGGGTTGGATTGCCCTTTAATGATATCATTTAACCCGTTGACTACTAAATTATAAGCCTGAAAGTCTGGAAGTCAATGGAAAATATGTGTTATACCAAAATCAAATCATATCTAACACATTAATTGACAGTGTTAGCCAACATAAAGCACTATCATAATATAATTTTTATTTTGACATGTTCAATATTGTTCTCTTGGCAATATTTAAATTATATATTTAGATGACAAATAACACTAGAGTTTATGGAAATTTTACATAAAACCCACTGATCAATGCAATTTGGAAAATAGAGCAATCAAGTCCAGCAAATAAAGTAAAAGGTTAAGAGTAATTTTATGAGATTATAGGTTTCAAACCTGATCATCAATCTGGTCACCCAGTAGGATGAGGAATGAGTTGAGAGTGATAGCAAGTCTCATCGTTAGAGATAGGGTACATGGATAATGTTTACTTAATGAAGGCTTTTTGCCATGGCAACAATGGGAGAATGAATAAGTGTGAACATTGTCTTATCGTCAGTTGTAGGCATTACTATATGTCTACATCTTATGCTGATAGCCCATTATATCATCTGTGGAGTGCTAGAAGGGCTTTAACTCTGTTTGAAAAGATATGAGTTAATGCCTTCGGACTCTCTGTCTTACCATCACATATTATACACTGCTATGTGTCTATATCTTAGGCTGATAGCATTGTTAGCTGAGTGCCATAAGGGTGAATCTTTCAAAAGGATATCAGTTACTACAATTCTTGCTGTTAGCAGACAATATTTTATTGTAACTATTTGAAAATTGCTGGCATTTTATTTATTGAGATCAAATCATACATTGATGTAAATTCCATTCTTAAGACATATACATGTATACTGTACCAGCCAACCTCAGCCATTGGCAGTGTTAATGTGTAATGCCTCCTAATGCAAACTGAGAGGAATTATGCAGCATGCATTTAGACTCCAATAAAGTGAGAGAGAGAGAGAGAGAGAGGGGGGGGGGGGGGGGGGAGGAGAGTGAAAGAGCAAGAGAGAGAAATCCAAAGAAAACTGAGAATAGCTTGAAGGTAATTGCATTTTTCTTTATATTTCACACACTGTTTACCTGACGCATTGAATCAATGTGTGCGTTCTGACATTGCAACTTTGTATCCTGCCTGCTTTCTCATATTACACTGCCCTGGCTGAATATGGATCCAAACATGGTTACCACAGCAACGATTCATTACTAAACAGTATTCTTTGTTCATGGTAGCAGACATTGAATTGTTAGGGATAACCCTAAGAGTGTTTGCAGTGAGATATAGATTGAAAGACAATAGCTTAGGTTCTAGTTTGGAGGCAGAATGGGTATGATTCATCTCTGAGAAGTCATTTCATTTCATTACAATAGACCTGACAAATTTCACATCCCTATGAATATGCCGTTAGTTGATTGCTGCAAATCATGTCCAAGGCCTTAGGTCCTCAGATACATGTATGTTTAAATTTAGTTTAATGGAAGAGGGGTGATGTCATTCTCTGGTTAATACTTAAAAATTGAAATCATATTTGGTTTAGTCATGTCAGATCATCTGGAAACTGAAGAGAGAAAGAGAGAGTAAGGAAGTGAGGGAGATGAAAGAGTGAGGAAGAAGAAAGAATAGAGAGAGAGAAGGTAAGAGAATGGAGTAACGACCGATAGAGACGTTGAGAGAGATAGAGAAAGAGAGAGAGAGGGGGGAGGGGAAGAAAGAGGTAGAAAAGGGGATAGGGGGAAGAGAAAAAAAGGGAAAGGAAGAGAAAGAGATATATGTACATTTTAATTAACAGAGAGAAAATGTGAGTGTGAGAGAGAAGAGAAAAGCAAGTACATGTACACTGACAATCAAAAAAGGTATCAAAGACCTGAGTCAGCAAATCAGCCTATCAATGGCTTGGAAGCCAAAAGATATTCAGTCTTTCCAAGACCTTTACGAGCAAGCTCTTTCTTTTTCTCACCAATAGTGTGTCTACATGTATAATGTAAATTAGTACATGTCATGCCAAAGGCATTCACACATTACACCACCTCTGCTGTATTTAAATGATACATTCATAAGAATGTAAAGTAGGTCAGCTTTTAGCTCCATTTTATTCATGACAATATATCCCAGTCACACCAATGACTGACACCACACCAAAATTGACAACAACAACAACAAAAATAAACAAAACAAAACAAAGCATTACCCATAATAGATGAGATTTTGTTGGATATTGGTCAGTTTGGAGTCAGCTTTGCAGTATGACATGGGTATAATACCTGAATAGGATAGTGATAGTGTACCTGTACCTGAAATGTAAATGACATTGAAATCATGATTCATACCAGGATCAATAGAGATGCAGTATCTCTCTTTAAACAAGGCAGGGATGTTCATGGGAACATGGTTGGAGTACATTATGCCAATACAAATCATACATTGAATGAATTCTGGCAGTGACTGTGTACAAGGCTTTTAGCGTACCTGCATCCCTCTAGGTACAGTGGTACATGTCACAGGGCAAAAAAAAAAAAAAAAAAAAAAAGAATTCTGTAGGATGCTGCATGATGAAACAAGACATTCTCAGGATGTATGTCTCACCCATAAGTCTCACCTGAAAACAACCTTCTGAATACTAAGCCCTGAGGTAACTCAAGCTGGAGTCTATAAGGAAGATGCATGTTATATCAATATGTTTTTATGTGTTAATTCTCAGTTATTTTTATTTTGTATTACTATCTACCAACTACATGTAGACATAATATTTTCTTTTCAAAAAATGGTTAAGTGTATTATGTACTCTGAAATTTTTTGTGAAATTAATTTTTTTATTTAGTTTGTAAAGCAATTTTAACCAAGGCATTTCTGTTGGGTCCAATTACTAAATGCATATTTTCTGGAGGATACATAAATCTGTCTTCAGATAAACACATTCAAAAAGTCAGAATGGTATTTTAGCAGATCATATAGAATGTTGATGTGGGTACAGGTGTGTATGTTCAATATATACAACTTTATACCATACAATACAAAAATAATATATCAATTTAGAAAACTCACCAGTTATTTCAAAGTGCTTTACATTTACATCATTTTGATATTAATCATACAACTTCTATCATAAACTACAGTACAACTGGAAAAGAAAAATATTTCAATTGTTTTCATTAGATTTACATACACCCCTGGATTGCATCGAAGCATGCTGTTCATTTAAATTTGATTGTTTACCAAAAGTCATTGTCCTCTTGTAATGAATTTTAGATCAGCTGATATTCACTGGGATAAAGAGATTAATTTTTATGCGCTTTCGCAGTCACAGAAAATTTGATATCTGGTTTTGTAGTGTAAAGGTATTAGAGGTTGGTAGTGGTATTGAGATAATGGATTTGATATGAGCAACCAATGTAGAGAGGGAGGCAGAGTGGTCTAATTAACAAGAACTGTTTGTTTGCATTCTATTACACAATCTATTCCATGGTAAGCCATTTCTAGTATGTATCTCATTTTAAATTTTGTTAGTGATCTTTCTTTCTCTCTCATGATATTTTTCTCCCCTTTAACTATCTTCCATTGTACTCTTTCTTTCAACCCCTGTTTATCTCTATAGATAGGAATTTTTCTCTATGTTATTCTCTTGATTTGTTTATTTATTATATCCATTTTCCATTTGATTTTCCTGTATTTGATGCTGATTTTTTTTGTTTGTAAGATATTGACTTGATATTTTCTGTATCGACTTCACCAATACGCATTGCACAGAAGTTTGCATTTATCTTTGTGCTCACAGAATATTGGATGAAATCCACCAGAAATTAATGTACCCACAAAATTTTCACTTTAACAGCATGCCCTTGTGTGAGTTTCTCAATCACTCTCCAACCCACACTCTCTCTGCCTCTATATATCTGAGTCACTCAAGCCCTCTCACTTGTTGACCAATCTACCAGCTATAGCCAGGAGACACAAGGGAATGATATTTCATTATGAACCTATGAATTATTTAATTAGGTCAGGCGCAACTGTCAATTAAAATAGAGACAACTCTATCTTGGGTCAATTATTGCCTTAGGAAGCAAAGAAGACCTACTTGATGTCGTCAGGTTGGATGATTATGCTCCAAGCGTTAAATAGCTGGACCAGAAATCAGTGTGATGATATTTATCACCACTGTTTTAAGTACATTGTGGATATGAACATAAAATAAATGATTTCATGAAATATATTGTTACTCATTGTTCTACAATTAAGCTATTGCTTCAGGCACATCCATGGCTAGTTATTGTATTTTCAAGGTTCTACTAATTTTGTTTATTCTGCACAACACAGCTTGCATCCTGCTACAACTGTACAAAGAGTGTAGACATAATGCCTGTTGCATGTACTGTATGACATTCATAGAGAGTGAAATTGTATGTTTTAGTTCTTTAGTCAAAAGTTTTTTGTACCTGAATTTATGTACATGTAATTATAATGAATGTTGTTCTTATTTGAAAGTGGCTTATGAAAGCATCTCTGATGGTATAAGGCTTTGTCATATCTATCAGGTGTAGGGCAAGGTAGAGTGCTGATTTTCAGATCTTTTGTTGTTGTTGTTTTCCTCTTTTAACAAATTAATCATATTAGCTTGTCACTTTACCTTAAAGAGGCTATGTAACCATGTATTGATAATGTTAGGCAACAAACCTCTCACAGAAGGGCAGGGGGGAGGAAGCTGCCAAATTTTTCCACAGAGATGAATATCGGTAAATGTTCTATTGTGAAGTGAAGAACAGAAGATAATATAACATCCATCCAACAGTTTACAATTTGGAAACATAAATAAATCCAATTCCTTCTCAATCGCCAACTAAGATGAGTATTGAAGGTACGAAATCAATCGATGAATGGATAGTAACAATGATCTAGTTGTATCATATTACGGTTTGTCTGATTCACTCAGTTTACACTTGCATGAATGAGTGGGGTGTGAGTGACTAACAGAATATTGATTGAAGGCTTGACAATGTAAGGTAGTCACTTGTGTTTACTGTATACATGGAATGCCCTGGATCTGTGTCATCAACATACTTCTGACACGCTTTGCAGTTTTCATGATTTTATTTTATTTCATTCAGTAAAATGTGTTCTGTGTATGAAAGTGCAAAAGACGTAAAATAAAAGAGCATCCCTGCATTTCTCCTCTAATATCATGGATCTTAACTGGCAAAGTATAGTTTAATTCCACTGGATTCTTAACAACTATAGTGAGAGATACTGTGAAACCTGTATATAAAGACTACTCAAGGGAGGCAAAAAAGGTGGTCATTATGAGCAGGTTCCTTTAATACATGTTTCAGTGAGAAACACTTTGCAGGTGGTCGCTAAAGCAGGTTTTACTGTATATATGCACAACACTGCCTTGTGCATTTTCACTTGAATATGTCAAATAGGTATATTGAAGATAATTGTGTGGATCTCAATGGCTATTAATTACATTATGACTTTAATATAACAAAAGAAGGCAAAAATCATCTAGTAACATACTGGATTATTAATCATTTCTAAATTCTGATAAAAGTCATTTCTAACAAATTTTTTTTATGTTTTAGGCTAAATTATGTTCAATGGAATGTATTTTGAAAAAAAAATTAAAATGTTACTAAAATTATGTACATGTCTAGGTGAGGACAATATTGCAGAGAGAGAGATCCCATGGCTTACCACTTATGAAATGCTACAACCAATGATTCATTTCACTAAGTACAGACATTAGCGGTTTGACTGACAGCTATTGATTGGACTAAATGTGTATGCACTCCATTCATGAATGTTTATTATCACTGTAATCTAGTAGAACTGGGTAGAAAATAAATGTAGGTAGGATTAATAGTAATAGTTTTATAAAAACCCTCTTAAAGGGACGGAATAAACATTGTTTATTTTTTTTCTTTTATTGTGGATGAGTCCATTATGTTGGGGAAAACAGAATTAGCAAGTTTTTAACTAAAAAATATTGTTACTTTCAGATTGTATGACTCTTTTGCTTTCCTTTTTTCTGCATAATTCTAAGTTATACAAAACACATGTTCATACAATTTCATTTTATGAGACTATTATTTTGCTTTATATTTGTTTTTTCAAGATTATCTTGCTTTCTATAAGAGTTTAGGACTGATTAATGTTTTCTCTGAATATAATGCAACATGTTGTAGAGAGAATTATTGAGGATAAGTCATTTTTTAAAAAGAAGATATTATATAAGTCTGAGCCAAATTAAGTCATGTACAGTATACAAAGAGTAACATAAATGCAATTTTTATTCACTGTGAGCAGTTTAATGCACTGTCATTGAGAAACAGTTTCGATGTTGAATAATACATAGAGGTTAAACAGAAGCATGAGATTATTCCATGAAGGCCAAAGGCTATAAAACAAATAATTATCAGAATGAAAATGATCTTTTCATGATGAATTGCAAAATGTATATAAATCCTACCCTTCATCAAACATGACTATTGTGATGAAATATGTGTCTTTTTGCAATTTCCAATAAATGTGCAAGAAAAATAGTAAAAATCCTATCCCCCTCAGAGTGCCTGATGTATTGCTTTCATCACAAAAAGATTAGTATTTGCACAGGAAAGCATTTTGAATTCCACTCTCAAGATACCCAGAAAGAGAGAGAGAAATGGAGGCTACTAGGGAAGTAGGTCACCATCAACTAGCTTAGGAGTCAGAGTCGCTGTCCGACTCAAAATGGCATTTTCCCATGAATCTCATAACCATGAGTGCAGGTGAGGGCTTGTTTTGTAGCATGCCAAGATGACCAGAGATATTGAAATTCCATGTAAGAATCAAGGACCTGTTTTGAATTTCATATGGGACATGGCTGGGTTGATGGTTGAAGTGATTTTTATTAGTTGGTGGGAGCCTGGCTGCATGTACTCGGCATAAAAGGCCAATAACAAATTTGGTATTAAAATGGGAATATTTGCTCGATTGGAAAACGGCTCATGACTTGGGAGTTTTTCATCAAAGGTGCAAGTTTATTTGAGGCACCATTTTGACATTTACACATTTATAAGTTTGAGTCACTGTTCTTTGAAGTGTTCTCATATACTTTTGATTCTCACCCTCTCTTTGCTTTCATCATTTTAGTAGAGTACTGGTTTAGATTATCTTGAAAGATAGGAGCACAATATCTGCTGAAATATACATTGAAACCTCTTACATACATGTATATGAAATATAGTTCAATAGACAATGAAATAAATTATCATTGCAATATTCCAGGAGGATTTGTGACATGTTTGCAACTATGTTAAGGTGTGGTTGTCTCTAAGAAAATTTTTTTCATCCAATATTTATTCTATTCTATTACCTTTATATATATAAAGTTAAGGTCTAGAACACGTTCAGATCTTCATGAGATAACACTATTCACCAAAAAATCATCCAAGTAACTACATTAATCTTTATTATTCATTTGTTCATAAATGGAGACAAATAATTGATGAAAAAAGAGAGAAATTGATGATGAAAAAATAGAGAAATTGAAAAGTACCTTTTCAAGGATTGTTAAGACGTAAAATTTAAATCATATTCATAAGAATTTTTATATGTTATCATATCTTTACAAGTATTTTGATACACATACATTTTATTATTACATTGAGCAAGTTTTACCATTTAAATGCAGTCAGATGTACAAACAATGTCAGACTGCTAAAGATACATATTTAGGTGAATGGGAGCTGTTCATATCTTTTTTGCTATTTATGGGTTTCTTTTTTATTTGTGTTTTCTGTAAGTCATAAGATATGCATTTAATCATAATAAAGAACTGGGACATTTCATTTTATTGTTAGAAATAAAAGATAAAAACATGCAGAGGTACAAATTTTACACGATTTGTCTTTTTATAATGTATTACTTTCCAGATTTTACAGAATTATGTATTTGATGTCAGTGCTTTTATATTCAGAGCAAATGGTTATCCAGATAGAGATGTGGGCACTTTGATTGATGATTTGTGTCTACATTTACTGTAACAACTAAATAAAAATGGTTGAGGTGAGAAACTTGATAGTCCCCCAGTGCCACCAGTGAAAGATTGAAGAGGGAAACTGTCCTTAACAGAAGCTCACCATTGACAAACAACCAAGATCCATCTACATTATCTCATGCATAATCTATTGAGTTGTCATGGTAACTGGTCATTTTAGAAGAGACTTGAAACTCTCTTGAGCCTCATTATCATATGGGACTGCGAGGTGTATGCAAACTTATTACCTGGATGAACTTGATACTTTTCAAGAAGATAGAAGCACTGAAATTCCTAAAGGGGATTAAAATCACAGTCATGTTAGAGCTATACTGTACATGACTAAATTGGCTGTGATTTGTATCTTTTTTTAAAGAGAAAAATGTATAAATAAGATGAATTGATATATTTGATACAATCAGGAATTTAGGATATTCACATGATGTTTCTTGTTTTGAATTTTTCCCCCGATTTATTTGATATTTTGATATAAATATTTACCTTTTAGAAATGAAATGAAAATCCACTTTGTAATAGGATGAAATGTATTATGACTAACCCATTTAAGAAATGTTGAATAAAAATGCAAGTTTGTTGCTGTTACATGTACATGTATTTGATGAAATGGACATTGATAGAGTTTTATTTATAAGATTACTATTAGTTGCTAGGATACACCATTTAGAGGGCTTTCTACTTCAGCGAGAGGCAGATTTATGATTCATCTTGGCAATGGGCCGTCTCAATATGACATCGATACCTCACTTAAAATCACTCTTAGATAGAAGTGAAAATGAAGATATTACTGAGATACAATATTCCTGTCTGCACATAAACACATGACAGTGTTTTCTGTTTTCCGTTGTTTTTTTTTCTTTTTAGCTGAAAGGTAATCACTTTCATGCAGTTAATATTGAAATACTGAAACTGTTATAATGTTAGATTTTTTGCATTACCTGAATGTCAATAAGAAATTATTTTCATTCCTTACATTTAAATGAGCCTCCGGCAACTGAGTTTCAGATTGTGGTAACACACAGATTAGAAAAATAACAAAATGCAATGGTAAGAAAAACATAATAGAAGCAAAATCTGTAATAAGAATATTGATGAATCAGCATTATCTTTACAAGTGTATTTTAGGAAACCTTTACATTTTATTGTGACATGCAGCTATGACGCATACAATGGTCTTGTATATTCATGGTTTACATGTCGTCGTCGTTTTTACGTGCTTTGGAGAAAAACGGTTTTACGAACCATTGAATCGTGTTTGAATGGCCAGTACTTTCTTATTCCATATTAATATACATAATAATATACACCATTTCAAAATTAAAGTCATTAGCTTTCTTTTGATGTATATATCGATACATGAAATTATGCAACAAAAGCAAATTCCGTTATCTAAGAACACCTAAATCTATAAATTCGTTTCCTGCCATTTCACGTTTCTGCGCACCGCACACGGATTTGTCGGTTCGTAAAAACGACGACGATGTATCTACTGTAAAAAACAGAAATTTTAGCATGCATGAAACTTTCACGAATTTTGCGAGTGGTCAAGATTTGCAAAAGTTTCTTGCTGCAGAATTGGCTGTCATTAACAATTCATGAAAGTTCTATGTGGTTTTACGTTTTATCTGCTTTTACAGTATTTTGGTTTATTTCTAACACCTCAAGACAGTGTTCAGTGCAAGCTTGATTCAGCATTGGAATTTTTAAAGGTAAAAAGTCTGTGTAAGAAGATGTTATTTTTTTATTTATTAGATAGTAAAGTAATAATTTCATTCATATTTATCTCGAAAGATGGGATGAACATACCTCCAGCATCTTCTATTTTCTCATCCATATATCAAACCCAAGGTGCACGCAATTAGAGCTGTTAGTAGTCATTCCACATCAACCAGAGGTACACTGGTGAATTTGAATTGACTTTCTCATCAACTCAAATTTGTCCAGATTCTTCTCCTCTCTTGAGAATACCCCAGGAACCCCTTTCTATTGACATTTTTTGACAGTGGTTCCTTATTTTCCACGCCATTTCATCGCAATTTGATGTGAGGTCACACATTAGGCACGTTCACACATAAAAAAAGTGAGATTTGAATCGCGATTCAATCTTTCAAATCTGAATATATTTCACCTGTTCCATATGTGAGAAAGAGACTTTCACACTTCTGCTGAACTTTGTTGTATTTATACAGAGCATTCTATGGTCTGTGTTGTGACACAGAGCACATAGCAACAAATATTGGTTATTCACAATAATACACAAAGATTACGATTTCAATCCCAGTAAGAATCTCACTTAATAGTGATATTATCTATTCATATTGTCTGTTGAGAGCCAGAAGGGCATTAAGTCATATACTTTGACACAGAGTAACATCCTTCTAGCTCCAAACAGACTATATACAAAAAGGAGAGATTCTGATCGAACATTGATTTATGAATCTGACTAATTGCTCTGTGTGAACTGTCCTAATGTGTAGGGAATACACTGATGAGACTGATGAAATCCTTGATGTGGAATGAAGTTATCTCTCTCCTGTTTGGGGAAGAGTCATGCAAAGATGGAAAATATTTCATTTCTCTCACACATTATGACATCATCATTGCAAACAAAGTCTCTCACCCTCATCACAGCCATCACGCTCTCTCTTTTGCTCCTCTATTTGTAAATCACAGCTACAACAGTCTGCCTGATGATAAGTCCCTGTTTTAACTGGTTTCTTTTGTTGGACATCATGGTCTTGCAGCCATCTTTGTCTCGTATTACAAATCTTCATTCTGATTTGATTTTGGTATTCAACTATCTAACTCATATTTTTCATGACTCCAGATTTAGATTATTTTTGGTTAAGCTTCCAGTGGGTTAAAATGAGTTGAATCAAGTGATAAATAGAGATAAGAGATAGTTTTATCAAATCTATCCTTAGCTTTTAAATCCATATTTCCCAAACCAATAGAAGAAGCTTAAACACATTTTATGTCGTAAAAAGAATGAGAGGTATCATTATGGTACCCCTAAATGATACATCAATCTAACTAATAGCCAATAGTGCACTAAACCTGTCATGTATTAAGTCTACATGTACACAACACACTGAGGAGGATTCAGCATTGTGCTGTGCGTATTTCCCAAAGGCCTATGGCTACCTCATTTGCAATGCACCACTAAATCACCATTTCCTTGTGAACCTTTACTGCGGCACGGCACAAGGATACTCTGTTGACCACGGCAGTGACCATCCCATTGATAATGGATGGTCAAGCATCACTCTGCAACCTTTCATCTCTTTTTGTTTGGAGTGGGACCTTTCACATATAGCCTGAAAAAAAAATCACTTGAGGTATAGATTGGAGTATTTTGAGATGTGAGAGAAGGACCAGGGAAAGTGGCCATTCTCCCTTTTTTCACTCTCTCTCTTTCAATTTTTCTCCATCAGTATCATTTTTATGTGTGTACCTCTTTTGTGTGCCTTTCAGACTTATGGACACTTTCTTTCTGTCTCTGTCTATATCTGCATGCTTAATGCTTCCCTTCTGTTCTTGATTTTCTTATTTTTCTAAGAGTTTACTGATATCCATCCTATATCTGTCTCTTTCTGTCTCTCACTCTCTCAACCTCTCTATTTGTCCACATCCTTTTCTGTACTCTGTCTAACTTTGTCTATTTGTCTGCTTTCTTCTTTCCAATAATCACTTTTTTCCAGTAATCAGATATGACTGATGAAATTGCCAAGAGGTGCATGTATGATGCCTGTCACATCTAATCAACACATTGAATGACAGCATTCATTTTGTTGGACAAAAACCACACATTTGCATGAAGCCAGAGTTAGCAAAAGGGAAAGTAGTTCAGCCAAATTCCAATTTTCATCCAGCAAGGCCTGTGAAAATGAAATTGATTAATATGAGAACAGTTCTGTTTTTAAAGGTATCTGATGAAAATATAACCTAGATACATGGCAATCAAAAGTATACGTATGATACCCTAAAGGCATGAGCATGTCATGAATACACATCAGATATCCATAGAGTAATTTATCAGTTCATATCCGCTTTAGATACAGTATATGTATACAAAAA
This sequence comes from Heliocidaris tuberculata, assembly GCA_025618425.1. Classification (NCBI taxonomy): domain Eukaryota; kingdom Metazoa; phylum Echinodermata; class Echinoidea; order Camarodonta; family Echinometridae; genus Heliocidaris; species Heliocidaris tuberculata. The sequence continues at coordinate 45,525,580 of CM046834.1, read as the reverse complement.
AAAAATTGAAAGGAGATCAAATATTCATAATTCGGACAGTCCTGTTGACAGTAGTTTGGTTATACCAAATGTAATCAAATATAATCAATCTAGAAACCTTTGCTCTATGTACATTGAACCGAGTGACAAAATGTGTCATTCAGTTAGGAGGTGTGATGGCTCAGTGACAGAGTGCTGGTCCCTGCTCAAAACCAAGTTGATGTTCCAATGCCTTTTGGTACAAAATTACTCCCCAATTACCAAATCTTTTAAATGGGAGTCTCTTATTATCCCTTATCTCCTAGCATATATTTGGTTTCTTAGCAGTCAGGTAAATATTTAAAAAAAAATCATATTAAGCCTAGCAAAGATAAGATGGTAGAAGAAGAAGAAGAAGAAAAGTTTGGTGCACCTTAAAGGGTGACTAAATTAGAGAGAAAAAAGGTGCTGTTTCCATGTATTTTTGCATTCAAATCACGAATCTGGCAATAGATTGTCAAAATTATGTCTCGTTTTGGCGAAAAAGGGGGAAAAGTAGAGGTCTGGGGACCGTTCCTTAAAACTCGTGAGCTGATTGGCTAATTGACGTCACACCCCCAAGTGACGTATGAAGAGTAAGAGGCACAAGATCTCCAGGCTGCGACAATGTAACATTGTACACACAATACGGTATTTGACCCCTCTGTTCAACGGACAATTTATGAAAAAGGGAAGTCAATCAATACAGTCTAAGGAGTGAATAATCATTATCAATATATTTTCTTTAAGATCTGTGAACACTTTTGCCCAAATATACAGCTCTTGTTTTGTTTTTTAAACTTTTCTTTGAACAATGTTCTCATCCATCTGAGCTTGCCGAACGATAGTTTTGCATTGGTCTTAAACGCGTACACAGCCGTTTTATGCGTCTGTGCAATGTACTACACATCTTTAGTACGGCAACTATGTTCCCCCTCGTACTAAGCGACTGGTGAACGTTTTTGTTTGGTTTGTTTTTACTCTCGCCTTTTTTTACTTCGCTTTACATGTATTACGGTAGTACTGACTTAGATTTTTGGCTGAATTCTTCGAGTAACTTAGAGAGATGGATAGTGATCGCGAGTCCGATTCGGAGGACTTTTTTGAGCAGATACGAACTCTGATTTATCAGATGATTTATCGATCCTGAAAGAGAAGAAGCTCAAGTGCAGTGGCAAGGGGAATTCGACCATTATGTTTGAACCCCTCGCAGAAGACGCGCCAGGGCATAGTGAAGGGGTCGCGGGGAAGGGGCCGCGGGTGAAGCTGCTGCAGCTGCTGGAGAAGAAAAGTGATCACTGCAAATTGTACTCCACTCGCTTGGCCCTTGCCACTCTGCCCGCGTGAGCATACCTTTGCGACCCACAATTTCCGTAGATTTTCATCTTTAGGAAAATGATGTACGCGTAGGCTTACATCATCTTTAGGGGTCTTGCTACAGCCCATGCACAACTATACAACGATTTGGCATTATTGATGAAATTGTGTCCCCAAATCAAAGTTATTGTGATGAATTAAACACACGAAAATATGCGATGCAAATGGTCGATTCGGTGAATGTCATGCTCGGCACCGGGCTGGGCCTGCCGGGGCCTGCGGGCGCGCACGGTATATAGGTTGGTGGAATATTTTCCCTTACTTCTCGTACGTCACAGATCACGTGATCATGATGTCGCTCGCTGGGTTTTTTTTAGGGGCGGGGCTTGTGACTGTGTAAATCAGCAAAAATGTACTTTTCAAATGATTATGAAATACCACTGAATGCATAAAAAAGTGTGTGATAGATATTTTTGGGCTCCTGATGACTCCTTCCTACGAAAAATGGGCAATTATTTTTCTATTTTAGTCACCCTTTAAAGGCCAGTGGTAAGCCTAGCTAGGGTGGGTAGTAGTTTGCTTTGTATGCTTGTTTCAAGATCAGTTATAGTAGAAGCAGAAGAAAGGATTCTGTATCCTTGTATCCAGTGACAAGGGTATCTAGCTTAAGAAAGTAGATGCAGGCTTGTTTCAAGCTCAATTATAGTAGAAGAAGTTCTGTATGCTTTGAATCCAGTGAAAAGCCTAGCTAGGTTAAGATAGTAGGTGAAGAGTTTTGTATGCTTGTTTCAAACTCGATTCCATATTAATGAGAGTGGTCAGTGAAGGACCCCCCTCTCACCTCGTAGAGAGCTCAGAAGGGTTTCAAGTGATATGTGATATTGGGTCAGAGCACTGGATACTTTAGGACCTTTCACATCACACAGAGGTAAAAATCATCAAAATCAATGAAATCAAGAACAGGAGAGATTTACTACACATTTCCGTAAAAGTGGTTTTGGGGAGTTTATGTAATATTACAAGAACTCCCTGAAATCTATTTGGTAGGAAAGCTCTGAATTGTAGCCATTCTTGTAAATGCAGAAATCCATCAAAGCCTGAATGTTAAAGTACGGTTTGATTTGATTTCCCACACAATTGAACTATACTACAATGTATGACCCATAAAAAATTGACAACCTTCCTTATATGTTTGTCATTGTGCATATGAAATCTAAGCATTACAAGTATCCAACCTTGTTTATTGGCGTTGTAAAGGATTAAGGAGTGTGAATGCACCTGTCATTGTCCTGGTTCTCACAAGTTCACTGTGTCTCTGTGACTCATTGAAGTAACCCAGGTGGGCCGCTTCACCTTGTACTGTAGCTAAGGTTAGAATTGATTTTATAAATTGGGGTTCTTAAGTTATGCGACAGGTGAATTGATCTTCATCCATCCAGCTTGCAGAGCAGACTAGAAGTTTGACCTACATTGATATACTTACTATGTTAATTTATGTAATCAATGAATGCTTCGTCTCTGCATGCTATCAATTCGAATGTGCACCATCTTCACTGGAAGGACTTGTACTTCACAATGGCAGTTACAGGATCTTAAAATTGAGGGTGGGAGGGGGTTGCACTAGGTCTCAGCCAGCTAAACATTGTATTTGATGTAAAGGGAGTTGACTTAGAGTAGGGGGGATCTTATAAGTGCATTCTAATAAATACGTGCTTGCTTTAGAAGCTCATCAATTTGTGGGCACCTGCCTCCTGTGCCTCCCTGCCTCCTGTGCCCCCCTCAATCCACCACTGCTTCATGTGAGGAGGACATTCCATCTTGATAATCTGACTTCATGGTATTTTTACCACCTTTTCTTTTTTCCTCAGAGGATTTATTTCACATTCAAACCTTACAAATCAATAGAACATTAATCACCCAAATTACAAAAAAGTAAATACAAAATCAAATTTAACTTACACATATCAGTATCCAATTTTCAAATGAACTTCAACAATTCCTTTGGTAAGTCATCTTTTCTTTTTGTTTGTATTCTTTCCTCTCTGCTACATTGGATTTCTATTCTTTTTCATGTCTTTTTTGTGGTTGTCTCGCCTGCGTAAGTGGAAGTGAGACATAGGCGCTTTTCTGACGGCGGCGGCAACAATTTTGGAAATGCTCTCTTTTCAAAAGTATTAGTTCAATTTCCATGAAACTTTTCAATTCAATTCACATTTATTCGGCAAAAGATAAAAATCAGAATGAAATAATTACAAATACAATGTATTGAATTACATGCCGGGATTGCTAAGAAAGTTAAAAACTTGTAAACAAGCAACCCCAAACATTACAAATACAGATACAATACAATACAATACAATAATAATACTAAAAATATAAAGTAGAAAAATATGAGATTTTAATAGATAGATAATGAAAAAATAATGTGAATCAATTATACATTTCAATAAAACTTCACTGTATCAATTCAATAAGTGGCAAGTATTGTTCTTTTCAGTTTCATTTTAAATGCGTTATAACTCTTATCACCCTTTCACACAGAGGTTGTAGAATATCACAAATAATGTGGAACTAATTTCATGTAAAAAGTCAAGGTCAAAGGTCACTTGAGGTCAATTGAGTTCAATAGTGTTCCAAAAACTTGACCTAAGATTAAGTTTTTGAACTTTTATTTTATTTCACAAGATTTTCTTCAAATTCTGTGAAACTTATTATCAATTTCAGTAGGAATTATCTGTATGTCACCCTCTTTCAAATGAATGTCCAAATCATACATTTTCATCACATTAAAGGTCACCTACTGACAGTTTAACTCAGTCAAGTTTTTGGTAAAATTTGTTTTTTTTCTACATATATAAATATATGTAGTATAAGTACATATGCATTTCACTTCTCAAAACCTTGCCGGTGGATTTCAACCAAAATTGGCAGGAATCATCCTTAGACAAGGAGGATCTGAATTGATACAGATGGGGGTACCTATCCATCAAGGGGGTAAGTCTTTGTGGCACCACCCCCGAGAGCCCCAATAATGGCTATAATTAGACTTCTTTTTGCTTCTTATGTAAGCCCTATTGCAAGATTGTAAGCAAAGTTGGTAGGAATCATCCTTAGGGGAAGGAGACCTCAATTTGGTCAAACAGGATACCTTGCCCCCAAGGGGCTCAAGGGCAGCACCCCTAAAGTGCCCCAGTGGTAAAAGTGAAATATTTGTTGAAATTCTTGGCTGGGTTCTAACCAAACTAGGTAGGAATGATCATTAGACAAGGAGGATCTAAATTAAAGCAGATGGGGTACCTATCCAGTAAGGGGGGGGGGGGGGGGGGGGGAGGAGGACTTTGGGGCACCCCTAAGAACCCCAGTGACATTTGTCCTTCTGTAAAATTTACTGCTAGATTGTAACCAAACTAGGTAGAAATCATTCTTAGGGGAAGGAGACCTCAAGTTATTCAAGTATAGTAGGTCTGCATTGTCTTCTAGGGGTCTGACCAAGGGGCATCACACCAAAAGTGTCCCAGTGGCATTTCTTTTATGTACACACATTCTGCTTCTTTAAAACGAACAGCTTGTTTTCAAATAAACTTCACAGTCAAATAAATCTTAGGTAAAGGGGATTTAAGTTGTACAAATGGGGCACCTGACCCAGATGGGCTCAGGGGCAGCACCCCTTAAGTGCCCCAACCTTTCATTTTTCACCAAATGAAAATGCTGCCCTGATGATTGCGCAATGCAGGCAAGACTGCCCGGGGCATTTCCCTTGTTATCACTTTTGACCATTCACAGCTTTGTACATTTTGAACAAATAGTTGCTGAGAATGAGAAAACATGAAAATAGGCTACCATTATGCAAGCCATGCTATGTGCATGTATATGAATTTTTTGTTTTCCATTGGAAATGGCAATGTCATTGCCAATCATGTCATGTCAATCAATATCTCTGTACCAAGGGGCAATTACTTCACTGCCCACTTGAACAGGCATACAAATGAAGAAATGCATGGTCTCTTAGCAAGTCACTCTGTAAGAAGTGTCTCACTTTGAAAGTCATTCAAGAGAGACTTGAGTGAAGTTTGCCCCAGGTTTGTGCATTGTGATGAGGAGGCTTGGGCCAGTTCCCCTTTTTTCCTTGTTTCTTCATACATGTGTTCATTTTCATGCCAAAATTTAGAATTGATGATATTCCTTTTTCAAACTAGTACATTTTAGTGTACAAATTATTTGAGTTTGGCACCAAAAAAATTCTGAAGTCCACCATATGTTTACTTTCTATCTCTCATGACTCGAGTGTGCTGAACTGGTCATGTTTCAAATGATATTTTCGTGTGCATAATGGTTCCTCTCTTTGCTGTTCATACAGGCTTACTTTTAGATCCAAATTACCCTTGGTTGGAATTGGTTTTATATGCTGTCTTGTTTATCATATAATGCAAAATATTTCTGAAAGCAATATGTGCAAAATGGTTGTAAGGCATTTACAGTTTTGGACCTAAAAACCTGTCTTAAAAAACGAACAACTGATAGAAAGTCACATTGATTTTAGTCACTGAAATGTTACAAATTGGTCATTAATTCATCATTCATATCATAGAAGGTAAGAAAGGTGACAGATTACTCAAACATGTGGAATAACCCATTTAAGTTTAAAACTGAAGAATCATGAGATGCTAATGTCAAGTAACCCAAGTGGCTCTGGAGAAAGGATGTGACATGTTGTACCGAGGGGACCATCAATGTTAGCCTTACAATTGACATTTAGCTCTAAATAGAGCTTTAAGGGCATTCTCTATCAGAGGGGCCAAGAACAGGGAGAGCATCAGAAACTGTTGGTCATTGATGAAGGGTACATTGACTGTTGTTTCTGTTGATATCCCCAAAGACCTCTCATGAATGAATAGCAGGTGCTCTTAGTGCTCTCACTTTTCCAAGTTTGATGTAATCAGTTCAATGGAAAAGGAAGCCTTTCCACTTCCAGCCAAGTTACAACAGGATGGTACTGTATCTGATTTGGATTGAGGATCAAGGTTTCTTTTTGTGAATGACACATTGAAATAATGCCAGAATGGTTCATAAGTAATGTCTTCTGTAAGTCAGTAAGTAATGTTTTATGAACATATGTGACCCGGCACCACAAAACCACCAAAAAGTCGCAAAAAATAATTTTTCTGATTTTATCATATTTGGATAGAACAAAGTCTCAGCTTTAAAATGATATATGACTCATTATAATTGAAACCTTCTTACCCTTTTAAATCAGCAAATGAAAGGAGCTTGTAAGAGAGGTTTGCTGGTATTAAATAGGGAGGAAATGAGCTCTAAAGTTGAGGCCTATTCAAGCGTGCGGAGTAAGAAAACAAGAGAGAAAATCAATGGAGAGTGAATCAAAAGGCTATAGCACCAACTATGAATGAATTGTCGGATTAGGTTGATATTTGGTAGGAGTGTTAAACATAGTTCATTCATTCCATTGCCAAGACTTCAAATTGTGAACTTTAGTTGTTCGAAAGTTATTATGATGCAAATGAGAGTGTTCTAATGGGAGATTAAGCGCACCTCGGTGGCCTGACACCTGCACTAGACAATGCCTATTCACTCCTTCGGGGTGTCCTTCTTTGTTCCCTTTTACATAATACTGGTTTGTTACCTGCGTAGTCCTTCTGTTATCATACACTGAACTTGTAATTTAGCCTATAATTGATTTGAATAGGACCTACTCTTTTTCTTGTTCACATTGATTAACCTATGCAATTTGTTTTACATAGAACTTACATACTCTTTCCTTGGTCACATGAATAAACTTGATCGTTCGTCCTTTTTCAGACTCTGTTTCGTCATCGAAATGGAACTTAAAACTGCTCTGTAATTTGCTTTCGCGACTATTGGTGAACTTTTATATCAGTATGATGAGATTGCTGAGAGTTTATTCTTTCTATCAGTATAAAAATTATTAGGGAAATGTAATTTTTAAGGCCCGTGAGATTGCAGTGATTTTACAAGGGTGAGCGGTACCGATTAAAAAAAGATCATACGGGAAGGCGAAGAATAAGGAAGAAACCGAAGCTGTGCGAAAAAAACTGGTCTAGAAAAACTGTTTAAAATTCATCTTATACTGTGTTTTAAGCTTCCAGATTTTGATATAAGGTACAGAAAAGAACGATCTTTCAGAAAAACCAAAAATCCCAAAATAAAATTTTCCAACCCAAATTTCCATTTCAGCTGTTTACACAAAATCACGGGTTGCGACTTTTTGGTGGTTTTGTGGTGCCGGGTCACATATCATCTGTTTGAAGCCAGAAGGGTGCTAACTTATATAATTGTACTCAGAGTTAACACCATTCTGTCTCCAAACAGACGATATATGCATTTGTTTTATAGAAAATAATTCACAGTAATTCTTTACCCATTGAATTCTCTAATTCCCATAGGCTTAATACAGTGACCGCCTGATTCCAGTAGGCAATGGGCTTGAATATGTTTCTTGAATGGAAGTTTAACAATGAGTACTTAGAATTAGATTTAGATTCTTATTTTCTCTGGCTCACCTTACAAATTGAGGAAGAGCCACTGCCTTACTAGATCTCATGCGATATCTAGTTGATGAAGATTCTTCTCCAATAGAAACTTTTCATTTGAGTTCTTTTTCCGTGAATTTAGGCAGGAATGAGGAAAACAAGAAGTGCAGCTTAGTGGGTAACATTTTTACTAATTTTACACCACTATTGTAAAAATTTGATTGGTGTTATAAGTATCCTCCAACCATGAGTCATGATCCTCTACAAGGGTACATGTATGTGGGCCATCTATAAGGCATGCACATGAAATCTTAATGAAGATGGTATATGGTATCCATTGATTAATGATTGAGGGAGAGGAGCTATCAAAGGAATATTGAGGTGTGTTATCATACATTGAGTATGAGAGGGCATTTGTTATGAATAGGTTCTAAGGTCATGGTATGATTTATTCATACATATGGGAAAGGCCATTCTATACATTATAGGATTAAGTAGTATGTTAAAGGCTCTAAGAAAAGATGAAGTTTTCGTAATACACATTATATCAGTTATATAACAGTGATATATCAGTGAATTCATTTATTGGGTTAAAAATTGGACCCAATATTTTCATGGCTTCATCCATGTATTTTAGACATGTTATGTAATTTTCAGTCATTTTTTTTTTAATTGATAAAATTTCATATCAACAAAAATCAATACAGATGTAATATAAGATACAGATCACACTTATAGCAGAGTTTGATTTAAAAAAATGAGTGGAAAAGGATGCTCTGTGCTTACTAGGATGGCAAAAGCATTCAAACTTGGTACTTTGAAGCCTATATCACCCATTGTTTAAAAAAAAAAAATCAGAGGAAAAAAAGGAAAAAGAAACCCACAAGAACTTCTTCATTACATTTATCAATTTTAAAAAGTAACATATATACTGAAACAAAACCACACTACAGTGGTATTTGACATTTACTCAAAATTAAACAAGTACAAGATTAGATAAGCTTGCTTGATTGGAAAAATATACATTTTCTGTCTATTACGAAATATTTTGATGTGGTTTATGAATCATAAAAGTCTATTATCAATATTCTGTATGATTTCATAAGCAAGAATGGTTTTGAGTGTAGATTAGCGCTTGAAATGGAGATATTGAAGATCATTACAGATTTATTTCAAACAAGAACATGATGACATATACAAAATAAATGAAAGGCTATAGATCCCTATCTTTTTCTCTTGTTTTTAACACTAAAAGGAAAATATGTATATGACTCAGAGAAGATTGTAGTGGCAATACAAGTGGAGTTTGCATAAGGTACATGTTTCATGTTGGTGAATAATGAAAAAGATATTGTTCTACTTTTTTTTTTCACTTTCCTTTTCTCATATTGTGATTGCGATTTGCTGCTCTCAAACATAACAGCTACCTGTCGCATGATCAAATTATTTTCCTTATGATTTTTTCGCCCTCTTCTCTTGTCTTCTCACAAGAATTGACGTCATTTTCCCCAAACGTCATAGTATCAAAGATAGAGCATAAGGAGAGTTTGACTGACTGTAATCCTCTGTTTCTCTGACCAAGATCAGTTAGAGCATCCATAGAAGCGTAGTCCAGCGTATGAGTCAACGTGAGATCAATCGCAGGAAATGGAGGGGAAGTAAGATGAGCTTGGGCAAATTTGAGAATTTCATCAGGCAAGATTCATAGAATAGAGGAGGTCGTGTTTGTATCTAATCTGTCGCATTACATTACAAAATCATCACCAGATATATGCTTTCCCATTTCCCCCCTGCTGAATGCATCTTGTGTCATATGTTTGGTTGAAGGTTCCTTATGAGATGAAATGCAAAGTAGAGCCTGCACATATTGCTTTCTGTGCATTGTCCTCTTTCCCATATCCATAAACTTTTCTATTAGGTGAACTTTAAATCTCAAGATATATTGGTTTTTTGTTTTTCAAGCAATAGCAGATCATGATTATATTTCATAGATTAAGTTATTTTCTTCTTCTTCCTATTTGGCCTCAGGTTTTCTTCATATCACGTTACTGAGGTTATTCTAGGTCCCCTATCATGAAAACATTGGAGATTGCATCCATGAATGATTTCAGCTACTTTGAAGCTTAGACCAGATTATTTGTACTACATCCATACATGTAAAGCTGCTCAACATGTTGTTATATTGATCTTCCTTGAGGTTCTTAGATAATAAATCTTAGAGAAACAGAAACAAGATATCATGCTTAGAGCATGAATCAATGTATGCTGGCTTATACTTCATGTAGTTTGTGGTAAGATTCCAATGTAAATGACATTGCACATTTGACAACTGTTTTTTCCATTATGGGAATGTATTCATTCTTCAAAGGAAGCCAAGAAATGAAAAATGAGGAAAACAATCCGTGCAATATAGATTTAGCTGTATTTTATAGGATTATAGGACATTTATAGGATTTTAATGTGAAAGATACCATTGGGCAATGTTGTATGTAGTAAAGTAAATTCTCACATGAAAACGAATGTATTAAAACCAAACCAAATAAAGAAGCAATATGTCCTTTGAGAATGAAACATCTAAAAATTTGAGATTTTGAATTATTATTTTTGAATTTTGAAATAAATATATCATGACATATACTGCATAAAATGCATTTAGTTTTCGTTATATGGCAATATTTTTAATGGTGTAACTTCTAGTGAAGCCACAGCCAGAATTCAATCTTCCCTTCTTGGGTTTCTGTCTGAGGCCAGGCATGCATTCTTCTACTGCGCCTGGCACTCTTCGACCCCATCACTTCCCCTTCACCCGGCAACTATTGTTCTAAATGAAATACAAGTGGTACAGGTTATGAATCATTGCCTTTGCTTGAGGGACGCCTGAGGGACGACTGTCGGCTCGCTAGTCAGGTTCATAGTCTCAGAAAGGCTTGCTTGGATAGCTTACTGGTGGCTAGAAATTCATTAATCATACCTAAAAGGTTTCATATTCTCAGGAAATGGTCTGAGGAAACTCTCCATGGGCTCTGCATGTCTAGAAACTCTCTCTTCCTCTCTCTATCTTCATAGGTATTTGTCTTAGTTTGGAGCGGGGAGGGGTAGGGCATGAATGAATGAGATTTTTCAACCTGTTTGATTATTGTGATATTCTGATAATATCTGTATATCAGTGGAATTTTTCACCTCAAAATGATTGTTTTCTGTAGTGATCCAACATTACACTTTGATTTATTTAATCACAGATGTAGGGTTAGGGCATTGCTTTTGATTGGGTTTTATATTTCTTGTAGTAAGGTTATGGTTAGGTGTAGTGTTCGGTCCAGAGTTGAGTTTCAGCTAGTGTTAGAAATTAACCCTGGAGCAATTGTCACTGGAGGTTATGCTGTGAAATATTTTCTTCCCCATTTAAAGGATAGTGATGTTCTGCATCTCTGTATACAACACTATGGCCAAGGTTGCCTGTGCCGAACAGAGCTGTCTTATGAAAGATATGAATTAAGATCTCACTGTATGATGACTGCATTGCTTCTTGAATTTCAATTTCTCTTCAGTATTCATGGAATAAAGGCACAATTCTGTAAAATGAATTCCATCCTTGATAAACATCTTGGTATAAACATCCCCTACTCCTGGGATGCACTATGTATTGGATGTTTTCAATATCAAGTGAAAATCTACCAGGTACTCTATGAGATTCCCTGTGGACCTAGATCTCCATCTCATGTTAACCCTTTCAGGACAAGAATTATTTAAGGGCTAAATTGATCACATTTTGTTCTTCAAATTGGCAACAATAATATTTTTCTTTTAGTGCTACAAGATTGTAATAAGTGGTAATGTCTTTGAAAACAATATACATGGTTAAAAGAATTGTCGAAAAGTTGAAAAAGTTGCCAATTTTGATGAAAAACCATGATTTTGAACCTCTCAATGTGTTGCCAATTTAAGGATTTTAAAGCTTATTCTCCTTTTTAAAATTCCTGGGATCAATTGCAGTATGGTCATTTAACAAAAATGGACATAGTGTGTGCAGAAATTTTTGCTCTTTCTACTCATGTATCTGGTATATTTTTCGGGGCTCTGAATCAAAAGTTATTGAGCCAAACCACAAAATGTGGTCAATTGTCTCGAAAGGGTTAAGAAGGCAAACTGAATTATGTAATCTTGAACTTCCATCTCACTCAGGCATTTTTCAGTAGGCCCGTCTTCATCAGCCCGAGTTTCCAAAATAGCCCGCTAATTCTGATCCGGGAAACTAACCCGATCAGAACTAGCTCGAGCTAGTTTGTAATGAAGACGCAATTAGCTGGCTATTTCGGGTTTTTTTGTGAAATAGCGCGCTATTTGGCGAATTAGCCCGCTAATTCGCAGGTGAAGACGCACTCGGGTTTTGACTCTGGTTAATTTATTCATGACACCAATCCTAGAAATGTTATTTTCCTTATGTATTTCTTGATTTTCTTCTCTCTTTCCACCTTTACCTTATGTATTTCTTTGTTCTTCTTTCTATCCTCTTCTCTTCATATGTATTTCTTTATTTTTCTTTCTATTTTATCTTTTTCCTTATGTATTTCTTTGTTTTCCCAATTTTTTATTCTTCTTTCATTTCTTATGTATTTCTTTGTTCTTCTTGTTATCCTCTTTTCTTAGATTCTTTATGTATTTCTTTGTTTTCTTCTATCTTTTTATCCTTTCCTTTTGTTTTTCTTTGTTTTCTTGTTGTCTGCTCTTCTATCTATTCATATGTATTTCTTTGCTCTTCTTTTTTACCCTCTTCCCTTTATATTTCTTTGTTTTCCTTCTCTCTTTTTATCTTTTCCTTATGTATTTCTTTGTTTTCCCTATTATCTGTTCTTCGATCTTGCTATCCTCTTTTCTTTGTTTGTTTATGTATTTCTTTGTTCTTTCTGTCCTCTTTCTATTTTATCTGTTTCCTTATGTATTTCTTTGTTTTTCTTTCTATTTTATCTGTTTCCTTATGTATTTCATTGTTTTTCTTTCTATTTCATCTGTTTCCTTATGTATTTCTTTGTTTTTCTTTCTATTTTATCTGTTTCCTAATGTATTTCTTTGTTTCTTATGTATTACTTTGTTTTCCTTCTATTTTTTTTCCTTATGTATTTCTTTGTTTTCCCCATTATTTATTCTTCTTTCTATTCTTATGTATTTCTTTGTTCCTCTTTCTATCCAGTTTTCTTCATATTTCCTTATATATTTCTATGTTTTTCTGTCTAATTTTTTTCCTTATGCATTTCTTTGTTTCTTATGTATTACTTTGTTTTTCCTTCTCTCCTTTTGCTCCTTAAATATTTCTTTGTTTTCCCAATTATCTATTCTTATTTCTATTCTTATGTATTTCCTTGTTTTTCCTTTTCTCTTTTTATCTTTTCCTTATGTATTTCTTTGCTTTTTTCTCTTCATTTATCCTATATATTTTTTTTTAATTTTCCATCTTCGAAGTGCGCATGCTCTGAAGCTCGAGTTTATTCCAAGAACGAGCGGGAATCGCTCGACTCGGGCTGATGGAGACGGGGTTTTTCAAACTCGGGCTTTTTTCTCGAGAAGCGCTGATCGGGCTAGAATCTCGAGCTTGAGCAAACTCGGGCTGATGGAGACGCACCTAGTGGGAGGAGAGATACTTATCTTCTTGAAATTGTGCTTAGAGATACCCTCTTATGAGCTGACCTCCCAAGTGGAGGGACCAAGAAGGTACTCAGTCATAGTAGGGAGGGTTCAAAGCAAAAAAAAAAAGGCATCAGATGCTGATGTGATTCGTTCCGTCTTGTTGTAGTCTTATGTGAAGGAGTGAAGGTATTATCTACACACAACATTATAAATTCATATAAGTAAATCCCTTAATTTCAAATTTCAGACATTGTGCAAAACAAATAACATAAAATGTTCTGAATGAACCAAATCATGGGGGATATATACAAACAACAGTAATATGGTATCAAATATTTAATTTAAACCAGTACATTTCATTTTACTGACTCATGGAAATATTCTTTAAGAAGAATGATATTGCTTTAAGTGCTCAGTCAAGAAAAATTATAAGGAGATTTTAAAGATATGTGTTATCCATATTGCACAAATATTTGTATTGATTTTTTATTTATTTTTATGACAGATATTTTAGCCTTATTATGAATTTTATTCCTCTGTTCAGTATACTGAGATTTGAAGTTCCTAAGGCCTTTCTGAACTCTGATCACTGAAGTGTTATGTGAAGAGTTTGAGTGAGGAAGAGGCTTGCCATCTAAATTAATTAATCCTTACCACGGGACTTCAACACAGCAAGGATCATCTTGTTGCATAGATATTTATAGAATTTTATTTTCAGTACATTATCTCTTTCTTGAATGTCTTGGTTGTATGAAGGATACAGAAGGCTTGGCTAGATTTGACAAACATTGCTATGGGGATGTACATACTTATCCTAAATTTGCAAGAAAAGGATGATAGAATTAGAAGAAAGTAATGAGAATATTTAAGATAATGATATTCTCTGACCTTGACCCCCTACTGTGTTTTTCCATTCCTCCATGATCTACTGAAGATTAGAACATACTACCTGCATGGTAGACACAAGTCTGTTTCATCATAGTAAAGAAGATCTTTCAACATTCTAAATTGCGTGAGACATGAAGGATAAGGGAGGGATTAGAGGAGTGGGTGTGGTGCTCTATAAAATTAGTTTGACAAAATCAAAACAAACTTTCTACTGGTTTTCATGACATTGCAGTGTATTTGATCATGGAAAGGAATGAGTGATCCCAGCAGGAAAATTAGTTCAAACACATTTTAGTGTAAGGAAAATATGTGTAGAAATGCTGCTTGCCTTTTTTCACGATATCAAAAACATTAGGAAAATCAACTAATGAACATACTACTAATTTTTTTTCTTCCTTGTTTTTCAGAAAATATTTTCATTTCATGAAAAAAAAAATGAATATTTTTATGTAATAGAGTCTTTGATGAAATTTAGGTCAATGTCTATTTCAGAGAAAGAAAGTTAGCTTATTCTTACTTGTGAATGAAGGGTTTTGAATTTCATGACAAAGAATTTTACATTGACTCAAAACAAATCCTCATACTCTAATAAATCCATCTCTTCTTATGCTTGCAAGGGTGATATATACGGAAGATATGGAGATTGAATGCAAATATACACAAGCTGTCAAACAGAGCAGAGCAAAGATTCATCCACCTAGGTAACCATGGCAACATACAAGAGAGAGAGTGAGAGGTGAATGCACTCAGATCTAATGCATTTGAGAAATGATAGAAAGAGATGGCATCAATTGGAATGAGTGCAGGTGTGTTTACATTGTGCAGTGAGGTGTGATGTTCCCCAGTGGTATCCTCCTCCTACCTCATCCCCCCTCCTCCTCCTCCTCCTCCTCCTCCTCCTCCTCCTCCTCCTCCTCCTCCTCCTCCTCCTTCTCCTCCATCCCATCAGTAGAAGACCAGTTATTCCATCTTAATAAATGTTTACACTTGGCTGTATACCTTGGAAGTGGGTTGGTCATTGATGATGTCACCAGTGATTAGTCCCTGCCTCTAGGGAAGTCAAGATTGCGATGAGCTGTGAATTTTTCTTACTGAGACAGAGGTTCAACAAATCTCAACATTGGTCACAGGAGTATAAGTGCAGATGAACATCAGGCATCATTTAAAATAACAAATTTTTTCACATTACTGGTTTTATATATGCATTGAATATTAGTTAAGCTTATTTTATGTAAGATATTCCTTTTCTTCTTCTAAAACTCTGGAAAATATTTATAAGTTCTTCTATATAGTGTCTGTCCAAAGTGTTTGCTACATCAAGATAACCATTAAAACAAACATCAATGAAAGATTTGTCTTTAAACAAATTTAAGTAATTTTGGGATTTTCCTATTGTGAAATGCACTGGTGAAACTGTATATATATATAGAAGAGAGGTATATCTTTTTCAACACATTAAATGGTATTGAGGGGGGGGGGGGGGGGCTGAAGCTTATCAGTATAACTCCTCAAGCAGATGAAAATAGATTTATGTCTGATTCAACCAGTTTCATTTTGTGCTACGTATAGCTACATTTATACGGGACTTGTGGATTTGAAACTTTAAGTCAACAAAACATCGACTCACTAAAATCACGACGAGGGTTCACACGGCTCCCCAAAATGATGCTCGTTGTTCTGAAACTACAAGCCGAGCGATCTTTGTTGTTAACAGCATAAGCAGATTCTACCGATTGTGTGTACAGTACACATACAGATCCTGTGATCATAATTCGCGCGAATGGTATGACCCGGAAGTTTGACATGAACAGCGAAGTCATCTTTAACTACGAGCTTGCAAAACTTAAAGTTTATTCTGTCCACACTGTCCAAAACTGTGACAGAGGACCCCCCCCCCCCCCCCCCCCCCCCCCGCTGCTCGTGGTTTCGGCATTAACCACAAGTTCTACAAGTACTACAAGTAAACTACGAGTAAACTTAAACTTTTGAAACAGCGAGTCCTTTCATACGGTCTGAAACTACAAGATAACTACAAGACATCTTAAAGTTTTGAAACTACAAGCGAAACTTAAAGTTAAGCTCCCTTCGTGTGAACCTGACTAATGTTAGATGGTGCCTTTATGTTAAGTTGATGATTATAGATGGTGAGCAGGTGATAATATGTGGTATGGTGAGAGTAGAGGGTGGATTGATCACATTCCCAAAGGTAAACCCGGAGATAATGGTCTATGAACTCCGTTGGTTATGGGCTAAGACAGTATGGATTGAAGGAGAAGAGAGCTTGAGGCCACAAATGCTTGAATTGAATATTGGATGGTATGGAGGGAGAGGGATGGCTGAAGACATCAATAAAGTCAATCTTATCAACCCAGAAGGGAGAATAGTAAGAAAGATTGAAAAAGAGGGAGTGGAGATTTGCTGGATGCTGGCGATGAGGAATAACTAACTGTGCATTTGATGCAGAAATTTTATATTTTAAGTGTTTTAAGTGCTAATTTAGGTATCCTAAATAATAATATAAATACAGACAATAAGTCGATAGGAAATATCTTTGTACATGAATTTTAATTACATAGTAAAACCTGCAATGCCTTAATGAATGAGATGTTGTTCTTGAAAGACTGGAAGAGAAGGAAGTGGCATGGCATATTGTAATAAAAGATAGGTGTTTGTTAAAGTGTACCAACCACCTGAAAAAATTATTTGTGTACAGCTAGAAAGTATGAAATCAATCTCAAAGAACTTTATCTGGCATTCTATAGGTCAACATTTAAGGAGTATGAAGGAAATAAAGGATAACATGATGGTGTACGCACGGAACTGAACTCCGAGTAAGGTTCCGTAAATGAGCAAGAAATACATTAAAGGCTTCCTTTACTAGTTGAGCAAGATATGGATAATGAAAAAATGTAAATGGGAGAAGAAAGAAAGAAGAAAGAGAGAGATACCGAGATGAAAGAGAGAGAAAGAGAGAGAGGGGGGGGGGGAGGGGAGAATAGTAGACAGGAAAAGAAAGAATAGTAGAAGAGAGAGATAGAGAGAGACTGATGAAAGTAACTGATTACAGTAGACTTCTAGCTTCCCCTCTTACAGATAATATCTAAGATGAGAATATTAGATCTCACTGAGATCAATTGTAAAATGATTATGATAGATACCAGGCCAGAGAGGACAGGTGATAAGGTGTGATATTCTCACATGTGGTAGCCTGCTGTGAAGGTGTAGAAACGTAGCCGGTAGGTGCTTATGTCATCTTGATTGTCATTCCACTGATCTAGTTAAGTCTCACCAAAAAGGTCTTGCCAAAGACCAGTAAACTGGAGAAAGTATTTATATATATATTCCTCTGTGACTGTAGACTTCCTATAGTTTTTTTTTTTCACAGTTGAATAATAAAATTAGTCATTCATAGTTTTACATGTTTTGATGTTAATTGGATTCCTGTGATATTTATTTGCATAATTTTGAAAATTAACTGATAATTGTAACTGTACTATCTTGAATTGAACTTATTTTGTTTCAGATGTATTTATACTTATTTATTGTATGTCTTGTACGATGATTTATGACAGTATTCTATTATGATATTCTTGATTTCTACAATCACACATCCAGTGGTAGAGATTAAGAACTTGTATTTTACTTTCAGAACTAAATGTCATTATCCAATGGTCATGCACTTGAAATTACTATTTATTTTTCCACCATACATAATTGTTCTGTAAAATGCTTAGAATTTAGGGTTTACTGACATGTGTTTCTTTGTTTTTCTTTGTCTTCCTTGATCCTCTTGCATGTCCCCCCCCCCCCTTCTCTTCCCTCCCTCTTAAAAGGCGAAACACTTTCTAATCAACGTTTCATGTGACATTTGACTTCCCTTGAATCACCTGTGTATCTCTACCATCAGCTAATGAGGAGAGCCTTTTATAGGAACTTGTTTCTTTCAGTGATCACCAGGCATTAGCTAATGTTTTCTTTTATTTAGTTGATGTATCTCACATTCTTTTACTCTCTGTTGCTGTTGTTGTTGTTATGCTCCTTGTGTTCATGGAAATGAAATAAAAGAATAAAAATGAAATTGATTTCATTCTTTTCTCCAGGGGAAGCATCTCATCGAGCATCTCCTAAGCTCCTTCATAAAGCAACCACAGGGATCTCATCCAAGAATAGCAATAAAACTAGGAGTCCAGCTAGAAGTCTACCTCATTTACCACGTTCAGATTCACTTCCAGAGTCTTCTAATACATCACAACCTAAGGTATTAACCTGTGGATATGATTTGATTTTGGTATAACATACATTTTTCGTATACCTTTGTAGGCAGAGTTATCCTGGGCTTAGTATATTATAAGGCCTCTCTTTATGCATTCAATGCATCATTTATTGTTACTATCAGACGATTAGTCCTACAATGTTTTGAAAGAAGTCATTAGAGCTCAAAAAATTAAATAAAAATCTAATGTAGTCTAATTTAAGCTAAACTGAGGGGTATCCTTTCCTTAGAAATCATAACTAAATTGCTTTTTCTGGTTTCTAATTAGTATCAGTGTGGCATCTGTGTAATAATCAGTTACAATATAATAGAGCTGGTTCATGATTATAGTTCAATTATTCAGGGTCAGGATTGGATGCAGTTAAAGAACAAAAGAGTAAATGACCTTTGTAATTTATTTTGTGATATTTTTCACATCTATCACAGTACTGCTTTGCTTTGAAGCTTTTAGTAAAACATTTAGGTGATGAATCACATAGATGCATTATTCTACCCATTGCCTTTAAGCACAAACATGTTATGAGATAGTTTGGATTTGGCTTTTCAATCAATATTGACAAATAAGGCATGTAATGTGGTGAAACAAACAATTTACTCTGCCATTCAAATGTCTTACTTCTCAGATATTGCACTTCATTCAAGCATACTCTATGTTGAAAGCAGTATAGCATTCGGTCTTGTGCTGAACTTCTGCAGGAAATTGAATTTCAAAGAGAAATCTAGCCAAATGGTTCAATTTCCGTCAACAACAGACAGCGTACCCGACCCTAAGACAAACAGACATCATGACATTTTACAGAGAGCTTGTAGTTAGCAATGCTTGATGAGAATTAATTATCAAGATGGATGATGATAATTGTTGATCTCTCTAGATTTGAAAGGCTAAAGGTCCAGGGTAGGATGAGTCACAGATGTGATCTTCTCTCTCAATTCTGAACTTGAGATAGGGAATCATTTTTAAGCTGAACGGAAGATTTAGTTCCTGTCAGAGTTTGGGAGGGGGATTTTAAGGAAGGAAGAAAGAAAGAAGGCTTGACACAGAGCTTGAGAAACATAGCATTGCAAGTACAATGGGGGCAATTTTTTTCCTCATCTTAACTAGGATAAATGGGTAATTCCACAAGTTTCTTGCTGCTGTTCCTGTGATGGTAAAATCTCTCTCTCTCTCTCTCTCTCTGTCTTTCTCTGTCTCTGTCTCTTTCTCTATATCTCTCTCCCTCTCACTCTCTCTTTCTCTACATGTATTTATCTCTCTCACTGTCTTTCTCTTCTTTATTTATCTCTTTTCCCATTTAAATCTCAATAGCTCTCTCCCACTCCATCGCAACTTCTTGTTTCATTTTTATTATAATCTGTCTTTTATTCTGTCACCTGTCTAGAGGCAAGAGGGTGTTAAATTGAAAGAACTTTACCTGGAATTTTATAGATCAACAGTTAAGGAGTATGAAAGATATAAAAGGATAACAAGAAAAAGTGTGCACGGAACCCAACTTCGACTTGGGTGCAGGCCTATTCCTTGCTAGTGCTTATAGGTAGTTCGACCAGTTTACTCACAACTCACAAGTCGCTTAAAGCTCATGTACAGTTTTGGTAGAAAAAAGGAAATTGGAAAGAAATGTGTTAAATATAGTCTCATGTTGTTTTCCATGTATCAAAAGATGTTTGTACGAGATCGTTTGGTATTCCATCAATGATTTCCAGTTAATTTTACTGTAAATATATGTAAGGAATGCTAGATTGCGGCAATATACTGCCTAAAGCTAGGACCTTTCTACCCCAATGGCTTCCCGTACATCAATCTCGAGGCTTCGTGCAGAGATAGCATTTGTGTCAGTGTGTGTAGGTTTTGAACGCTGTATGGTGTAAAGTGCACGCTGAAGTTGTTGGGAGTTTATATCCCTGACCTGGCATCTAAATTATATTTTGCCTCTCATTTGTTTAATATGCCACTTTAGGACATGATATCTTCACAGTATCTTTGTATTGCTCATATCTTGCTATTTAAACGAAATTCCAGTAAATTTGACGAAAAGTTTTTGATGGCTTACCAAAACTAAACATTACCTTTAAGATTGAGAGTGTACTTAAACTTGCAATACCTCTTTATAGCAGTAATACTTGAAGCCCATATTTTGAATATAGTATAGCACCTTGTAACCTCTAAGATACAGAGCAAAATATTTTTGGGTGATTAGTACCCTTTAACCCTTTGTAAGAGTTTGTGATTCAATGTCCTTGCTCTTAGTAGAGGATGATACTTCTGACCATGCAGTGTACCTCTCATATGTTTCCTTTAATATCCATCTAATATAATAGTTATATTCCTTGCTGAGGTAATGCCAAGTTAAGAAGAAATAAAAAGTGTTGCCAGGGTGACTTCATTAGTGGGGAAACAGCATTGCCGAGTCACCCTAAGTGGAGTCATTAATGAAAAGGTAGTGTTTGTAGAGGACGTACACAGAGTTGACTTGCAGTTGCTTCAAAATAACAAATAGTGGCATATGTAAGGGCATTTGCCAACAAAACCCAACTTATGTCAACTTGATTTTTAAAAATATGTTTTCCCTGTAGTCTGTTTGATGAGAAAAAGGGGTAAGATGATTAAAAAAAGAATAACATAAACAGTGACCTTGCAGTTTATATTAAGATTTGATGTTATATTCCTAAAAGGTTTGAACAGACACTGGGTTTGTCTGACTTAGAATGGAATATGATATTGTTGGTTGAAAGCTAGAAGGGCATTAATGCCTAGTTTACATTTGATCTGCGATTGGTCCATGGAGCCTGTATCCTGCCCGTATCCCCTTTTTCGTGCGGCCTCCGTGCTGAGGCAGGAGGAGGCTGTAAGATTTTCGTAGGGATTCACGGGCCCCGCGGCCTCTACGATTTTGTTTCACTGGAAGATATACAAATTTGAAAAAATCGTAAGCCCATAGCCCGTAGACATGTCATAGGTGGCATTGCACAATCCCCACATGTGCATTGCGCGGAGGCCTCGATCGAGCTGATCATGCAGTAAATGCACATTTTTCGGTGAACATGGGGGCAAAAAAAAAAAATCATACAGAGGTTGTAGACTCATGGGACATTCGCATGGTCATCACACAGCTATCGCAAGGTTGCCGCTCGCTGCCCGTGCAGTGCCCATGATTTTGAGCAGTCATCCTGCAGCAACCCCACAGCTCCAACACCATGGCCGTGCAGCTGCCTTGAGACGAGCCAAACATTTTTCAGGTGGGCTCCGGACAATTTCTGTGGATTTCTGTGGAGGCTGCGGAGACTGCACGGCAAGTGCACTGAAAATTGCACAGATTTTTGCCCGGCCTGTTCCCGAGGGCCATAACAAAAAATGGCACAATGCTTGTAGATAATGTGAACACAGACACCATAGCCCATAGCCACCTACGATTCCCCAAAAATTGCATGGAAAATCGTAGACCAATTTATGGTATGGTGCCCAGAGCAAATGTAAATTAAACTTCATTAAGTCTTATATTTTTGAATGCCCTTCTGGCACTCATCAAACAATATGTGAGATATGTCCATTGCTAGTCAAACAAGTTTCCCTTTAATTGAGTCATTCAAATTAGTGGATTTCCATGATCATGTTCTGAGTGGTATTCATTGATACCTCACATTCATCTAATCATTCACCATACTCTCATCATTACGATGACATTGAAGCTGATAGGTCATCAAATACATACAGCTTACAATCAAGATGGAGTGATTGTACTTTAGAGCCGTCAATATTCATCATTAGTGATACATAGGAAGATGTTGGTATAAGTGAATCATCTAAGTATCAAGGCTAACTCTCTTTTTAATGATATGTTACAACATAATTGGTGCTTTACTAGTTATAAAAGGAGTATTATTTATCCTTTTTATTTATGTGTCTGAAAACATTTGCAGTTTTGTTGGTAATAGGAAGTGAAAGAGGTGTAGGGTTATTTAAAGAAAGTAAGTTTTCAAAGTGAATGCGAACAAAATTTTTTTTGATGAGACTGTTGCCAAAAGCACAAGACAACACAGACAGCCACAAATGACCAGATCTGCTTTGTGTGTGAGCATCTGTACAAATATTAGTATTTCAATGTGAAAATATGGTTACCAGACATTTACTCCTGTGTCATTTGCCCCAATTGGGTTTAGGTTAGTTGGATCCAGGGTTGAGGTTAGTAATTCAGTCATGTAAGAGATTAACTTTGGAGCAATTGTTGTGGGAGCTTGTGTGGGTAAAACCAAAGTATAGGACTGTCGGAAGTCATTTCAAGTAAGCTTTTAGCTGATCATGGTATGATTAGTTGAAGTAGATTGTATTCTCTTATTTAAATAAATGAATGCAATGTACACCATCTCCACAGGTGAGAGGTCATACTACCACAGGGAAGAAAGATCTTCGGTCACCAAGCAGATCTGTTCCTCCAGTCAAAGATATCAAGCAGACTATATCGAGACTGAAGAATGTGGATTCCAAGCTTGCTAATAGAATATTAGATGAGATCCTAGACAGTGGACCCAAGGTCACATTCAATGATATCGGTGAGTAAGATATTGTATCATCTCTTTAATTGATATTCACACCCATTAAGCTTTGATTATTATGCTACCAGTCACATATTCCCCACCCCATCCCACACGCTCACTCTCTCTCTCTCTCTCTCTCTTTCATTCTGTCATATTTCTTTTTTGCTTTGAATTCCTTTCTTTTGTAAATGTGTCAATTTATATCCTTCATTTTTTATTTCTCTCTT
Source organism: Heliocidaris tuberculata (assembly GCA_025618425.1). Lineage (NCBI taxonomy): Eukaryota > Metazoa > Echinodermata > Echinoidea > Camarodonta > Echinometridae > Heliocidaris > Heliocidaris tuberculata. The sequence goes on along the minus strand of CM046834.1, from coordinate 45,502,217 downwards.
TTCCTGTTTCTTGTTTGTCATACTTGTCTCCCTTTTTTAAAGTCTAAATTTATGGCTATCTATTTCCCTCTCTCCCAACACCCTTTAAACCACTCCTTTCGCTGTCATCCATACTCTCTCATCTGTATTTTGCTAGGATGACTGTGTAGTAGTGCATTCTACCATTACTCATTACATATCAGTTTTTTTCTTACCTGTCATGGCATGGATTACATTGCACCTTCAGCTGTGTACTACAGGTATTGATTTCTTGCTCTGATACGTATGTGAGCTTGGTTTGATATCTGAATTGCAAATAATCTGCTTACACTCAAACTGCTTAGCCTTGAGATGAGGTACAAGGAGAGAATGATACAGTAGAGAGTCAGTTTCACCTTGTTTTATATCAGATTCTGAATAATACTTTTAATAATCACAGAACTTGAAATTCTATATTTGCTGATTATGAGTTACTGAGCATTGGTTATTACTTGTACTGCCTAGAACTACACAAGTCCAGCAAAGCTTTTTATTTAACTGTTTCGTTTAATTAACTATACTTACCTGAGGACTCTACACTGGACACCATTCAACACAAGGGTCTCCTGGCATACCTTATTAGCATAGTAGTTATAAGTAGTATGATGTTGTGTCAGATCATTTCAGGTGCCTTTCAGAGGGTCTTTTGCATTTAGATGTCTACAAGTTTTGAGCCATGCATTAGACATTTAAAAATATGTTGAAGCAGAGTATGCAGGATACTTTATCAATTGCCACATGTTATAATATAATTCTTTACTAAAATTGAGATGATTTGCTTTATACCTGTGATAGCTGGACAGGAGGCAGCCAAGCAAGCCCTTCAAGAGATAGTGATCCTACCAGCTCTAAGACCAGAACTCTTCACAGGACTCAGGGAACCTGCTAGAGGTCTACTGCTGTTTGGACCACCAGGCAATGGCAAGACTATGCTGGTAAGACTTGTCTCTCACTTACATATCTTCTTACTTCCTTATAAACACTTATTATCAAAGCTGTCACCTGAGAGAGACTGCAAACCTCTGTATGTTTGCAATCATGCTGTGTTTACTTTTACACCAAGAATGTAAAAAAATCACAGTATCTTGTCCACTTTTTATTGAAGAGATCAAAATTGATAAAAATATGAGAGGTTCATTGGCTGCTTATAGTCTCTTACTGTTTGGAAAGAATAGACAGGACAGAAATAACATGATAGATCCTGTATAAAGTAAGTATAAATTCTGTCACAGGAAAAGGTTCATAGGAAGTTTTCAATGCGATCTAACAGTATGAGTTAAATTTCCACCAGCTGGTGAAATTTGCCATTTTCTCAGTTCTTTGTTGACAGGAATGATAGGATTCTCAAAATGGTCATAACATAGGAATTAACTGCAAGCAAAGTGATACACTTTCATATTGTACAAATTTGATATTATTATGGCTTCAAGTATATAATGGGGGACCCATAGGGTTTCGGCGATTCACTTTGCCTGTCCCATTCCTGGCAACTTGTCAGTACACTTGGGGGATCGATTATATTATTTTCAACCTTCCTGCATTGTGTTTTGTTCTTCCTCGTAATTATACATGTATGTACTTTGATTTGCCGAATAAAATAATAATAATAATAATAATTTTATATAAATGTAACACCCTGTATGCTGAAAACCAGCTAATGCCCTTTAAACTGGACAATCGCTGGAATTCTCAAAGTCTGTAATGTCCATTTTGTAACAGTAGTCTCACAGTGATTAAAGGTATCGTACAGTAGTGGGAAAGGTGGCGCTTTGGATATTTAACTACTTTGTCAGCTGGAATGGAAATTACTACATATACTGTTGTGAAATGATTAATTTCGAACGTAGGTGACGTTTGTTTGAAGAAAAATGGTTTAGAAATGGCTAAAATATCCCCAAAAATAAACATCGAATTACAAGCGCGGTACCGCGTTGACAGTTCACACACGTGTAAACAGTGTGTGCGAACCTCTGTGCGCCGTTGAGCCGGGAGCGTCGGGGTAGGTGGTCCTTAGCGAGGGTATAAGGTAACCGTTGATATTCGATCATTTGAATTATTTTACTGAAAATCACCAGAAATCATGAATAGAATACCGGATTATCTCACTCATGTATCTTTTTATGCAAGCCGAACAATATGAGACTGTTTTTGAGCAGTTTCATGCCAACTTTCATTTTGCTACCACTACTGTTTAATACCTTTAAAGAGGTATCACAGCTTTGTATCTACTGCTTTGAATGCTAGAGGGTCTGTGGGTTACATGTGATAGCACTTAATTTGATTATTACTTACTGGGCACACGCTAGCAAACTTGTAATTGACCCATGGCTAGATTGGAGCCCTTTAGCTCATGATTTTATTATCAGTAAGAGGAAGGGTTATTTGTACATCAGTAATGAGGGGATGGAAAGACAGAGTGTGTAACACGTTCGTCTAATAACCAATTATTAAATCATGAACTTAGTGGATTTGAGGCTTAGTGTGTCAAGTTGTTTTATGTTTGTATGTCAGTCAGCACAACAAGGATATTCTCATGTCCTTGTCAGGTACTACATATTTCTTTTCATTTAAAAAAATAAGAATTAAAAAAAAACATTCAGTCACAATTCTGTCAAAATAATAGAAAACCAAGAAAATGAATTCCTTGTGAAGATATCGCTGAAAATGAAAAAGAATTGTTTTCTTGCTTTAAATTTTTTTTTTTTTTTTACTTGTGTTTGTGAAAACAGACATAGTAAACCATTAATATGAAATCATGTGTAATCACTGAATAATGGTCCTTTTATGTTTGAATTAATTTAAAAGCTGCATCAACATGTTCAAGTAGATTGCAACAATGAGAAGAGACTAACTAAAATATTAAAAGAGAACTTTTGATATATAAACACAACAAAAAAGTAACTCCCCCCTTAATCGAAATGGCGTAACTTTTTAACGAAATGGTTTTGAGCAAAATAACTTGGCAGGAGTGTTCCTACACTTAATGACTAACTTTTCTGTGAAAATGAGATTGATCCATTGAGTCATGCATGAGTGAGCAAACATTAAAGGCACAATTGTCACTTTTCAAAAGTCACAAGGGTCATTTTGGGGATTCTATGAAACAAGATTTTAGCGAATTCCGGTGCATATTCATGTGGTGTTGTTGTTTATCATCCATCGCTTGACCCCCTCACACCTATCCTGACACTTTTCTCATTATTATGGTTGGGTGAGCACAATTTAAACAAATATAAACCCTCCTGAATTTGAAATTGCAAAATCCATTCAGCTTATTGAAAAAAAATAACTCTAGATATTTTTACCAAAATGTATCATCACATGTTATGTGAACATAAGAGATTGTCATCGTGTCATGGTTGAGTGAGCACACTGAAAATCGCGCAAGAAATGCTAACATGTACTGTTAATACAGCATAAAAAAATGACCCTTGTGACTTTTTGAAAAGTGACATTTTTGCCTTTAATGTTTGCCCACTTATGCATGACTTGATTGATCAGTCTCATTTTTACAGGGAAGTTAGTCAATAAGTGTAAGAACACTCTTGCCAAGTTATTTTGCTCACAACCTTTTCATTAAGAAGTTACTCCAATTTGATTAAGGGGGGAGTTACTGTTTTTGTTGTCTTTAGATTTTGCCAATACTTGCTCTTTTTGATAGAATTTCAAATAACTTGGTAATCATGATATACATATAGGTACTTTCTCTCAGATTTCTTCATAACTTTGACACCAGGAAATGTAATGAACATTGTTGGGACTATCTCCTTTCCTTAAGAAAAATAGGTTACAAAGTAAACAAGTGTGCTATGTTAGTTTTAAAATATAACATATAAAACAAATGAAATATTTTGTTGTATGACAAGTCTTATGGAATAAGGTTGGGTTCTAATTTGTCAACATTGGGAGTGGATAGATAAGAACAAGAAGATCAGCCAACTCCATCCTTCCTGTCTAAGATCTAGTCTCTTCCTACTATGTACATCACCACCTTCTAATCTCTCTCTCTCTCTCTCTCTCTGTCTGTCTCTGTCTCTCTTTTTCCCTGTCTCTTTCTCTTCCTCTCCCTCTTCTCAAGCTCCCTCTTGCTGTATGTCTTTCTTTCCGAATACTGTATCTCTCTACTCTGTCTATCACACACTATAACTCTCTCTCTCTCTCTCTCTCATTCGAAAATTCTTGGGACATAGCCTTTCTTGTCAGAAAATTTCACAATATTTACCTATATCTAAAGTTTGTAGCTGTCCCTTTCTTATTTGAATATTCTCTATATAGACAGCACATCACAAATATCAGCACATCACAAATATCAGCACATCACAAATATCAGCACATCACAAACATCACAATTATCTCTGAAATCTATTGAAAATTTCTTTCTCTGTCTATGATTTATGATTTCTCAGTTTCTCTCCTTTTTTCTCTCTCTCTTTCTCTGTCTATGTCCGTCCCTCTCTGTGTCACTTTCTCTCTCTCTCTCTCTTTGTCTTTCTTCATCTGTCTCTCATTCTCTGTCACTCTCTCTCTCTCTCTCTCTCTCTCTCTTTCTCTTTCTGTACATCACCACTCGTTGATCTTGGGCTAATCCAGATTATTTCCTGGTGAATTAGAAGTCTAGCTCTCCGCTGAAATGAGAGCAACCAAAGTGACATTTCTCACAAGTTGATGGGGGTGATAACGAGTATTTATAGACATTAGATGACAGTGGTAAAAGATGAATTCCAAAAGTCATTTGAAACTATAAGAAAGGAGGGTTATTTTCTTTCTTAGGGGAAGTTGGTCATTTATCTTTCATGTTAGGTTTCAAAGAAAGCTTTCACTGGATTTGTCTAAGTAGATAATTACACGAAAGTAAGAGTATACTTTTCAATGCATTCACATTAAATGTAGGTTGATTATAAGACTGAAGATATTTGCTAATGTTATCCTGAAGATACATTAATAAAAGTACAGTTGAATATGAACTTGTTTTAATATAGGCAGGAAACATCAATGGAACATGAACATGAATGATATGAAGGCATTGTGAATCTGCATAATGCCAGTATAAGATTAGTCCAGGCTTTCCCCAGTTGTAAATGATGTGAAAAAAATATATAAATGAAATAAAGAAACCCAAATAGAGTGATCTGATGATAAAGAAGATGCTTTAATAAGACAGCCAGGAATTAGGCAGGGGAGGAGCGAATATATGGATGTGCTGGTATGATAATTGAAAATTTGATTTTAAGCTCCAGCTTCTCTGAGGAGATATTATCAGATTAATCCTCCCACACGAATGAGTAACCCTGCCTTTCCCCTAGGGAAGATTCTTTGTCCCTTTGCTCTCAGGTCCCTACATATTACCCCCCCCCCCTCAATCTCTACCTTACCCCTTTCATAACTAACAGGCTGCTTCTAGCAATGTCTCTATGTTCACTGTCAATCATTCTGGGAACACTCAAATTTTATCCCGCACTTTTTTTTATCTTCTCCTTTTCATGTTGAGGAATTTCTGCATTATTGGTTTTTCATACACTTATTACAATTTCATATTTGTGCAGATTCAAACAAGTGGCAGGTATAAGGTTTTTGTTGAGTATGAGTCATGGTTATATTATAGTCAGAGAAGGCTTTACTATTCTACAAACAATATCAATATACCCCTGTCAGCTTTTGACTTCTTCTTCTCTCTCTCTCTCTCTCTCTCTCTTTCTCTCTGTCTTTCACTTGCATTTATTATTTTTTTCTTTATATGCTCTCTCTTTTTTTCCTCAGCCTATTTTATGCTTTGTTATGCACTCTTACCTTCCCTATCCTATCTCTATTGTATCTTTGTATCTCTTGTGCATGATATTGTTTTTTCTTTGTCCCAATTAGTTCCACTAGCACTCCTTTTTAACCCTCAATATTTTTCTTATCCCTCCATCTTTCTCTCATATGATCTTCCTTTCTCCCTCTCCCCTCCATCCACTCCTCTCATCTTTAATTAGATTTCTTTCATTCCTTGAGTCCAAGTGTTAATTTCTTGAATCCTCTCTAGTGGTCTCTATAGACATCTCATCGTGATTAGGTTTTATGAAAGGCGGGAAGATCAGACAAATAAAAACATCTTGAGGCATCGTAGGACTTATTGTGCTAATCAATGACTCATTGAATGATAATTGGTTGGACGTTATCACATAGTTATTTTTCTATTATGTCTTATGTTATTTAAAAAGAAGTGTTGGCATGGTACAAGTAGATTCCAGCTAGATATTCAGATCAAAAGTATTCCTCTTCCCCTTCCTTTAAGTTTTGAACTGCCAAACATGTTGATATATCTTATCATGACTACAAGTTAATATAATGTTTAATATAATGTGTAATAATACAGTATTATAGTAACAGTTTAATGTTAGAATAGACACATGTTATGCTGTACTGTGGAAATCCTGTATTGATTCCACTGAGTATTTGAATACATGCATGCATGATATATCACATTTCTCTCCCGTTATGATATTATATCCATTTGAAGATAATATGAAGATGAATTTGTTGTATATATTTACTTAGTCTAATTCCAAATGAATTATAAGTCTCCTTTCTTTTTCCTTACAGGGACAGCATAGGTCTGGATTATCATTGTCATTGATAAGATATCAGTATTGAAGTGAATGGGCTCTAGCACAAGATATTCATCAGTAATGGACAAATCCTAAAATCAATACAAAACATGAGATTGTCCAATGTTGCAGGCATTCCAGAATTTACATCTAAAATTATGAAAGGATCATGTGTAATATGTTGTTTCCTCTTTAATCATCAGATAATTAATAGAGTACTTTCTTCTCTCTCCATCTCCCTTCCTCTCTCTCTTTTAATAGGCTAAGGCAGTGGCTAATGAATCCAATGCTACATTCTTCAACATCAGTGCTGCAACGCTTACATCCAAGTATGTTGGAGAAGGGGAGAAACTTGTGAGGGCGCTCTTTGCAACAGCCAGGGAGTTACAACCATCTGTTATATTCATGGGTAAGGTATTCTTTCAAGTCTAGTAGTTCATCATGTGCTGGCCTGTAATCCCTGAACCTTTCAGTGCTGCAGGTAGTCTAAACAACCAAAATTTGATATTGTATTATAATTTGCCAAATTTTTCTATATCTTGATGATTTGAGTAGATTGTAAAGTACATTTGATCATGGTGTCCATTTTACATATGATAGTTACCAAATATTTCTTGATGTTTTCAGATGAAATTGATTCCTTACTTACTGAGAGAAGGGAAGGAGAACATGATGCAAGCAGAAGATTAAAGACAGAGTTCTTGGTAGAGTTTGATGGTGTAAGTATTATCATTCATGTGATTCTAACCATGTGTGGTATAAGAATAAAATTTGCTGTCAGGATGTTTTTAGATGCTTCTATGTAACATCTTACATCATGCAGTCGGTGAAATTTTTAATTAAAACCTTACATGGTTTAGAAGCTGTAGTGTTCATCAGAAGCTGTGTGAAACCATTTTTGTGTGCAACAACAAAAATACATAGGAGCTATGAGCAATTTAGCTTTTGAAAGCATAAAACAGCTCTGGTTATAACCCCTGGTTATAACTCCTCGACAAAAGTAAAACTGAAAACAAAAATAATAAAAAGAAGTACAGAAACCCGCACATAGATGGCATCAATATTCGGTACCGAATCGTACGGCAAAAATCCGAAACAACAACAACTGCAACACCTGTCACACCGGTGAGACAGACATCAAATTGACAATAAACTGATCAGATAATTCCATTCCCCTGAATGACCAATACTTTGTCAGTCATTTGTCAGTTTGGGTTCTCTTGGGCAATGTGACTGCGGTATTCATATACAATGAAATGCTCTCAAGGTAATCATGCTTTTACTACAGCAAATTGTTTTTAAAAAAGAGCTCATGTGAGCAAAAAAAAGGAGTAAATTTCACATTGCTGGTGTTTAAGTAGAGAAATGCTGTGAATACTTGGAATAACAGGCACTGAAAAAATATCTAGATTCTTAGACACCCCCGGTATGAATGAACACCTAGTTGAGACAGTGAGAGGGGATAAAGTCCACATATTGCAGACTATGTCCATATATTCATTGACACCTAGGCTAGATGAAGAAGGAATTGGGCAATTCTAAACTTACATATATTTCTTCTTGTTTTGATATGAAATGTTTATTCAGGATGGAAACAATTGTGAGTGGAATGTTTGTTTGACTAACTTTAGATGAAATTGATGAATATTTCTTCTACTAATATTAGGTGAAAGCTGATGGGAGTGAGCGAATCCTGGTGATGGGGGCAACAAACAGACCACAAGAACTGGACGATGCTGTCCTTAGGAGACTGGTCAAGAGAGTCTACGTCCAAATGCCTGACTTGAATGTAAGTAACTTTACTCTTCATCCATAACCTTACACATTGATATTCTGCTCTCTCCACACATTTACATTTGTGTCAAAACTGAAAATATTCATGTAGATATAGATTTTTAAAAATTTATGTTTAGGGTCTTGTTATATGTGTTTGACATACATAGCATTAATGAATAGCATAATTCTTTATATTTAAGATATGCTGCTAGTGTAAATAGTTTCCTTGTTAATAAATGAATTCTGTATGTTAATTTTGAAGCATTTCCTGAATTCATGAATACTCAAACTTTATGCGTACCTCTTTTACTATTCTTAATGTTGACTTTCCCCAAACTTGCATGAGACTAAACCAAAATTGTTACAATCAATGTATATTATACAACCAGCTCTCAGCCTTTAAAAATGCAATGAATCATACCAGTGTCTGCAATAGTTTATCACAGGGCCCATTGAAAAGAAGCAATGAATATGAATACATCTGTGAACTGGTTTATTGCAATGCCCACATAACAAGAAATTACTTTTATTAGACTGTCCACAAACTTGGTCATCAACCCATGTTTTTTGTAATATTATTTTAGGCCCGTAAAGAATTGATTAAAGAACTACTGAAGAAGAATGATAATCCTCTGACTGATGCAGACCTGACAAGACTAGCAGAGTTTACCAGAGGGTACTCAGGAAGTGACCTTAATGCCTTGGCTAAAGATGCTGCTCTGGGACCCATCAGAGGTAAGATGTTTGGTGGCATGATAATGTTGATGATGATGGTGATGATGATGGTGATGATGGTGATGATCATGACAGTGATGATGACGTTGATGATTATGATTATGATGATGATGATGATTATGATGGTGATAGTAATCAAAATTCAATATTTTTCTGGTCCCAGAAAGTAAAGAAGCATCAAGAAAAGCTTATTTCTATTATTACCTTCAAACGGACGGGTTTACATGTACCTTTGAAATACATTTGGGCCAGAATCTGTCATTGTGCTTTCATCAAGGTTTAATTGCTTTCTTATAATCAACAATTACATAGTTATTATCATTGGCTTGTAGTATAGTGTAGAATGAGTGATAGGTCTGAATTCAATTCACAATATTTTTTTTTATTACTGACAGTACACATTTTATCGTTTATGATCACAGAACTTGGACTAAATGGTGTCAAGTCGACCAGTGCAGAACAGGTAACCTATTCACTTTCTTTGAGGGTGCTGGCAAATGTGATAAACTCCCACATCACTCAACAAATGTAAAAGGAATTCCCTTTAAAATACATGGCTTATTGTTTCAACTACCTCCTGTAATCTCTCTGTCATTGTTAACCCATTACCTATGGGAACTGAGTAGTCCCTGTATTAAACCTATGGGAATGAAAGAATGCAGTAGTCAACAGGTTAAAAGAAAATTAAAACATAGCGACCACTATTATATTGAAGCATCAGAACTTTAGTTGGCTTAGAACTATACAGCACCATTAGTGCTCTAATATTAAGTATGGTTATAGTTACTGGATATGTATTACATATGTATTACCCAAATAGGTATGCAAACTCATGCTGTTTTTGCAAAATATGTAGCATATTTAATTTCCCTCATTTGAAGAGTTGTAGAAAGGAATGTGCCTAGTCATGACAGAAAATAGAATCAAGGGAGAAAATGGTTACAAATATGGTAATAGCAATGAGATTATAACAAGTACGCATAAAAAAAACAACTAATGATTGCAGATATCATATTACCTAAACTTACTTCTGCAGTAAATCATTTCTTTCTTGTTCTTGTCTTAACCCTAGGTACGAAGCATCACCCTGTCTGATTTCTATGAGTCTCTAAAGAGAATACGAAGGAGTGTACCTCAAGATTCTATCAATCTGTACGAAGATTGGAACAAGAGCTACGGTGACATCTCAACCTATTAGACTATTTTTGCATGATGATAAAATTATATCAATCCCCAAGATATGCATAAGAGCTATGATTACATCTCAAGTTATTACACTATGCTTGTATGATAATAGATTCTATCCCCCTGAGATTAGAATAAGAACTATGCTGGTCATATTGTTGTGTTAAATGGATTGCAGTACTGTTCATAGCAATTCAGTGACCAAAATGTTGGCAGTAATCAGATAACTCTCTCAACTTTTCTCATGTATATCATCATGATTCACAAGAATGTGCATTGAACCATGCAGTAGGGGCTGAGGTTCAAATTTCTTTCTTGAGTGAAACTTTGTTAGGGAAATGGTTTTATTGCATTGCTTTGTATAGATGGGCATACTTGCCTTTCCACTTCAAAGAGTATTCATAATTATTATTTGTATGAAGGGTTTTCAGGCGACCAGAAAAATTGGCGTATCTCATGCTTTGCGCAAAAGTACTGGGATGACGGTGCAATTTTAAAACAATATCTCATGGTTTGTGTAGAAGTACCCGGATGACCGTGCAATATATTTCCATATCTCATGGTTAGAGGTGCGTGTGACGCATAAAAAGGTGAATACGTGTTTAAATACGCAAAGGTTAAGACAATGGATGTATGCGCACAGCCCTTGCAAGATGCTTGGGTAAGGACAAAATGTTTTTCTAACTGTGTTTTATGTTGAAGTCAATACAAAAACATAAGGACATGTAATGGTGAAAATTGAGGAGCTAGGTTTCATACAATTAATAGTAATAATATTGAATGGCTTTTCTTTCTTGGGACATAAGGGTATATCGTACTCGCTTTGAAAATATTTCACTCGTCGTGCCGACTCGTGAAATATGCTCATAGCTCGTGCGATATACCCTTGTATCCCACTCGAGGCCATTCAATATTATATAAAGATTACATGCACTATCCAACATTGTAGAACCCTTAAATATTTCTCTCTCTGCTTGGTCTTTCTTTTTCCCTCCCCACCCCTCCTCCCTCTCTCTCTCTTTCTCTGTCTGTCTGTCTCTCTCTCCCCCTCCCTCGCTCTCCCCTCTCTCCCTCTCTTTCTCTCTCTCTCCTTTGACTCTTCGCTAAAGTTATGAATAGAACTTAGTTTATCATCTATTGAAAAAATATGTAATCTTTTGAAAACATGAAATTACATCAATATTATGTTCATTTTGAAATTTGCACAAATATTTGTATTTTACATCATTTAAATAAAGATCAGTCCTATACTTGCTCAAAGAAATTTAGTGACATGGATTCTGCATATGTATTCATGCTTGTCAACAAATAGAGATTTAAAATCCCTAAAAGAATTGACTTTAATAAGGAAGAAATGGGTAGGCATTATAGTTTCACACTCACTGAAAAAACCCATAACCTTTTCTTTCATACCTGCTTTCAGAATACAGTTGTCATGTGCAAATGATGATTGATGAAGTATAATATGAATTTCACATAGGTAGCTTTGCGAAACGCAATGGCGCATAAAGAAAGGAAAGACGCAGAGGAAAATTGCTAGTTTTGTCTGTGCTTCTGAAATTAGAATCAGACATATCTCTGTAAAAGTTTTCATAATATTTTGCTTAAAAGTGTTGAAAGAGGTAAATACTGCTTCTACATCCTAATATTTTGGTTCTGCCTCTGTAGAATAAAATTTTGATTTTGAATAATTTTGTCATATGCGTCTTTCCCGCATTTTTACGTGTCACAATGTTTCGCTAAGCCTTCACGTATGTCTGATGCGCACTTGCACTGTATTATTTAGTCTTTAGCTTTAGGACTTCATCAAAAGGGGCTTCAGAGAAGAAGAAAGCTTATATTTATCTCAAATTGGACAATTTCTGGATTGTGAAATAATTGTAGATCATTGTAACAAAATCAGTTTGTGATGTAAAGGGTAGTTATAACTTGGTTTTAGATTGATGGTTGTACAACATATGCTCGGGCAAGCAAATATCATTGAAAATTTTTTGTTGATATATATGGTTTGATATTGAAAACTTCTAACATTCTTGCAGCCATATAGTATTTTAGAACCATTTTAACGCATTTCTATTAATATGTGATCCTCAAGTAATGTAACAAAAACTTGTGCCTTGTTTTGTGAATAAATTTTTTGTACATATAGCATAGAGAAACTTGATGAAGTACATGTACGGTACTTGTTTATGCTGGAATAAAAAGAGTCCAAGCACATTTTAGTGCAGCTTACTATTGAGGAAGCTTGAGCCTGTAAACCCTTGATGGCTAAAATGAGACTAGTATTAGTTTTTCATTTCTTTGATATTTATATTATCTGTGTGTCAAATAAAAACTCGTCTCTTTGTTAAACTCTATTGATCTCTGTTATATGTTTCTTGTCTTCAGTACATGGTGTAAATGTTATTTGTACAAAACATGAAGAACATTCAATTTCAGAAATAAAATGATGTTTTATACTGAAGAGCTAGAGTTTTTGTCTTGTTATGTGTTTGTGCAAATTACATGAGAATTACATGATCTAAGTTCAAAGGGATATGATAAGCCTAATTAATAAATAAAACATATTTAAACTTAATTCTCATTCCTATAGTCTGGCTATTATTTTTATGATGAGTCATTGTAACTTGCACTTCATATCTTTGATATATTACAATCAATAAATCTCCTGTGATGTTCAATATAAAACCACCACCCTCCTGCATTCTTTGTCTTTCCATGTCTTGGATACTCAAGTTCTTGATTTTTTTTCTCCTGGGCCTTCAAAGGGAGGGGGCATACCTTTGCCTGGCTTCACTCTATGCTGGATATGCCGCTGTATTTATAGTCTAGTAGAAAGAGGGGTCCCCAAGCACCACAGGCATTTACTTTTGTAACTAGGTTGGTTTTTTTTTGTTCAAATTCAAGTAGCATACATTCTAAAATAGACAGCACTGTAATCGTTGAAGACAATTATTTTCATGATTGGATTCCATAGCCCAATAGTGAAAAGATGATGGAGAATGATTAAATAATTACACCAAAGTTCGTGCATTAGAATGACATCTTGCTTGTTTGAATAAAGGAGAGTAATAGGTACTTTGAAGTTGGTCAATGCAGCTATTTTCGGCAATTTCTACACAGAAGTGTAGGTATCTTCAAAGGCAAGCAACTTTTGGTATGCCCTTTTCTTGTATGTCCACTGAAAGCATGCAGAGAGATGAAGAGGGAAAGAGAGGGAGAGGGAGAGAGAGAGAGAGAGGGGGGGGGAGAGAGAGAGAGAGAGAGAGAGTACATGTACCTGTGTAGGGCCTGTACCATAAGGAAGAAGATACTTCACCTTCCCACTCGTATCGCTAATTGACATGTACCTCTACACAGTGGCGTATCTACGGTGGGCAAGGCGCATGTGGAAGGGGCGTAAAGAACGCAAAAGAAAGAAAAAGAGAGGGGAGAAAAGCCTATTAGCCATAAGGATTATATGCGCCCGCCCCCCATCCGCAGGGTAAAGTGCATTTAGAAATATAATTTTTGAAGGTCAAAAGGCGACAATTTTTCTAAAGCTCGGTCGCTTTGCTCGCTCGCATATGTTATTTTAGGGTCTCGTAATTTCGCGCTCCATAAATAGAGAGTTTATAAAAAGCGTTTGTTCAGAGTTCAACACTTTAAAAAATGTGTAATTCTCGTTGCTTTGGCTTTGCTCCATATTGTATAAGTTTCACCAGCCTCTAAATGTTGCGCCCCCCCTCCCCCGCCATGTAGGATAAAGGGTATGTATAGTATTTGCAATGGTTCAACATTTGAAAAAAATCTTAACTTTCGTTTCCCTTGCTAAATTCCCTGATTATATATTTCTCCAGGTTTTTTTGTTAATTTTGCTCTCCATTTGAGGAAGAAGTGAATACAAATTTGTTTAAAATTTGAAAATCTACCGCTCGATTGCAGTGCTCCCTAGCACTGAATTTATATATGGGTAAATGCATAGGAAATTTCCTTTTTGAAATTTAAAATGCAGAAAAATCTACGGCTCAGTCGGTTTGCTCCCTCGCTACATGAATAAGTTTTTGCGGAAGCCGGGGGGAGGGGGGGGGGTACAATTTCACTGTTTTCCCCCGGGGTGCCGAAATACGCCACTGCATCTGTAATATACATGTATATTTTAATATACTTAAAAGTCTATCGCTTCTTAATTTATGTGTATTAATACTTATGAGATTTTATTTTTGTTTACAATACATTTGCCATAACTCATATAGTATAATATACTAAAAAATTTATGTAATAGGCCATGGTAGTACAATTTTCCCAAAGTAGATTGTTTATTCAATGACTTTTTAACTTTTAAAATTCCAACCTCAATTTTTTTGATAATCTAGCAATGTTTATACTTCCCTTTTTTAACAGTTTTTATATACATAATGAAAAAGAGATAATGGGTTTAATACATATTTCTCAATAATAATTCCTACGTAAATGTAATAATTTATGACATTTTAAAAGCAATTATTTACTTTTACGATGTAATGTGAAATAATTTTTGAGAAATAGTTGTGAACATGCACGATTCAGCCCCGGGGGGGGGGGGGGGCACTCGAATTATATTTTGACGGGGGTGTGCCTCACGAATCCCCGAAAAGGGGGTCTAAGGAACTGACTTCAAGGTGTAAAATACGGGGTCTTGGGAACTATGATCTATTGGGCAGAGTGAAAAACAGGGTCTAGGGAACTACAAAACTAACCTCGCTTATCGGCGGTACACCTCCGCTATCGCAGGATCTCGGGACGGGCCGCGCCGGGGGCCGCGCCCGCGCCGTGTAGCGCTAGTAGCTAGCTAGCTGGAGCAGTTTTCAAGGCTCGCGCGACGAAAGGGCCTAGGGCGCGAGACCAGGTCGAGCGACCACTGCCTCCGCCACGCTCCCGGCCGCATGCGAACGGATATGTTTCATAACGGGGGTCTTCAGAGCGGGGCTGAGCGGCTCCTGAGCGGAACTGAGTATCTAGAGAACGGAAATCGGGGTCTGAAAAAGGGGGTCATCAAAGCGGCACGTCCCCGTACCACCAATATACGTGAGTGCCCCCCCCCCCCCCCCGGGATTCAGCCTTTGGCTGCAAAGTATTGTCTTAATAAAACCATTATTGAATTGAATTGGTTTGATTAATTCGTTATCGGAAAATGGCATTGAAGAGAGCTACATACTAAAGCTTTTCGTCTTGCACTCATCAGAGTCCCGGGGGTGGGGGGGGGGGGGGCACTCAGTATATAGTGTGCGGTGGGTATGTGCCACCCAGAAGACCCCAATTTTTACACTCAAATTTCCGTTCCAAAGCATACCATTTTTTTCTTGTTGAGAAAAAGAAGAGAGAAAACCGTTCCAAACTGAAAGCACCACTTTTTTTCATTCCGCCGTTCCGGCCATTCTGGCCAGCCCCGGCCCGTTTCTAAGACTCATTTTTGGTGAAAAGTTGAAAACGAGTTTCATTCCAGGTGCTTAATTCCTCCGGGCATTCCCCATTGCTTCCAATTCGGTTCCACTCCACCCCAGGGAATTCAGTTTTCATTCATTTTTTTTTTTTTTTTTTTTTTGCAGAAACATCTTTATTAGATACTGCTCTTGACTTTGCAATATATTACAAATATATAACAAAACATAGTTTTCATTCATGCTGAGCGCATGCATGCGAATTAACCCCGCTTATATATGAATACACACACCATAGACTTGCCGTGACACACAGCGTATTTTATTTAGCTAATGGGAGCTTGTGGAACCAGTTCCGTAGCATCATATTTATATTGTAATCCAGTTCCAAAGACCCCCCTTTTCCAAAATGTTAATAGTTCCGAAGACCATCCTTTTCATGATACGCTCGTTCCGAAGCCCCCCCCCCCCCTTTTTTTTTTTTGTCTTGCCGGCGGCACATACCCACCACTTTTGGAGTCGAGTGCCCCCCCCCCCCCCGGGATATACCGCAAGAATCGTTATCATGAATCACGCATATCTTGATTTCCAAAGGGATACCGTTACCATTACTACAGGGCAGTGGCGTATCTAGGTATTCATGTCAATGTTGCCGGTTGATGATTCCGTATAAAGTGTTTCGACGTCATCAATAAAAATGTTCGCAAACGTATGTGAATATACTGTAGAGTCATGTATTAAACGACCATTAGGCGCTTTGAGCATCGGTCTTCGAGGGTGCGGACATTTTGGCAGATTGTATTATGGCTCTGGCACGAGAGGCTGCTAATTATTTGCCGATTCTCAAATGAGGGCGCAAACGTTGTGTTTTGTATTTTTACTTTCCAAAGCTAAAAAAAAATCGTTTAAAATCCCCAATAAAATAGCAGTCAAACCGCAGGTCCCCAAAAAGTGCTCTATTTTATTTCCAGTTTTGCTTGACTGGGTCAGTCTCTGAATACATAATGAGCAGGAATCCCTGGGAACATCTGATTTCCAAATGATTGAATGGACTGGTTAACATTTACTGATTCTCATGATTTATACATCAAATAAAAGAGGAGGAATTAGAGATTCATGACATACTCTATTTGTCTATGAAAAAATGTGAAAAAATTGGTGAAAAATAATGTTATTTTATGAGCAAAAAATGGAAATGAAATGAAAAGTAAACCTGTAAAAAACTCACATGGTTTTATTATGAGCCAGGCTGAATTTGACATGAGTGTAAAGGGCAATATCTATACTTTACAAATATTGAAATAATATGTATGTACACTTAATGACAGGGTCAGGATCCAGCAAAATGTAACCAAAGTACACATTGTATCCTTCAAACAGTTGATTCCAGCTCTCTGATTGGTTACTTCACAAGCCCTTTCCCAAAAATAGATCAACATGTTTGTCACAGCCAGGACCATGTTTGCACAAGAGGTCAAGAGTTCACCCAACAGGTGGCATGTGGTTTCAAATATCGCGCCATAATCTTGCAGGGTGGCCTCGCCAGCCAATCACAGTGCTAGGATTCTATGGTCTTGACAATTTCAAGGATAAATTATGTACTTGGGTTGAATATTGCTGGATCCTGACCCTGTCATAATTGTATGGATGTTTTGAATATGATAATGTAAAAGATGAAACTTCAACGCTTCCATACATATGCATTTTAATAGTGGCTCATATACTTTTTATATGTCTTTTATTGACTTGAAATCTTACAAGGAAAAGTATTTTGTGTCACTATTTTATCACTAATTTTCAACTACTTATTATTTGAATTATAACTGAAACAGGGTATGTCTGCATTGATAAACTATCCATCTATCTTTCCAGAAAATTTGATGAGCATAGCATTGATATTTCTTGATTTAATTAACTTTGAATATGACCATGCAAAACAGCCCACTGGCAACAAGGAGAGTGTGCCATTTCAGGCACTGGAAATAAAATCAGCCCTTTTTGCTCATTTGCATACGACCTGCGGTCTGATTAATAGTTGGAATTTTTTAGGCGTGTTATAGTTCAAGATGTGTGTATTTCTGTCTCCAAACCTTTAGTTTAATGAAGTAAATTCAGGCAATCGCTCAAATCGCTGATCGACACTCGTAAGGGACGGCCCACTTTTTCCACTGGCAACATTATTCATCATTCATGCTCTTTATTTCATGAAAGCAATTTTTATGAAAGAGGGGGAAGATATTTGCTTTCCGGTGGTATTTATCATGCCAAGGAATGATATTTAACTAGGGGTCAAGGACTCGTTTGGTCAAAACAGGCATTCCTAAATTCGGCCCACGTCTTAGACCCTACTGATATACTACATGTATCATGTATCAGGACTATATAGGTATAATGGCGGGGAAGCTTCCCATTGAATGGCTCACACTCCTATGTCGATGGTGTGGCAAGAATATATGGATCACGAGGTCTGAAACGACATCCTATCAAGCTTTGCTTTCTTAGCATGCCCCTCCGTTTCTTTGCATATGTTAGGTCAATGATGATCCGTTTGTAAACTATTATTTTTTTGTACTCTTGGTTCGCATCGGCGTAAATCCGTTTCGAGGAGTGGGGGGGGGGGGGGATGATCGAAATCTTTTGCCGAAATTTTTGAGCGCGATCATACACACGAGCAACCCCCTCCCCCCAATTGATAAATCAAATCGGAATTATTGTGACCTTTTAATCCTATCTTTGGTTTTTAAAAGTATTTCCAACAGAAATTTTACTACTATAACCTACGGGTATGATAGATTTATAAAATAATTCAACAACTGATTTATTAAAATGTTATTTCTTCTTTGAAAAGTGGGGAGTACATTTGTACAGGCCATCCACCCCTCCCTTAAAAATGGGGGGATAACCCCCATCCCACCGGGATTTACGCCAGTGCTTGGTTGTATTGTTAGTTTGATATATACAAAATTACTGTTTTATATTTAATCATTGAATCAATATATGCTAGTTTTGAAACGGAAAAATAAAATATCAAATCAAATCAAATCATATAAGTAGCATACAATATTATTTAATAAGTTGTATGACCCAGACCCAGAAATTCTTCCTAAATCGATGTGATAGTCATGCTGCAAAAGTTTTAGAATCAATCCCAGTTGCAATTAGTTAAATGTTTGGCAGAGGGTTCAATGGTTGAAACATAATGATGTACGACGCCCCATGCACCTGGTGAGAAAGGACTGCTAAGCCAGGATGCCTAATCCCCCCCCCCAATATTTTTTGATAAAATAAATAAGATTTATGATACATTAATAATTATCCAAACTCATTATGTTGGATCTTGAAATAACATCACATTCTTTAATAATTCGAAGTAAGGAAATAAGAAATGCCATAATATCAATGTGAAAATATCGAGGAAAATTCGTTCGCTCGCATTGTTATTCTCAATTAAGGGGTTCCGTCCACTGGCGTAGATCCGTGCATTCCTTTTTTCATTAAAAACCATTTTGGGATGCTCTAAAATGCAAGTTTTATAGACAGATTTTTAAAAAGTCCCTGCTGTGGGAGGGGGATACCCCCCTCCCACACCCTCCCCCGCTCGGTCGCTTCGCTCCCTCGCAGGTCATCCCCCAATCAGGAATACGAATCGACACCCCTGGTGGGCAGTCGAATGTTTTCATTTAGAGATCGACGGAATTTTCTATAAAACTGATTAAATCACATTATAGAACATCTATGATTACATTGGTAAATTTAGTGTATAAAACAGCAATTTTTTTTTTCAAAATGGCTAAATCTCGGGAGCTTCAGGGAACTCCGCCAAGTGGACACCACCCATATAAGGGGCTTTGTGGACATTATATCACTCAGGGTAAAAATAATATCCCCCCCCCCCCCCCCCCCCGCTCTCCAGAGGCTTTGGAGCCATCCTCATCTGAGATGACGATGAGCCACCCCTCATAAAAGGTTGAAGATGACCTTGTTTTCCCATGCTTCCTACGTGGATGTCTTTCCTACACCTCGGCTTAAAATGGTGAGATTATGTGAAATACATATTGCGGTACATCATTATTGAGTCACTTTAGTTCAAAGAAACTGCAGAAATGAATATATTTGCCGATTAGAATTGAAACACAAATCATTCATAATTACTCATAAAGTTTGAAGAAGAAAAAATTATTTCCAGAATTAAAGTTACTTCTGGGGAGCGTTTCATCAAGTGTCTTGTCAGTGATTTTTACCGAAAACTGTTATAAGCTATTGAAATCCTTGCATCTGATTGGCTGAGAGCAAATTTGTTGGTAAAAATCACTGACAAAACACTTGATGAAACGCTCCACAGATCATAAGTTAGCTTTAATGAAAGGGCTTGATCATAGGCGTAGCCAAGGGGGGGGCAGGGGGCACTGCCCCCCCCCTATTCAGCCCCTTAAAAAAAGCGAGAACGAAAAAGCGGGAGAAGTGAGACAAAAAAGCCTAAAAAGGCGCTACGAGCCGTTACCTTTCAATCAAAATTTGCTAAAACGTCAAAGTTTTCGCGCTTCGCGCGGGAAGGGGGAAATACCCCCCCCCCCCTTCCCTGCACCCATACCTGTTACATACGGTAAAATATTGCGTCCAAATTATTGAAAAGCAGTCAGGGCATCGAACTATAACTTTCCGCCAAAAAAATTGTTTGCTACAAGCTGTTATCTTTCTCTCAAATTTGTTAAAACGTCAAAAGCTTTTGCGCTTCGCGTGGGAGGGGGGAATCTCCCCCTCCCTCCACCCACCCCTGTTACACACAGTGCAGTATTGCGTCCAAATAATTGAAAAGCAGTCCGGGCGTCGAACTAACTTTCCGCCTAAAAAAAGTGCTACGAGCCGTTATTTCTCTCAAATTTGCTATAAAACGTCAGAGCTTTCGCGCTTCGCACGGGAGGGGGGAAACTCCCCCCTCCCTGCACCCCCCTGGAGAGTACGCTTTGCGTGCTCATCACCAATTTCCCACGCTTCGCGTTCTCACAACCTCCCTAAAATGAAATCCTGGCTACGCGGTTGGATCTTTCACTCTGCCCCCCCCCCCCCCCAATTGAAAAATTCTGGCTACGCCAGTGGGCTTGATTCATACATTTTCATAAATATTCCTTTGTCTACATTGCCCGGGGCATTCACTGGTTGAACCATATTTTGAGGGATGTTTCGCTCATTATCGCATGCAATTCAGTCCCGACGGTGCTCATTGAACCGGGTCAGTGATTTCAAAATGGATACGTAGAGTTGCTTGACTCATCCCGCAGTATACACATCGTTCAATAACATTATATACAAGCATCAGAGAAATGTAACTGGATCATGGTATGCACGCTGTGCCCTTCGTCAATCAGAATGTTTGGAAAAATTGGAATTGCATGTAGGCTTCGACGTCACAAATTCGTCTTTATTCCAGTTTTAGTTGTGACTCTTTTTGTTATGACATTGTTTTACCACGTATATTTTACGACTTCAGAATCGTGGGTTTTACGATTCAATTTCCCCATTGCCAAGTATACCACTGACGGAAATTGTTTTGCACAGGTTCACGTTTGGATTAATAGCATGTCAGATGTTCAGCTATTACTTTCTAAAGCAGGTGAATTTAGTTGTCCTGGTCTTCCATGTGGTGTGAGAATTGTATATGGAAAGGATTTCAAAATGATGAAATCAAGCGATGTGCTCTTTTTCTTCTACAAATCTGAATGGGATTGGGATAAAATGATAAGACATCGACCAGAAGGACAGAAGTGGGTTTTGTGGATGTCTCATTAGGAAAACATCTCATTTAAGATCACCTCACCAGTTCACCACTTTTCCAAGACCTGATTGGGAGACAGGCAGTGGTCAATCACAACACTGTCTACTGATAAAGGGATTACCACCTGCTGAGTGCTTCTTGCACCGTGGAATCTGATACTCAGTTGAGGTTTATAGTCTTCTCATTGCAGACCTTATACGTAAAGAGCTGACTCCATTGAACCCTGTGTTAATTCCTGCCCCCCAAAGGAGACAACTGGAGTAGTGCAGACATAAAACTCATTGTGTCTAGTAAAATGGCACAGTGTGAGAATCACTTGTATTTTATTTTAGCAAGTAAGAAGTCATGGGTGGCTATAAAAGACAAGCACAGGTAGTTCAGTTTCTTTTATGTATAGGGATTTCTTCATGTGGATGGACTGTTAAAAGTTGCAATAAAAACGTTTATCATTACTATCATTACCATCATTATTATCATTATCATCAATGAGTAGGAGATTGTCACAAAAGAAATATCTACAGGTCCTTCTGAAAAATCATAGTGAAGGGGGGAACTTTAAGATTTTTGAGACTAGTAGCATGTTCTTTATTACAGAATTACATAGCGAACATATTGAAAATAACACACAGGGATATATATATGCATAAAATTATGGGATTGTAATGATTTTGATCAGGCTAAAGCCGTTATTAATGATTATAGTTGGTTTTAAGGCAATTTCTCACACATTACATCATTACCAGACAAACAGCTCTTTATTTCGTCATATAATCCTGAAGTATCTCATTGATCAATGACAGATTCTGGATTTTTGCAATGGGTACAGGGTGGGCAGGGATTAAGGAAGCAAATGAGCTATCCACTTTTGTGAATAATGTATTTTAATCAAAAGGGGAGCCCCCTGCCTTATTGGATCTCTCACTGTTGATTGGGTTTGGTGATATTAAAAAAGTCAAGATTTTTTTTTTCAACATGGTCAGGCTAAGCCGAGGTAAATGAGACCTCCCTTCATTGTTGGATATCAAGACTGTCTGTGCATTCGTGTATTTGTGTGTCTTCATACCTTTGTTCCCGCACTGATACACCTGCCCTGCATGCACCCTGGTATTTAATGAGATACATTCAAACCTCATATAAATGAATGTTTGTTAATTATATGTAGGCTAAGCCTGAGATACATGTATACCAGTCAGGTATAAACTCAAGCAGCAGACACACACAATTCTGGCTCCTCCCTATTTTGTGTATTGTACCTAGTGCATTTCAGTTCATTTAATTAATAATCCTACAATTTAACATGTACCGGTAGGAAAAAACACCAGGACCATATACCCCCTATACATGTAAAGTAATGATAATCCTGCATATGACCAACTTTTTTACTATTTACAGTCTTCTTATTTTGCATCTTAGTTGCTCATTTGCATGTTCATTTCTCTCTAGGTTAATTATATACTTCCATTGCTCTTCATCCCTTTGTCCATTCCTTAATATTATTCAGAAGAACTTCAGTTCCAGTCATGATCACATTTTCATTCTTTCTATTGGTTTCTTTTTCTCTATTTTTTTTTTACCATGTGTTCTCCCATGTTAGTTAGGTTACTCTATTTTGACCAATTAATTTGTAGTAACATTTCTGCCTTCTTGTTTTGTATGTATCAAGAGTAGAACCCAAGATTATAGTAATTAAGTACTACCAAATTTCATTGTGTGCGTGAGTATGCTTTGACTGGGGGGGGGGGGAGTCAATTTTATGCCCCTCCCTAAGATATTGGTTACACAATGTCAGATCAGCGTGAAATTTTGCATGGACATTAAGATGCATGTACTTAGTATCGCTGTTTAATTCTTTTTGCTGAAAAACAGTTGATTGGATATTTTATTAAAATTCATGCACATTACATGTAGATGCCAATTTAAAAAAAAATATATATTTGATATTTCATTAAAATATGACATATGAAGGTCAATCTTTTGAAGGAAGCTTCTAAAAAGCATGGTTAACATCACGGCATCAACAAACTTTCTAATATCAAATCCATTCTTTCATATCTTAATTTTCATTTTAGATTTCTTTTGTATTCTAGTGTTTTTATTTCTTATGTATTTCTTTATTGTTTGATGTTCTAGAAATCGATCTTTATGAATCTTATGATATCAAAAATCATGCAAAAGGTCTAGAAGACAGAACTGGCAGTATTTTGGACCACTTTATGAAAATCAGTATTTCTGTTTGTTTTTGTACACAAACATGCAAAATGTTGAATTTATGGCCCGACATGTGACTACAAAATGTCACATGACCTCGTAACGGATGACCCTTTGCAAACTTGGTTTCAAAACATGCGCAAAGCTTGAAAAAAAAAGTAATGAAAAGCCGTGTCATGATCTGCGGCAGTTGCAAAGCAGTCGCTTTGTTGAACTTGACTTCGGCCAAGCTTAGTAGAATATGGCCTATGAGTTTCAGGGCATTCAGTTTATATCTTTACATGTACCTATAGAAATAAATCACTGTTATTTCAAATTGTGCAGTCAAGGTATAAAAAATGCACTGCATGATAGCTATACATGTAAAATTGTAGCACGTCCCTGCGAACAGAATACAGATAGAGAACAGGAGACGTATAGGGAGAGAAGAGGAAGGGTGGATAGAGAGAGAGATGGTATATAATCTGAGCCCTAAGGTAAAGAGTGTAACAGAACAAGAATTTTTCCCACACCTCTCATTCTCCTACTATATTGAATATGATCTCTATCTTATTCACATCTCTATTCTGCTCAGTTCTTATTATAACACACCTGTGTAAGTTTCATCTATCGTATTACACAATCAATCCATAAGTATGGTATCATGTACATCAACAGAAAATTACATGAAATAAATATCGGTGTTTTTTTTTTCTTTTTAACTTCTTTATTTCATGATATATATATAAAACATATAAATCTGTTGGTAAACATAAATGTTGCATAATTTATGACTTTTGTACAAGGTTAAGCTGCTTGTGACATAAAGGCTGGCAAGTCATTAACTTTGTGGCAAAATGGCGCAAAATGGCTACTCGAGATGGTATTTACATGTAGGCCTAAACTATACATCATACATGTACAAGTTTACAAAAAGACTGAATATCATTGTATCTTACATCATAAACAATACATTTTTGGAATTATATGTAATATCAACCCATTTTAATAAACATTCTCTTAAAGCTTAGGTACAGTGATGAACAATCTACATCTACACATGTACAAGGTAAGTTGCCTTTATAGTGTCCTGACAATGCATTTTAATATGACAATTAATATGTGCAACAAGCCCATTTATTATTGCCATGATGTAACAAGTACTTCACAAAATATCAGGATTTATATGTTCATGCCTACTGGGCTACCTGATTTAGAACCCTGTAGGCTATATAAGCTTGAGTGACTATTTTTTACCTGTAAAATAGTCACATCACAAATTGCATTAAAATGTTCATAGAAAAAAGATACAAATCAATGCTTTAATTTTGAAAACTCTTAATCACACATATCAGACATATCATGACAGCACATACAGTCAATGGTTGTCAGTAGATATTGCACCAAACATGTGCATGTATATGAAAATTATGCACAGCAACAAATGTCCCTGTCATAATAAGCCATTCAAGAGATAAAGGTCATTTATGTATTGTTTGGTTATTTACCAAACCCGTCGACCACTATAATTAACAGTTAACCTTCAAAAAAGTATCCCCATGAACAGGCTTGCCCATGAAAGAATGTCATTACTCCCCAAATATTAGCACAAAGACATTTATTCTTGTAAACTTGTCATTACCCGTGTTGTTGGAATGATACATGAATTTTCTTGAGTATTGCCAATAAAAATGAAATGCATAAGGTCGCAAGTAATAATAATCAAGCTGACGCCTCATTGCAAGTATTCAGAACACAATGCTAATATTTCCGCTAAAAAATTACAAAAAACAGTCAACTGAAACTTCACAATGAAAAACCGTGTGCGCATATAGTATAACACTCCTCACATGCCTAATTATCTTATTTACAAAAACAATTTTTGGTAATAACAATTATAACTCAACATTTTAAATGACACCCAGTTCACAAGAATGTCATTCATAAATACTGTTTCTAATCAGTACAACATACAAATGTTTACTTTTTTAGCATGCCGTTTACATTCAAGGTACATGTACATACAAAACAAAATATATCAAGAAACAGGAACTAGTAATCTACTTTAAGGCCCATGTACAGTTCTGGTAAGCACCAAAAAGCACCGTCAGGTATCTGTGACTGTAGTAGATAAATAGTAACAATTAAATTCACAATTCTAAGCTCCTGCACTTTTTTCCTTCTAAAGTGGAGTAATATGCAAATAAGAGATGAAATGATTTAGATCCCTGGTCATGATCTAAATTATCTTTTAGTTTCCTTTCTTTATATGTACCCTGTCAAACTTGTATGCAGTGGATTTCCAATAAGCTTTTTGGGATCTGTTAACATCCAAACGATACTACATTTCCTTACAATTGTGACTATATTGCCATTACTGGTCATTACCTTTAAAAACATGTTATTGTACTCATTCTAATCCTTGTTCCAAAAATCTAAAAACACAAATCCAGAAAAAGACCTGCATTATACAAATGCATGCTTCCATGGTGCATGGTGCATGTGGAAGTTGGGAGTAGGCTCTCATTCTGAGATATATGGAAAAGGCTCTCCTAAAAGGAACCTAGTTTTGTCCCAACAATGCATTTGGTGACATGTAAAAGAAATGATTCTCATTGAAATAAAACATGTTACCTGAATCAGTGCTACCTGTATCATAATTTCAATGAACAATTCTGTACAAAGACTACAGCTCAGTGCATTCCACTTCTGAATTTTATGTGATTCTAAATGTAATTAGCTTGATATTAATCACATTTGCTCTCCATATGGTGTGAGATGCATGCACCTTGGCATGCTAAGAAGCGTGGCGTAAGAACTCGTACCGCATGAACAGTGAACGTGATTCAAATCAAGCTAATAAATATAATTACTTCAGAGAATGCAGCCGTAGAGAGCAATAATATATGTACATTTGCAAGAATAGGCTTTTTAATGATAAATAAGAGTCCAACAATTTCCTTTTCTAATCTACATGTTCAATTTTTTTTCCTCTGCACAAATCCTGTAAAATATTTTCACATGTACAGTGTACATGTATGCAAATAAACATGAAAAATAAAGGAAAGAATGTTGGACAAAATGTATGCTACACAAACTACACAAAGTACAACTAATAAACAAAGAACAGAAATACTTATGAATAAATTCAATATCAACTCCAATGCTTGCCTTTCTTTTGATAGTACATAGTACATGTAGTAACCTTAAACTTAACCTTCAGTGGTCAGCAAATGACCACTAGCTTGACCATGTGTAACATACTAGTACGGTCTTGACAAAGGATGACCTAGTGAAACTTCACACATAGTTTGAAGGCAATTGTTTGAGCAGATGCCTGACAACAGTAATCTGATGATAGTTCAGCATAAGAGGTTTCCCCTGTGTAGGAAAAAAATCTTAACCAAAACTTAATAACCCGAACACTTAACCGAGTTAAACAGTCAGTAGATGACCATTACTGCTGATCAAAGGCAGCTTTTGGGTGTACATGTGAAATAGGATGAATACAGAGCATTCCTACTAAGTTTGACAATAACTGGTCAAACAAATTTCGAAGTACAGCAACTCTAAAATCTTAACTAGAAGACTTAACCAAGAAATTTTGACGCCACCGTCGGCATTGGAAAAGCGGCACCCATGTCTTGCTCCCGCCACACAGGCGAGACAAAAACCATAATATACCTTCAAAGAAGCCCTGATATAACTACATGTAAGTACATTTACATGTAGTCAGACATATTATTTACATAATCAAAACATCATATGCCACAAACTCATTTTATATAATTGGAGCCATGACAGTTTTATTTCAGAACAGACCTTGGTATAATCAAGCTCATGGATTTGCAGGCTGAACAAAATACTGACTTAAATTTAGACAGGTGACTAGCACCAGGCTTCCATATCTTTTTACACCCCACTTACAATACATGTATGAAAAAAGATATTTTTAACATGATGAAGGTGCAATAACTCTTTCTAAGAGATTGTCCTTATCTAAGCAAAGCAGAGCCTGTAAGTTGTATCCACCAATGACTTATTAAACACACGAGCGCATAAGTTCCAATGGCAGTAAATGCATTGCATTCCAGCATTAATATGATATTCTATTGCGCAATATTAGCCTAGACCAAAGGAGGACAGTATGAGTGCTTCACAGGTAGGAAGGATCCAAACACCTTTTGGATGACTTCCAGGCTTTTAAGTCTGTTTGCAGTCAGAATCAGTTTGAAAATGTAGTTAGAAGCAAAGTTGATTTCTGGTAGCGAAAAACAAATTGAAATGAAACTTGCAAATATGGTCTCATATCGTTTCATATGCATTTTAAGATTTTTCCTTCCATATTTTTTAGGGTAAACTTGATTCCCAAAGCCCCCAAAATATGTTTGAATCTCTCAATGGTGAAAACGTATCATTTGGACAGTGATCAATGTGTGTGGCATCCTCACCAAATTAACATCATATTTGCACACACAGTCACACAGTCCAGTGCAGGTTAGGGTTTGCATAATCAAATATCAAACCATGCTTGGCTGTTATTGGCAGCGAACCGATTCACATTTTCAAATTCAAACAGTTGTGAGCAGTATATTGCAGGCCGCGATAAATTGTATTTCACATATTAATGTACTGATTACTCTAAATGATAACTGTTTTTGAGGCAAACCCAACCCAACACAGTTTGCAAATAGGGAATACTGTCATAAAAACACAAATTTGAAAAGAATGCCCATGATCACATTTTTCTACTTCCCAGTACTCAACCTTCTCTTTAAGGCCACCAGCAAGTACTTAAAGGGAAATCCAACCTTAATAGCAAGTTGCTTTGAAAGAAAGAGGAAAAATCAGAAAAGCAGATTGGTGAAAGTTTGAACAAAATCGGACAAGTAATAAGAAAGTTATGAATTTTTGAAAGTTGTAATCACTATACATATGGAAATTTCAAATTGGCCGAATAGGTAATGTCACTGTGATGTAGCTGTGGACAACTCCCCCATTCGCTCTAACACACAAAATGACTAAAATGTCACTTTTTTTCAAAATGCATAATACTCAGTAGGATATTTTCATTCATAAAGACCTATAACAATATGCTATCTCCAATATATTTTGAGTACAGCCCCAAGGGTAAAAGCGTCTCAAAGAAAACCGCAAATTAATGATATTTTTGTGTATGACAAATGGGAGAGCTGTCCCCAAAAATGTCACAATCGAATCACCAAATTGCCAATTTGAGATTCGCATAGATGTAGAAATCTCATTTTTCAAACACCCTTAACTTTCTTATTCCTTGTCCGATTTCTTTCAAACTTTCACCATCTATTTTTTTTCTTATTTTTCTGCTTTCAGACAAATCATCTCATAAACAAGGTTGGATTGCCCTTGAAGGGAAACTTGTCACAAAAGGAAAATAAAGAATGTGTCATGCAGTACACTTGATTCCCACTCGCATGTGTCTTTTAGAACAAAGATAAACATGTACATGTATAGTCTAGAATTGATATTGTCATTGAATCTAAAATGAACTTAGCAAACAACTACTTGCATGATCATATAATATAATATAATATCAAATCCATCACCATATCAGAGGTGGCATAGGATCTCACATGAGGTATTCCCTAGTAAATGAAAGTACGTCAAGTGAATTTTCAGGCATAATACTTTACTTTGTTTGTTAATGTGACCTACCTCGAAATGTGATGTATGATCAGTCGACTGTACATAATTCTATATATTCTGATAATACCACCACAGACTAGTCCATCATAATTCACAGGTTATATGGATAACTGCCCGTGTCAACAAACTTACTTGTAAATAGAACAAGATACAAATGTATGAAGGTGATCTAGAAGCACATTCTAGAAGTTCAAGTGAAAATGTGACTTACATGTTTATCTTATATAGGGGATTACAGGCAGAGTTATAGGTTTTCAATGCAACTCTCTTGTGTTTGAATTCATCACATTCTTTTTTCATTTCCTTCCACAAATCTTCATATGTTTTTTTTTCCTCAGGAGATAAGTCTTTAAATTCTTTACAGTATTTACCAAACAGTTTTGATTGCTCAAGAAAAGAAATCTTTTGTCCTTTGGCAGCTTCTTTCCTCTTTATATTGGCATAGAAAATAACAGGATTAATTCCCAATTTAATCCGTTTTCTGAGTTTTCTTTTCCTTTGCTCTTTCTTTAACATACTTATCATTCTGGGAACCTTCCGAAAATGCTTGGCATGAAGAGTTTGTTCTTTAGTAACATTGGTAATAATCAAATCCATAGGAACCAGAAAGTTAGTCTTACCATGCAATTCTGATTCTTCCATACTTTTGAATACAAATTCATAGTCAAGGATGTCATAATGTCGTCTATAGGCTTCTGTCAGAGTTTCAGGCAATTTGCTGTCTTTCTTGATTTTGTCTTTGTTCACAAGAACATGGTACATTTTTGATGACCTCCCTTTGACATTTCCCGGCAATGCTTTACTAACCCTCCCTCCAAATTTCTTGACTTCATTTTCCAAAATCTGTTGGGTGTATTTTTGCTTCTTGTAGTTTGGGACCATCCCAACAAATACAAATGACATTCCCTTGAAGATTCCTTGTGTACCACAAGTGTCATCACATTTCTGCTGACTTAGCATACTTCCCAAGATATCGGTAGACGACGCCTCCTCACGCAAAACCCTTCTTGTATAGTAACCCCTGTATGCAGCCTGTATTTTGCATGCAGCCACATGCCTGTCTACAAAATTAGTAAATTCTTTTCCTGATTCCAATGAAGATATTTCATAAGAAAGATTGCGGTACATTGCAAGAAGGTATGAAAATTGTGGGTCAATTTTCAATTTGCCACCATGACGAGTCGTATGTTTAAAAAAATATGACGAATGGCAGTAATTAAGGTGTTCTCCACCTTCTGATTGGAATCTACACAGAGGGAGATTTAGGTTATCTAGGAAGTACCGTGCATAGTCTATAAACTTGATCATATAAGGTGTTATGTTACTCCATGAATATCGAAAGCACATTAACTTATAAAAACACTCGGCATATTTTTTGTACAGCTCCTTTGTTTGAGGAGTGCATCCCCACCTATAATCTGTTGGTCTGAGTGACCCTTCTGGCTTGCCCTCAATGAGAACTGGATCTGGCTCAGTTCTCAAAATTGTGAACATTTCATATGTACAATCCCAAATTTTTTTAACAACATCAAATTCACTGATTGGCTGCATCTCAAAATAGTCCATTACTGCACTTTGTGCAGAATCAGGCATGGGAGAAGTTGAAACGACGTTGAATAGTACATGAGGGTATTCTTCTTTTTGTCCAGAAGGTGCCGGACTTATAATACCAACAGCATGGTCTTTATTAAGGGTGATTGGTTCTAGTTTACCAGCTTTATCAAATCTGATATTAAAGTTTCCTTGTCTAATTCCTCTTTTGTTAATGTTATTAACCAGGTTTGCTAAGAGATATTGGCTGGTGTTTATCCCATGACCTTGCTCATTTTTGTTGCCATGCGAAAGCAACTTTTCAATTTCTAATCTGAGAAGTTTCTCAACAATCCTGGTGATTCCATGTAGTATGTCAAAGACAAAATGCGTTATGGGCAGTGAAGGAACTAATGATTCAGGGTGCTCCCGGTCTACAAGAATTTCCAATTCGGTTCTTTCACCAGAAATGGCGACACGGCTCTTCTCAGACTTGTTGCACTTGTGGTACAAATTCCAGCCGGTTTCTGACATGGGACTCAATTCATTGGAACCATCCAGTAACTTAATCAGAAACATCTCATCCCCAGTTATGAAGAATTTATCATCTTTTCTTGATTTAATAAGCTGTTCAAGTATATTCACTCCATTGGGAAC
Organism: Heliocidaris tuberculata; assembly: GCA_025618425.1. Lineage (NCBI taxonomy): Eukaryota > Metazoa > Echinodermata > Echinoidea > Camarodonta > Echinometridae > Heliocidaris > Heliocidaris tuberculata. The sequence goes on along the minus strand of CM046834.1, from coordinate 45,470,685 downwards.
CAGGTTCATTTCCAGATTATCCCTTGTATCTCCTTCATAAAAGATAACAAAGGGATAATTGTGCTGTGGTGAGTGGACTGACACATTTCTCAGGAACATTTCATTGTTAACAAGTGACAAGGTCATAAGGGTGCTGTGACGACCACCTATTTCTCTGCCATCACCCCACAACTTGACATACAAACTAGATGACAAGAACGGGTACCGGAAAACTAGAATGTCAAGCAGTCGGCTAGGATCTATGTACCAACCAGTATCAGTGCGTTTTGGCAAGAGAGTAGCATGAAAATTTGCTAGGTATCTCTTCTTTGCCACACCCTCTTTCCGTGCAGATGGAAATACACCTGGTATTTTTTTCCGGAGCTCATTCCTGAGCCTACTGCCACTAAAATTTTCTGTTAGATAAATCAGGTCTTCAGGGTTGAGAGTGGTTTGCTGCCCAGAATTGTTAGAATCATTTGACACATCAAATGATTCACATGTATGTGACCTTCGAATACTGGCTGATTGTGAAAGCTGTTTGATTGATAGTGCAGCAAGCCTTTCTATCTGTTTTAGTATTTCAAGTCTAATTTTCTCTTTAAGATCACTCTCCCCACTCCTAAATTTGGTTAGTAAGACTTGCAGGGCACTTAAAGAAATGAATGATCTCTTGGACTTGGTCTTTTGTTGTTTGCTCAGAAATGAGGACGAAACATCAATAGCTTGCTTTGCTAAAACAGCATCAACAAACTTCCACCCCCTTTTCTTAATATGGCCATCAAGGCCGACAAGTTGGGCAATTTTGAAAAAATCAATGAAAATTTGTTCATTTTCAGTCTGTAATTCAACCTCGGTATTACAAAGGATGACTGTGGTTGACAAATTATCAGGACATGCTGTATCACATGAACTGCTTTGCATACATGAAATTGTCTGGATGAGTTGTTCTTTGTCTACACCTTTTTTTATTTTACACTGTCTTATGATAGTCACAAGGGCATCTTTGTTAATCCAATTCCTAGCATTCCTTTTACCCACTAAAAAGGCAGCAGGGTCATTTTTTCCCTGGAATTCGATTAAAACATTGTCCAACCTGCGATACCCTTCATGCTTTCGAATGCCAATCATCGCAAGAATTTCAATAGAAAGGTAGACGCAACTGTCAACTTGTGTGTAGGAAATCTTTTCCCCCAAAACCTCCATAGTCCTGACCTCACAGGAATCATCTTGAAACCTTTTCAGGTTCACTTTATTTTCATCTAGTTTGACTGTGGAATACTTTCTAGGGACATCACTTCTGGAATTCATGTCTATTTCATTTAGAGGTATCCGAGAATTTGGTTTACTGTTTTGAGAGCTTGATTGTGCTCTGTCATCAGCAACATTGTCACAAAGATTCTCTTTATTGTCAAGTTTTGTTTTTTTTGGTGGGGGATCAATTTTTGATTTTTTCTTTGGAATGTTTTTGTTTTTGCGATTGGATTGACTGCGAGAAGTTTTCTTCTTGGGTGTTGAGGTTAACTTTGGACTACTAAATGCATTCAAAGTGGGATAGTCTGAATTGGATTCTACACTGATGTTCTGGACACATCTTTTCACAACATTTGGCTCTTTATTTAGGGCACAAGGCTGTTCCACTGATTTTTCGTGAACACACTCAGCCTGTACTTCCTGTTCACTATTGTTAAATACTCTTCCAACCTCAGGCTCTGAGCTACATCTGTCACTCTGTGCCTTTAGTGGTGGATTATTACTACATTCCTCAGTACCACGGTTTCTTTCCCACTGTCTTGGCAAGGTTCCTGAAAGAGGGGGTTCCGTGGTTGCCAGTTGTGGGCTGATACCTCTGGGGGATCTTTCACTGCTGTTAAGATTTGAATCCAAACTGTCTTCATGTAACTGTTCATAACTTTCAGTAGTACATGTAGATGAGCCACAGTCTCCTTGCTCTAGAATGGATTCAACAAAAGAATCTCTTTTCTTGCCTGTGAAAATCTCCTCTCCACAGTTCAAATGAACTTTCTGATTTCCCTGTATCTTGGGAGATTCCATTTGTTTGTTCATCTCCTGTGGAGACTTCTTGTGGTTCTTTTGCAAGGACTGTGTCATCCTGGGAGATTGCACATCTTTGTCCATCTTTTGTGTAGACTTCATGTTTGACTTTGCATGAAGGGTGTTGTGATTCTCACAGTCTTTAACAGGTACTGATCTTCCAACATTTTCCTTCTGAAATGAACTTTCTTGGCGATTCATTTCATTTGCATACACAAAGGTGTTGAGTTTGCCCTTGGTGGCAGTCACTTCAGCATAAGTTCTTGGTTGAGTATTTGTCTCCATTTTATTTGCTGAGGAGTACTGAAAAGTGTCTGTCTCCATTGACCCTACTGTAACTCCTCCCTTTTGGGCTCTCATGGAATACACAAGTATATGAACCCCATCATGACTCTGTGACAAGTTACATGTGGTACTGCTAGACATTGACCTGGGTTGCATTTTTTGGTTGACCGCCGCCCAAAAGTTTGGATATCGTAACACATGCAAATTTAAGTCATCTATAACAGCAAACGATCCATTATCTCGTACAATTGAGTAGAAGTGTCCAGGTCTCATTTGAACAGCTCCTATTAGCTTGTAATTTGTCTCATGGATCTTCATTTCCTCCTGGACAGCTATTTGATAATTTTGCACTTGTCTCGTGCTTCTATCAAGTGGCAGAGAAACAACTAGGAATCCTGGCATGGTAGTAGGAATATTGCCTTGTGGGTTTATAGGAACAGAGCATTGCTTGCAACTCATCCTCCTCACTCGGCTACGTATTGAATTTCCTAACATCACTTCTATTCCTAATGCCAGGTTGCCTTTGGTCTTCATATTTACGCTGTTGTCATAAAACTGGACAGGTTCTAAGTTCTCATTAACAGAGTACTTCATTTGACAGTCTGGACATACTCCATGACCATCATAAGTCGCAACAAATTTGTTGCAATTGTCCGACAAACTCTCAAATGCTTGAAGGATTTCAGCATTTGGGGTTCCTTTTGGACTGTATCCAGGAATATGGTTACTTAACCAATTCCACAGATCATCTCGCACTTCACAGCTTGGTCCATACTTGTCACGAAGATCGCACAAGTGGATCAACTTTTGTATCAGAGGATTTCCTCCACATATTCTTGCCTGAGAATCATTGGGATACACCCCATGATAATAAATCTCGGCCAATGCATCTACACCACATGATGCGCTCTGCTGGCCATGATAGTGCTTTTTACACAAAAGTGCATTTCTAAAGTGCTTTATACTACTTGTTTGTGCTACTCTAAAGTGCTGCATTTAATCAAATATCATGAAACGAAATAATGGCGGGACTTGCAAAAAATAGTTATTAATCATATGTAGCCAGCCACTTTAGAATCATGCAGCATGTATAGGATAAAGATGGGAAACTCCAGATGCTTATTAGCTATTCACATTAAAGATCTTATTTTTATTTCTTTTTAAAGGCTAAGTATAGTTCTGATAGTGAAAAAGGAACTGGAATTAAACGTGTTGAATACAGTCTCATATTCCAAATGTATTAAAAGGTTACGTGTTAAATATTTTTACATCCTGTCCATGATTTTCGATGAATTTTAGTGTAAACAATATATCAAAACGCCCCTAAAGTACGAAGTTTTAACCTCCCAACAGTCAATCTGTGGATAGTTCAACACGTCAAGATTAATGGTCAACCTAGCACATACATCGTGCACACGGATGTGTACAATGTATTTTACACATGCCGCACAGGCATGACATGAGGTATCCCTTGCAACATGCAAAACTGGCTTTGAATTTTTTTGTTGCCTCCTTTATTAAACAGAAGCATGGAAGTGGCAGCATTAGGTTTTGCTTCCATACGTAGGTATCGGTTTACCTTAGAATATGGATGACATCTAAAAAGAGACTACCGGGTTTATCAATATTCCTCCAACTTATTGAGGAACCAATGCAAAGTCATAGGCCAACCTAATAGGAAATCTATGAATTTAACTCATAAAGCATATTTGTCAAGATAACCCCTACATTGGAATGAATAATATGAAATTAGCCATCAGCAATGGGGAAAAGCCACAGGAAATTATTACAAGAACCCTGTGTTTATGATTGTCTTCAATGAATTTTGGCATGAAGATACACGGTAGAACCGAATGCCAAATCAATGATTACGAAAATTGGTGTATGCAAACTTACGACCCCCTGGTTGTGATAATTGCTAAAATCTTCCATTTTTTTCTGTAAGTGTGCAATTTTTCAAGCAAATCATTTATATGTATTTGCCCTTTAAGTGTACATGTACCAATCACCTGAAAATATAATTTGTGTAGAGCTAGAAAGTACAAAATCAACATCAAAGAACTTTCTCTGGTATTCTATAGGTCAGCAGTTAATGAGTATGAAGGAAACAGAGGATAACATGAAAATGCTCACGCGGAACGGAACTCCAAGTTTGGTTCCGCTTTTCCCTTTAAATAAAATGTTCTCCTTTAGGAATTATTTGTGAATTGTAAGCTCAAAAAAAAAAAAAAAAAACCTGTGGGTTATTCAATATTAAAGGGAAATCCAACCTCTATGGCAAGTTGCTTTGAAAGAAAGAGGAAAAATCAGAGAAGCAGATTGGTGAAAGTTTGAACAAAATCGGACAAATAATAAGAAAGATATGATTTTTTGAAAGTTGTAATCACTATGCATATGGGAATTTCAAATTGACCAAATAGGTAATGTCACTGTGATGTAGCTGTGGACAACTCCCCCATTCGCTCCAACACACAAAATGACTAAAATGTCACGTTTTTTCAAAATGCATTACTCAGTAGGATCTTTTCGTTCATGCGGACCTATAACAATATGCTATCTCCAACATATTTTGAGTACTGCCTCGAGGATACTACCCTCATATGTAGGTGTTTGCAAAAATTAGAAAGGAAAAGAAATCTGTTTGATTTACCCCCTTCACCTTTTACCAACAGTGTGCATTCCCTTAAAGGGCAATCCAACCTTGATAATAAGATGATATGTGTGAAAGCAGAAAAATAAGAAAAACAGGATAGTGAAAGTTTGAAAGAAATCGGACGAGGACTAAGAAAGTTATGGATGTTAGAAAAATAAGATCACTACATCTATGCGAATCTCAAATTGGCAATTTGGTGAGTCAGTTGTGACATTTTTGTGGACAACTCTCCCATTTGTCATACACAAAAACATCATGAATTTGCGGTTTTCTTCGAGGCGCTTTTACCCTCGGGCAGTACTCAAAATATATTTGAGATAGCATATTGTTATAGGTGCTCATGAACCAAAAGATCCTACCGAGTAATGCATTTTGAAAAAAAGTGACATTTTAGTCATTTTGTGTGTTAGAGCGAATGGGGGAGTTGTCCACAGCTACATATGTACATCACAGTGACATTACCTATTCGGCCAATTTGAAATTCCCATATGGATAGTGATTACAGCTTTCAAAAATTCATAACTTTCTTATTGCTTGTCCGATTTCGTTCAAACTTTCACCAATCTGCTTCTCTGATTTTTCCTCTTTCTTTCAAAGCCACTTGTATAAAGATTGGATTTCCTTTTAAAGTGCATGGAAGACAGTGTTAATTTTCGCGCTAATGATCGTCACTATTCAGATAAATATTTGCACACATTATTACACATGTCATAATCACTGTGAACATGGTTGACAAAGTAAAAAAAACCTTATCATGCCACCCCTGCAAATATTTCCAGCAGACAAGAGAACATCCGTTCACTGCTATTTTGCAAAGAAACTTGTCCAACTTGCACATCTGCAGGCTTTCCTATATACACAGCTACAGCTAGACTACTAGAAAGATGAAAGGGAGATCAAATGATCTCAGGCCTAGTTGTAGCCTCTTTGAAATTTGGTAGGATCCATATGCTGCCTATACATGTACAGACCATCCACAAGTCGAAAAAGAAGTAAGCCAATGTGTGCCACAACAGTAAACAAGATGAATGTGACTGCATCTCCTACATGTACTGTATATGCCTCCATCTAAACTCAGTTGATGGCTCTAACTGTTCTTGAAATATTGTGATAACCAGAATAAAAAGCCTCTAATTACATGTCAAATGACCTCTTTGACATTTGACCTTACACCTTATAACCCCAAAGTCTGATCACTTTATCTCCTTATCATGAATACAAAATAGTTGAGATATGGCGATAACAAAGGTAAAAAAACATTAATTTCACATACACCTACATAATGACCTCCATGACCTGTCACCTTTGACCTACGTGAAAAAAAAATCTAATCAGTTCATCACATTATGGTGATGCATACAAGTTCCAAGTTTGAAGTTAATGGATTAAATGGTTCTTGAGATATCACATTAAAGCTAAAACCTGCAATTTCAGAATTGACCACTATGACTTTTGACCTACGTATCCCTAAATCTAATCAGAACGTCTTTATATGGAGATACATACTAGCACCAAGTTCAAAGTTCATACCTCAAATGGTTCTTGAGTTATCGCAAGAACAAAGCTATCACCTGAAATTTCAGAAATTGGCCTCTGTGACCTTGACCTTTGACCTACGTACCCCAAAATTTAATCAGATCGTCTTCCTATGGTGATACATATTAGCACCAAATTTGAAGTTCATACCCCATGTGGTTCTCGAGTTATCACTAGAATGAGAAAGCAGGATGGACGGACGGATGGACGGACGGATGGACGGACAACCCCAAAACATAATGCCTCCAGCACCACCTTTAGTGGGCGGAGGCATAAAAATTAAAAGGGGGCCGAGGGCGTTCCCCCATCCCCACCCCTTTCCAAAAAAAAACCTCTTATAAGACTAAGAGCCAACATACATGCAGAAAGGAGCCCTTAAAAAAAAAAAAAAAATCTGACAACTGGTTGTAATGCCTAAAATTTCTGAACAACATAGCCAAGTCCACTTTGCCTTATTCCCATGCACGTTTCTATTACTGAGTGCTTCCATCATAGAAAAAATATTTTCCAGCCTACTAATCATACTAACAATTAATGAAGACATGTTTTGGGATAATCATAAAGTTCTATCAGCATGCCACAACAGTTACACAGAGTGATTCATCATTTTTCGGTGAAATACACTACATGAAAAATAGCTGTGAGTCATGTGGGATAATTGTGATTCCCATAGCAGCTTAAATGTTTGTGACCCTACCATCTGTGAATATATGTGTACACTAATATAACAGCTCAAATACATGTACAGTCTACAGTAATAGGGTGTAGAAGACTGTATTGTTCAGAATTTCAAATAGAAATGCTGCTTACGATATGCATGGTCAAAAGCAACAATTTCCATAACTTTAAGAGATTGCAGCTTCATACAAAAAGTGATGTGCAAGCACATGTATTTGTTAAAAATGTGATTTTTCAGTAGCACATAGTTTTCCAGCTGGCGGGCTCTTTCACCCTGCTTGAAATTAATGTACATCAAGGAGTTATTCCTTGGTTAGGATGGAAGCTATAGAAGAAAATAGCAAATCAAATATAATTTCCCTATTTGAAGAAGTCTATTGATACTTCTTAGAAGCTGTAGTTGGGATTAAATAGTGGAAGATTCATGTACCTACCAATTTTCTTGAGAATTGTTTAATTTTCCTTAGCCACTTTTAGTCCTGCTGTTAACATGCTGCAGTTCTTTCTTTTCCTAAACATACAACTTTTTTCCCTGATAGTCTACATCAAGTGACTGATTACATACAATATCATTCAATTTCTCTTTCCATTCAGTAACAATATATTATCATAACTTATCTGTACATTTCTGATGATAAAGAGTCCAATTTACATGTCTACATGTACATGTATGTACAGTAAGTTGAAATCGCTTAGACTCGGACTGTACTATAAAACAACAATAATCAGAACAAACTTTAAAAATCTGATTCAGATATTCATTACTAGACCCATACATATCAACAGAAGTCAAAACAAGTGCATTTCATTTGACCTTTAAAGAAAAAGAGCAAATGAACTGAAACTTGTTAAGTTTGTAAAATGGATACAACTTAAACACGCATGAATGTGTATCACTATTTTTTAACAGTAATACACAATGTTGGTCAAAGTCATGGATTTGGGGAAAATGTGTTTTTCTTGCTGCATCTAGATGGTATTAGACCACAAAGATAATTCATTTCCTTGAAATGGGGACTACAGTCTTCCAAATGCATTGGAAAGCTATAAAAGAGGAGAAAAATTGGATTAATTGGTGTCACCACTCACCAGGTCACGACTGGGTAAATCTTATTTCCCCTTCGGATAATTTTCTCCTTAAAAATTCCCAATTATTTTCTCCTTAAAAATTCCCAATTATTATATTTTTTTAAATATTTATCAACATGAATAGAACCTTATCTATGAACTGTAAGCTCAGAAACAATTTTATCAGTGAGATATTCATTATCAAGCAAACCAGGCATGACTTGGTGACAAAAAATATTTATCCAGTGCCACAGATAAATAAAAAACAAAACTGAAACTAAACATGTGATTTCTACAAAATGCAGGCATTCCAAAGTGAGCTTTTATGAAGTAAAAATTAAGAAAAATAATTTTTTAACCCCTTCGACATTTACCAACACTGTGCATTATCGTTATAAATTCAGGTGATCATGTATTATGTGATATCTTGACTACATAGCTAGCATGTGATTATAAAAGGTAGATCGGTAAGCAGCTACCTGCCCACCTTCCAAGCTGGCTGGGTACTCAGCCGTTTTTATCTTTAACTGAAGGTGGAGATTTGACGTTAACCGGACTCTCAAGCTAGTTACAAAGCGGCAGGACATTTGCCCTTTGGACAAATCCCACCTCTTTCCCAGAAGAGTATCAAGGCAAGCAAGGTTGTCATTCTTGTAACTATATTCCATTGTATTTTTGATAAGATTTATTTCCAAGGTGTCTAAATCCACTTCCAAATTTAGAACTCCTATGTCAAATGATCTCTTATGGGATCTGGAGGCAAAGGTTTGCTTAATGCATGAACATATTTCTGTGCGCAGTTGGCCCTTGCGGAAGTTTCGCCGGAAACTTTCATCCTTACAATTTTCAACTGTAATATTCACACTTTTCTGTAACACTGCATCTCCTACGACTTTTACCTTTCCTTTCCTCTTTTCTTGAACATGATGTAAGCCGGCAGAAGCCACGTTGATGGTGATGTCTTTTCGTATGTCTTCCGCAATTATCGGCCAACCTGCACAAACTCCACTATCCACATTGATCTGTGACACCATAATCTTTGCGTCCAGATCGTCCACCTGATGGAAAGATTGATACAGTATGTACTTTTAATGAGCATTTACATGTATAACAAACAATACCATTTTCATACTTATATGTACAGAATCTAATATGAAGCGTATACACATTCTTCACTCCGCACTCAATCCCACTCCCCGAACTGAGTGCGGAGCGAAGAATGTGGAAATGCATCACATTAGCATCTGTGGGAGTCCTCTGTCTGCATTTAACCCACATACATGTTCATGTAGGCAGTGAAAATGAAATGAAAGTTTTACATTGTTCACATAGCAGGACTTCACAACTATTTTATGAGGGTCATTTTCAAAAGATTCACAGAGAGTTTAGGGTCATTCTCTACCCCCTGACAGTATGGCTGTTGAAATTGAGGTCAACTGACAATTATGGACCCATTTACTCCTGACTTTATTCTTTAATGTATGCACATACAAGATGCAGTAATAGAGTATCCACAAAGCTCTGGAAGTCACATTCATATTTAAAATGAAAATCATATGAATGGAGATAAATCAAAATTGCAATGTAGTTGTTAGTCTCTGTCCAGAGCCTTTCATTTGTAAACACAAAATTGAACTGAGGAGCCACTGGCCTAACACCAGGTTGTGCAAATTATTTACTTTAATGAAGCAAGTTATAAACAAAATGATACATGATTCATTCCATGTTGATGCACATGTTCATACTACACGTAGCTAACAATCTTCCAATAATCATAACGTCATTGATGCAAACATACATACTAAACAGAGCTTTACTTTTAATTTGATTCAACAATGGAAGAGAAAGATCATTTAAGAGCAATTGAATCCAACCTGAAAACAAGTTGCTTTGTATAAAAGTAGAAAAATGAGCAAGCCAAAATGATTGGTGACATTTTTTTTTTTTTTTAATCAATAAGAAATATGAATTTCTGAACTTGTCAAGATCACTGAATATACATGTATGGGAATCTCAAAGTGGGGAGTTGGTCATGAGACTGTGATGTAATGTACATCTATATGAAGGCAGCAGAACAACTTTCAATTAATTTTTGTACACAAAATTACGAAAAATCTTGAGTCAATACACTTTTTTTGTTTGTTTGCATTAAAGGGAAATCCAACCTTAATAGCAAGTTGCTTTGAAAGAAAGAGGAAAAATCAGAGAAGCAGAATGGTGAAAGTTTGAATGAAATCGGACAAGCAATAAGAAAGTTATGAATTTTTGAAAGTTGTAATCAGTATGCTTATGGGAATTTCAAATTGGCCGAATAGGTAATGTCACTGTGATGTAGCTGTGGACAACTCTAACACACAAAATGACTAAAATGTCACTTTTTTTCAAAATGCATTACTCAGTAGGATCTTTTCGTTCATGAAGACCTATAACAATATGCTATCTCCAATAAATGGGAGAGTTGTCCACAAAAATGTCACAATTGACTCACCAAATTGCCAATTTGAGATTTGTATAGATGTAGTGATCTCATTTTTCAAACATCCATAACTTTCTTAGTCCTTGTCCGATTTCTTTCAAACTTTCACACAAATCATCTTATTACGAAGGTTGGATTGCCCTTTAAACAGGTGGTTTAGGTTTAACCAAAAATTATAACAAAATTTTGAACACGTGGGACAGATACCAAATCAATGGCAACTGTGGCCTAAAAAGTAGCCATAATTCCTCATTTTCATGGTAAAATTGCTTGTTACTCGTCCATTTTACGACATATGCTTAAATGTATATCAGTGATTTATGGTCCATTATTGCCTCTTACAGGTACTTTGCTTCTCTATAATTTGGAAAATTGTAGGGGAGGCATGGGAGCAGCGAAACAAAATACGATTTGCCAACTTATACTAGAGAAACAAAGTAAGAGACAAAAAAGGACTATAAAACACCATTATACATGTACATCTAAGCAAACATCATAAAATGAATGAAAAGTTTAAGTTTAGAATGGAATAAGGATCAATTTTACTATGAAAATGAGAAATTATAGCCACTTTTTAGGCCTAACCTCCTACTAATTTTGCATCAGTCCCATGTATTCAAAATTGTGATATGTTATCATTTCAGGTTAACCGATACCCTGAAATTCCAACCAGTTTTGCTTTTCACAGTCGTTTAACCCTCGGTTAACCATTCTGACTCAGGCTTACAAAAATATTCCAATTCTTAATTTTATAACTGAGCAGACTTTCCTTTTTTATTGGAGGGCATATGGTAATAACATGCTACCCATAGTATATTTTTTTAGCACAGCCTCAATGGAAAAGTAACTTAGGAGACAACTGGAAATTTATGATATTTCATGTAGAAAACAAATTAAGAGTTATCCTACATTGTATCACAGTCAAACGACCAGTTCGCCAATTTGAGCTTCCCATATTTTCAGTGATCCTAACGTTCAAACAATTCTAACTTCATTATTTGTCAGATTTTGTTCAAACTTTCATTAATCACTTTCTCTTATTTTTCTGCTTTCACCCAGAGCAACTTGCTGTCATAGTTGGATTGTCCTCTAAAAACAAAGAACAAAAAACAAAAAAACAAAAAAACACAAGAAAAATGCGACCATATAGATTAAGCCTCAACTTTGCCATTTTGTCCCTGAGTTACACCATTTTAATATCTGAAACAGAGTCATGCATGTATGTGTATGCTACAGTATCCATATTTTATTACCCTTTTTCCTCAGCTTAATTAAAAACAAAAAATGCATCTGTAACAAGGAATATTTTGCAGCCTTAAATGACACATGTATTACATACCTTGTAAATTGATCCGCACTGGATATCGCCAACTCTGAAGACATGGTGGCCACCCTCCGGCGCTGCATCCCAAGTTGCTTGATCTTCAGTTGCACAACATTTGTCCTGTGTCTATAAAATGAGCAAAAATATTAAGTCAGTCTTGAATTCTGATAATAGCAAAAATAAAATTCTCACAGAATCCACCAAAATTTACAATGAATGTTCAGACAACAAATTAAGGTATGTCAAAAAAAAAATTGATAGAAAACGTACAATAGCAGAGTAATGAGCAAATATGAAAAAAATATGGCTGATCGTGCCTTAATGTATATGTATCGATTGAACATGTAGTCCCATATGTGCATATATGTGTACAGCGCTCTTCAATATATGTGCAGTTCCATTACCAGAACTCTACATTACCTTTAAAGGGGAAGTTCACCCTGAAGATTACTTGAGTTTAAAAAATGCAGAAAAAATAAAGAAAAATATTGGCGAAGGTTTGGTAAAAATCGGTCAAAAAATAAAAGAGTTATGAGTATTTAAAGTTTTGGATTAGTGACGTCACATGCGAGCAGCTGCCCATTGGTCATGTAATAAATATTCCATATATTCGCATTTTTTTTTACGTTCCACGATAAATCAATATTGTTTCTTTTCAGAATCTAGTATTGAATAACATTTCTGACAATATATCAAATGCACAGACGAAAATATTCTAAATTTTCTGAGAAAACTGTATTTTATGGAATATTTATCACATTACATAATAAAGGAGCTGCTCGCATGTGACGTCACAAAATCAAAACTTCAAAAGTCCATAACTCCGTTATTCTTTCACGGATTTTGTCCAAACTTTCGCCAATATTTTTCTTTATTTTTTCTGCATTTTTTAAACTCAAGTAATCTTCGGGGTGAACTTTCCCTTTAAGCTTAATTTTCTGACCAACAGGCAGGAGGGCAATTTTGGACCAATTATTTTTACCAGATGGAATTAATGCAGTTCACACTAAAAGGTAACATGTTCTTTACCATATTAGCATTCAACGAAGGTTAAAGGCAAGTTAGTTTTGGAAGCAAAAAAGAAATTGGGATGAAATTTTAAAAATATGGCTTTATATCGTTCTATGAGCCTGATCAGTTAAGAATGAGGATGTGGGTGAAAATTCAATTTTCAAATTTTATGATGAAATCACTTTCAGGTTTTTCATTAATATCTAAAGTTACTAAAATTCATGTTTGTTTAATTGACAAGGTCGGAAAGTCATTGGATTGGCTCATTTTTCAACAGGAGTGATGAACACTAATGTCAGAGAGGTACATTTTCTAGAAAGATTGATTTGGTCCTAGTTTAACACTCTCTAAACATTCTTAAATTCTGTTAGCAAATAATTATAGATCGAACACCATTCCATTGAAAACAAAAAATATTTGAAAATATTTGTACAGAAATAGTTGTGCCGCATGGTCATTCACATCTTGATGCAAATTTGTCCGTCTGTGACAGAAAATGTTTGTATAAGTTTTTTTTTTCCATTGGTGAGGCAAAAGTGAAAACAAAAACCATGCTGAGATATCTCACTAGTTAGCTAGAGACCTACATGTATACCATGTACATGTATGAGTAAAACCTTGATCAGTTTACTAAAAACCAATTTGAAAATTGTCACGGACGGACAACGCAATATACTGAAATGGTAAATGCTGTGAGATTTCAAATTCAATGAATTGTTTTATTGTTAATTGGTTCATGGAACATATTTATTCCAAAATATCACATACAGTGAAACCTGTCTATAAAGACCGCTCAACACAGACAAGGAAAGATGTCTTTACGCGCAGGTGTTCTTTACGTACAGGTTCCTTTAATACATGATTTAATGAGTTCAGCTTTAAAGGGAAACAAAAATTGTGGTCTTTATAGACAGATAGTCTTCTATACAGGTGGTCGCTAAAGCAGATTGGATTGTATACAATGTATGGTATTGTGATCACCATATGAATGCAAAAATTACCCCCCCCCCCCCACCCCCAATTTTTTTTTTCTTTCAAGCTAAGAAAAGACATAAAAACTTAATGATTTTGCAATGGCTCTAATGAGAGCCAGCCTGCATTGTCAGTCTGCAAAAGACATCCATTACTGGTGTTTACAGAAGAGAATACTTATTTCCTTACTTATTTATACATTAATATTATTATTGCTAAATTATTGTAGCTGATATTTTTGGTCATCAGCAACGTGTAAAAGTTTCAGATTCAACATTAATACCGAAGCTTGATCAATATTCAAATCAAAGTACAAGTTGTGCTTGAAAATTATAAACATTTGAGGTCAAATGTGGTATCAGACTGCAAGAGCCATGTTTGGACTCTACTTTGTAAGAATGCTTTGATTTAGTTGTAACATTTGAGACTGATAGAGATTCTTTGTAGTTCAGGATCAAACACAGCCAACAATTTTTTTTAAATGTGATCACAATATCACATAACATAAGAAGAAACCTTTTCAGACACTATATAATTCTAAATTGAATTGGTTGCATCAACCCTGAAACAGTTTTTTATGGGGAAGGGGGTCAGCAAGTTATAATATATGACTTACACTAGTCATGTTGGGCAATCCCTCAACTAACAGGACATAATTAGGCTATATGGGCTTTGTATACACTCAACTGTTGCCATTGGGGCCTTTGTCCAGAAAGCCAACATTGAATATTCTTAAAGAGACAGAGACATTACTGAAAAAGTAAACTATGGTATGAGGAACATTTAGAGAATGATCTGCATTTCATGATTTGGTTTTCACCCTCTTAAACAAAACTATTGAACAATATGAGATGTTATAAAAAGTATTGGTATGTGATGTTGCAAACCAAATGAGAAATTTTACTTCCTACAATGTATATATGATAATGATCAATCACACATAATCCTACTTTTCAATATTAGATGTACCTCTATGTTTGAATCAAAATATATGGCTTTGAGCTGTGAAGTAAATAAAAATACTAAATATTGACGTTTGATTTCGGCCCACCTACATGTACATGACTGTAATGTAAAGGGTTGTATTTTGAAAGCTTACATGTATATGTATGTACATCACATTCTTCTCAACATGTTCATTTTGGTCTGTAGCATACATGTATACTGTACACTACATGTACATGCACTTAATTGTGTATACACCAATACGCGCATCCACTTGTGACATAGATTCCACTTAAAAACTAAGTTTTTCAAGCTAAGTGATAGCATGTACTGTAAGGCCAGGCAGCTCAGATTTTATCAAGCCTCTACAAATTTACCAAATCACCTTAAGACCACAGTCAAGATTTCACATGCAACATGGACACCACGCTATTCATTTGAACCCTACCTTTGTCATATGCATATTTTAGATAATGAAACAGTTTTGATTAGACACTGTGGCTGCGTCCACCACAGCAGGACATTTAGAAAGGGGTTGTAATACCATTAAAATAAAAAACTGCCCATGGTACTGTCAAAATACATGTAAATGCAAATCACAGATGGCAGACGTAATGATTAAATGCTACAAAAAACATAAACACTGAATATTGAGTATTTTTCAATGTTAAATTTTGGCTTTCAACCAACTCTGAATTTTGAAAACCTTTTGGGGGTATTCTTCCATTATTCATCTACTAAAAGATCTGAAAAAGAATGAACAGATACATGTATGTTCAGAGAAAACTGAAAATTGTATTTTGGGGGGACCAGATACAGGACTCTACCACTGTGTCTCAACTTCAAGGAATGTCTGATATATTGGGACATACATGTCAAACCATTACACAGCATTTTCAAGGATTTTGCTGGGTGAACATACAGTAAATAAAAAATAGTTTAGAAACAAAATGTCTATCAAGAAAAAGGAACAAATAAACTGTGATTAGTACAATTACCTACCGGCAGTGAAGTCTCCTGACACTGGGTCTTTTTACGTTGGGATGATTTTCTTTTCTTTCCTCGTTGTTCAGGCTGAACTGGGCTCGTACATGTACTTGTTGAAGCCTCTTCTTCTGCAGCAGATGAAAAAAAAAACGATTAAAAATGTCAGCTTATTTAGGCTGATCATGCTTTTCAATAAATCACACAGATTGGTCTATTACTGTTTTTAATGATGCCTTTAAGTCTTTTGATTATACATAAACTGAACTGACTATTGTAAATATACACAAGAACAAATAACAGGAACAACGTAGAGCTGTTTTTTTTTCAGAAGCCTAAACCCATCTTATCAGAACTTGTTAAGATATTTACTAGTCTTCAGGTAAGCTTGAAAGGACTCCTGTACAGGAAAAAAAAAAAGCAGAAAAACCCTTTTCCAGTATTGTCCTCAAACCCGGTTCCATTTTATTATCTAAGTTGTCTAGATAACTGACATACATGTATAAAACAAACCTTTCCATCAAAAGGTTTAAGTTTATCCCCAAGGTCCAAAACATTCAAAGTATTGTTCAAAACACCCTTCAGTGCCTCTCATCTCCATCAATCAAAAGTCAGTGATTTGTTTTATTGACAGCTGAAATGCTTTGCTTAAGCTTTGCTATTTTTTTTTACCCTTGCACACAGTCACAAAATGTCTGGAGCTTATCTTAGAAATGGGTGGCAAGTTGTAAGTGCATGTACATGTACACCATTCTGGGGATGAAGAAACACACGATAATCATTGTAAGCTGAATTAGTCGGAGCTTTTCTACTGGGTTTATTTACTGAGTTGATAAAATTTGCATCACATCCTGCTCTGGCTCCTTAGAGGCTTAACAGTACAATAGAGAGAGAGAGAGAGAGAGAGAGAGAGGGGGGGGGGGGGGTAGGCTGATAAATACTAGGTGGTAAATACCCCCAAACAAAATTCTGACCAAAACAGGAAATACTGGGAAATACTCAAAATAGTCTATCTTTTGATTGTGAATAACTTCAAAATGTGTAATTTTTCTGGTGGAAATAATAATAAACATATCAAATGCATCAAAAAGTAATTTTACTCATGGTAAAGGCACCCACTGCTTGATATGAGACTATGGCAAATGCTAGCTAAATGTATCTTAATGCCTGGGAAAATACCAGCCAGGAAATTTTTACCTAAATTGGCCATACTGGAAAATACAGGAAAATACAGGATTTGATTATTTTAAAACTTATCTACTAATTTTTTTTTTTATTTAAACATCCACACACCCATCAAATGTTGTCTTATTATAACTTATTTCATGATGCATGGAGATAAATTGTAATACACATAAACCTGGATATTGTCAAACAATATTCTTGAACTACACCTTATTTTGTCAACCATTTTTAGAAGAGAACAATTTAGATATGAACTTCTCATTATTCCTAATGTGATACTCATTTTTATTTCAAAAAGAACAAGGGAAATGCCTAGGGCAGTCTCGCCTGCATCACACAATTTTTGGGGCAAAATTTTCGATTGGTTAAAAATCAAAGGTTGGGGCACTTAAGGGGTGCTGCCCCTGAGCCCTCCCCCCCCCCCCCCTTGTGGGCCAGTACCCCATCTGTATAACTTAAATCCCTTCATGTAAGATTTATTGGATGGTGAAGTTCATTTGAAATCAAGCTGTGTGTTTTAAAGAAGCAAAATATGTGTACATGAAATAATTTCCATTGGGACACTTTTGGGGTGGTGCCCCTCCATCAGACTCTTGAAGATTATGATCTACAATACTTAAACCACTTGAAGTCTCCTTCACCTATGAATGATTCCTACCTAGTTTGGTTACAATCTACATGTGGCAATACATTTTACAGAAGAAAGAAAAATGTCAATTTGATGTCACAGGCTCTTGGGGGAGGGGGGGGGGTTGCCCCTCCCCCCCCCCCCCCCACTCCACTCTCTCCTTAAGGGATAGGTACCCTATTTGCATTCATTTAGATCCTCTTTGCCTAAGGATGATTCTTCCCTAGTTTGGTTAGAACCCAGTCATGCATTTAACAAACATCTCATTTTCACAATAGGGGCACTTCAGGGGTGCTGCCCCTGAGCCCCCTTGGAGGCAACGTACCCTGTTTCAGAAATTGAGGTCTTCTTCCTTTAAGGATGATACCTTCCAACTTTGGTAACAATCTTGCAACAAGAAGCAAATATGAATCTAATTACTGCCATTATTGGTGCTCTTGGGGGTGGTGCCCCAAGACTCCCCCCCCCCCCCCCCCCCCCATATTGATAGGTACCCCCATCTGTATTAATTTAGATCCTCCTTGCCTAAGGATGATCCCTACCAATTTTGGTTGAAATCCACTACCAGCAAAGTTTTGAGAAGAAGTCAAATGCATGTGTACAATACATGTACATACTGTACTTGTACATGTACATGTAATGTACTGTATGTAGAGACAAAACTGAAATATACGCAGAACTTAACTAAGTTAAACTGTCAGTAGGTGACCTTTAATGTGATGAAAATGTAAGATTTGGGTATTCATTTTAGAGAGGATGACATGAAGACAATCCCTACTAAGAATGACGCCAAATTTCAAAGAATTTGAACAAATACTTTTGAAATAAAGTAAACTTTCAAAAACTTAACCTCAGGGTTAGTTTTTTGGAACACAATTTAACTCAACTGACCTTAATTGACTTTTGACCTTGACCTTTAACCTGAAATTTGTTCCACATTATTTGTAATACTCTAGAACACCTGTGTTCAAGTTTCATGGAAATTGGACATAAACTTTTGAAATGAGAGCATTTGATCATGAGAAATGTACTTGACACAACATATGTTGAGTTCACAAAAAGACAAGCAGCATCTTTAGAGATAATGGAGAAAATATGAAATTTTTTTTACAAAACATATGGAGAGTTCTACTACTAAACTGGTCACTTTGAAGCAACATTGCAAATTTGAGGATCGCTACAGAAAGTAAATTGAGACTTTTCAAACTTTCATAACTTTCTCATTTCTTAACTGATTCTGATGGAACTTTTTTTTAAATGCTTCTCTCTATCCTCTCTTTTCATTAAAATTGATTTTCCCCCATGGTTTCATTCTCCTTTAAGCTAAATTAGTAAGATACATGTAAGTACACAAAAGGACATTGATGTAACTCTAATTTCGTTTTGGTACTTCCTGGGTGCATCCGAGTATCTTCCAGCATTTCCTGGTATTTCCTGGTATTTCCCAGTATACTCTCAAAAAGCCCAGTCTAAATAGCCGCAAGTCTCCACACTAACTTTTTTCATAGGGGGTCCGGATTAAAATTTTAGGGTCTGCATGTATTGAAACCTGTGTTAAAACTTTAAAATTTGGGGGGTCCGGACCAAGATTTTGGGTGCCCAACTGTCCGGGACCCCCTTGCTAGTGTCGAGCCCTAGAACAGGGTTGAAATTGTACCGGTATCCTGCAAAATGGATACAACACCTTAAAGGGAGGGGGGGGGGGGGCAGGGGGATCCCAGACTTAATGAGTCTTTGGACTGGCTGGATCCAGCTCTAGAACAACAGCAATAAAAAAAATGTATTTACGATTTACATCATGATCAATGAAACAGCGCATAACACTTACCTATGACAACATCCTGAATTCCGACATTTGATCCATCATCAAGCCAGAACTCTCTGTTATATGGATCAACAATGTCCACAAGGTGCCTTCCACTGCTCGTTAGGATGGTGTCTCCCCTCTGGCAGGAGGAGAGGAGCTGCCTATGCTTGTTTGACAGCTTCTTTCCTCTCCTACTTGCCACCAATTCGGGGTTCCCTATAACAAAAACAAAAAAAGGGTAATTAGTAAAAGGATTCTTTCATACATGTGTATGACACAAGCCACAATCTATAAAGGTTCCATCGGCTAATAATAAGTTGGTTTGTACTTGTAAGTTTACACTTAAAACATCACGATTCATTTGTACTTTTAAAAAAAATCAAAAAAATCAAAAACATGGTGATGGTACACTGCAGGCTGACATGTGTACGCTTGCATACTACAGGCAAATAATGTAAATTTATATACATGTATTTACATTATTTTACATTGTCTAACATTCTTTAAATTTCTTTGTTAATATTTCTTGAATTGGGCATAAATCTATCATAATATGTACAACAAGAACTTACTGGCAACTTTGTAACAAAGAGGTTATCGCTTAGTGTGCTAAAATAGAAATTTACTAGTTTGCTTTTCTTTGTTTTTTAAAGTGTGTTCCATAAACAAATTCATTTAAAAAAAAAAATCCACAATTACAAATTTCACAACTTGAGAGAAATATTTCATTTGAGGTTTATTTTTCATGGTTGTCTTGCTGTTTTTAAAGGGAAATCCAACCTTATTAGCAAGTTGCTTTGAAAGAAAGAGGAAAAATCAGAGAAGCAGATTGGTGAAAGTTTGAACGAAATCGGACAAGCAATAAGAAAGTTATGAATTTTTGAAAGTTTTAATCACTATGCATATGGGAATTTCAAATTGGCCGAATAGGTAATGTCACTGTGATGTAGCTGTGGACAACTCCCTCATTCGCTCTAACACACAAAATGACTAAAATGTCACTTTTTTTCAAAATGCATTACTCAGTAGGATTTTTTCGTTCATGAGGACCTGTAACAATATGCTATCTCCATCATATTTTGAGCACTGCCCCGAGGGTAAAAGCGCCTCGAAGAAAACCGCAAATTAATGATATTTTTGTGTACGACAAATGGGAGAGTTGTCCACAAAAATGTCACAATTGACTCACCAAATTGCCAATTTGAGATTCGCATAGATGTAGTGATCTCATTTTTCAAACATCAATAACTTTCTTAGTCCTTGTCCGATTTCTTTCAAACTTTCACCATCCTGTTTGTCTTATTTTTCTGCTTTCACACAAATCATCTTATGACCAAGGTTGGATTGCCCTTTAACAATTTGGACTGATTTCTTGTCATACTCATAGCCCCCAAAATGAAATGTAAAAGTCAAAGGGTAAAAATGAATACAATGTACATGTAGATTTCCGTAATTATCTATTTTTGGGTTTGTTTTTTTTTAATATGTATCTACGTACATGTATATGGGTAGAACACAACCCCACGGAAGTTCGCTTTGGAATGCCTACATTTCTGAGAAGTCACACAGTGAAGTGTTGATTTGTGGATTTACCAGTGTAAACGATAAATTTCTGGTGTTACGGCTGGTTTTTATTCACATTGATAAATCTCAAAATGAAAGAGCACATGGGAATTCCTAAAGGATAAAACTGTATTTAAAAAGAAAAACAGCATTGTCCGGTCAAACAGGAACCCCAACCTTTTTGGTCTTCTTATAGCAAGCATTTAAGGCTATTTCAAGCAAAGTGATCACCGTTTTCTTAGACCAGCTACATGTACATGTAGATGCCCAAAGAAAAAGATATTTTCACAAAATGCATGACCTTGACCAACATTGTGTATTACATGTACCTTTATATTGTACCTTTGATAATTTCAGTGATTTGTTGTTGGCAGTCTTTCTACAGATGAAATACCTACAGTGTAATTTGACTGTGAAACAAGTTAAGCTCAAAACTCATTATAACCTACATGTAGGTCTAAGTCAAGTTTAAAGGTACAGTTTAACATTAATTTTTTCACATTTTTTCTCAAAATTGCACATACATGTACATGTATGTTGAAAAACACATATTGACAAGTTTGAAGCAAAATTATTACAATTTAGATTATTAAAAGAGAATTTTGCATCTTTTGTTCTTCTTTGTTTTCTACAGTAAGTGTGCAACATTATGCACTTTGACAAAAATTTCAATATTTGCCTAAAAATGTCATCTTTGGGCAATTGTATTTCACTCAGTATTTTTTTGTGGGTTTTTTGCTGTCATTAACAGTTTGGAGTAATTTGTCATCATACCCCCCCCCCCCTCAATGTCAAACCGTACCTTTAACAAAACTTTTGTGTTTCTTACTTGACAGCAAAATAGTAAAGCATGGCTGCTGTTATCTGGGGTCAAACAGCAAGTGATATTCAGAAAACCAACTAGCACATTGTACATTGTATGTACACCTTTTTTTTTTTTAATACATTTTTTATTCCTTGATTCAGTTTTTGTCAAAATATTAAGCGTTCATCACACAGTATAATTCAACATGGCAATAAACACAACACAAATGATATAACCCCCCCCCCCCCACACACACACACACACACACATACGCGCACACACACTGTATGTTTACATAACACACTGCAGGTGGTGTTTATCTGGGGTGGAATAGTTTGTTGTGACAGCATGTTTACCAAGGGATGTTTACTACAAGGATTAGTGAGATCGACATTTAAGTTAGGGGAGGGGGGAGTGGAGGCGGGAGGCGTGGGGAAAAAAAATCATGATGATGATGATGGCGACCGCAATTATGTCGTGTATGTGAATTTTAACAATACTGTGCACAGAGATTTCAGCACAGAAAACTGAAAATTTTACATTCATTGTTTCAAGAGGTACCTGTGATCCCGCCTGTGATAAGTTTTTCAGGGAATCTTAGTCACATGCAAGAGATAACATTGGGTCAAAAATCAAATTGGCTTCCTTGTTATACGAGTTAACACATAAAAATAGCCTATTTGAGGATACTAAGATGTGATATGCTTTGAAAGCATAGAATAAAAGGGCAATTTGTGCAATAATTTTTAATAAAAGATACACTTCTGTCAATTTTTTCCCATGCAGACATCCGTATTATACATTAAACAGCCAAAAACCCCACTTAATGTAGCATTAATGCTTCAAATGTAGCCCATTTTCAAAAACTGTAACAGTCAAAACATTTGGTGTCCACCCTATTTTAAAGTGATGAATGTTAAATCACAGTAGTAAATGAGGACCAAATAAATGAGAGAAGAGAAACTTCTCCAGTTTGAAGAACTCTATGGATAACTAATACACTGTGTAACACTCTGGAATAATTGTTCTTCAATGACAAATGGTGTAGCATGGAGGTAGAGTGTTCTAAAAAAAGATGACTCTGACTGAACAGTGAAGACGTTCAGGATGATATCATTGATGAAACAATGAAACATGAGACATCTCCTCCAAGCATTTATGTAACAGACTTAAAGGGAAATCCAACCTTAATAGCAAGTTGCTTTGAAAGAAAGAGGAAAAATCAGAGAAGCAGAATGGTGAAAGTTTGAACGAAATCGGACAAGCAATAAGAAAGTTATGAATTTTTGAAAGCTGTAATCACTATGCTTATGGGAATTTCAAATTGGCCGAATAGGTAATGTCACTGTCATGTAGCTGTGGACAACTCCCCCATTCGCTCTAACACACAAAATGACTAAAATGTCACGTTTTTTCAAAATGCATTACTCAGTAGGATCTTTTCATTCATGAAGACCTATAACAATATGCCATCTCCAATATATTTTGAGTACAGCCCCAAGGTTAAAAGCGCCTCGAAGAAAACCGCAAATTAATATCTTTGTGTACGACAAATGGGAGAGTTGTCCACCAAATTGCCAATTTGAGATTCGCATAGATGCAGTGATCTCATTTTTCAAACATCAATAACTTTCTTAGTCCTTGTCCGATATCTTTCAAACTTTCACCATCCTGTTTTTCTTATTTTTCTGCTTTCACACAAATCATCTTATTACCAAGGTTGGATTGCCCTTTAAAGGCTGGAATTCACAAAAGTGGTTTCAATTCAGACCATCGTTTATGTGGATTTCGTGGTATAAATTCGGTTGATTTAGCGAGTACACTTAAAAAGATCCAATAATGAACGTGCGTCTGTCGCGCGTGGTAGGCAAAAGCGCTAAATTTACGTTTGTTGCCATGGTTCAGATCATGGTTTATGTAAATTAATTTAAATAAACCATGGTCTGAATTTACATAAACCATGGTCTGAACCATGGCAACAAGCTTAAATTTAGCTCTTTTGCCTACCACGCACGACCGGCCCGTTCATTATTGGATCTTTTTATGTGTACGCGCTAAATCAAGCGTATTTACATGTATACCACGAAATCTGCATAAACCATGGTCTGAATTGAAACCACCTTTGTGAATTCTGG
Source organism: Heliocidaris tuberculata (assembly GCA_025618425.1). Classification (NCBI taxonomy): domain Eukaryota; kingdom Metazoa; phylum Echinodermata; class Echinoidea; order Camarodonta; family Echinometridae; genus Heliocidaris; species Heliocidaris tuberculata. The sequence continues at coordinate 45,446,596 of CM046834.1, read as the reverse complement.
CCTAGAGTATATTGTAAAATTACAGAATGTCAGTCTTCTTCTAGGGAACAAAGAGTTAGTTGTGTTTGTCCAGAGAGGAAGTGAGTGGTCAGAAGGAATGTAAACAAGAGGACCACCTGTACCTTGTAAATAAACTCTAGATGGGTGTAGGGAGTGATGTTGCATATAAATGATGGACCTACTAGAGATTATTATACAACTTTTACCCCTTACAAAGTAAAAGGAAAGTGACTTAAATGTCCATAATTTGGAAAAGCTGCTGCCTCTTGAAATTAAAGAATATTTTTGGTGTCCACTGTAACACGTGTTATAACCAAATTTTGCAGGGGCCAAATTTCCATTAATTTCAGTACATGTAATGGACCTCACTTTTGTAAATTGTATTGTTTGTATATTGTATGAAAAAATAAATTGTGGAAGAATCTTCCCAATATTTTTATTTTTGGTGTCCACCCTTGGACACTGTGATGAACATTAAATGTCTTTTAACAGACAATAGAATCTTGCTCATGAGTGAAGATGCACAATATTTTTCTCAAGAAAATACATAGATCTTTAAAAAAAATTCTTGAAGTGCATATAAATCTATCTTATGTTGGAAAGAACATATTGGCAAGTTTCAAGCAAAATTATTATCATTTACATTAATATGTTAAAAAAGAATTTTGCTTTCGTTTTTCTTTGTTTTCTACATGTATCAAACTCTATCAAACTTCATTGACTATCCCTCCTGTCCCATGAAGTTTTCGCAAATTTTGTTTGATGAACTGGAAATATGTTTAAATTATTTCCAGGGAACTATATATAGTGTCACATACTCTTCTTTTCTCAAATTAAAACTATCTCTTCAAAGTTTCTTTTTAAGACACTAAATTATTCATCATGTGAATACTGACTCATTGCTAATACCAAGGTTTGAATGAGCCAAAATAGCTAATGCGCAAGTGCTATACTCCATGAATTGTGATTATGTAAATATTTACATTCTATTGTGCTTGGCACAGTACTGAGTAGCAATTTCGGCTCATTCAAACCTTGGCAATAGCACAAAAACTGCAAAAATAATGGAATGGACTGTCAAATTGCCCAAAATTAAGGCCTTCTATAGGCATCATTAATAGGAAAGCCAAGGCGTCAGCGATCTCCAGAGTTAGCAAAAACTGGACAGTAAACGCACACACTTTTCATACATAGTGGCTTAGTGCATTTTCTCCAAGGTCAACCAGCAAAAGCATTTGTTCTTTTTAAAATTTCAATTATGGGAAAGAGAGCATCATGGTGACTTACAAACTCTATCCCCCTGGTATATCAACATTTGGCCCTTTTAATTACACGATGAATCAAAGTAGATCTAGACCTATACCCCCAGGGTTTCTTCTTACATCAGGTGGAGCTCCAGCACCAATTAAACGGCAAACGAGCTGAGGCTCCGCTGCGCGGAGTGTGGACCTTAGATTTAGAAGCTAAATCCCCCTGGCTGCCCTGCCCCTGGCTGCCCTGCCCTGGCCGGTATGCGCGGATCTAGATATAAATATAGGGTCTACATGAAATTGTAGTAGCTAATAAATTAAAAGTCTACTGTTTAAAAAAAGTTAATGCTTACCTCTAAGCTGCTGTTCGTATGGGAGCACTCGTTCCCGAATTTTGTCAGAGTCCACTGCCACACGAAGACTGCAATCCGGATATCCAGGAAAACAGACCAACACCTCATTCGTGTCACTGATCAGCTCCAATATTCTTCCGTTGCACCACCTCCCCAACTCATCAACAGTCTGTACCTTACTATTTAGAGCAAATTTACCCGCCATTATTTAAAACTTTACAGATGCATGTCACAATACATATTATTCAGTGGAAGAAAATGTAAATTATCCGGAAAGAAGAGCCAATCTTCGGGCTTTAAAACGAAGTCGACGACAATATCGGTGTTCAGGGAGATCGAGACGTGAGCATCGCATAGCATGCATGTGGAGTAGCAAAACACGTGCGGTCCTCGCTCGGCGTAGAGCTAGACTATGGCATGAGCTTTATAAGAGATCCAAGTTCGTTTTATATCAGATCCGGCCGGCCAGCAGGCCGTAGTTTGCTAACGCAGACACAAACATTTGGCAGTCATAACGCATAACATGTGGTCTGAACTATTTTATCTGAAGACTGAATATTACATAGGCCCTAATTCTGTAGCTGCTTCTACTGAGGCAACCATTGTAACGCTAGTTCAGGCTTAACTCAGACACAATAAATTTTGTTCAAGTGTCAAATAGGAGTCTATGTTTGCAGACTAACCGGTAGGCCGTATACGTAACGTATACACGAGAAACTACCAGCTGAGCTGGTGGAGCTCGGCTGCATGGATGAAAAATAACCGCCTGAAACAACGACTATTCCTGCCGGACTCCGAGTCGCGGAGCGAACGACTTGGCATTCTGTGTAGTGCAGATGTTTTACCGCCTGAAATAACGACTATTCCTGCCGGAATTTCCCAACTTTTAAATGGAGAATTGAATTTTCGGGGAGGTCCAGCCTCCAATACCCCACTTTGCAGTCTGGTGTTATAGACCGCTTTCATCCACGTTCGTCGTACAGATTAATTGAGTTTTGTGATGGTTTCATAATCAAATAGCAAGGAAGAACAGTAAGAATTCAAACTGGAGGAGGTGAATGATTGTTCTTCTTGTAGTGAGGGGGTTCCAGATTCATTTCAAGATTTCAAGATCCATTTATTTTTCGATACCAATTCATAAATCATATAAAGTATTTACATTGTAGAAGAAACTCATCATTCAAACATAACGCATATGAACTTGGTTGTACATATTGTTTTCTAAAACAAATGTTATAACAGAGAGAGGTTTACAAACATTTCAATTATTTCTTGATGATAATAATCGAAAAGGTAACGAAAGGGAACTGGCAGAGATGCGGAGCTTGTAAATAGCATGTTCCCAATTAAAAATCATTATAATTATGTACATGATTCAGAAATCTCTTCGTTGTTTTTTGTTTCGTTTTTATTTTTTTTTTTTTCATGCATGTTTATCCATGATCAGCAATTTTGAGAAATACGAGATAGCCTATAGTAGGCATCTAGAGTTTGGACGACGATTGTCAAATTTATTATAGAATTATACAATCAAGGACTATCTTGAGATCAATGAAAAGGTATTGAAAATGAAAGAGTGTTTCGCTGTTCCCTTAATGGCAACACATTTCTCGTCATGATAATTATTGAATTGATACATGATGGAAAGAGGATGACATAATTATACGATATTCCATTTGCAAAGAATTCTTGGCTTATTAATCAATACTATAAGAACGGAGAGATGGTAGTGAGAAGTGTGTCAAACAACATGACACCATTGACGGATAAGTGTGTCGGTCTCCGAGTCGCGGAGCGAACGACTTGGCATTCTGTGTAGTGCAGATGTTTTACCGCCTGAAATAACGACTATTCCTGCCGGAATTTCCCAACTTTTAAATGGAGAATTGAATTTTCGGGGAGGTCCAGCCTCCAATACCCCACTTTGCAGTCTGGTGTTATAGACCGCTTTCATCCACGTTCGTCGTACAGATTAATTGAGTTTTGTGATGGTTTCATAATCAAATAGCAAGGAAGAACAGTAAGAATTCAAACTGGAGGAGGTGAATGATTGTTCTTCTTGTAGTGAGGGGGTTCCAGATTCATTTCAAGATTTCAAGATCCATTTATTTTTCGATACCAATTCATAAATCATATAAAGTATTTACATTGTAGAAGAAACTCATCATTCAAACATAACGCATATGAACTTGGTTGTACATATTGTTTTCTAAAACAAATGTTATAACAGAGAGAGGTTTACAAACATTTCAATTATTTCTTGATGATAATAATCGAAAAGGTAACGAAAGGGAACTGGCAGAGATGCGGAGCTTGTAAATAGCATGTTCCCAATTAAAAATCATTATAATTATGTACATGATTCAGAAATCTCTTCGTTGTTTTTTGTTTCGTTTTTATTTTTTTTTTTTTCATGCATGTTTATCCATGATCAGCAATTTTGAGAAATACGAGATAGCCTATAGTAGGCATCTAGAGTTTGGACGACGATTGTCAAATTTATTATAGAATTATACAATCAAGGACTATCTTGAGATCAATGAAAAGGTATTGAAAATGAAAGAGTGTTTCGCTGTTCCCTTAATGGCAACACATTTCTCGTCATGATAATTATTGAATTGATACATGATGGAAAGAGGATGACATAATTATACGATATTCCATTTGCAAAGAATTCTTGGCTTATTAATCAATACTATAAGAACGGAGAGATGGTAGTGAGAAGTGTGTCAAACAACATGACACCATTGACGGATAAGTGTGTCGGTCTCCGAGTCGCGGAGCGAACGACTTGGCATTCTGTGTAGTGCAGATGTTTTACCGCCTGAAATAACGACTATTCCTGCCGGAATTTCCCAACTTTTAAATGGAGAATTGAATTTTCGGGGAGGTCCAGCCTCCAATACCCCACTTTGCAGTCTGGTGTTATAGACCGCTTTCATCCACGTTCGTCGTACAGATTAATTGAGTTTTGTGATGGTTTCATAATCAAATAGCAAGGAAGAACAGTAAGAATTCAAACTGGAGGAGGTGAATGATTGTTCTTCTTGTAGTGAGGGGGTTCCAGATTCATTTCAAGATTTCAAGATCCATTTATTTTTCGATACCAATTCATAAATCATATAAAGTATTTACATTGTAGACAGTGGCGGCACCAAGGGGGGCATGGGGGGCATTTGCCCCCCCCCCCCGTCAGAAGCTTTGCCCCCCCAGTTGCCCCCCCCCCCCAATAATTTTTGGAGTGAAAAAAAAATAAAAGGGTGGATTCATTTCAAGATTTCAAGATCCATTTATTTTTCGATACCAATTCATAAATCATATAAAGTATTTACATTGTAGAAGAAACTCATCATTCAAACATAACGCATATGAACTTGGTTGTACATATTGTTTTCTAAAACAAATTTTATAACAGCGAGAGGTTTACAAACATTTCAATTGTTTCTTGATGATAATAATCGAAAAGGTAACGAAAGGGAACTGGCAGAGAAGCGGAGCTTGTAAATAGCATGTTCCCAATTAAAAATCATTATAATTATGTAATTGATTCAGAAATCTCTTCGTTGTTTTTTGTTTCGTTTTTATTATTTTTTTTCATGCATGTTTATCCATGATCAGCAATTTTGAGAAATACGAGATAGCCTATAGTAGGCATCTAGAGTATGGACGACGATTGTCAAATTTATTATAGAATTATACAATCAAGGACTATCTTGAGATCAATGAAAAGGTATTGAAAATGAAAGAGTGTTTCGCTGTTCCCTTAATGGCAACACATTTCTCGTCATGATAATTATTGAATTGATACATGATGGAAAGAGGATGACATAATTATACGATATTCCATTTGTAAAGAATTCTTGGCTTATTAATCAATACTATAAGAACGGAGAGATGGTAGTGAGAAGTGTGTCGAACAACATGACACCATTGACGGATAAGTGTGTCGGTCTCCGAGTCGCGGAGCAAACAACTTGGCATTCTGTGTAGTGCAGATGTTTTACCGCCTGAAATAACGACTATTCCTGCCGGAATTTCCCGACTTTTAAATGGAGAATTGAATTTTCGGGGAGGTCCAGCCTCCAATACCCCACTTTGCAGTCTGGTGTTATAGACCGCTTTCATCCACGTTCGTCGTACAGATTAATTGAGTTTTTTGATGGTTTCATAATCAAATAGCAAGGAAGAACAGTACGAATTCAAACTGGAGTAGGTGAATGATTGTTCTTCTTGTAGTATGGTGTAGTAATCAGTAATTTTGAGAAATACGAGATACGCTATAAATGGCCTATAGTATAGACGATGACTGCCAAATTTATTATTCATGGAATTATAATAATAGAGGACTAAAAGATTAATGAAAAGGTATTTAAATCATTGAAAACGAAAGAGCGTTTCGTTGTTCCCTTACTGGCGACACATTACTCATCATGTTATTAAATTGATACATGATGAAAATAGTACGACATAATTATAAGTCATTCCTTAATTTTGCGAATGATTCTGGGATTATAAATACTATCAGCCCGTAGAGATGGTAGTAAGAAGTGTGTCGAACAACATGACCAACTCAGTTTTATGTACAACTAACCCTATCGTTACCGCTCATTTCATAATGATATGAAGAATCGAAAGAATTCAAGCTGGAGTAGTTGAAAGATTGTTCTTCTTGTAGTATGCGTGCATCAATTTTGATAAATACCAGATAGCGTAGAGTAGGCTCCTAGAGTATAAATGATGATTGTCTAATTCATTACAGAATTATATAATCAAGGACTATAAGATCAGTGAAAACGTATTCAAATCAATGAAAATGAAAGAGCATTTCGTTGTTCCCTTACTCACGACACATTTCTCACCATGATTAATTAATAAATTAATATTTCAAATAAAAAACAAAACAAAACAAAACATGCAATGTATATGCAAGATTTTCGATCTGCACAGGCTCCTTTTTTGTCCGGCAGCCAAATAGGTATGCCTGATCTGTGACCTGAGGGCCAAAGAAAGAGAGAATGCCATAATGCCACTGACAACTCGTATCAGTCAGGAACTCAAGTTCTCGGTTGTCCCCCTTCTCACGTCATTCATTTCCCTTTCAACTTTTACATCAATCATTTACCATTCACATTATCAATAAGGACAAACATGTATTAGTTGAATCACACCATGCCACCAAAGTATCCATAAATGTTTTAAATCAAGAACAATATAGCAATTACAACAACAACGTAAATGTAATCATGGAAGGACTGTTGTTTGGTTATATTCTCTGTCATAGAACAAAATACATTAAAATATGTACAAATCAATCTGCATCTCTAGTCAGCGTGGTTTGGATTTGTAGACCTATATGCTACAACTTGAAGCATATACATGTACAAAAAATTGTATACATATGGCTTGTATACTGATCCAATGAAGATTGTTGAAGAGAAGAAAATAAGAAAGGAATGTGCTTAGACTAACCTTACTACTATTTAGTAAGAAGACCCCCCCCCCCCCAAAAAAAAATAAATAAATAAATAAATAAATAAATAAAAATAAATAAATAAATAAATAAAAAACAAAAACAAAAACAAAACAAAACAAAACAAAACAAACAACAAACCAATGAATAATTATTACATATCAACATACATTACATGTTATAACACATAACCATTGATGCTATCACTGAAAAAGGGGTCTTTGTGTTAGCACTAACAGCACTACCCATAAAGAGGAGAAAGTAATTCAAGAAACAAAACAAGCACACATAAGAAAAAAACAAAAAACAAAAACCAAACTAATAAAAACGCAAGACGGAACAGAAATGTTGAGATCACCAAGCAGAGCGATCAAAACGAAAGAAAAAGAGGATATTGAAAGCTCTTTTTCGTCAGATCATTCATTTCTTATACATTTTATCTTATCAATATTATATTAACATGTGTTTACTTTCATGTAGTAGATATTTGGAAATGAATAGGCCTATGCCTTTTAACAGCTAACCTATAGGCCTACCCCAGCAATACACAATACATGCAAATCTCAACCCATATAAGACTGCGAATTAAGACTAGTAAATATGGTGCCAGCTCTATTCGAGGTTGTCACTGTAGGGCTGGCAAACTTTTGTTTACACTGGAGATTAAGTGCACTCTCTCTCTCTGATAAGCAGTTACACCACCATTTATGCAGCCATAAAATCTAGTCAACTTTCACCCCACTTGTATAGTGGCCAAGTGGGGTACAGTTTAAAAAGGGTGTTTTCCTCATGTGAAAGCCCTCGTCATACCGACCATCGCGTGTTCCCTCCATCAGAGTTCAACTATAATCCCTACAATTATTTCATGACATATCGAACTGGATTAAGCGACTCGAGTGTTATCATCGATGGCACCTATGGGAGGTATTTACCTGGTAAGGATCCTCTAGATGATGATTGGTCCAACTGGGCAGAAAATAAAACTGGTTTGGTGGCATGGGTGGTGTCCAATTGTTACAAGCATATTCTTTCATGGAAACGATCAGAGTTTGTGGAAGCGCTGTCTCGTCATGTACCTGTCCAAACGTTTGGACACTGTGGCCAATTAAAATGTAGCAACTTAGAAACATGTGGGCTCCAACATTATAAGTTCTATCTTGCATTAGAAAACAGTGAATGTCGAGAATATATTACTGAAAAATTCTGGTATAATTCGCTGACCTTGGGTCTGGTTCCCATTGTATATGGACCCCCTAAAGAGGACTACTTAAAAGTTGCACCACCAAACTCGTTCATTCATGTACAGGATTTTGAGAGCGTATCTGAACTAGCAAGATATCTTCTAGTGCTAGACCAAGACGAGAGTCAATACAATCGGTATTTTGAGTGGAGAGGATTGGGAATGGTGTCATACAATTTACAATTTTCTCAGTTTCAACCTGAGAATCTGTGTAGAAATGTTGTGAATAAAGTACTCCGAGATGAGCAAAAAGATGTCCTGATGATGGATGGTGCTGTCAGAGGCTACCCCGACGTACCCGACTGGAAAACATGGTGGATTGATTCATGTCATTCACTTGGGGATTTCCCGATAAATATCAACTAGCTGAAGATGATAATGAGGAGGATTAGTCCAAGAAAAAGAATCTCTGTTTGCAATTTGTTTTCTATTTCTCCAGAACTTTTTTTTTTAAATCACATAAAATGGTATCAAAAGACAAATCAACTCCGATTTCAAACCAGTGGAAATCATGAATGAAATGCAATGAAATGAATATTAATCCAATTGAGATTTTCAAAAAAAATCCTTTCTTTTGTTTGCTATTTAAAATGAATCACGAAGTTATAGCTTTACCATGCTTGCGAAAGGTCATCACAAAATTAGTAAAATGAAAACATATAGAGTTTTAAACTTCGACAGTTAAATACAGGAAGTTAAATGTTGATACAAATACATGTAAAAATAGTAAATTAGTAACTAATATAATTAATAACTAGAAAGTTATTAAACGTGTGTCCCAGCTGCCTATATCTGAAAGAGAATCAGATATTTAATTTGTTATGCATTGCGAATATATTGGCAATCCGAGATATTGTTCCTTATGTAAAATACCACACTACATTGAAGGTTTAAGTATACCTGATTAATATAATAGTCCTTCAAGATCGCTGGTTAATCCAAATATCAAGAAAATTTGTACTTTTCATGTTAATCATGTTCATTTTTTATCTTTAAAGGCCTATATACGTGTTTACGTATATTACACTGCATGCTTTTAACTGTGTATTAATATTTCCTTTAATTCTATTTCCACTTCCTGTTTTATCATTTCGAAAGTGCATAGATTTGATACCAATGATCTGATTAGTTTTGTTTTGATTTGATTTGTTATAAGCTTGATCATGTCTGGTGCTATCTGTAAATTGTACCTCTGACAAAATTAGCCCTGTAGCCTCTTTCTACCAGACTCTCTCCTCGACCACGGATGACGTGTTAGCCTCTCTCTCTGTGCTGGGCTCCCTCCTCGACCACGGATGACGTGCGGGTAGGCCGAGATCGAGCACCTTATTCGACGAGGATCCAGTAATTATAACGAAAGGTTGCAGCTTGGGCTCGCATCTCGCCTCGATGTGGAAAACCTCCAGAAAAAAACGTTTCTGCTGCTAATCTAAACCTATAGCTGGTGCAGAGCTTCTGCATCCTAGCTCTATCTTGAAGAGTTCTCCCCGAATTACTCACTGCCCTATCTATTCATTTTTCTGGCCTAGTAAAATAACAGCAAAACTAAGTAAAGTATTTACAAAAAATTCACTGTCAAAAGCTAGAAATTTTTTTGCTGTGCTAACAGGTTGCCGGAATCATTTAACAAAGAGAAACACCCAGGAGGCAACCCAAACCATACATTTCATTACATAACATTTCTGTAGGTTCGATATCTACTTCCTGAACTCAAAATTTTAGATTGACTATGTGTATTAAAGGTAAATTTATGCACCAGATTGACTCTGTAGGTTAAATGTAAATTTATGCACAAATTGAGAAGAACATTCCCTGCCAGTGAATTCCTGACTGTTAACAAATCTTTTACGACACACGAATAAAACAGTATTTGCTTTACTCTTTTACTAGTAAAAATCAAATTGGTAATGATATTAAAAATGATGATGATAATAATATGCAGTTCTTGTTTAACGCATATCACAAATTGTTACACTGCCCTCCAAAAGTTTTGATACACATGTCATAAGAGCTGATTTCTCACAATCACCCACTGTTCATTTGTGGCACTGCAACAATATGGTATCAAACTGAAGCGTATACAGTGCGTCCCCCAAAAAGTTTACAGTTAGAAAAAGTCTCCCCAATAAATATTTTTGAATATTTGCAATAAATCTTAATTCTTGTAGACAGCTTAGAGTCTCTCCTATGCAATAACACCCCCAAAATATGACTATTTATTATGCTTGAGTGATCAAAAACCACTTTTGTGAAAGGGTGCAAAATTCAGACTTGACAAGAATTGGTATTTGTTCTGGCTGGTATCAACTAAGTTGAGAACCATTTAAAATTGACAGTTGAAAAGGGTCTCCCCAATTAAATGTTTCAAAATATTTTCAAGAAATTTTCATACCTGTGGATAGCTTAGGATCTCTTCTGATGACACCAAAATACCACACAATATTTTTCGCTTGAGCGAGTAAAAGCCACTTTTGTGAAGTGGTGCAAAATCTATGCATACTTGAAAAATGTTTGTTTATGTTCTGGTTGGTATCAGCAAATTTGAGAAAAAGCTTAGATATTTTATATTCTGATCATTAAAGACAATTTATGAAAGAACAGACTTTGTTCACTGTGCATCCTGATATATCCCATAAAAACTTTATGACTAAAAGAGCAAGCCATGTGAAATTAAAAGACTCGCCAAAAGTAACATTTTGAAACACTCAACAAATTAGTTAAATTCTCACTCAAGCATAAGATGTGGATGGGATGTGTAAGGATATACAGAGAACATAGCCTGATATTATTTTCATAAATTGTCCTTTGCTGATTAGAATATGGTCATTTCTAAGCTTTTACATGACTCTCAGCTTGGCTGATACCAGCCAGAGGCAATATCAATTCTTGTCAAGACTAGATTTTGTACCCTTTCTCAAAATTGGCTTTTGCTCACTCAAGCGTAAAATATTAAGAGGTATTTTGGTGTCATTAAATTTTGATAGAAGAGACCCTAAGCTATCCAGAGGTATGAAAATTTCCTAAAAATATTGTGAAACATTTATTTGGGGAGACTTTTTCCAACTGTTAACTTTTTTCTGGGACGCAGTGTACATTGGCCTTCTAGTTGACACCAGTTTAACATAATGTAAAGCGTTTCAGGAGGCAGTCATGCGTTAAAAAACAAACTACCCCCAAAAATATCATTTCCAGTGGAAAATATGAGGTCATTGGTTTGTTTAGATGTGCCAGCATTTTCGCCCTTTCGGCATTCTAAAAAAATCTGACCCTGGTTTCTACTGATGAATATTAAAAATTTATTGACTTACATACAATAACCTTTCCTATACTCATTCAGAAAACTAATATTTTCATCTAAGAAACACATCAATATTTGGGATCCCCACAATGCTTTTTGTTTTCTTTTTTTTTTCTTTCATGGGAAATCATATGTTGTTTCATTCTTTGCATTTGTGTTGCTCTTACAAGTAGAACAATGCCTAAATAAATAATAGTTTGTCATGAGATGCGCATTTCTTTATTTTTCAAAGTTTTATTTAATCACGTTTCGAATCATATATAGAGAAATATCATCAGAGAACCCGTCCCTGATAGCGACTACAGAACGGCACATCATTTTCAGGACCCATTTCTCTTCAGTTTTAGAGGTAATTTTTACATATAGCCTTGAGGAATGTTTCGGGTCATTTTCCTGCTGGAAGACAAACTTGTGGAGGTAGTTGTGGAGGTAGTCACTGGAAATGTCTTTCAATTCCTCCTAATGATGAAGCTCACTAGCTGGGCACTTTTCTCAGACCTTCCTGTCCAGCTCTTCCCATATCAGCTCTATCGGATTCAGATCCGGGGACTAGGGTGACAAATCCATGATTTTCTGGACCCCTTTCTCTTCTTTTTTCTCCTGGTAGTTTTAGCACAGCATTATGGAATGATTTGGGTCATTGTCCTGCTGGAAGACAAAAATGTTTTCAACTTCAGAAGGCATAGAAAGACATTTCCAGTGACTACCTCCATAACTACCTCCACAACTTGACCAGCCGAATGCCCAGGATGTGCCGTGCTGTGATCGCTGCCAGGGGCGGATTCTTAGAAGAGAAATCTCTGTGATTCGAAAGATGATAAAATAAAACTTCGAAAAATAAATAAATGTGCATCTCATGACATATCATTATTCATTTAGCCATTATTTTCCTTGTATAAGGTTATACACAAATGCAAAGGATGTGACTTGCCATGAAAAAAAGAAAACAAAAAAGCATATGATTGTTTCCAAAATGTTGATGTGTTTCTTAGATGAAAATAATAGTTTTCTGCATGAGTATAGAAATGCTTAGTGTATATCAGTCAACATTTTTTAAATATTCATCAGTACAAACGAGGGTAAGATTTTTGTAGAATGCTGAAAGGGCAATAATTCTGACACAACTGACAAACTATAGTGACTTTCTAATTTGCGCTGGAAATGACATTTTGGGGGGTATAGGTTGCCTTTTTAACGCATGACTGCCTCCTGAAATGCTGTACATATTATGTTAGACTGGTGTCAACTTGACTGTTGAAGGCTGATGGGGCTTGACCATTCAAAGCTTTGTAAACAAACAAAAGTATCTTGATTGTAATTCTGTGCTTTATTGGCAACCAATGTAACTTCATCAAAACAGGGGTGATGTGAGAAAATTTGAGGAAGTGGTCACGTCTTGCACAGGCATTCTGAACACGCTGCAACTTCAAGTTTGTGAATCTGACAAGCCAAACAATAATCCATTACAATAATAAAGTTTACTGTTAACAGTGATATTTGGCAGGCCATTGATTGTACCAACTACTCGCCAAAATGGGGGAAAATGGCACAATCTCCACTGAAAAGCTGAAAACGTTGAAATTCGAACGTCAAAAGTGCAACTCTTAATAGCAAATTTGGTATCATTTTAAGCAAAACATTTTAAACTTTCAAAAACCGTCCGAAGTTTTGTGAAAAATATGACATATTTTACGCAATCACACGAAGTCATTTCATCAAAAAGCGCTGTTTTTGATGTTCATTTCCCGTGTTAAACGGGATTCGCCGTTTATTATGGAGCAGATCTATGCGCGCATCTTTTCCACAATGTGGACAAGGCTTTCATTGTTTTTCTGATCTAATTATTTACGGATAACGGTGACGCAAATTATATATATATAATTTCTGATCTAATTATTTACGGATAACGGTGACGTAAATATATATATATATATATATATATATATATATATATATATATAGTCTTCACCTGAAGAGAATAAATCGAAAGCACTTTTGAAGTTAAAAACATGCTCCTCGTGTGTGTATTCTATACGATGTCGTGAACTTTATTTTCTACATATCTTTAACACTGCATTTCGTCGGAACTTTGTTCCTGTGAACATTTTGTGATATATATATATATATATATATAACATATAAAAAAGCAAGGGTGGTATTCTGGGTGGTATTCTGAGCACATTTTATCTCTAAAATATTTATATGATATTGAATGGCCTCGAGTGGGATACAAGGGTATATCGCACGAGCTAAGAGCATATTTCACGAGTCGGCACGACGAGTGAAATATTTGCAAAGCGAGTGCGATATACCCTTGTGTCCCACGAAAGAAAAGTCATTCAATATTATTATTATTAACTGTGTGAATTACATGTGCTTATGTTTTTGTATTTACTTCAACATAAAACAAAGGTAGAAAAACATTATTTTGTCCTTACCCAAGCATCTTGCAAGGGCTGCGCGCATACATCCATTGTCTTAACCTTTGCGTATTTAAACGCGTATTCACGGGAGCAGTGATTCAGTGCAATGCAATAAAAGCTTTGTAGGCATCGAATCAAGAGAACGTGATTTCTTACTCAAGCCTTTGAACATAAAACAAAGGTAGAAAAACATTATTTTGTCCTTACCCAAGCATCTTGCAAGGGCTGCGCGCATACATCCATTGTCTTAACCTTTGCGTATTTAAACGCGTATTCACGGGAGCAGTGATTCAGTGCAATGCAATAAAAGCTTTGTAGGCATCGAATCAAGAGAACGTGATTTCTTACTCAAGCCTTTGACTAATATCTCAACCTCATTTTCAGATAACGTTTTGAAAGAAGTAAACATTTGAGAAAGTGAAATCTGAAGATCTGTACAATCCAAATGAGTATCATCAAGAGTACAAGTTCTGTCATCTACAGTTGTCTTAATGTCAGAATGGATTCTTACTATCTTATCACAGAAAAAGTTTTCTAAATCATTTGCAAATTTTCTTTTATCAACATGAGGAGGTATCATAGGATTAAGCTTGGTCATAATTCACCAAAGACTTAGTGACATTAAAAAGACTTCTTTGATCAGAACTGTTCTCTTTTATCATTTCAGAGTAATATATACGACGGGCCCTATTCATAACAAATAATGTCTTGTAAAGAGCAGCTTTAAACTTATCGTAATCAAGAGAGGATCTTGTTCTTTATCAAGTTATAAGTTTTCGCAACTTGGTCAGTCCAGTTCATTTTACGAGCATTCAATTTCAACGATTTTCGCCATGCCGTTCTATTCGGCAGTTCAAATTCATGATCTGTGCATTCAAATTCATCTCGGAAGCATTCAAATTCGCATTTCAGGCAGTCAAATGAACACTCTTTTCATTCAAATTCATTGGTCACGCACGTAATTCATAAAACCTTCATTCAATTTAGCATCGCATGGTCACGACCGTGATCACACAAGAAACTCGTTCCTGCATTCGAATTCATTTTGGAACATCCAATTTAGCGTGTTGTGCATTCAATTTAACAATTTTAGAAGATATCTTAGAAGACAAGAAGAGGAATGAAAGCTCCTTTACCGCTAGCTATTTCATGCAGAAGATGATAAAGAAAAGGTAACCTTATCGTCTAAGTAGATATAAAGAAGGATTTTTAAAAAGTCACCCTAATTTCATATAGTTAGATGATTAAAATAGCCACACACAAAAAAAAAAGAGAAAAAAAGAAGGAAATGTTGGTTTCTGACATTGTGTTGTCCATCCCTTCCTCGGGGGAGATCGTCGCCCATAATGCTTATAGGTACATGCATTTTCTCGTTCAAAGTAGGCTTATATTTTCAATTAACCGGTCAGGTATATTTCATAACTTCAGTGGATTTGGGAAATTTGTAGAATACATTTAAAATTTACAAGTATAGCCTAGAGGACAATAAGGTATACTTCATGTATATCATGCACTCAAGAAGGAAATCAAATTCAAAATTAGCTTTATTTAGGGGATCATAAACAAAACATGAATGAACATGTTCCGAATTTGACTGTCCATTTGCGAATTTGAATGCCCGAGGTGTACTTTCGGCAATTACCGATGAATTTGAATGATTCTTACAAACGTGCTCATTTGAATGCACGGAAATGAACTTGAATGATATAAAAGCAAAATCCCTTGCTCGAAACGCTGAATTGAATGACTTAAATACACCTTTGAGGCTTTCAGTGACAGAAGACGCGGTAAACGATGGTTTTGCTAGATTGAATGAACGTTTTATGACTGAAAAATGCGAAATTGGCCGGGAACCTATATTATACTATTATCATTATTGCTACTTCTATCATCATATTGTATTTTGTTCCCAGCTAACAATCCTTTTTCAAAGTATTTGCAAAACATAATTATGTTATTGAACGTAATTCCCTACGGATGTATGAAAGTATAAAAAGCACTGGCGTAAATCCCGGGGGGATGGGTGTATATACCCCCTCCCCCCCCCCCCCCCCCCACTTTTAAGGGAGGGGGGGGGGTGGCCTGTAAAGTGTGTGTGTAATAGGGTTTTTACAGACTTGTATCAATCAAATATGATTATTTACGTCTGGGGACGGACCTTTAACATCACCATCCAAAAGACGTGACTCAGTCTCGATAATATTTTAATAAATCAGTTGTTGAAATTTGTTATAAATCTATCATATCCGACGGTTATAGTAGTAAAAATTTCTGTTTGAAATGCTGTTGAATGTAAATTATTATGATGATATAAAAGGAGGATGGCATGTGTGTGTGTGTGTGTGTTTTTTTTTGGGGGGGGGGGTGCTCGTGTGTGTAATCGCGCTCGAAAATTTCGGCAAAAGATTTCGATCACGGCCCCCTCCCCTCCTCGAAACGGATTAACGCTTTTTTATGTTATGTTAATGTTTTTTAAAAAGATATCCTATTCTCACTAGCACCTTCCATTACATGAAGTGAAAAAATATCCTCTTTATACTTTCAGGCTTTCAAGCACACCCAAGGAAAAAGAAGTGAGAAAAGTAGGATTCAGGAGAGAGAAAGTAGGATAAAAGTAGGAAATTTGCATGTCCTCAGGATTGGTTCTTTTTTCCATGTCAATACTTGACTGCCCACTGTTCTGACTAGATCTAGAATTATAGTCAGAAAAATAACAGAACAATAGAAAAATGAAAATAAAATACAAAAAAGAATAGTTAGAAAAGGTTATAGACTTGGAGGAAAACAATGAATTCCATAAGAAAAGATAGAAAACAAGGGAAAGGAGAAAAAAACCAATAAATAATGAAATATACAAATATAGTAAACAAGAAAAGAAATACACAAGATAGAAAACAAGAGGAAACAAGCAAATATATATTAAAAGAAAGAGAAGACATATAAACAAGAAAAAGAAAAATACATCAGGATGAATAGAATGAGAACATTAAATAAGGGGGAAATAAAGAACTAAATTAAGGAAGATAGAAAGCGAGAGACGAAAAAACCCAGAAATATATAAGGAAGTATAGAAAACAAGAGGGGTGAAGCAGTGGCGGATCCATGGGGGGGGGGGGGGGCTGGGGGCCCGGGCCCCCTCTCCCTTTTTTTTTTTGCTTGTCAGAAAATTTTGTTAATATTTGGCCCCCACCATCACAAAATCCTGGATCTGCCACTGGGGGGAAGAAAACATATACAGGAAAACTGGAGAGTAAAACAACACAGAAATACATAATAGATGGAAAGAGAATTGAATTAAAGAAAAACTTAGGCAAAGATAGAGATAAAAGATGAAAGAAGGCATGACAAAGAAATATAGAAGAAAAAATAGAAAGAGAATATCAAAGAAATACACATGTAGAGATAGAAATTTTAGAAGAAACAAAAGATGATAGAAAAGCAGAAAAAACAGAAATGCATAAGATAAGAACGAGATCTAAGTGTGTGGTGGGCTGAATGTAATTATCAGTCTCTAATGACACTAGGGGACAGTGTCATACTGGGATTACACTCAAGTTTGGTTTATGAAATAATTTATTGTAAATAAAAATTCAGAACAAAAGGACTACTCCATGTCACACTTAAGCAGCATTCAAGCAAATCCACATTGTTGGTAAATGGCATTAAAAAATTGTTTTAATTCTTTAATCTTTGATACACATTTGAGGTTACTAGGTAGGATAGCAGCAACAACACACCTGAAATGTGAAGTGGTAAAACAACTTAATATACAGTGCGTATAAAAAAAAAAGTATACCCAACTTTGGTAGCTTCTTATCAAAATGTTTAGCCTCTATGAGCTTGAGATTTATTTCATAATAAAGAACGAATTATATTCTGTGTAGTGATACTTTATTTATAACTTTGCTGCCACAGATGACTGAGCAGTAGGCTTTTAAAAAAGTATTGTCAAATTCCTCTTGTACCAAGTTTGGGCTGAAGCAGTGAGTGTGGGTCAAATCAATTATGCATTAGTTACTTCAGTTGGAAAACAACTGCTGAGTTATTCAATTGATTTTGTGAATTTTAATTGAAAGAGTGTTAAAGTCAACTAAAACTCAAGAAAGGGCTTATTACAAGCTAAATTTATGATATTATTTTTGCCATGATAACACAATCTTGGTTTCATCCGCATCCCTTTTTTAAGGTAAGCCTTTTTACTGAGTCATTCAAAATGGACAACATTTATTTGGGAAGCTATCTTTTTTTCTTGAAAAGCTACTATCAATTACTTTGGTAATTCTCAACACACGTATCCTTATTTTTCTTCTTTTTAGTCTTTAAGGTCAGTAAACCTTTGAGTTCATGTGCTATTCGCGAAAAGCACCGTGTGCACGTTATGCAGGTGAAATGGTGCAATAGACAAATGATCAGAGAATTTTTAGTTATCACGAGACAAGAAGTTAGAAGGCTGTTAAAATAAATTAAAGATTATCATATGGATTGAAACAAGGTAATTTTAAAGCTTAGATTCACTAGATCACTTTAAATAATTAAGCATTGAAGCACAAAGGAGAATTCAACTTTTAAAATGATTTGAGACTAAAGTAACACATTCATATGGCTTGACCCACATTTGTTGCATCAGCCCAAACTTGGAACAAGGAGATTGACAACACTTTTTATAAACCCTGGTGCTCAGTCATCCATGGCAGAAATGTCATGAATGAGGTACCACTGGACAGGCAACAAGTTACTCTTC
Organism: Heliocidaris tuberculata; assembly: GCA_025618425.1. Taxonomy (NCBI): domain Eukaryota; kingdom Metazoa; phylum Echinodermata; class Echinoidea; order Camarodonta; family Echinometridae; genus Heliocidaris; species Heliocidaris tuberculata. The sequence goes on along the minus strand of CM046834.1, from coordinate 45,427,821 downwards.
ACCATGAAATAAATTTCAAAGTCACATCAGTTATAACATTTTAATTAGAAGCTATCAAAGTTGGGTATACTTTTTTCTTTATATGCATTGTATAACAAGCTACCTTTGAGTAACTCAAAAGAGTATATGAAAGCAAATCAAAGGTACATGTACTTTAACCTGTTGAATCTGATTTGATTGTGTTATTTAAAATCATTTTTTCAATAGTGCTCACCGTGAACTGTCTTGGGCTAAGTATTCAATAGTTTAAAAGATAAAATTGAGTTCTGGTAAATAACATTGTGAAAGATATTGTCTCAAAGCAATTGGAAAAGGTTTATTATGTCTACATAAGAATTGGTGTAAACTGTGAGGTTTGGGAATTATCAAAGTGATAAAAAATTGACCCAATCTCCCTGAAAAGAACATGCACTGCACACAAAAATGGGTATGTGGGACTACACACACATGTGGCATGAATGTTCAACCTGAACACTTCAGCTAATTCTTGTCATATTTCAAATATGAGGGCATTTGAAGAGCAATCCTTTTCAGGGGACATTTCTACTATGAAGTTCTTCCAAACTGACATAAAAGGAATGAGAAAGCTCACAAATGATTTTTCACCTTCCCTAGAATTCCACCTTCTCTTTAACCCATCCATTGCTTTTATTCCATAGGGTACTGATAATATCTGAGGTACTGTTTAGTGTTGTGTGAAAATACACATCGGTAAATCAGTCCCAATGGTGTTGGAAAGCAAGATTTCATTATAACTGACATTCAAGATGACACACCTACTACAGCACAGGTCTGCCCAAATACCACGTTTAAGGGCACCTTCAATATCAAGCTATGATCATTTATGTCACACTGTGCACTACTGTTAAAGTGGAAATTTTCTCGTGATTAATTTTTAGCACTCCGCCAAGCAAAGCGAATTTCACGTGTTTAATATCACTGATGCGCTAACTCATGGGCAAAAAATTACAGAAACAAAAATATTCCTTGTTTTTATTTTCATGAAAATTTCCACTACACAAAATATTCCATGTTTACAGATTAAGATACAAGATAAATACTTTGGACTTGCTAATTAACTGGAAACCAACTTTTCAGTGGAATAATACATGTTGAATTGTCAAATGGGTCATTATTTCCCATACATGCATTTCAAATATTTCCTTTCAAAAACACATGCTCTGATCCTGAAATTCTATAAAACATTTTTGATGAATTTACCTTTTGATAATCTTGATGATAAATCCAGAGTATCATTGTATTTCTTTTATAATCTTATTTCACTCCAACCTATGTCTCCTAAAGAAAGCAATCATACCCTGGTAAAAGAAATCCTATTCTTTAGTGGATTACCTCACTAAACATTGAGATGAGTCAATTTGAATAAAAATAGAAAACGCTATCTGCGACATATTCAGTATTTTTTTGTAAGCTAGCTTCTAAAAATGGCAATTAAGTAACAATAGAAGTTTGTGTACATGACCCTAGTAGGTCAATACGGAACTGGCCAATTATATTACACTTGTAATGAAAAGACAACATCCAAATATACATACCATATTTGTAATCCTAACAAAACTGGTGGTGGTGGGGAGGGGGTATCAGGCCCCCCCCCCTCCCCTCTAGAACTTTGTGATTATCTCATAAAAAATGAAAATTGCCAAGTGCATTCATTATTTGTTTCTTTTGAGTCTTAACATTTTTGACACCAAGTTTATGAAAACCATGTGTACTGAATGTTGCAAAATCAAATGACCTTTTGGGAATTCATGTAAGCCAGAAAACAAACGGAAAACTGTATTTTCTAATTTTCTCTCTGTATCAGTTATCATTTTCAAAAATGAAATTAAGTTTAATCTTAAAGCTCAAATTGTGAAATCTATAAGACAAAGAAATTAATTTAAATAAATTTTAATCAAGAACATTTCCACTTCTGTTTTCATTGTTCAGTTATTGAAAAAACATATAAATCTATATTTATGAACATAATTTGTATACAATCGATGAGTTAGCAATTTTCAACAAAATTGACATCACAGACTTGTTCATCACATAATTATGGAGGAACATGCACAATTTTGTAGCAATGCGTCTCTGCATGGCTGAGATCAGGGTGGTGGGGGGGGGGGGGCATCATGAAATCTCTGAAACAAGGTAAATTAACACAACATGAAAATACTTCATTGAATAATATATATATTAAAGATGGTTTTGAAAATGCATGAAAAGATACCAAATTCTCTAATGTAATTCTGTTATGATTTAATTTCCTTGAAGTCTCCAATATGCAAGAGTTAACCCTTACCGAAGGAGGGGGGGGGGGGGGCCTCTGAGGCCCCTACCCCTACCCCTAGACAAATCTCACCATGCATTTCGAATAGCCTAGTACAGTCAGGGTTAATAATTCATAGAATACCCTTATGACAGGACAAGGTATATACCACTTTATATTTCTTAACGGCATAATATCTTCATTTGCTAGAACTGAATAATAATCCATGCCATGCACAATCACAGGAAAAAAAGGCTCTGCAATTCATTTATCACAAGAATTGCCCAATTACATAATAAGATGCGATTTCACATGATTTACCTCTATCGATTAAAAGTAGCAGTTAAGCCTAGTTCACAGATGTTGTAGTAAACTGCAGGGTTTTTTTAAAGCATGATGAGCTTCACATTTGTGTATCTTATAACACACAGGTAAGTAAGTATGTTTAGGACCTTTGCTGCGTGCAGCTAGTTATTTTCATCCCTACTAGCCATTGATTTAGACGTAAAAAGAAAACCCCACAGTGGTTTACAGCGTCATACATGTATGTGAACAAGCCTTTACAATCGGATATTTAAACCATCCTCACATACAGCCATGCTGTCAGATCTAAAAACCTGTCCTCTGACCTTTGACCTTCCAATCAGAGTCACATGATACAAGAGCTGGAGTATAGACTCAGAGATGGCTTACATTGTGAAGATTCAATCATGCTTCCTCCACACATTTCTTAAAAACAACTGTCCTTTATAAATGTCTTTAGGATAATGATTCCATTATAAATGTCTCTGTTATGAGGATTCATCAAAATCTTTCTGCTGATCTACTTGCCACAGCACGCATATTTCCATATACTTTAGAAGGTGGACTTCCTGCAATGGAACAATGAGATAGAGATATATTAAAAAGTATGATGACAAATGACATACATAACATACAATAAAAGTTTAATACATCCAGTATTTTGGTATAAAATGAACTGCCTCGTTTTAATGATTAGCATGTAAAGGTTCACTTCTAACAGTATCATCATACAGCATGAAATGGCCTCCATTCCAGCCAGTGGCAAGGCTATCAAGGGGGTAAAATATCTTCTTATCAAATGCATAAAAGAAAGAGAGAGAGAGAGAGAGAGAACCAGGCAGACAGAGAGACAGAAGGTGTGGGGGTAGAAGAAAGTAAATGTGACTTATCACCCCCCCCCCCAAGACGGTCTCCCACTCGGTCATATTTCATCAATCTAGTAACACTAGGGACCCCCCCCCCCCCCCCCTCCCGGCCATGACAAGACACATGCTGAAACAATGATTATACTCAAGTTGAAAAACTTGAAAACCCACCTTAAGATCTTGAAATGAGATACACATCCCCCAACTAAATTAAGTACAAGAAGCCCCACAATATGACTACAACTTAAAATTTCCTCTGCCTCTATCCCACTACTGGTAAATAACCAGTTAAATATATGCATGTAATGTTGTGACTCTGAAAGTGAATAATCTCATCTATCCATAACCCATATTCACAAGAAATAGGTATATACTTACCAAGAATAAGATTGCATATAGCTGTTCTTGCAATCTTAATGTTTTGGAAGGAGCCTAAGATGTGGATTTTGGTGTCTGCTAGCACAATTCTAGTCTTGGTAACATTCTCGATGGTGAACTTTGTCTTTCCTCCCTTGCCTGCTATTCTCCCAATAGCTCTTGATAAATGATCTCCTTTCAATGGCTTTACATCTGTCACTTCAAATGATTCTAAGAACAGTTCATCAAGTCTGAGTAGTGCTAGGGCATCCTAGCATAAAGGAGGGGAGGGGGGAGATTCAGAAAAATCATTTGCGATTCAGAATGAATTTTATGGAGAACCTGACGTTACTCATCAATGTCGCCCATAAGACACACTAGTAACACACAGGTCTAAGTTATGTGTTTATCATGCCAACATATCTAAAAACCTACAGCTGAGAAATAATTCAAAGTAAAACTTTTTCAGAACCTAAGCCATGCCCTTTTTCGAGATATCTTGAATGGAATCGGCTACAAACCAGAACATCACTCTCAGTTGTCCCCAACTAAAATATACAGATATTGTAATTCCAAAGAGAGTATGTTGCAAGCACAATATGGTGCAAAGCACATCACTATTGGTAACAGTTAATCACAACTAGTATCACATTTTCAGCGATCAGTTATTCAGCTTGTTTATGATATTCCCACAAATATACATCAAACTTGATAATTTTCATTTTGAATATTAGTTTGTTCCACATATCCAAAAAATAATTGTACAAACATTGTATACAATTGATAGATTTACTGTTGAGCCAAGAAGTTTAATGTTGTTCTCTTCAAAGAAAATATAATCAAATATATCACTATTCAGACTAATACTATCTTTTTCAAGATAAAAGGGGACATGTTTCATCAGTTTCAAGCCCTGTTGTAAGATTCAAAATTTTAATTCTCTAATACTCTCACATACGCTCTCTCTCTCTCTCTCTTTCTCACTCTCCCACCAATGAAAAATATGAACATGGATATCTTCTTCTTACCTCTACTTCAAATCCAAGGAGAAAAGCTTTGACAAAGTCATGTCCTTTCTGAAGAGCACTTATTTCTTGTGTTTGTTCTGAAGACTGAAAACAAACATGGGACAAAAATTAACATCTGAATAAGATTGAAAGCGAATTATCACTTTGATGAGGAGAATATCTAACAATGAATATTCACATTTTACATTGGCACAAGTATGGATCCTTCTAAACAAACTCTTCAAAGTTTACTACTGTGATCTAAATATTTTCCTCATAATGACAAAAGGATTCAACACTTATAGGGAAAGTCCACCCTGGTATTAAGTTGATCTGAATAAATGAAGAAAAATGAGAGAAATGAATTAGTGAAAGCTTGAGCAAAATCCGATGAAAAATACGAAAGTTGTGAATTTTTGCAGTTGTAATTAATCAAACACAAATTGGCAACTCCGTGACGTATCATGCGAGCTCCTCTCATATTTGATCAGTACAGAAAATTTCATAAATTTTTATTTTCTTATTTTTTCATGAAGGAATAAATATGTTTCATAAAAGGTTTTGTGTAAAAACATATGAGCAATGATTATATCTAAGGTGCATATATGACTGAATATTTTCTTTCTAGAAAATGGAAATTAATTATTTTTGGGGTACAGGGCAAATAGGAGAGGAGCTCGCAAGATATGTCACAGAGTTGCCAATTTGTGTTTGATCAATTACAATTTCAAAAATTCATAATTTTCTTATTTCTTATCATATTTTGCTCAAAACTTCACTGATATGTTTCTATAATATTTCTGCTTCTTTTAAAACCAACTTGTAATCAGGGTGGACTTTCCCTTAAGATGACTTCGAACATATGTGACCAGGCACCACAAAAGCACCAAAAAGTCGCCAGATATGAATTTTTAGTTATGGTCTGATTCTGAAAGAGGAGATTCTCAGCTTTCAAATGATATATAACTCATTAGCATTAGAAGTTCCTAACCTAATGTACAAAGAGTAGAATGCTAGAATGTTACTCTTGAAAAATAAGGGTTTAAAGTTTGCAGTCTAATGAAGTTCTCTGACTTGCAAGTATTGTGCAAAGGTGACAAAAGGAAGATTAAAGCTCAATATAAATTCTATGAAGGGATTATCAGATTGTCCCAAAACTTTGCATACTAATCAAGCACATCCTGTTCATCAAAGTGGACAAGTATCAATACAAGAACTTACTCTGTTTTTAAGTTATGGGAGATCAAAGTGAGACACGTATTCAGGGTCATAAAAAAGCAGACTAATACAACAAAATCCAGAGAAGACAAACGTAGGTCTACTAAAAAAAACTGTCAAAAATACCACTTTCAGATTGTTTGGTGCCTCCTAATTTTTAAATTACTTAGAAAAAAGTATACTCTTTCAGGAAAAACCCCAAACGAAAATTTGACCATGCCAACCAAAGCTCTAACTGAAAATCACACAGTGCGACTTTTTGGTGGTTTTGTGGTGATATTTGAGGCGTTTCATAAAATCAAAATAGGAATGCATCTTACCCTCAATTCTACATGTCTGGTTTTAAGATTGAATCTGATCTGAAGCTTGAGATGTTCAACAATGGGTGTAAATATCTTCATCCAGTTCTCTTTGAGTGGTGTGTATCTATTGGCAGGAACAGGGATCTTTCTCATATCTGTATTCCCATCCTATGTAACAAACAATATATGGAATATGATTAGGTTGGAATTCATTCTATGGGCAAAAAAACAAGCAAAAATATATTAAGATAGTTGTTTTATGATAAGCCTTGACATGTAGGGAAGAGGAAGGCAGATGAGGCCAAAGGTAAAAGAGGCCTCCTTACAAATCTTTTTTTTCCTGCTCACCTATGGCAAGGCCATACAGACAAATTTCAGAGTCATTTTATAGAGCCAGAGAAAGTAATTCAAGATTATACAGAAATTTGGCAGTTAACTCTTAGTTTGGCCTTGCCATAGGTGAGCAGTGAGCAAAAAGTTATTACCCCCAAAAGAGTTCAACCAAAAAGAAAGTCGGTCACCAAAAACATGGTCCGTATTGCACACATGAAATTTCAAGATTTTTTTCCTGTGAGCTTTATGGAATGAGTTTTGGTGACCAATTTTATATTGGGAGAGTTTGTATTGGAATTTTATCACTGAACATAACAGAGGGAAATTGGGGGAAATTTCTTTAATTTTCGACATGATTTTGACCTTGTTTGGATTTTCCTGCACATGTACAGAAGTCCTTCCTTTCCACCATTAAAGGTAAGGATTTTTTTAAAGGCGAATTTGTGAAAAAAGTATATGAAACCACACCAGCAACACTAGCGGGTCAATGCAAAATGCGTATTGACCATTATGTTTGTAACCAAAATACTGATAATATTCACCCAAATTATATGTCGTATGGATACACATGCACCTTCACACACCCTTCTGTCTACACACACATAAAAATGTATCGACAAAATATCATTAAAAAGTATGAAAAATAATCAAAACTTACATTCAAAGCGTTGATTTGTCCTCACTTTCCGCAGAATCGCCAGACAGGAACGTATCACAGCTGGCAAACGAATGATGACGCCCAAGTGCGCTGCATGCATGTTGTGTATGTACGGATGATGCATGCATATCTTGCTTTTGCTAATCTCTGCATTCAGCTCCTTATTCTCGCTGCTAGTATACAAGCGAGTGGAAAGAAGCAGATAAAATTAACAATATTGAAAATTATACATGATATCACAAATGGGATAAGCATTTATATGGCTCTTTAATCTGAAATTATGATACTTAATTGAATTGTGGTTTTATTACTGAGAATGAATATAAGAATAAATATTGACAACAGATTCAACAGTAGAGGGCTCACTTTCATTAGTGATCGTACAGACAATGAAACGTTGTTTACTTTCGCGATCAATTGTCAAAAGTTAGTCTTACATTCATTCTCGGTAATAAAACTACAATGCAATTAAGTATCATAATTTCAGAATGAAAAGAAATAAAACTCTTACCCCATTTGCGATATCATGTATAAATTAAACTTTTGTTATTCTTATTGTTTTGATAAGCAATACTGCTTCTTTCCTCTTGCTTGTATACTAGCGGTAAGCATAAGGATCTGAGTGCAGAGACTAGCAAAAGAAATGTGCATGTGTCATCCGTACATACACAACGTACATGCAGCGCGCAGGGGCGCCATCATTCGTTCGCCAGCTGTGATACGTCCATGTCTACACGCAATTCTGCTGAAAGTGAGGACAAATCAATGCTGTGAATGTAAGTTTTTATTATTTTTCTTACTTATGAATGTTTTATGGATATATTTTCATGTGTGTGTAGACAGAAGGGTGTGTGTGAAGTTGCGTGTGTATCCTGCGACATGTAATAATTTTGGGTGGATATCATCAGTATTATGGTTACACGTACATACATACACCAGGCTAGTGGTCAATAAGCATTTGCATTTTTGACCCACTAGCAATACTGGTGTGTAGACTATATTCCTGTTTGTAGCTAATGATACTTTTGGTTTCATTTCTATGAACTATATAGACCTACCCACTATCATTTTAAAAACCTATCATGTAAATTATTCATCTGAATGTATTACAGTCAAACCTGCTTTAGCGAGCACATGTATGGAAAGACCACCTGTCTATAAAGAGCACAATTTTTGTTTCCCTTGAACAATGTTTCTTATTGAAATGTGTATTAAAGGAACCTGTCCATAAAGACCACCTGCTCATAGGACTGCTTTTCTTGTCTTCCTTGAGTGGTCTTTATATACAGGTTTCACTGTATCTACGATGTATAATATTTTTTTTATATTTGTAAATTGTGTACAATTCAACATTATGTTGCGACTAGGCCTGAATCAAAACGTTAAACCGACTGTTAAACGAATGTAAGTAGCAAAACCATTTAGCATTTCCCGATTTCGTTTTTACCAGTTTTTTTTTAATGCAACAGGTCCTGATTTTGTTTTTGTTGGTCTTTTAATGTTTAGATCGGCGCGTTTACACCGATTCATTTCCCGTTTCAAATAACCTTTTTTTTTTAATGCAGTTGCTTACACGAGTCCTATATTTGTTTTAGTTAATTCTTTCAATATTTGGATTGGCACGTTGACGCCAAACAAGTCATTCGATGTTTCAACTCACTACCCACGTCAAAATTTTTTATGAGTGTCAATCCATTTTCAGCTGTCTTTTCCGTCATTGCAATGAAAGTTGAAATATTAATACTCTTTCTTCCCCCATTTGCAATCGATTATCGTCTCGAAAATATATTTTGAACGTTTCTCTTTTAGCCTCTTGTCTTCTGTCATTTCCGCCGTGCGCCCGTATGTTCACCAACATTTTTTGTTGTTGAAATGATGTTAAATTGTGAATATTATCGTGTGTCTGTGTGTTTAATTGGGTTTTTACAGACGTGTATCAATCAGATATGATTATTTATGTCTGGGGACCGACCTTTAACGTCACCATCCAAAAGACGTGACTCAGGTTCGAACCTGGGTCCGCTGAATCAGTTTATAACTTCCACTGTTAGCTGGATTACAGGCGCACGCCACAACGCCCAGTTGTCAGTTCCTTCTTTTAAATACACGGACGTAAGGAATGCACATTTAATTAAAACTTGATTTACTGATGATTCTTCTGGTTGTCATTTTTCGTCTTTATTTTTGTGAAGTCATGATTTTTGTCTTTATCAATCTTCCTACTTTGTCATCTGAACAAAAAGGTTTTTAAAAATGTTGCAAGTGGTAAAGAGTAGACTCGCCATAACTAGGTATGTCAACTAACTATTAATGACATCTTTCTTTGCTCCAATTTTACTCAAATCTAGTCTTTATTTCCTCAAAGTTATTGTTTGTATCATTTCACGTCTTTCGTCTTTATTTTTGTAAAGTCATGGTTTTGTCTTTAATGACCTTCAATTTAACGAAAATGTTTTTAAAAAAAACATTGCAAAGAGCAAAGAGTAGACTTGCCATAACCATTTCAACTAATGACATCTTTTTGCTCTGATTTTTACTTGACTCTCGTCTTTAATTTGTTAAAGTCATTGTCTGTATCATTTCTCAACTCAATGAAATGGCAAAAATAATAAGTTTAATCTCTTACCTATTGTTGCGGTCTACTTCTGTCATTGCTAGATGTCTCTAAGCTTCTTAAATGTCAGGAAGTCGATTCTTAATTTTTTTCTTTAGTTTACTTAATGATTCCATTTTTTATTGTCCGATTTATCTACTTGAATTTCATTTCATGTATTGAATTTGACTGTTTCGACTTACTTGATAAAGTTGTGTATTTGTTTGCACCTTTGGCTTTGTGGCGATTGCTATGCGCCATGTCCCGGATAGCCTGGAAGGCTCTTTGAAGAGTAAAAAAAAAAAGAAGCTGACACTACTTTTCACAGAGCCTGGTTTTTAATCTCGCTCTGCAATATAGCAGCCATTTTAGAGTCTAAAGAACTTCCTGAAAATCACCTTTACCGTGAGCCAGCTTCTCTCATCTCTTCTTCACCATAGCTTTAGAATATTAAAACCTCATTTTTTCCCCTAGAATTAAAAAATATCAGAAAAAAAAAATGAAATATCAATTCTAATGGTTACCGGTAGGTTGAATGTTGTGCGAACGACGCCCCGAAAAAGCCTTCACTGCGCTCGTAGACCCGGAAGTCACTACAGTCACTCATGCAATTTTCAGATCTACCATACGTTAGACAAGACCGCTACGAGCGTGCTAGACCGAAAATTCTGTCTCTTGTTCGTTAGCTCTTCACTTAGAGACAGAAACGGTCGTATCACTCTGCTGTGCAAACCGAATACACATTGACTTACACATTAATAACAGTTCAAATACGGCTGCAAGATTTTCAAACGGAGAATACCTTGGATCCTGAATTACCTGAAAAAGGAGCTTTAAACGGATTATTCAGTCAAATTGGTAAGTTGAGCCGATTCCTTAAATAGTACAGCCTAGGCCTAACCAATTCCATAATAATATGTAGATTTAGATATATGAGGAAAAATCGAATTATTGCGATTTTTCCAGCTACTCGTTGGCGCGTAGTCGGTTTCCACAGCAGAGTGATACGACCATTTCTGTCTCTAAGTGAAGAGCTAATGAACGAGAGACAGAATTTTCGGTCTACGAACGCGTGGGCCTCGCACGCATTTTGACCGTGCTTCTTCTGCATGCATGCAGTAGGGTTTTTTAGACTCTAAAATGGCTGCTATATTGCAGAGCGAGATTAAAATCAGGCTCTGTGAAGAGTAGCATCAGCTTTTTTTTTTTACTCTTCAAAGAGCCTTCCAGGCTAGTCCCATCCTAGACCAAAAATTCTGTCTCTTGTTTGTTAGCTCTTCACTTAGAGACAGAAACGGTCGTATCACTATGCTGTGCAAACCGAATACACATTGACTTACACACTAATAACAGTTTGAATACGGCTGCAAGATTTTCAAACGGAGAATACCTTGGACCCTGAATTACCTGAAAAGGGAGCTTTAAACGGATTATTCAGTCAAATTGGTAAGTTGAGCCGATTCCTTAGTATAGTCAAGGATTGTATTTCCGAACAGCATGGTATTACCGAACGCATACAGTTAAGCGCATAAAATGGCTTTCATACGCGTGGGACTACGCGTATGTTCTCCACACTATTGAAACAAATAACACGGTACAAGATCATAAAATGAGGCAAAAAACATAAGTAATATCTTAGGAACTGCTCTCTGGTCACCCCCAGTCGTCACCCCGTTGGCCCCAAATCGGGGTAGGTTGTGTCTTTTTCCCATAAGGTTTCACACGTTCGGAAATACAATACCTTTTTCAAGGGACCAAAACGCCTCGTCGTAGGGAAGGGGTTCGCTCGGAAAGGAATATCATATTAGATCTACGTTGTCTTTTTCAAATTCCACCAACTACTTTTTCTGTAGGACTTTAAGCATTCATTATCTAAGTTTGACAGATATTCGTTTGATATTTTATTTGCTATCATTAATTTTCTGAAAAGTCTTCGGAAATAGGATCCACTAGGCACTACTATAGAGCCTAGGCGTAACCAATTCAATAATAATATGTAGATCTAGATCACTCATAGGCCCTTGCCTATGTGGAACTGTGTCCAACAATCACTGTTGCAGCAGTCAAAAACAGACAACAAAATTGCTCTAAGCAAGATTTAATTTTCTTCAATTTGCTAGATTACCTGATTCAGGGACTCTTCAACTCTTACTTTGCCACAAATTTGGAGATTCAGAATTGAAAGTGAAATTTTAAATAATTATTTTCCTCTCATGTATGAATGATCTAGATTGGAAAAAGGCCCACTGATACACACTCACGGGACCATCACTATATGGGGATGTGTCAATTTTGGCCTGTCACGACCTCTAAGTTGAAGAGGTAAAAACACCAATATAATCGGCAAAATTTGGAGAAAATACTTCCTTCTACATTTTAGAATGATAGAATATCTAATTTCATGCCAGATCCTTCGATAGGATCTTTATTATCTTGATCAAGTGAAATTTTCAGGCTGTTTCTGGTCAGTGATCTTGCTCCTCTCCTGCACACATATGGGCAAGATATTACACACTTGCCTATGGGAGGCAATTGCTCACGTATTAATGGTATAGAGTGCGAAATTATCTCTAATAACCTCGCATAAGTGTGAGTGGATGATACACACAAAAGCTATTGAAGCCTATTCACCTGTAAAAGCTAGTCTGGAGCACTCATAGCGACTTTACTATACTTCATGTGTAGACTCTAGGCAGTCATCCACCTCGACACTTTCAAAACACCACTACACAAAAGTCACCAACATTCACTCGTAATCGGCATTTAATTTACAAAAAACGACACCAACATATTCATGAAATACAATAAATTCAACTCACCGATGTTGAAAAAGATAATTCCAAAAATGAAATCCGTAATTTACTGTCACTTCTGGCGAAACGGGGTATCGCAAGTCATGATGCACATTTCCTGATCGCCGCGAGCGCCGACATCTCCCGCTAAAAAATTCGGTTGTTAAAAGTTCGGTTCTTATCGCGCACACGTAAGTCCCGATTTTCCATGTGTGCGATCGTAGAGATCGATGTGCACGCGATACCGAGTTTCCTTGTGGACAAAATTTTATTGGCCGATTTAGTCTAAAAACATCGGCACCATGAAAACAACATGCGATCGCAAAAAAAATTGGCGGGGATTTCTTAGGTTTTGGACATGATTTTGACTTTGGATTTTGCTGGAAATATCAGAAGTTCTTCCTAACGGCCATTTAAGGTAGATTTTAAAGCGCTGAATTTGAAAGGAAGTATTTTAAACATTTATCTTACTTTTCCCCCCATACCTTAAGTACATGCGATAGAAAATGACTAGTATTTTTGCATTCGTCCCGCGTAGTGGTCAGTATGACCACTATAGTATTACGTGGTGTGGTCTGGAGCACTTATCCAATGAACAAGGTTATCTTCAGATAAGCTTGTACATGTATAAGTGAGTGGATCTAGATATATGAGGAAAAATCAAATTATTGCGATTTTTCCAGCTACTCGTCGGCGCGTAGTCAGTTTGCACAGCAGAGTGATACGACGGTTTCTATCTCTAAGTGAAGAGCTAATGAACGAGAGACAGAATTTTCGGTCTAGTCCCATCCCGGATGTCTGATGAACAGAATAGCTCATGTAAAGTATGAATGATCTATTTAGACAAGTAGAAGTAGAAAGTAGAATGGACCATAGCCTGCTAATACACACAAAATCTATTGAAGCCTATTCACCCGTAAAAGCTATTGCGAAGTACAAGCTTGGGCGCTAATGCACTTTCATATCCATACCCTACATGCCCTACTCCTACCCCTACCCCTAGCCTAGGCCTAGGGCACTCATAGCGACTTTACTATACTTAGTGTGTAGACTCTAGGCAGTCATCCACCTTGACACTCTCAAAACACCACTGCACAAAAGTCACCAACATTCACTCATAATCGGCATTTAATTTACAAAATACGACACCAACATATTCATGAAATACAATAAATTCAACTCACCGATGTTGGAAAAGATAATTCCAAAAATGAAATCCGTAATTTACTGTCACTTCTGGCGAAACGGGGTATCGCAAGTCATCGTGTACATTTCCTGATCGCCGCGAGCGCTGACATCTCCCGCTAAAAAATTTGGTCGTTAAAAGTTCGGTTCCTATCGCGCACACGTAAGTCCCAATTTTCCGTATGTGCGATCGTAGAGATCGATGTGCACACGATACCGAGTTTTGTTGTGGACAAATTTTTTTTGGCCGATTTAGTCTAAAAACATCGGCAGCAGGAAAACAACATGCGATCGCGAAAAAAATTGGCGGGGTTTTCTTAGGTTTTGGACATGATTTTGACTTTGGATTTTGCTGGAAATATCAGAAGTTCTTCCTAACGGCCATATAAGGTAGGAGTGAGATTTTAAAGAGGTGAATTTGAAAGGAAGTATTTTAAATATTTATCTAATTTTTTCCCCCATGCCTTAAGTACATGCGATAGAAAATGACTATTTTTGCATTCGTCCCGCGTAGTGGTCAGTATGACCACTATAGTATTACGTGGTGTGGCCTAGGGTTAGGGTTAGGGGCACTTATACATGTACAAGCTTATCTGAAGATAACCTTGTACTCAGACTAGCTCTTTTATGGGTGAATAGGCTTCAATAGCTATTGTGTGTATCAGCAGGCCCTTTTCCAGGCTAGATCATTCATACAGGAGAGGAAAATAATTATTTAAAATTTCACTTTCAATTCTGAATCCCCTAATTTGTGGCACAGTAAGAGTGGAAGAGTCCATGAATCAGGTAATCTAGCAAATTTAAGAAAATTAAATCTTGCTTAGAGCAATTTTGTTGTCTGTTTTTGACTGCTGCAACAGTGAATGTTGGACACAGTCCCACATAGGCAAGGGCCCATGAGTGGGTTAGGGCACTCGTGTGTCTGAACCACTCAGCCCCACTTGAAACTATGCAGCTGCAACCTGCTGTAGATATCCAGCCAAAATATCAGATCAAAATAGTGAAACTCAAAATATTACTTACCAGCAAGTTGTCTGTGAAAGTCCCTCTTGTTTGGTGACCAGCTAAACCAATGATTCTGGGAATGTGAAATTTTAAGCATCAAATTTTGTGTTCATTCTGTTTTTCTGTTGAGACTGATTGATCCTTCTGTACTGCTGCCCTCTCTCTGTGGGGAGAGGAAATCTGCATTTGTTTACTGTACTGTGGCTGGCAGTAGTACAGCAGTAGAGGGCTGCCCTTATGTGTTTTCACCATTACCATATTGGTTTGGCACTTTGGGAGGATCGAGGACAAGGTTATATTATAACCTTGTTCATTGGATAAGTGGGTTAGGGGTAGGGGTAGGGTACCGGTACCCATTTCGCATGGATACGAAAGTGCATTAGCGCCCAAGCTTGTACATGTGTATAAATGCCATTTTGAAATTTGAATGAATGAATGAATAAATGAATGAATGAATGAATAATGCTAACAATATATTCTATAGGTGGGACAATGTTAAACCACTTACAAGTAGTCTTGCTCCTTTCAATGGTGGGAAATGAGGCCTTTTCTCCGACTTTCCCTGTTCTTCTGTAACCATTTTTTCCTCTGTTAACTTTCTTTTCTTGGCACTTTTCGGTTTCACGGAACGAAATTCTTGAGATTCCTGAGAATCCACGGTGACTTTGTCAGTAGTTTCCATCCTCGTGGCTTCTGTTGACATGCTCGTCATATTGGCGTCATATTGGTCGGTGATTGCGTAATGTGGAAGGCAAAGACAAAGTGTGTGGTGATGTGTGGAGCGAGCATGCACGAGCTGCAATTGGCTCCAAGAACTAGTCTACACTATACAACTTCAAGACTCTCTGTACAGTGATTTATTGAATGATCTCAAGACTGACATTTGATTGATCTTAGGCAAGTAGATTATAAAAAAATGTAGGCGATATCGCGAAATAGGGCCCCCCTCATTCACTCTGCACACTATCGGTTTATTGCAATGCTTTTTTGGGGACTTCATTCCCCCTCAATAGACATAACACGCAAGTGTTTGCATACACACTGAATGAGAGGGGACTTATTCCACGATTCACGTATGTTTGCACCGCTCACTTCGTGAGATGGGCCATTTTGAAATGTTAATGAGAGAATCACTGAACCGGTTCAGTGAGCACCGCCGGACAGATTTGCATCTATAATTACCACCTTCCATGCGATAATGAGCCAATGCACCCCTCAAAATATGGTTCACCCAATGAATACCCCGAGGAATGTCATAGACATGAATATAAATGACAATGTATGAATCAAGATCTTTCACTGAAGCTAACTTTTGTCACATAAATAGATCAAACATAACTTTAACTTTGGGATTAGAAAATGTTTTCAAACTTTATGAATAATTATGAATTATTTGTGTGTCGATTTTCATCGGCAAATATTTTCACTTTTGCAATTTTTTAAAACTAAACTGACTTATTTATGTTGTACTTAGATGTGTAATGTAGATAATTTCACCATTTTTAGCCGAGGTCATATTCCGAAATCGACGTAGCCAGCACGGGAAAACAAGGTCATTTTCATCTCTGATGAGCTGAGGGGGTGGCTCATCATCATCTTAGATGAGGGGCGGCGCCAAGGCCTGTGGGGGGATATTGTTTTTAACCCGAGTGATATATGTGTCCACAAAGCCCCTAATTGAGTGGGGTCCACTGGATGGAGCCCCCTGAAGCTCCCGAGAGTTAGCCATTTCGAACCTTCAAAAATTGCCTTTTTATACACTAAATTTAGCAATGTCATCATATATGTTCTGATTATTTAATCAACTTTAAAAAGTGGACCCATCCCCAAAAGGGACTTTGTGGACAAATATATCATTCGGGGTAAAAACAATATCCCCCCCCCCCCCCCACAGGCCTTGGAGCCACCCCTCATCTAAGATGATGATGAGCCGCCTCACTTCAGAGCTTAGAATGAAGATGCCCTTGTTTTCCCGTGCTTCCTTCGTCGATGTATTTCATATACCCCGGCTTAAAATGGTGAAATAAGGATATCAACGGAAATGAAAATTTAGTTAATTTCCTATAATGAAAACATGCTACTGCTCACTGATAAAGGCTGTAAACCTTTTCTTTTTATTACTGATTTTGGAGCCGTGGGCTCAAAATTTATCATTAAGATATCAGAAATAATGTTAGGCAAATTGGCAAATTGGTCTAACTTTGGTAGAGTATAAGGAGTAACTCTCAAAACCAATTAATTGTGGATTGAGCCATTGAGGGGTCAGGGGTTTATAAACTGTTCTTATTTCATCAGTGTTCATTACAATATTCTGTTTAAATTATCTTGGATAGGACAAGGGCCGCGGAGCATTTTTGAAGATAAGGGGGGGGGGGGGGGTGGGGTGACGCCTCTTGCCCGAATATCAACCACCCTGTTTCTACATTTTGAGTAAGCGAAGCGAACGACCACAAAATTAAAAATATAGGCCTACGCATTTTATCATGGTAGAAATGTTATTTCAAAATAAATATGCAAATTGTATAATTGGTAATCTCGCTGCCAGATATAAAGATATTCGGGCACCTTACTGCCCTAGTATGAGGGTATTTGCTGCTCGTACCGTATCTGAATCTTGCTAACGAGCAAAAACAAGCCACTTTATTGTCTCTGAAATATGATTTCGCCATCAAAATAAACTAGATAATCATAAAAGTTGTTATATTTGGGCACCTTCCTACCCAAGGATAAGGATAGCCGGACATCCCACTGCCTAAATATGAGAATATTCATGCATCTCGCTGCTGAGACATGAGGTTTTTCGCTTGGTTACTTGTTTTTTTAATTTTACGAGCGAGCGAAGTGTACGAACTTTAGTGCCTCATCTTCATCTCTGATGGGGGGGGGGGGGGGGGGGGGGGGGCTGCAGTGTAATCATTGTGAAGCAGTGCTCTATAAGAATGGGTTTTAACAATGTTAATATGAATAAATTTTATGGTGATTTTTACATCGTATTTCTACCTCATATTATTATGTAGGTGTCAGTGTGCAAAGAGGAGAGCCTGGGGTTTTTGGCAAAGGGGAGGGTCACGGGAACACTCAACTAAAGGGGAATACCTGTGGTCCCAGGGTGCTCATGGTAATGTCACTGGTACTTGGGTATAATGACTATTATCTCTACGAGATTCTAGGACAACTACCCCTAGACAACTACCCCCTAGGACAATTAACCCCACAGGAAAAATTAACCCCACAGGAAAAATTACCCCCCCCCCCCAAAAAAAAAAAAAAAATGACGATCACCCCGATACCCCCCTCCCCCGGACAACTACCCCATAATTTTTGGGTAGTTGTCCGGGTGGGGGGTGTAATTTTCCAAGGGGTTATTGTCCTGGGGGTAGTTGTCGGGGGGGGGGGGGTAGTTGTCCAGGGGATAGTTGTCAGGGGGTAATTGTCCGGATACGCTCTATGCATCATATCTTTAGGCGTCCTAAAATACATCAGTAGGGTCTAAGACGTGGGCTGAAATTAGGAATGCCTATTTTGACCAAACGAGTCCTTGACCCCTTGCTAAATCTCATCCCCTGATATGATAAATACCCCCGGAAAGCAAATATCTTCCCCTTCTTTCATAACAAAATGTTTTTTAATGAAATAAAGAGTAAGAATGATGAGCAATGTCGATGGAAAGTGTTACTGGGCAGTCCCTTGCGAGCATGACGAGTGTCGATCAGCAAATAAGCTTTAAGTGAGCGATTGCCTGAATCAACTTCATTAGATTGAAGGTTTGGGGACAGAAACACACACGTCCTGAACTATAACATGCCTAACTCATTTCAACTATTTAATTGGGAATTTTAAAACATTTTTTTTTAGCTTTGGAAAGTAAAAATACAAAAAACAACGTTTGCGCCCTCATTTGCCTTATTAAAGTAGAATCGGCAAATATTTAGCGGCCTTTTGTCCCCAAGCCATGCAATCTGCCAAGATGTCCGCGCCCTCGAAGTGCCTACTGGTCATGTAGTTAACAAACATACGTGGATTAGGCCAAAATTCAAAGCACAATCATGACAATGAGTAGATTTAATTAGTTCAGTAATGTTTGGTTGCAACTAGTGCATTGGCATTGCCAATCATCGCATGCCAGGCCATGCGCCAGGCCAGGCAGTGGCAGTGTAGCTCGCTAGCAGGGCTCCGGGGCTCCCTCCCATGCTCACCTCAGCTCCTGAATGCCTTATTTAGTCTCTTTACTTTTAGAATTAGAGTTAGATAAAGCCAGGATGAGATAACTGAGAGATCTGAGACATAGGGCTAGTTAGAGGTGCACCTGACTGTTAGTCTTTATTTTGTCATAATTCAGGGCTGCCAACTCTCACGCATTGAGCGTGAGACTTGCCCAATTCTGACTGTCTCACTCTGATAAACGAATTCTCGTGCTGAACCCCCAGGGGGGGGGGCACTCAGCATATTGAACAGACGGGTATGTGCCGCTTTGACGACCCCCTTTTTCAACGGCCGATCGCCGTTCTCAAGGTACCTGAATTTCCATAAAGTGCCGTTCTCACACTTCTCATGCGTTCTCAAGATACCCGGCCAGAGCAATAAGCGCTCATCTCTCTCCCCATTTTCCCTGGCGCGCCCCATTCCCTAGCTCTCGCGTTCGTACGTCCATTCACTGGCGTGCGCAATTGCATGTATGCATGCACTGTAGAATCCCCACACTAATGCCGTAGTTCCTTAGCCATGTTTTTTCGCTCAGCTGGGTATACCGAGTGTCCCCCCAAAAAACGATACACTTTTAAAATGGCCCCAAATAAAAAAATTTAGTGAATTTTGGGGAAATTTTTATATATATGGATAGCTGAAGGTCTCTTCAAGCTTCTATCATATGACACCAAAAAGGTTCAAAAATATTTCATGCTTGGGTGAGCACTGCCCACTTTTGTAAAGGACGTGAAAATTAGGTTGCGCAGGAATTCATAGTGAATTCCTGCGCAGCCATTTTGGCTGAGATGAGAAGTTCTCCAGCTTAGAAATTGCTTATGGTATAATGAGTTTATGACAGATTATGATGGATATGCATGGGTTTGTGCGGTGTATGACATGGTGTTATGTAATCAAATGTTTATGCATCAATGATCATAATTTGACTGGAAGTTTTAAAAGCATTTACCCCTGTTGATCTGTGGTAATTGATAATGAATTATTAGGGTTGGGATTTGTGCTGTGTATGGCATGATTTATGTCACCATTATTCAGGAACAGAAATTTGATAACTCAGAATCAAACAGTGATCCAATCAATCAATCAATCAATCAAACACTGATTCAGTCAATCAATCAATCAATCAAAAACTGATTCCATCAATCAATCAATCATGAATCATTCAATCAACCAAAAGAACAATCAATGAACCAACCAACCAGTCAATCAATCAATCATAGTCAACAATATGACAATGAAAAACACCTCCCGGAATTGTGACACGTCACACACACACACACCCACACTCACACCCCCCCCCCCCCCACACAACCACACACACAACCACTCCACCCCCCCCCCCCCCCCTCAACACGAATTACCAGGAGCACTGCTACAATTACATGTACCACAGACATTAACACCAGATAATACGGTACTGTCAAAACAACTTCCATTATCAAATTGTGATTAAAAAAACAATACATGATCACTCATGCATAAAGTTTTGAATTCATGAGCCATGTTATTCACTGCACAAAACCATATCCATCATGATTTATCATAAACTCATCAGACAATCAGCAATTTCTAAACTGGATAACTTTTCACTTCACCCAAAATGGATAGCCAATTTCTGCGAAACCTAATTTTCATATCCTTTACAACAGTGGGCAGTGCTCACTCAAGCATAAAACATTTTCGGACTTTTTGGTGTCATATGATAGAAGAGACTTTCAGCTATCCATATATCTAAAAATTTTCCCAAAATTCAATAAAAATTTTTATTTGGGGGCCATTTTAAAAGTGCATTGGTTTTTTTTGACACTCGGTAGATCCACCATTCCAAAGACCCTATGTTTTTTGCTTCTAGTCAGTTCCTTAGACCCCCTTTTCGGGGGCGGCTGCAGCACACCCCCTTCTGAAAAACATTTGAGTGAGCTGTGGTCTGCAGACACTTAAGACAAAATCCAACTTTAGAACTCTTTATTCCATAATTATTTTTTAATTTTTACCCAAATAATGGAAGTTCATATTGTTATTGTTTGAGCAAAAATATAATCCTGAAAAAATAAAGAGTTGCCATGGTAATATTAATTTTTCATTTTCCCTGTTTTGGAGCTGGTTTGAGGCATACCTGCACCGGTCTGCGGCCCCATACATGTACAAACTCAATTGAGAGTTTGTGCACGCATCGTGTGTGCGAGCTGAGCAAAATCCCATCGGCCCGAGCCAGAGTCCCACGCCAGAGCTTCCCACGTGGATTCCGGCCGCAAACCGGTGCAGCGATATCTGACACTGAGATCGCCATTCGCATGGACCTTTCACCAGTGTGTCACACACACTGATCGTCGATGACTTCAACTAGCGATCGGACACTTTTGGGCTGGCAACACATGAAAAATATCGATCCAAAATTGAAAATTTCTTGAAATTCAGCTTATTTTTCAAAACCATATTTCCTTAACAACACGCTTAAGAAAGGCATATTTTCAAAATTTTCAATTTCTCATAGTGGGAAATGCCAATTGTATCGCTATAAATGTGATATTTATGGACATGTTTTTTCATGGCCACTTCCACACCTCCCCCCCCCTCAATCACTTTGCTCCCTCGCAACATCTCACTGTTAACTCTCACTCGAAGTTGGCAGCCCTGCATATTTCAATATATATATATATATCCGTATATATATTACGCTAAGTATTTGGGGTCTTTTCTTTGGTTTGAATAGGCGCCTCCCCTGGCTCTTTAGGTCCCCACCTTTTGGTACCCCCGGGCGGGGAATGGTTCCCAGAGGGTTGGGAGGTACTTTTAAGTGCTGAAGTGCCGTCCATATTTCATAAATTCATTTCTAAACATTGAATTTCCGGAGGGAGTAATAGTTCTGCTGATGGAACAGCTCACTGCCGTATGCACGAAAAAGTACCTTCTGTTATGCCCCAACCCATACCCTTTATAATTACAGTGTATATCCATGCTCTATGTGTGTTATCCACAGGCCACAGGGCCGACGTAACATTAATAAAATCATTAAGTCATTCATAATGTAAAACAATCGTCATTTAGTCTTTATCAAGATGAAAATGTATTTTCTTCAGAACTCATGTAAGATTTGGATAAATAACACATATTAATATGTTGTAAATACTTCTTGGTAAAAAAAAAATAACACTTTACCCGACTTTTCTTTTTATTCACTTTGTGACAAATATACGGTACGGTGATTAATCATAAACACAGCTAGCGCCCGTGGATGTCCACGGGCTGCTTCTGCTAGTATATATGTATTACTCTATACATCTACATTTGTATAGAAATTGTGCAATATTATAGCGTTAATCATTTACACTGAACTAAGTTCGATTATTTATTATCAATTCTTCTTCTTCTTCTTCTTCTCCTCCTCCTCCTATTACTATTATTATTGTTAATAACGTCTTTTATTATTATTATATTTATATAGATTTATTATTAATATTTTTAAAAGTTATTATCATGTGCGGAGATTTCTTGTCACGGCAGGGGGGGGGGGCGAGACTAGCCTTTGCCTTTGGTTGCTGTACAAAATTCAAAATTTCCTGGGGAGGGGGGACACAAGTCCAAGCTATTTTTGTCCCATATGTTACCGACCACATCTAAGACTTTAGTATATCTGAGGACTGTGACCAAGTTGATTGCCCCCCTAGAGCTTGAATAACATGAAATATCATATAAATTGATAATTTTGTATCAATTCATGTTCGCAATTTTACAATAGAATCCTAAAATACTAGGTAACATATATCTTGGACTAGCTTCCCCTGTTTATTTATTTTTTATTCTTTGTAGAGTATGGCTGAAAGACATGGATTCCATGAGGCTCACTTCACCTCCATTCCATGTCAGAGCAATGTATATGGTCTGACATCCTTGGCATATCCAGGAGGGGTGGGTAAGGTGCTGGTTGCTCCCCTCAAAGATAAAGTGGTATCACTGGAATACATGGCAGAGCGAGGAAAGACGGAGCTTCAGCCTGTGGCTAAAGAAATCCACTTTGCTGGCATTCCAGGTCAGAATATACTTATTTTGCTCTTATATTTTTCTTGGTTTGGTTGCCTAAACTGTTAGCCTAATGATGTCAGGTAAACTACCGAATCTCACATTTTCAGAGAGAGAAAAAAAATAGTTGTATTATCCTGTAACTTTTAATGAATTGAAACCAGGATAAGAAATATTTTGTATTACTTTTTCTATGGCAGAAATTTACTGATGAAGGTTATTAATGAAATCAGAGTCAGTGTTAATGACCCAACATTTGACCCTTTTAGAAAGATCTTTAAAGGGGAATTAACCTCAAAATATAAATGTGCTTATGTTCAAAGATGTAATCTATTCCTTCTTGTCCTACATAGTTTTGCATTAAAATATATGAGATGGGTATAAATCAATATTTTCTCAGCAAAATTTATTGTCTGCTAGCGATATCTGGGGCCTGCCATTTTGTTGATGTATCCCAGTATAGCATCCAGTGTGAGCTGCATCAGGGATTATTTCAACAAGTAACAAGTAACAAGTAACAAGTAACTTAAAGATATTTTTAATCCGAATGCAAAATTGTCTTGCTTCCTGATACAAAATGCCATTTGAGATTTGAAATATTTAACAGATATATACATATATTCTAAAAACAAAAATGTGTTTTATATTTCTCTGAAAATTACTATTTTATTAAATAGAATTCTATTTTCTTGATACTATGATGTATGCGACGGAGCAAATTAATTCAAATTTATGGATGATAACTTTCCCGAGCGTCAACAGTGACAAACTATGCATTCACCTGCTTTGAGATAATGGACTTCAATAGTCGGAATGCGCGTTGTATAAATTATGTTCTGCTCTGCCAGGCAAGCCCAAGAAATCGATTTCTATTTAGCAAAACCAGAGAATTTAAAAAGAAATTTATGAATTTCAAATTTTAGAATATATGAATACACCTGTTATATATTTCCATCATAAATGGGTATTTTTTTGTAATGAAGAGAAGCAATTTAGCTCTAGGATTAAAAATTTCTTCCTGACCAGAACGGTTTCCAGTGGTTCATGTACAACTCCATATCATCAAGAAAATGGCATCCCCCATGTAAAGTGTTAGCAGATGATACCATGTGCTAGAATGTCTTGATTTAAACCCTTTTCTGATATTTTATTTCTAAAGTGATACAGGCCAATGATTAGGAATATATTACATCTTAGAACATAAGTACATTTATATTCTGGGGTTAATTCTCCTTTAAACATTGACATTTTCTCAGTTGGTTGACTTCAAACAGGCCTTATTAAGCCTGACAAGTCTGTGAAAGAATTTATATGATGCTGTATTACAATTATATGTCTAACAACTTCAATTTGTTCTTTTGGTCTAGATGATGCAGAGATCATCTCAATAGATTCCTACCAGCGTCTGATTGAGGATGGTGGAGGATACATCATTGGTATCACATTCACCAAGGTAACACCATCATACCCCATCTCATACCTGATCTAAGAGCAAACTTTAAGAAAAAATCAAACTACATAGTTCACAATAACAGCATGCACCATGTAGTGTTACTGATGTAATGACAAAATGTTATTTCCATTAAAATCTATCTCTCTGTTATGTTCCCTTCCTAGTAACATTCAGCCAATTGCATTAAAATTATATTTTTTTTGCATTTCCCATTCATGAAAATCACTTATTTGTATATTGATTGATTTTATTAAAATAAATTAATGTAACCAGTGTTTGTAAATCATATTCTTTCCTAAATACTTTAATTATGACAAAAATACCATTTACCTTTGGTCAATCTAGTCAATGAAATATATTTTGCAGATTTGTCTAAAATTGTTATTTATGTGATATTTTGGGGGGTTTTGGGTTGTTTTTTTTTTTCTCTCTTATATAGGATGCAGAGACAGATCATCCATCTCATATACTTAATCTCTATGCACCATGGGATAAGGGATCAGAGTATGTACTTGACAGCATAGCTCGTAAGTTTTAATTCCATGGAAATATTGTTATCATACATTTTCATTATATAGTCAAACAGTGTTTTTCATTGAAACATGTATTAAAGGAACCTGTGAAATAAAGACCACCTGTTATAAAATTGTTCATTTTTTATGCCTCTGCCCACCGAAGGTGGTGCTAGAGGCATTAAGTTTTCAGGTTGTCCGTCTGTCCGTTTCTCGTTCTCGCAATACCTCAAGAACCACATGAGGTATGAACTTCAAACTTGGTGCTAGTATGTATCACCATAGGAAGATGATCTGATTAGATTTTGGGGTATGTAGGTCAAAGGTCAAAGATCATGGAGGTCATTTACAATGAAATTTCAGGTTTTTGCCTTCTTCACACTCTCTTGAGCTCAATTTGAGCCATTAACTTCAAACTTGGAAATAGTATACATCACCATAGTGAGACGAACTGATTAGATTTTTGTTGAGCCATCAACTGAATTTAGGCTGAGGCATATACACGTAGGAGACTCGGTCGCATTAATCTTGTCTCCTTTAAGCAATTGTTCTATACTGATGCTACTCTTGTCTAACACCTATCATCATTTTAATCTTGATCATACAGAGATGTGGACCAACATAGAGCTGGATTTCACCCCATACTATCTTTGCCACACCAAGTAAGAACCTAAGATTTACTGAAAAGTAGATTGGGCTCCTTTTTTTTTTTTTTTACAAAGTAACCCAACATTACAGGGCTTTGAATTGTGATTTTCCTTATTACTGTAGAATAATCCAAACTTCATTCTGTTGCTCTGAATGTTATCTAGGTTTATCATTTGTTTTGAAGTGTAACTGCATTTGCTAAACTGATACCACATATGGATCTGCCATGTATCCCATTGGTTTGAAAAAAAAGACAACGAACCTACAATCTTTTGTCTTTTGTTAAACAGCTTCCAGTGTGGACCTCTGACTTTGTTATTCATGGAACTTAGTTTAAAATAGTCCACAAGAAGGAAAATTCAAATAATCTAACACAGATCAAAATATACTATGCTCTATCATGGCATCTTATGGTAGTTGACTTTACTCAAGAATTGAGGTCAGGAACTTACAAATAGTCTATGCTGATAGAGTTTTCACTTCAAAATTCAAATTGAAACACACATTTTCAAAACAGTATACTACTTGCAATTATATTTATTTTAACCATGAATTCTCCTCGTGAATCATATACTTCGTTCAGTAATTATAGTATTTGCAGGGTCTCTGAACAGTGTATATGAAATCCTCACTAAATCAGATAGGGCAAAATATATCAACAGATGCAGATTTACCACCTTATTCTAATTGAAATATTGGTATTTAACTAAAAGGTTATACCAATGGGCATCTAGAAATCAATCGTATTTGTCAGTATTTGTCAATATTTGTTCACTATAATTTTCTTGATTTTAGAATTCTTGAAGATGAGGAACAAGAAATAGTCTTCCTCCTCACTGGATCTGACAATCAAGTTCACTTATATAGAGAGGTATTATGAGTTTTTTCATATAGTAGAGTTATAATGAGCTAGTAGATATGTGACCAGACTGCAGATCAACAAGCCCGGGTTCACAATTCCCAACCATTGTATCGCCATCCTACTTCAAAGCATGAATCTTCATTTGACTAGGACACTGAATATAGTATTTTGTTGGCCAGTGTTCGGGTGTTGTCCTGGGCTGTGGGAGTTTATTGCTAGAATAAGGTAACCTCAGCTCAATCTAGCATTCTATTAGCTTTCACAAAGTTAGAATATGATAGCATATGTTTTGTTTCCATGCTATTGGAGAAATAAATACATGTATCACTAGAGTAGGATGGATTCAAGTCCATTATTTCTCTAGGTTTACAGTTTGTTTAATAAACTGTGCAAATATAATGAAAGATGTGCCATGCCTGAAATATCTGAAGGAAACTCTCTGATAATGCATGTTTATCAGTGGTCATACTTAAAACAGTTATATCTAGGTAAATGAATGGATAGAATTTGTTGTATTTCCTAAGAGATGTTGAAAAACACCTTTGGCCAAATAGTTCCACATACTAAGAATTTTGCTGTTAGATTGGTCAAAAGGTAATCATGTGAGAAAGCGTAGTTATCCCCATCAATCGACCCGAGAAGAAAAGTTTGTGACCTTGACGGAATAGTACTTATGTGCTTCGCTGATCTCTTCAGTCCATTATAGAGTCACAATGCGTTATCAATATTTTGGGTACGCGCGAAATGAAAATGCGTGACCTTTACGAATAGAATGGAAAGTGCATGACCTTTACGAATAGCTCCATAAGCGTACTAAAATAAGCTTAAATAAGTGTGCATTGCCCATTCACGCTCTTAATGTGTGCACCCGGGTACCAGGAGGTCGGTTTATGTAATGGTGGTTTTAACTTCTTTTGTGAATTTGGGCCTAAATGTCTTTTTAGAGAAGTTGACAATAATAATTGTCTTTCTCGTACCAGTTAAATGTTTCAGATGTGGAATATAAAGCAAATAATCACCTTTTGATTTATGGCGATGAGACGTACTATCACTTCCTTGGTGATCTGAATGTATACGCTATCTTTCCGAAGCTTCGCTTCAGAAAGATAGCTACATCCAGATCGCCTCGGAAGTGATAGTTTGTCCCATCACCTTCACCAACGGTAATTATTTGCTTATTATTCATTTTATTTGCAGGGAAGAGATGTAGTATTAAAGAGTGGTCATTTGAAGATTGATAATGTGTTTTTCTGAATTCTTTTATTTTCCTGTAGGAACTGGGCGGTCGATTCTCTGAGCATCCAGTGGGAAGTATCTTCCCTGAATTCAATGATTTACCCTGTGTGTAAGTTGAACTTCATACATGTATATTCATTTTCTGATTAACAAGTGTCTAAATATTTGTGTGAATAGTCTTCAGAATGATTGCTAGATAGTAATTACACATTCAGTTGTACTTGTGATTTAGCTCACTTTTTTTTCTTTTTTTAAAAACCATTTTAGTGAATGTTTACTCCCAATTCTTCATTTCTTGATCCTCTCACTCACTTTATAATACATCTTGTGCTTTGAAGCTCTAACCTTTAACCTTTAACCTGTCTCATGTAAAATGGGTTATCACTTCTGTTGAAGAAATTTAGTTGTACTATACTTTGTCTAAGAGTAAAATCATCCTTGGA
This sequence comes from Heliocidaris tuberculata, assembly GCA_025618425.1. Classification (NCBI taxonomy): domain Eukaryota; kingdom Metazoa; phylum Echinodermata; class Echinoidea; order Camarodonta; family Echinometridae; genus Heliocidaris; species Heliocidaris tuberculata. The sequence goes on along the minus strand of CM046834.1, from coordinate 45,399,553 downwards.
AAGATGTGATTGGTAGGGGTAGTCTATTAGAGACAATTAGAGTACAATAAAGCAGGGGAAATCCACTCCTCCTAAAAACAGGCTAGAGCTTTGAATATTTTACGATATTGTACTGTAACATCACAAAATTGATCAAATGGCATGGATTTTTTTGCTGGAGGTATGTCAGACATGCTATTCTTCACTTTTATTAATCTTGATTTCAGTTTTATGCAACAGATCTGCATGTATGCTTGAAAGGATTGTGCTGTACAATGAATGAAGAATGGGCTACATTAATATTCCATTCTAATTTTAAAGTTTTTGAATTGATTTGTCTTTGTAACAGTGCCTTATGGTTGGACAGTTGGAATCTTAAAGACTGCAGGCGATTGAGTGTAGTTGGTTGTCGCAGTGGCTATATTAGACTTGTGTTAGTCAACACAAGAAATAATGGTATGCTTAATCTCATATTTATTTTCCATTTTTATCTATGTCCTTCTGTTATGAAATTTTTATTGAATTACTCTTTCAATGTACCTAACATATTTTAACATAAAGAATGAACATACAAGTATGTGGTAAACAAACAATGTATAAAACATGCTTGTATTTTGTATATATATATATATATATATATATATATATATATATATATATATATATATATATATATATATACAGTCAAACCTGCTTTAGCGACCACCTGTATAGAAAGACCATTGTGGTCCATAAAGACCACAATTTTTGTTTCCCTTGAAAAGTGTTTCTCATTCAAACGTGTATTAAAGGAACCTGTACATAAAGACCTCCTGCTCATAAAGACCGCTTTTCTTGTCTCCCTTGAGTGGTCTTTATAGACAGGTTTCACTGTATATGAAATTCAAAACAAGTCATTGATGTTAATGTATTGCACATTGCTACAGATGGAAGGGTTGAAGAAGTAGATTTCCTTCAATTTCTATTCTTTTGAAACATCCATGTGGATAGAGCACAACTGCATGAATGTTTGCTGTAGGGACATTTTTATTTTAAGTAATATGGTCTTGTGGTATCTAATGCTGAAGGCATACTGAGAGCTAGAATGGAGTTGATTTAACTCCTTTCTGGCTCTCACCAGATGCTATACTTAATATTGCAGGTAGGTTTTGGCTCAAATCTTCATAAAAATGATAATTGAGATATGTGTGATTTTTCTATCAGAGATTATGGAGCAATGGGAGATGAACCATGACAGTGCCATCACATGTTCACGCATCTTCACATCTTCAACTCACATGGAATCAGCACCATCTTGGCTTGATAGGAGACAAGATGGGATGCAGGAGGAGGAGGAGGAGGAGGATGTAGTTCCTAATACCATCTTAGATCAAGATCTTAATCTTCTTATCACCAGTGCTGTGGAAGTTGCCGTGGTATACAGGTATATATTATGATTATGGCTTCTTGTATAGCACCAGTATCCTTTCCCAGCCAAGTGCTCTGAAAATACGCCTTACAGAATGTAATGTTCTAGTCATTTTTTAAATCAAGAACTAGTTTTTTCCCTATTGTTCTCCTTGATAGTATACGCAATGTATAAACGCTGTATTCTTTATGTGCACACTGTTGCATGTCACGTTCATGTCATGTGATCATGACAAAGTGAGAATGCTTACAGTTTGATCACACTTACTGTAGAATTTAGTTACTGGTAATTCCTGAAATAGGGAACTCCAGTACACAATAGAATCAGTAAAAACAAAAATTGTAGGATAGTTCTGGAAACTACTGTACTCTCTTAATCAAAAAATGAGACAGTCACAATTAATGAAACATGTGACTTTGTTCCTTTAATTAATCATACGATTTGATTAGGATCGAGGATTAAAATGTATTTCACATGTTGCACTCTGATGTGCTTAAGATCATATTTTTGTATGTCTTCAGATAAAGCCATTCGAAGTTTTTCAATTAATGAAACAAGAATACTAAACTATAATGATATATCCTGTACAAATGATATTAAAGCCCTCATTCATCCAATTAGGGAGCAAATGGACCTATCAACCTATTAGAGCAGTTCACCTTGACAATTGCCGTCTATCAGCACACGGTCTCACCAAAGATCTATTGCAGTGTCACCTACTTTACTTTTCCTCTGCAATCAGTTAGATTCCACCTCAGTTCTCATATAACTAAAAGACTTCATGGTCAAACTTAATTTCAATCAAGCCAAAGATTAAAGAATAATTGACTGTCTCTCCCACAAATTTCTGTGAAAAGGAATACCCTAAGGCTGTGTACTTTCACCTAGTCTTTTTATTCTGTGGACATGTAGAAATGATTGTCCTGTTGATACTGAGTGCAATAATGTAAATTAAAATTTTGCAGACCACTGTGTCATTTTATAGATGGTATAAGATAGTGAAGTTAAAAATAGAAATTTACTGAATCCTTTGTACACTGTTGTAAATAGTCAGGAACATCTATCTATTTTCTAAGAAATTGTCTTTGATAGGTTAAAGTAAAACCTAATCCTTTAGATCACCCTATTTCTATCAGTTGACAACTAGGAGATCAGAGTCATGAAATATGAAAAGTTTTATGGAATCATCGCTAATGAGTTATAATTAATTGGTTAAAAACAGAAGTAGCTACAAAGAGCCACCAAAGCATAATATTTTTTATGTTAACTACTATTCTTCTGGTTTGACAGATAGATGAGTTTATTTTCTGTGATTACAGATACCATTCTTAAAGGTTTCTTACATTTAATGGACAGAATGATAACAATTCTTCATTTCTTTGAGTTGGGAAATATTTTTTTTGAAAGGACTTATTACTTTAGCAATTAGAGTATTTTTTAAATCCTCTCCTGTAAATACCTATTGTAATGCCTTACATATAATATTTGATTTAGAAATTAATTTTTTTTATCCTTAGCCATTCAAAATCTGCATGATATACATGAATCAGCAGCTTATTCTTAATGTAAATATCTGAATGGTATCTATGGTTTCTATAAGCTGTTTATTTCATGGTCTGCTTCATTTTGAAACTAATATCCCTTAAAAAGAGAGATAGAATTGAAATATGTGCCATTATGGAAACATTTCCTGTTCACTGTATATTTAATAAGTAGTCATTATTGTTTTTATTGAATATTCAAATATATATATTGCATTTATCATTTATTTCTATTATATATATATTTGCTTTAAAAAGATGAATTGTATTTACTTTTTTTAGACTATAAATATGTCATATTACAGGCCTATTTGATATATAATGAGAAGCCATAGGTCAAAATGTTGACACGTTCATTATTAAGGATTTTGTCATTTCTAAATAGGGCAGTATAATGTCATGGCAAGTTTAGCAGAAATTACTTCTATTTGCCATTGCTTGTTTGGTACTTTTAGTATATGTGCTAGACACACTTGCATATTTACGTACAAACAATACTCTATTTGTGCATGATATATTTAATTCAATAATTATTTATGTTAGCACTTATTCATTACCTTTGATATCAATTCAATTCAATGCCTTTATCGTCCATGTCAACGGGAATTTGCTTTAGTTACATTCAAAATACATATATACAGAAGAGTAGAAACATGACAAAGCAATCGACATACTGAAAAGGCTTAAAAACAATTACTAATATTAGCAAAAAGAAATAAAGGAAAATACATGAAGGAAAATCCAAAATAAGGCCTGTGGTTATAAATTACATCAAATAATAATTTATCAAATATCAAATATAGAATAGTGAATTTACAACCAATTATTTATTCATTAATTAAAACATTTTTTTTTAAAGCAATGAGTGATCAGCCTAGATTAGAATTTCAGTAAAGATTGACAACCTATCTCCATGAAAACAGACAAATATTGTTATCATTCATTGAGAAGGCAAATAGATGATGGTACAAATGAATGAAAGTAAGGGTTGGTAATTGCCTTTTACTGACTTGCTTCACTATTCTCAGCTTTCCTTTATCTTGCTGTCTTGCATTGTCATACCACATAGAGCACTCAAAAGTGATTATGTTCCCTATGACTGACCTTTAAAACATACTTATCATCTAAAGAATAGTAATTTACATAGGAAATAATCCCTTGGTTTCTTTTTGTGGCAGCTTCCTTCGTTTGATTGACCCATGTAAATTGATTATGTATGATTGTACAGAAGTATCTGTATTTTGTTAGCATTGTGAAAGCTCGGTTTTTGATACCGATTGAAAAATTTAGAGGAATTGGGTTTTTATGCCTCCGCCCACTGAAGGTGGTGCTGTAGGTCTTATGTTTTGGGGTTGTCCGTCCGTCCGTCCCGCTTTGTCGTTCTAGCGATAACTCAAGAACCACATGAGTTATGAACTTCAAACTTGGTGCCAATATGTATCACCATAGAAAGACGATCTGAGTAGATTTTGGGGTATGTAGGTCAAAGGTCAAGGTCACAGAGGCCAATTTCTTAAATTTCAGTTGTTAGCCTCGTTCTAGCGATAACTCAAGAACCATTTGAGGTATGAACTTCAAACTTAGTGCTAGTATGTATCACCATAGGAAGACGATCTGATTAGATTTTGTGGTACGTAGGTCAAAGGTCAAGGTCACAGTCCTATTTCTGGAATTTCAGGTGTTAGCCTTGTTCTCGCGATAACTCAAGAACCATTTGAGGTATGAACTTTAAACTTGGTGCTCGTATGTATCACCATAGGAAGAGGAACTGATTAGATTTTGGGGTATGTAGGTCAAAGGTCACAGGTCAATGTCTGAAATTGCAGGTGTTAGCCTTGATAACGCAATATCTCAACCATTTGATTTATTAACTTCAAACTTGGAACTAATGAGACGAACTGATTAGATTTTTGTTCATATAGGTCAAAGGTGACAGGTCATAGAAGTAATTATACAGGTTATGTAAAATTAATGTTTTTTTTACCTCTGTTATCACCATATCTCAGCTATTTTGTATTCATGACTAGGAGGAGATAAAGTGATCAGACTTTTGGGTTATAAGGTATAAGGTCAAATGTCAAAGAGGTCAATTAACATGTAGTTAGAGGCTTTTTATTCTGGTTATCACAATATTTCAAGAACAGTTTGAGCCATAATATGAATTTAGGCGGAGGCATATAGGAGACGCAGTCACATTCATCTTGTTCTTAACTCTGAAATCAAAGATATTCAACACAAGTATTCAACACAAGACCTGTACCCAGCTTCACCATCCCTAATCGTCCCCAGAACGATGGTGTCATTTGCATACTTTATTATTTTAATGTATCAACATTAAAGTCATTTGTGTACAAAAAAAAAAACTAGATGAGAGTACACGAGAGACAGTCTTATTACCGTAGTACTCTTTTTCTTTTGGTTCTTGATCCCATAAAGTTACTTATCCACAGAATCAAGGACAGTTTGATCATCAAGTCCTTTCATTTTTCAATGAGGCATTAGCGTGAAATCATATTAAATGCCAAAGAAAAGTCAGTGTAGGTTGCTTGGGCATAACTGATATGATCAGAATTTGATTGTATTTCATTATCATTCACAAAAGAAAAATTCACTTTAATGAGCAAAATTTGATATGTGTATATAAATCGTCTGTAAAGCTGTTAAAAACAAAGAAGCCATAGATTGTTAAATAACATGAAGGAAAACAAGATGAATGTGACTGCGTCTAGTCTCTATATGCCTCCGCCTAAATTCAGTTGATTGCTCAAACTGTTCTTGAAGTATTGTGATTAGAATAAAAAACCTATAAGTACATGTTAGTGACGGAATAAATCACTTTGCTAGTTTAACATAGACCTACATGTACCTGGCAGAGCGAACTGCAGTGTATGATACAAGGTAAGCTATAGTATACGTTATAACACCAACGCGTATAATAAAAGTAAAGAGACGGGGTCGGCTCGTTACAATACTATTAATTAATATACTTACCCCGATCGTTGATATTCATTTTGACAGCATCTTACTTGGGTTGATTATGTCAACTCTGTTTGTAATATACTCTGCAGGAAAGTAGGAATTCTATGAATCTATATCAAGTGAGACATTTTGTTCCAAAGAGGGTACTTATATTACTATATCATTCATTTATCCAAACACATATACCATATGGTCTTGAGGTATGGGGATGCACATCAGCTGCAACAATAAATAATGTTCATGTTATACAAAAGATGGCAATAAGAGCAATCACCTTCTGCGCCCTTATTTCATTCATTACGTATATTGGAATATTTTCAAATTGTACAGATTTTTGTGTCAACATTTATGTATAAGTTGATAAACCAACAATTGCCTCATTCAGTATATGATTATTGTAAGTTTTTTGATAACCAATATGGTACAAGGCAGGAAGATGCTAAGATGCTACTCTTGCCTAGAGTGAGAACAGAGCATGGAAAAAATTTGATATCATTTGTAGTATCAGAAGTATGGAATAGTCTGTCGAAAGAAATCAGAACAAAATGCTCTTTCCATTCATTCTGTACAGCTACAAAAGATTTATTACAAGGGTATATTCAACATCCATTGTAGAATGATACCATCTTACCTGACCTAGTGTAGATATTAGCTACTCTATTTTGTGTCATAAAATCTTTTTACAAGTAATGTAATCCATTATGATCTAAGTATATTATTCATATTTGTCTCAAGGGTGCCACGCCCTACTAGCAGTAGTGCTATCTAGTGGTGTCCTATTACCAAAGATTTGTTTTTCAAAGGTATACTATATTGTGATCAATTTTTGGTAATACAGTGGAAACTCAGTGTATAAAGAGGTCTGATATAACAATATTCCTGATATAACAAGGTGATATTCCTGGTCCTAGCTCTTTATATTCTATTGTGTTTTTTTAAAACCTGATATAATGAGATTCCTGCTATAACAAGGTAATTTTGATGGTCCCAGGGACCTATTTATACTGCATTTCCACTGTCAAGTTCTTTCATCCATTCATTCAATATTTTTCATCACTGTTATGCACTGACTAGATATGATCAATGTGGATGATTTAGCTTACTTTATGCACTGTATATTACAGTGTGTTATTTATTTTTTTTTGGGGGGGGGGGCAAATGTGTTCAAAACCATGCAGAAATATGTGTCCATGACCACAGCATATATGTCTATGTATTCACATATATCTGACAAATTTTCATCATTTGTTTATTCTACTTTTTTGTCCTCTTGCTTTTTGATTATCTCTTTCCTCTCCTTTTTCTTCTGCCTCTTCTGATATTGTCTATTGCCCAGGAATGTATTGAAGGAAGGATTTAAGAACCAGACAGTTCTACCACAAAGTGATTTGTTTGATTGTGTGCTATGTACATGTGTGGCAGACTTAGACTGGGATGGCCAGAATGAGCTACTGATAGGTACATATGGACAGGTAAGTCTAACAACAAGCAGGCTACTGTTCAACTGCCTACTTTATGGTCTTTCAACAAATGTTTGTGTCATCTTTTCCAACCAATTTAATGGTTGATCTGCTGATCTGCAAAACAGCACATAAGTAATATTTTAAAATTGCATAGTGCATTATTAAAGCTAATTGTAACAACCAGTTTGCAGTCTAAATAAAATCAAACTACTGTTTTATCTCAAAAAATTTGTTGTGGACTCTTAAAAGTTGCAAGATTTTGCTGAAACCATAATTTTTAGAAAACAGTAAGGAAAAAAAAAAGGATAATTGTTTGTGTTCGCTTTTCACTGTTCACTGAAAGAGTGAAAAAAAAACCTGACTGTTTAGTACCCTTATCATTGAAGTAAAAATATTTGTCTTCATTCTCGAGTGGTTAGATGCTCGTCAAAATCATTACCGTATTCAAATCATTTGAATATTGGTTTGATAGCTTACAAGTACATTCAATCCATGAATACTAACATGGTTGGAATGCTTTATCCACTCATATGGGCCCTCCTATCTTATAATTTCGGAGAGTAATAATAATATGCTTGAAATATCTTCTTGTACAGGCACTCTTAGCTTACAAGTACAATGAATCAAAGAGTACAAACATACCATCTACTGACAGTCCAGCTGTATCAGATAAATGCCTCCCTGAAGAGGAATCAACCAAAGATGATGAGAAAGGAGAAGGAAGAGGAGGACTTGGTCATTATGAGTTACTATGGTCAAGAAGCTTTGCCCATCCCCTTCTAGCTTTAAATCACTTTGATCTAACTGGAGATGGATTGAAAGAGGTCATTGTACTATCAACAAGAGGATTACATGTGCTTCAGGTTTGTATCATAGATTTATGATTTCTTGTAGTTAACATGTAGAATTTTACTGGAAATCAATAATAATGCATAGCTGCCAAACTCTAGATTCCTCTCTTTTTCTAAAAACTTCGTGTAAAAAGCATACAAATTACACTGTATTTCTCATTTTGCTTTGAGATATTCTTAATTTTGGCAGGTATGTATGATCAGAGATATCCACAATGGTAATCCAGACATTCTATTAAAGCAAATTTTTAGTTATTATTACACCTCTCTTTAAATTTATGAGAATTATACAAAATAATTTCATAAGTGGTAGGCATTACAATCATCACCAGGTTTCATGTTAGTCCACAAATACACAGACGAGGTGAATAGGAATATTAGGATCACATGGACATTTGATGGTGAATAGCAATATAATTGGAAACCTCTGTTGATTAAAATGTAACAGTGTAATCTGCTTATCATTAACTTTTTTTCCTATCGACTATTCCTCTTCTACAGCATAATCTAGACAATGCTGCACAAAGATGTCTAAGTAGTTTGAAACAACTTGATGGAGATGACCCAACGTGATTGGAAACTCAACAATGAAAACTCTGAAAAGTGCTTCATCTTGAATCATTGGGCCTTTTGTACTGAAATACATGTATGAACTCTATCCTTTGTAGACATGGACCTTAGCTCTGATTGGAGAATAGAAGACAACAAGCCTAGAACAATTAAATAGCAGTTCTTGTATGATGATATGTGAGAGATGAATATGAAGTGGAAAGTGATGATCTGGGATCAAACCATTAGACTATCATGATCAAGTGATCTACAAGAACTCTTGATTGTCTTTAATAAATGAAAGGCTTCACAAGAATTAAGGGCAATCACACCTCAGTGATAAAGATAACAATAACTATAACAGCAGATCATTCCCCAATCACTCAACTATCATTTATGTGGAAAATTAATAGGAAATGTTTATGGTAGGTCAGGCCTTATTGTCTCATTGGGGTTGCTCGGCCACCAGTTTTTCTAGGATAGACCTCAACGATAGAATCTGTGAGCCCATAATTTTACACCTTCGATGTGACAATAGTTGCAGAAGAAGGGATGGTGGCAGTGTCCATAGCGTTTGATTGACAGAATGAACAATTTTATCCTTGTGAAAATGATTGAGGTCTGACCATTTATATCGTTATCATTATTGTTACATTATTAATTCACATAGGTTATTGTCATCATTATTAGTGAGGTCTGACCAACCCCTTAGCGACTCATACTGCTCATGCATCCTTGTCTTGTGAAGACTTAGTGCGTTCTTGTTGTCTGAATGTAATTTGAAACTTGTTTATACCAATTGTTCATAACAGATGCTATAGATTGTACATGTAATTGAGTAATATGCATGTATATTCATTTGTGTGTGACTTATATATCTTCAATGTAACAAGATTAGTACACATTACATTTTCCTGCTATTGTTTGTGTTTTACCTGCTTCCAGCAATAAGAAAATCATTATTACATTCATTTTGTACACAAATACATGTAGATTCTCAATTTTGGGGCAGATATGAGGTCATAAAAGCGTATGTGATTCTGTGATAGTATGTCTAATTTTCATAAACGTCATGGAAAAGATGTGGAAGAAAAACTAATGAAATGGTATATTGAGGTCTTTCTTTCTTGAGTTTACTGCCCAACACCCCTGAAAGGAAGCCAAACAGGAAGGATAGGTTGTGCTGTTTGTGATGCAGAGAGAGAAAAGTTTGGCTTACTGTTTGCTTTGCTCACAGAGGGGGTTATGGACTGCTGTTTTAACCCTTTCAAGACAATTGACCACATTTTGTGGTTTGGCTCAATAACTTTTGATTCAGAGCTCTAAAAAATATACCAGATACATGAGTAGAAAGAGCAGAAATTTCTGCACACTCTGTGTCCATTTTTGTTGCATGACCGTATTGTGTTTGTTAGCAGGGAATTTAAAAAACAAGCATAAGCTTTAAAATCCTTAAATTGGCAACACATTGAGAGATTCAAAATCATTGTTTTTTATCGAAATTGGCAATTTTTTCATCTTTTCGACAAAGTTTCTAACCATGTATATTGTTTCCAAAGACATCACACCTTATTAGAACCATGTAGCTCTAAAAGAAAAATATCATTGTTGCCAGTTTGAAGAACAAAAGGTGGTCAATTTAGCACTTAATCCTGAAAGGGTTAAACTAACCACTGTTGAGGATTGATTTCACAGGTTGGGGTAGAGTATTCCAGTTTGTTATTGTATGGGATATAAAAGAATATTTATAACTATGTTCATGGATTTTGTAATGAAATCACCTTTTATTTGTGGAGGTACATATGAATAGTGGAAATTGAGAAAAGTTATGAATTTACTATATTTCCTCAGCAATATTGTAAATTAGTTTGAAACTTGCCCTTATGTGTTACCTACTGGTTGAAATGAAAAAACATGTATGAGATTTTCATGATAAAATTCACCCAGTTTTTGTCAAAATTAATTATGCAGCGATGATTTGCAAATGTTGCTTGATGTTGTGGCAAAAGTTTTGCTTTAAAAAATCATACTCTTTTGCTTTTTATATATTGGAAAAGATTCCAGTTAAACCATCTATCAAAACATACCTTACAAACCAGTATAAATTAGATGAAGAGATATAGATACATGTGTAGAATGTGATCAGTAGGCTAGGGAACCAGGGAAAGTCAGGTTGTAGCAATTGTGACTGCTTGTGCACCCTTGGATGGAGGTGGGGGGGGGGGGGGGGATGTCTCATTGAGTCCTGTACATCATCCATGTAAATCACTTTCTGAAAAGCACCCTAAACGGGGATTGCAGTAGGAGTAGTTTTGATACCCTAAACAAGGAAACCCATCTAACATCTCTGATTTTTATACCCTGAATGGCGATTTCCGCTGATTTATTTCCTATCACCTCTGAATTTGATACCCTTTTTCTTGATTTTTGCTGTTTTTGATATCGTAAACACGTAACCCGGTTTACACGCCTAATGCTGAAAAAGTACCCTTTTTATCCGTTTTCATGTACGCGGATGATGTACAGGTCTCAATGAGACATTCCCCTCCCCCCCCCCCCCCCCCCACAGGCTTGTGCATAATAGTACCACCATGATACATATCACATGTACAGTAACCGATTATTGAGGTAAGCAATTAGTGTATGCATCAGGTTTAACTTCACATTCAGTGCCCCATACTTCTTTATGAAACTAAAATTCTGTCTCCTTTTTTAGAAAAAGTTAAAGAAAGGTCAGTGTTTCGTTTGGTATCCTACATATCATAATCATCAGAAAAAGAAGAAACTGCATTCCCACACCAGGTTTTGGTAGAGGTATTGTCTTTGTTACACTGTGTCACGAAATCTCTGTTTTCTATAAAGGTTTTTATAAAAAAAAAACAAGAAAATATGTACATCAAAGCAACAAAATAAATCTATTTTTATTCAACATTACATGTAGATGTTTGCCTATATGCTTTGAATATAGATTCAATGGTCAGATATGAATGTTGTTAGTCATTCCATATTAACCTTTTTTACATCATAAAAGAAAACTAATGTATAGATCAAAGCTAATCTGGAGTTCTGGTTGTGGAATTTTATTTTGAATTCTTATTTCTGGACCAACATTTATATAAACGCACTCTCAAAATGTGCTGAAAATTACATTGACTGCGAAGCAAAATCCAAATTGCTCACAGGAAATTGGGTGTTATTAATGAAAATAATTTATTATAATTTGGTCTTATTTTCCCAGGGTAGTGCTCCCACTTATAGGTTAGGACTGTTAACTTGGGGTCCACTCACTATTCACGAGGACCGCTATTCATTTAACACGCGTTATGAATAGCGGTCCTTATGAATAGTTATGAATAGTGGTCCTTATGAACGGGAGTCCTTATGAATAGCGAGGTAATTTGTCTATGGTTTGCTCGCTATATGTAGAAGGACCGCTATTCATTTAGTCACGCATTATGGATAGCGGTCCTTATGAATAAGTGGTCCTTATGAATAGCGGTCCTGATGACTAGCGAGGTTACCCCGTTAACTTGATTTCTGCATTTATCTTTACTTAAATTAACTTATCTATTATGCCATTTAGAACAAAATCGTTTTGCAGATAATCTTGATCATTTGGTGTAATTTTCATTCTGAGAGAATTCATTTTCCATCATAACCAGACAGTGGCGCAAATCCATTTTAAAATTAGGGGGGGGGGACATTCGCCTCCAAAATTCTCTGACAAGCAAAAAAAAAAAAAAAAAAAAAAGAGGTTATTCAAAAAGGTGGGGGGGGGGGGGCATTCGCCTCCAAAATTCTCTAACAAGCAAAAAAAACAAAGGTTATTCAAAAAGGTGGGGGGGGGGGACATTCACCTATTTTTAAAAAGGGGGGATATGTCCCCCTGTCCCCCCCTGGATTTGCGCCCATGTAAGCAGACCTCAGATTGAGGTTGATCTTAATTTTATAAATAGCTGTATGTTTGTACAGATATTTAGATTGTTTTAGATTTAGAAGCAGTGATGATGGTTTTTATAGGTCGGTAATAATAACAAGAATATACACAGAGAGATAATAACTACTGAATTATACTCCTTAAACTGGCAGTTTTATTTCATATGAAAAGTCCATCCAATACATAATAGACCTACTTGAAAATCACAGTCATTTCCTTTTTTCAATTGACAAAAACATTTGTATTTTTTCAGGACTTTAAAAGTAAGGTTGAGTTCTGGGAAAGGTAAAAAATAGTTTGTGAGTTTTCTCATTCATTTTATGTCAGTTTGGAAGAACATCATAGTAGAAATGTCCCCTAAAAAAGGATTGCTCTTCAAATGCCCTCATATTAGAAATATGATGACAAATATCTGAAATGTTTGGGCCGAGCATGTGCTTTTCAGCAAGTTTGGGTCAATTTCTTATCATTTTGATGATTCCAAAACCTCACAGTATACACCAATTCTTATTTAGACATGATCAACCTTTTCAAATTGCTTTGGAACAGTTTATTCACAATGAAATCACATAACCAGAACTCAACTTTATCTTGAAGATAATGTCTGTCAACATATTCCCTATTTCATAGTGATTATGGTGATGATGATGTTGGTGATACTGCTGCTGCTGGTGTTGATGATTATATGAGAGAAAAAAGAGAGATAGAAGGAAAGAGGGGAGTGGTAAGTGAATGAAAGAGAACGATTGGGGGTCCACTCACTATTCACGAGGACCGCTATTCATAGTAAAACCGCTATTCATTTAACACGCGTTATGAATAGCGGTCCTTATGAATAGTTATGAATAGTGGTCCTTATGAACGGAAGTCCTTATGAATAGCGAGGTAATTTGTCTATGGTTTGCTCGCTATATGTAGAAGGACCGCTATTCATTTAGTCACGCATTATGGATAGCGGTCCTTATGAATAAGTGGTCCTTATGAATAGCAGTCCTTATGACTAGCGAGGTTACCCCACCGATTGTATGAGTAAGACTGCAGACAATGAATGTAATATGAGTAGAATAATATTATTAGTAGTATTATTTATTCAGCAAAGACAAAATCAAGAAATCAGTGAATACAAAACAACAGTAAAGTTAGAAGAAAGTCACATGGATGTCAGGAAAAGAAAAGGATTAACTACATAACTATAATCCGAAGGTATTCTATTCCAATCCATGTGACTTTACAAAAATGAAATGAAATAAAATAAAATAATGAGATACAACAAATAATGAAATACAATTGTTATTAAGAGATTTAGAGAAATATTAATCATTGACTTAGGATTTTTTAATTTTTTTTTTAAGTAAAGAAGGAGAGAAAAAAAATAATGGTGCTTTTTGTACATGTATATAGCACCAGAAAGAAAAATTAGTAGGTGAATACATGTACTCTTACTCGATATTATACCCGAAGAGGGTGCTGTGCAGCTGAGTATAATTAAAACAATTTGAGAATGACCTGAACAGATATCATATTGCTATTATAATTCAATGAATTTGAGAGTAGCTAGATATAAAAGGGTAACCTCGCTAGTCATAAGGACCGCTATTCATAAGGACCACTTATTCATAAGGACCGCTATCCATAATGCATGACTAAATGAATAGCGGTTTTGTACGAATAGTGGTCCTTCTGAAGAGCGAGCAAACCATAGACAAATTTCCTCGCTATCCATAAGGACATCCATTCATAAGGACCGCTATTCATAGCGCGTGTTAAATGAATAGCGGTTTTCTATGAAAATCGGTTCTTATGAATAGTGAGCGGACCCGGATATAAAGTAGCAAACTTTGAATTGAAATAAATTATGACATAAGACTTCAACAACAACAACAAAATGTAAACAGCAACAATGGAGAATGAAATTTAGAGAAATTGGCATGCAAATTTCCACATCAGTATTATATGAAAAATTCATACAAGTATGAAAATATGAAAAACATACATCATGTATTATCAATTAGAAACATGTACACTGAGAACTTGTTCTTTCAGTTTTGAAAGCCAGGTATAAAATGATAATAAAAACAACATCAGTCTTCAAATTAATGGGGAGAGTATCCCAATCACAGGGAAGTGTGTGGATGGCAGAACCAAGGAGTCTTTGAGTGCGAGCAATTAGATGTTTGAATTGAACAGTGTCAGAATATCTCTGGTTAATATAAATAGCATTTTGAACAGCTTCACATTTTATTGGGCCAAAGAAGACATACAAAACTAATCGTAAGATAATGATTATTATCATTACTATTAGGCCTATTATTATTTTGAACACTTATAATCATAATCATCATCATCTTCATCATAATTCTTTGTCTTTGTTATTATTACTATTATTACTACTATTATTTAATATATTATTACTATTATTATTATTATTATTTATATTTATTCATAATTACAACTACACAATGCCATTCTCTCAGAATGAAAATTACTCTTGGAGTTTTCATCATTTTCACACCCTTTTCTAGCCTACCCCCCCCCCCCCCCCCCCGGGCCCTTCCACAAAATAAGCATCTTGAGATTTGTACAACATATCCTTAAACTTTTATTATCAAACATAATGCACCCTTAGAGCTTTAGTTCCAGGGGCGGCGGAGCATTTTTCAAAGTGGGGGGGGGGGGAGCACCAACAAAAAAGGGCACTTTTGGGGGAAAAAAGGGGCACCTACAAGGGGTGAACAGAAAGCGAAAATTGGCAATTTTATTACCCTACAGTCTAATTAATATATTATAAAGCAGCATCTTGTTCATTTTTATGGTGGTTCTGCTTCAGCTTCCCTAATTAGCAGTTGTGTGTAATGGTCTAATGATTCGTGTGTGAGCGAGCAAAGCAAGCGAGCAAAAATTTTCAAAACTTTTTTCTAATGCTGAAGTCCTTGGGTTGTGCTTTATTTACAGTGATATAATGAAAATGACAACAGCAAATTCATTTAGGGTAAATGTCGAATGATATTTTAATTCGTACATTAACCCTGTCGTTTTTCTTAAGGATTACATCATTATCAACATTATTATGCAATCTGCTTGATTTTTTATATAGGCCTACTATAAGAGCGAGCGAGCGGAGCAAGCCAGTTTGGGGGAAATTTTCAGGAAAATGTTACCCTTACTTGGTATAAATTCATATTGATATACATGTATTTCATATTTTATTTTTTCATTTCCAATAAAATACAAATACAAAATACAATTTTCATAATAATACAAAATACAATGCAAAATTTATACAGTACATTACATTTGAAGCTAAGATAGATCAATACAAGAAAAGTAGAATAATTACGTATGAAACTTAATTTATATTCTGTGGAAATGGAAAGATCCACTAAAAAGCAGAGCTTGTAAATTGTGGACCCCTCAGATAATAATAACTGAAAAAAAGTAAAGTACATTAATAAACAAGAGAAGAAGGATAGTGGCCAACAGAGACAACATTTATAGAAACTGGAAGCACAAAATCCTTTGGAAATGTAGGAAAACAATAGGAAAAAAAATAGGGAAAAAAAAAGGCAAGTGGTTATGATTTTTTGAGATGAACAGGGGAATACAAAAGTACAAAAACAGAAAAGTGGGGAAATATTATGGGCACATCAGAGCCAGCGGAATGAGAACTCCTTTGCTGGGGAGGGGGGGGGGGGTGGGCATTGTGCTCCCCTTGCCTCCAGCCCCTCTGTTTTTATATTGTAATTGTAGTAATATTGGTACATGTTACTACGTAAAGCTGCTCTGTTTCTTTGAAGCTAGATATGGCTCTTTTTATACGAAACAGTGGGAAATATAGGTAAAAGGGGGCCCTTATTAGAAGAGGAAAGGGTGCTTATCTGAGGTTGAAAGGGGCATTTATGAGAAGAGGAATAGGACACATATTAGATAGTAAAAGGGGCACTTATCAGAAGTATCACGTGTGTGACCAAAAAATAGGGAAGTGGGCTATTTTGAGCCCTATAATTTTAATGACCTTCCAAGTGTGTTGGTTTTTCATGTATATACAGCAAATACAGACATAGGTACATGGATTTAATAACAAAAGAAGGTCAATGATAATACCTGTTCTACGTCAGAGGTCAAAAAATTCAGGTCACGTGTGTGACCTCACACAGAAGCAGGTTTTTCAAACTCACATTTCATCTTTAAATCCCTCTGAATTTTCAAAAGCTTCAATGTTCATATTTATGGCAGGTATATTTCATGGTACTGTCTCTTAGAAAATAGCATTAATTCTGTTGAAAGTTGCATAAGATTTTTGTTATGTAATATTTTGTATCATGATGTGTGGTCACGTGTGTGACATTGGGGGGGGGGGGGGTCACGTGTGTGACATGCCATAAGTAATGTGTACAGATTTGGAGAACTATTGAAAAATCATAATATTTAGTATTTGTAATTCATTTTGCAATAGCTCTATACAAGATATCATCAATATGGTAGAAAGTGGTTCTAAGGTCTTTTCTTTATGAAAAATACCCAGGGAACACACAATTTTTTTTCTCATACATTTATTGATATCATTTATTGTTATCTTTATATTGATATACTGTGGAGGTGTTTTGGTCTAGTAGATAAGTAACCATACTGCAGATCACAAGGTATGGGGTTCAATTAATTGCCATGGCACTAACATCCTTTAGCAAGACATTTATCTGCATTTGCCATGCTCGATCCAGGTGTAGTAAGTGGGTGCCTACAATCCATGTATAGGATTTATTTCTTGAATGCACTGAGCGCTACAGCTGTCTTGCTAAAACCAGGGTAATAATACTTGCAGGGCCCTCAGGGAGAAGAGTCATTAGTACTGATGAGGCTACCCTGGGTAAACAAAACATAGTATTATTTATTATTAATTCTTATTATTTTGTCATTGTAATTATTATTATTATATATCATTATCATTCATATTTACTGTTATCGTAATTATTACTGTTCAGACTAAAGAATCAAAGTAGAAAAAATAAAAGCTTTCATGCTGATATACATTCATCTTCAGCTTGTTTTATAAACTATTTTCAGAAGCACATTTCCATTGGCCAATTATATCACATATATTATATGATAGCTAATAACAATTTGATCATAATTGTATAGGGTTACGCAATCAATTCAGAGGATTAAGCAAGAGGAAAACAAAAAGTGAAAACAGAATTATTAGGTCAAGAAACTTAACAATAATAGATGACAAAGACTCTACAAATGACTTGCCCAGTACATGTGCACTTGACCAGTTGCCGGCACTCAGGTCACATGTGTGACAAAGTTAGTTGGACAGTATTTAAAGAACGAGAATCATATTTGGAATAATATTTGGTGAGATTGAGGACACGTACAAGTTAGCTTATGACAGGAAAAATATAGATTATCCAAATTGTATTTTTCAAATAGCATAAACTTTTCATGTTTTGGGGTCACGTGTGTGACATCAGAATTACTTAATTATGCATGTTAATTATTACACAATGCATAGAAAAATTTTCTTTTTCCTTCAACTTAATTACTTGCAAAAGGACCTGGGAAGGGTATGATTACACTATATATTGGCAACACCTACTAAAGCTCATACTGAGAGATAACTATTATACAGTGAAAAAGAGATGTTTTTTTACTTTAATTTATGCCAATGTAATTGTATGGAAATTAGCATAATTGGGTCTTAAATTAAAAAAGAAAATGTGTTTCATGTAACTTTAGACATTATTCTTCAAGAATATACATGTACTATTCAAAATCAGCAAGAATGAAGTTTATTTTTGTCAAAAAAGTTTCACTTTACAAAGAATGGCCCAGAAGGGGAAAATAGGCACTTATAAGAAGGGGAAAGGGGCACCTATCAGAAGTAAATATGCACTTAACAAAGGGGAAAAGGGCACATATTAGAGAGAAAGGGGGTAATTATTAGATTTGAAAAGGGGCACTTATCAGAAGGGGAAAGGGCACTCAGAAAGAAAAAGGGGCACCTATCCAAAGTGAAATTAGATAAGAATGCAATTATCAGATGTGAAAAGGGGCACTTATCAGATGGAGAAAAATAGGCACTTATCAGAAGGGGAAAGGGCACTTATTAAAAAGAAAAGGGGCATTTCAGTAGTAAAAAAGGGCATCTATCAGAGAGAAAGGGGGCACTTTTCAGAAATAAAAAGGGCACTTTTGGGGTACTTGAGATAGTGGGGGTACTGTGCCCCCCCCCCCCCCCCCCCCCCCCCCCCCCCTCTATTAGTTCCATCTCCTCTGTACCCTGTAATGTCCCTGCCAATTCCCAGTGTGCATGTGAAACACTTTATCTTTACTGTCATACCGGTACAGAATTTTCTTTTTCTTTTTCTTTGTATCGGCGCGTCCGTGTCGAAGGTTGTCCGTCATGCATATTCATTTTCAAAAGTTGGCTCGACGCGTGCCAAGGTTTTGCATAGAGATTCTACGATCCCGAGGCTTGCGTAGCAATCGTACGCCGGCGCGGCCGGCCGGCCTGGCTCGATCGCTAGCTAGCTGCTATAGCTGTAGCTGCCGCTGCTTATAATTATAGCGCCTTAGCTATACCGCGTACACGTACCCGGTATAGCGTACTTTGTGCATACATTAGATCGGGTCGAATCGGCGATAGCATAGAAGTGAACAGAGGAGGACATCTTCAGATTAGATAAAGACAATCTAATTGCTGCAGACTTGAAGTTTTATAAACTGCTTCCAAGCAATGACCCAACGAAATGCTGCATGCAAGAAGATTCCGTTTAAGACGAAGAAAAAGGTTTTGAAGGAGCTTGGACTGTCTTTTGAAGACGTTGGTGGACAAGAATGCCAGGACGGTAGGTCGACCATTCTGCTTGCGCGTGCATGCAGCCTGGGCAGCGCAGGGGCCTGGCTTGCTGGGCTTGGGTAATTGGAGAAAAGTTATGCTGTTATGTCATATCTGGTATGTTGTATTGTCTGATGATGGTGTCTATCCAGCTCCTTTTGCAGCAGTGCCTGTATAATGATCTGTGTTCTTGTAAATGATTAGGTGTAGAATAGGACTACCAGTATCTAGTAGAGTAGACAGAAAAATCTGTCTGTTAGGCAGTGTTAGGAGTTTTATAACATTTTCCACTCATATGACACACTCACAATTATGCGAGGTTAATAAATATTAACCTCGCACTTTGTACCTTTGTACTGCGATGAATTGCCTCTCATAGCAGCAGGGCTGCCAACATTGGATAATAGTTGAGAGTGAGATTACACGAGAAGCGAAGCACGAGGGAGCGAAGCGAGGGAATTGGGGAGGGTGTGGGTAGCCAGGATGGCTTCCTGAGTGTAAAAAAAAAAAGAAAGGGCTAGATCTATACGCCATTTACACTACAGGAAGCCAGGATTTTTAATCCGCCATTCTAATTGAGCCGATTTGGCAGGCTATGAAAAATGCCCTGGAAAATCCCTTTCCCATTAACTCCCGCCTTCGACAGGTTCTTCACCATAGCGTCTCCTCCTAGGGAAACTTTTGGCAACTTTCTGTAAATTTCTTGCTAAAATTCAGCCCCCCAATGAACAAAAATAAGCATGAAAATTTTTTCGAGAACTCACCATTGTTTGTGTATCCATGGATCGTCTTGTAATGCAGATTCAAGATGGCGGCTGCGTGCGATGGCGTGCGCGCTGTCGGCGATGCAACCATAATCGAAACTATACGATGTGGTGCAGTGGTGGAGATGTCTGACGCAATTTCCATGAATGCTAAATGTTGAGGTCTCAACTGGCTTAGTGCCATCTACGTTGACATTTTGTTTAGCATTCGTCAGACATCTCCACCACTGCACCACATCGTATAGTTTTGATTATGGTTGCATCGCCGACAGCGCGCGCGCCATCGCACGCAGCCGCCATCTTGAATCTGCATTACAAGAGGATCCATGGATACACAAACACTGGTGAGTTCTCGAAAAAATTTTATGCTTATTTTTGTTCATTGGGGGCTGAATTTTAGTAAGAAATTTACACAAAGTTGCCAAAAGGTTCCCTAGGAGGAGACGCTATGGTAAAGAACCTGTCGAAGGCGGCAGTTAATGGGAAAGGGATTTTCCAGGGCATTTTTCATAGCCTGCCAAATCGGCTCAATTAGAATGGCGGATTAAAAAACCTGGCTTCCTGTAGTGTAAATGGCGTATAGCCCTTTTTTTTTTTTTACACTCAGGAAGCCATCCTGGCTAGGTGTGGGAGGGGGGCGTCCCCCCCCCCCTCCCACAGTGTGGAGCTTTTTTAGTTTTCAAGGTGAAATTGTGTGATTTGGTTCATAGTTTATAGAGTATTTTAACATATATACCTAAAGGCGTTATGAAGACAAATTATACAGATTTACATGTAAAGAAATGATAAACATGGAATTCCCTATTGTTGAAATGCCAACCATGTCTTTATTTGGTCCCCTTCTCTGTTTGACTCAGGTTCTGGATGTAAGTTAGGTACTCTTGTTTGCAGATGATGGGAAGATGCAACAAGCAAGCATCCAAACAGAGAATTTCTTGTATCTGTCTTGATAAGTCGTTCTCGATCAATTGTCAGGTCGCTGAGCTGATGTAGTGCTGATTCAAAATGTGATTTACCGGTACACAGTACGTACGTACATACATACGACCGGTCCGGGTACTATATATAGCGCTGCATGTTATGGGCGCGCGTCCGCCGCGTCGCCTGGGCTAGACTTATATGTCATGTGGACGTGGTTGGCTTGCCATCCATATCCACACACATTTTTATGTCAGGCTAGCTAGGCGCGGATCAAGATCTTACACACGCACGCGCGCACGAATGAGATCGAGGCATAGGATCGAGGCTTTCGACAAAAGGCGGGAAAACTTTCACAGCTTTCGACAAAAGACGGGAAAGCTTTCAGTTTCACAACTTTTTCAGCGCTTCCTTAATTCTTGATTTGGTTGCATAATTTATTCAAAACTATCAGTTTTTATTATTATTTACCTATATAAGATTTGTGCATGAGATATTTAATTATTAGCGTGAGAGTGTGAGAATTGGGTGAAATGCGTGAGTCTCACGCTCAATGCGTGTTGGCAGCCCTGTAGCAAATGTGTGATATTTTGCACATATGTGTGCTGGAAAGGAGCGAGATCGCCGTCCAAAAACAGCCTGAAAATTTCACTTTGATCAAGATGATAAAGATCCTATTGAAGAATCTGGCATGAAATTAGATATTCCATCATCCTAAAATGTAGAAGGAAGTATTTCTCAAAATTTTGCTGCTTATATTGGTGTTCTTACCTCTTCAACTTAGAGGTCGTGACCACCTCCAAAATTGACACAGCCCCACATAGTGATGGTTCCCTGAGTGCATATGACATAGTCATAGGCCCTTGCCTATGTGGGACTGTGTCCAACATTCACTGTTGCAGCAGTCAAAAAAAGACAACAAAATTGCTCTAAGCAACATTTAATTTTCTTAAATTTGCTAGATTACCTAGTTGTACGAACTCTGTGGCTTATTAATCTGGTACTGGCCAATAAGTTGTACAGCCCATGCCATTCATGCTAATGGAGGAGAGGGTAAACAGAAATACTACCTCATAATCACCCATTCCCATGCATTGTGAACCTTGCAAACCACCCCGGTGTTTGCTAAGGTGGTTCTGGACATATTCAACTTTCAACCTGAAAGATGGACAATCAAAATACAAAAAAAGTGTAAATCTACAAGGTTTTGGCTGGACGGATGTTTTTCTTACTTTGCACATGTAGTCAGTCAATCGTTATTTACATGAGACACGATGTCCTAACTGCCCCCGAAGTCGGCACTAGTCTAGCTTAGAGTCTTTAGTATTTAGTTATTTCACGTTGTGCGTCACTGCTTCTATCCACTGAACTCTACGTAGAGTTCAGTGCGTCTGTATCCCGCGCGAGTGAGAGCAAGATGTTGCAATCGCGAATTCCATGCATTTATACCCATAACTCAACGAATAACTCTTACCACACATGCTGATAAAAGCGTCTCAACTGTGCCGCTTCTAACACACAGAAGTCTATGGGTTTCGCACACAATAGCCAATGGGCCTCGATTTTGCATGAAAAACGCATGTATTTCCTAATCTGAGAGGTGTCATTAAGCTGACCATACTGGTAAATTTTTAAGGTATATGTGTAAATTATGCATGAAAATCATGATTAGATCCCTCTCAACATATTTTAGTAAAAATTTGCAAGTTATTGTTTTTACTAGTTGAAAAATAAGATGATGTTACGATACACAATTTTTTGGGCAAATTTTATCACTTTTTTCACACTTTTTGATGTTTTGTGGAATCCAGGTTACTCAAATCACAAAAATAACTCTCTGAATCGATTCCTCGTCATATTATTACTCAAAAAAGCTGTTTTATTTATTCATGCATGATGTCTAATTCAAAAGATACATATATGCTAATTATGGAATTTCATCGAAAATTCAAGATGGCTGCCAAAATGGCTGATTTTGAACCCCATGGGACACGATTTGGCACTGGGAACATCAAAATTCATTAACTAGACATTTCAGGCATTATAAAAAAGTTGGTTAAAAAAATGTATCTTGATGGTGCTCGGGAACCCCCCTTTCCGACTAGACTAATAACTTCAATTCTATAATCCTACGTCAATGAAACTTTGCAGGCAAATGGCATGGTAATAAACCTTCAAAATAATACCAAATTTGTTGGAATAGCTTGTTTGGTTTTGAAAAAAATCCAACATTACTTCAGCATGAAGTCAAAAGTGTAACAGCACCACCCTTTTTAGGGGAACAGTTCATGACACATGACCTTGCTACAATTAGTGCTACATGGAGCTCTGCTTGATACATACTTTGCATAAAATCCTGTGGCAAATACGACAGCTTATCTTTCATTTCATGAAGTGTCGGTACACACCAGGCATCACTTCGCCGGTTCGGACACACATGTATACCCACATGCTGTTGGTCTGGACAGATTGGTTATCTGGACAGATAATTTTCAAACAGAAAATCAAACACTTTTTCCTTCAATATTTCATGAATCTTTCAAAAGGTATATTGACAATATTCTAAATGGCAAATATTCACAGAATTGAGTGTGACATGTACTTGATGCTTGCTTTTTTGGACCAGTTGGACTGCTTAATTTTTGTGAAGAGTCCAGAGGCTCCAGGCACACAACCCCCTATCCTTACTCATCCTGCGAGTAAACTGTGATCAGTGAATGTGATGTGAAGCTGATGCAGAGCCTGATCAGTTACACAGTGTAGCCACGGACTGACGTTTGACAAATTTTGAAAGTTTGAAGGCCTGTAGAAAATAAATATTTAACCGAAGAGAGCTATTTTATGTTTCCTTGTGAAGGGTATCACTGCAATGAAGGAGTTGAAATTCGATAAAAATTGGTTGCGATGGTCGCCTACTAAAATTATAATCCATAAAATATTAAATGTCATGGATGGACAAAATGCTTACTCTTAATTGATCAGGCTCTGCATGAAACTGAATCTACTGAATGTTGAGTTGCGATGTTTTTAAGAAGTTACATGTATGTAAGCTGTGTTAAGTAACATTTGATCTTATCTGAGACTGATTTGGATTCAACACATGTTGTGTTAAGATATTTAAAAGGTTAGTTCAGGTGAATATGGGTTGGCATAGAATCCATCATTTTTCATTCAACAGGCTCTGCATGAAACTGAATCTACTGAATGTTGAGTTGCGATGTTTTTAAGAAGTTACATGTATGTAAGCTGTGTTAAGTAACGTTTGATCTTATCTGAGACCGATTTGGATTCAACACATGTTGTGTTCAGATATTTAAAAGGTTAGTTCAGGTGAATATGGGTTGGCATAGAATCCATCATTTTGTCCCCGCCGAACGAAGTTCGCGAGGGGACTATGAAACGGGCTCCGTGCGTGTGTGCGTGTGTGTGTGAGTCCGTCCGTCCGTCCGTCCGTCCGTCCGTCCGTCCGTCTGTCCGTGTGTGCTCAAATGTTAGAAAATGCTACTTCTCCGTCATTTCTTGGCCGATTTTGATTCTGATTGTTTTATCTGATAGGGCTTGGTGAGGGCTTCCAAACTTCTACACAGAATCGTGAAATTCATTAATTATGCAAATTCATGCAAATTTATTCAAAAGTGACGAAAAATGCTACTTCTCCTCTATTTCACATCGGATTTTGATTCCGATTGTTTTATCTGATAGGGCTGGGTGGGGGCTTCCAAACTTCTACACGGAATTTTGAAATTCATTAATTATGCAAATTTATGCAAATTTATTCAAAATTGACGAAAAATGCTACTTCTCCTCTATTTCACATCGGATTTTGATTCCGATTGTTTTATCTGATAGGGCTGGGTGGGGGCTTCCAAACTTCTACACAGAATTTTGAAATTCATTATTCATGCAAATTTATGCAAATTTATTCAAAATGGCTGAAGGTTCATAATGTTTTCATGTTTTATATTTCAGTTGTATACATGCATTGTTGGTATTCTCTTCTTTTGCATGCAGTAACATTATTATTTTATTCACTAAAGTTTTTCACTGAATGTTTAAGGTTCAGGCTAGTTAATTTCCACAGATCTGCACTTCCGGCGGGGACATTTATTACGCATTGCTTAATTTACTCATTCACTTGTTCATTCAACAAAATGCCTCTGTGCTAGTGTGTTTTAATATGGTATCACTGTTTCCTCCCAGGACCCTTAGGTGATGAGCTTTTTAATTTATCTGTTGTGTATGATTGCATATAAATGGAACCTACCGTACATTAGTTGTTTGACGTGTAAGACGAGCCTCGCACAAGCTTTCTTTTCTTTAAGAATTACATGTATTCAAGAAGTATGCAGATCATATATAAATTGAATACATGTTTAGAAGTCAGCATTAGACTGTATTACCCAGTGGAACTCGGGACTTCAGTGCTTGGCCATACTAAGCGGGGCTCACTTAAAGGGAAAGTTCACCCTGAAGATTACTTGAGTTTAAAAAATGCAGAAAAAATAAAGAAAAATATTGGCGAAAGTTTGGACAAAATCCGTTAAAGAATAACGGAGTTATGGACTTTTGAAGTTTTGATTTTGTGACGTCACATGCGAGCAGCTCCTCCGTTATGTAATGTGATAAATATTCCATAAAATACAGTTTTCTCAGAAAATTTAGAATATTTTCGTCTGTGCATTTGATATATTGTCAGAAATGTTATTCAATACTAGATTCTGAAAAGAAACAATATTAATTTATCGTGGAACGTTAAAAAAATGCGAATATATGGAATATTTATTACATGACCAATGGGCAGCTGCTCGCATGTGACGTCACGAATCCAAAACTTTAAATACTCATAACTCTTTTATTATTAGACCGATTTTCATCAAACCTTCGCCAATATTTTTCTTTATTTTTTCTGCATTTTTTAAACTCAAGTAATCTTCAGGGTGAACTTTCCCTTTAATTAAGATAAGGTCCTTGGACACAAACCCCCCAAATGTCAAAAATATTACCAGGGGCTTGGTTCACTTGGTTCAAGAAGCAAGTGCCCTTCTATGAGGCACTGGGCAGACTGCAGAGTACATGTAGGTTCCTTTTGCTTCCAACTTTTACGAATCAATACAAAGTTTGTTGATGGGTAGTGCAGTCTTGTAAGGGAAGCCAGTGGTGATCAATCACCCCCCTCCCCCCCTCCGCCCCCCTGCCCACCTCCTCCTCTGTCCCATACATGAACCAACACCAATATTCCATGAAACCACTCAGTCTTCTTGCATTTATAAATCAACACCAAAACACCAAATACATGTACTGCCAACTTCAGAAAACTACACCAACTTCTTTGTAGAAAGTTCTGGAGTTCTTGGAGCATGTCGTTCACATATCTGCTTTAATGGTGTCTATTAAGTACAAATCTGACAGCTTGCTTTTGGACCATTTCTTGTTTAGTGATGTTCTCTCTAGGACCCCTGTTACACCGAAATACCTACAATGTACCTGAGACCAGTCTCGGGGCACCCCGAGACTGCTTTTTGTGCGTGTACACCGACTTATGCAAAGCTACCCGAGACAGGTTTCGAGTGAGACTTTCTGTTTGCGATGTTTTCGATGACGCAATCATTCCACACGTACTAGCAGGGCACAAACCAGTCTCTGGTAGATTTGCGTTTACATTGAATCCTAAGGAGTCTTGGGGTGCCCCCGAAGCAGTCTCGGACCACATCGCTAGGTAATCCAAGACTGGTTTGCTCAGAAGTGGTCTTGGACTATCGGGTAGGTTTCGTGCATTTACACCGAATTTGAAACCTACCCGAGACTCCTTAGGATTTCGGTGTAACAGGGGGTCTATGTGTTGGTCCCAGACTGATGCAGTATACTCTAGATATTGTCTCAGCAGGGTGAGGTAAGCCATTTTGGGGGGGTTTGATGAAGTTGATCTTCAGGTTTCTGTGCAAGAAAGAAAGGATGGTGGTTGGCTTCATTGCAGATGTCATTATCATGCTTGTATGTCTTGTTGATGAGAGGAGGTAGTGACTCCCAAGACTCAAGCACATTGTGAAAGTCCAAGAGAGAGAGAGAGAGAGAAAAAGTCGAAATTATGACTTTATTATGAACTGCAAATTCAAAATTAAAGACCAAAGTAGATTTGAACTGTAGATCTAACAGTTACACTCTAACAAATTAACCTTTGTTAATAGGCTAGGCTAGCATTGTTCATGTTAATTGTCGTAGATCTAGAAAGAGTCTGACGACAACCTTTCACGTTAATATCTAAAGCTTACCTGATAACTGAATATACATGTACTTCATTTGTTTCCTGGTTTGTTTTTAGTCCTTGTCAATTAAAATAAAATCTTCTGCCTTCTGACGGACACTAGACTAGGCATAGGTCACCATGTTTATACTTGTACATGTATGATGCGCATTTAGCTAGCACGATTGCGCATGCATGAGAGACAGCTGATCGACTGACCTACATCCAGTTACATAATTTGCATAATCAACACATCGTGTGTCCAGACAGAGGTTTATTGCCATTTGGTCTAATGCCATTCGGTCTAATCATCATACGGTCTAACATCATTTGGTCTAATATCAGTTGGTCCAATAAACATTTAGTCTAATCAACGTATAGTCCCATCAACATTTCATCCAGTGACCAGTATGGCCAATAGCCATTTTGTCTATAATCATTTGGTCCAATTACCATTTTGTGTCTTAGTTCTAATGTATTTGTTGTTTCATTTGGTCTGTAGATTCTTTGTAATTTATGTGCCAAACCAATTTTATTTTCGAC
Source organism: Heliocidaris tuberculata (assembly GCA_025618425.1). Lineage (NCBI taxonomy): Eukaryota > Metazoa > Echinodermata > Echinoidea > Camarodonta > Echinometridae > Heliocidaris > Heliocidaris tuberculata. The sequence goes on along the minus strand of CM046834.1, from coordinate 45,371,542 downwards.
GTAAACATTTTGTGTTGAATACTTGATTCATTTGTTGTTTTATTTGGGTTGTAGATTCTCCATAAATTACGCGCCAACTTATAATTTTCATTTCGATAAAAACATTTTGCGTTGTATACTTCATTCATTTCATATTTTATTTGGGTTGTATATTATCCCTAAGTTAAAGGGCAATCCAACCTTGGTAATAAGATGATTTGTGTGAAAGCAGAAAAATAAGAAAAACAGGATGGTGAAAGTTTGAAAGAAATCGGACAATGACTAAGAAAGTTATGGATGTTTGAAAAATGAGATCACTACATCTATGCGAATCTCAAATTGGCAATTTGGTGAGTCAATTGTGACATTTTTGTGGACAACTCTCCCATTTGTCGTACACAAAAATATCATTAATTTGCGGTTTTCTTTTCATTTTTCTTTTCATTTTGTGTGTTAGAGCGAATGGGGGAGTTGTCCACAGCTACATCACAGTGCCATTACCTATTCGGCCAATTTGAAATTCCCATACATGTATGCATAGTGATTACAACTTTCAAAAATTCATAACTTTCTTATTGCTTGTCCGATTTCGTTCAAACTTTCACCAATCTGCTTCTCTGATTTTTCCTCTTTCTTTCAGAGCAACTTGCTATTAAGGTTGGATTTCCCTTTAAGCTCCAAATCAATTTCAATTCGATATATGTATTTTGCGTCTTAGTTCTAATTCATTTGTTGTTTCATTTGGTCTGTAGATTCTTTGTAATTTATACGGCGAACCAATTTTCTATTCGATATAGACATTTTGCGTTGTATACTTCATCCATTTCATGTTTTATTTGGGTTGTGCATGTGTATTATCCATTAATTACGCACCAAATCAATTTCCAATCGATAAAATAAAATTTGCGTTGTATGCTTCACTCATTTCATATTTTATTTGGGTTGTATATTATCCCTGAGTTAAGCGCCAAATCAATTTTGGATTCAATAAATCTATTTTGCATCTTAGTTCTAATTTATGTGTTGTTTCATTTGGTCTAGATTTTTTGTAATTTATGCGCCGAACCAATTTTCTATTCGATGTAAACATTTTGTGTTGTATACTTCATTCATTTGTTGTTTTATTTGGGGTATAGAATCCCCGTAAGTTACACCCCAAATCAATTTTTGATTCTTTAAAAACATTCTTCGTTGTATGACTTCATTCATTTGTTGTTTTATTTGGGTTGTAGATTATCCATAAGTTACGCGCCAAATCAATATCCAATTCGATAAAAACATTTTGCGTTGTATCCTTCATTCATTTGTTGTTTCATTAGGGTTGAATATTATCCGTAAGTTCTGCCCCAAATCAATTTTCGAGTGTTTGTCAGCCCCGGCGCTGCACATAGCAGACGACAAAGCGATAATGCGATCGCGATAATTCCACTATCGCGTCTTGGCGTTCACCGAACGTGCACGCATAAAAAAATGCACACACATAGAAAACTGCTCACGCGGAACTCAACTTGAGTTGAGTTCCGCGCGTCGATTGTTTACGCTGTCCTTTATTTTCTTCTAACTCCTTAACCGCTAACCTGTAGAATGCCGGGTAAAGTTATTTGAGGTTAATTTTATACATTCTAACTGTATACAAATTATTTTTTTGGCCTCAAAGACCCTTTAAACCAAACCTCCTTTGTAAATTCGGGCCTTAGAGGGAAGTAACTGAGTAGGTAGAAGGAACTACATGTAGTTCTATGGAAGCATGTAAACTTGAAAGGAAGAAAACTAGTCAAGAACTATGACAGCAGGAAATATACAGGGAAAGGATTTGCATACTTTGAAACCATTAAATGACAAAGTTCTTTTTTTTAAAAATATCTTTTAAATGTTATCATTCTTGATTTTACCAAGTGTTCCTTGGGTCTCTACTAGGTGGTATGCACTGTTTTGTACTCTATGTCAACCAACGTGTATGTATTTCTTTCCTACTATTGGTCTAATTGACAGTACATGTAGTTGGAAAATTTTGAAATATACTGTATTAACCCTAGTATCATGTACATGTAGGACCCTTAGCCTTAGGAAAGATTTTGTGGGATTTTTTTTTCTACACACATTTGGTAGACTTTTACATTGTACCTCTTTTTAAATATGAATTTTTATTCTTTATTCTAAGCCAACGCTCTGATATGAAATGAAATTTCCCTAGTATGTGTCAGTGTTAAAATGCATGAGGAATGTGTGTTAACAACAAAGTTGTTTACTAGCTCTTCCTGGGGTTCCTTGTAGATGGTATGTACTCTTTGTACTCTACCTCAAACTATTTCTTTCTCACTCTTTTCCATTGCCTCTGAGGACCCTGACCCTTCAACTGATCTGCATTGGGCGTTGAATGATGGCACTGTGCCTACCAGCTTGCTTGCCTACCTATATCCCTGTATCATCTAGTAGCCAAGGCTGCGTCTATTGTGTAGGAGCCCACAAGCGAGAAAAAAGCAGTGTAACTGTACAGTGGCAGACAATAGAGGAATATGTTGGGGTGTTGCACTGGCAAAGCATTGTTGTTTGTCCCATGTATTAGGTGGTAGTAGGGGTTTGGATTACTGTTTAACGCCAGTCTTTCAAGAAAAGGTTTCTATTGATGGGCTCATTCTTTCACCTCTCAATAGAGATTTTGTAGGACTACACAATGAGATAAGTGTTGTGTTGGATTGCAGGTGCATGAATGAAACAGTGCAGTATGCATTTCTCTCCTTTAGTGCTGTACCATGGCTATACTGACCATATATTAGTTCCAGTGTGAGTAGGGTCGAGCCCAGGGAAACTCACAAGAGTAAAAAAAAAAGTGTTCTGGTAACTTCATATCAAAGTTTGCATGCATTATGAGAACTCACTGCACAACTGCACATGGATTAAGTGGATTAATTTTATTATTTTTTTTCTGATCTCTGACAGAAAGCTGCAACTGTAATAATTAGTAATTATGACCACCTATTAATGACACATTGTCATGTATGAGACAATTGCTGTTAACAGAGGAATGTGGGGTGTGGCATGAATTCTGTCCTGGGTGGAGTGAGGATTGAAATCACTCCTTTCCCTGGAACTTCCCTGCCAGCATCCCACTCCCTGACAAAGTACACAGGCGTGTGCAGTTCAGTAGTAGTCTCATGATTCAGACAGACTTCAATACACTTTATGAGCTGTATAATATTCCCCCTTTTTGTTAAAAACAAGAATTTCAAATTCAGATCTGAGTGATCTAACATAATAATTTCTTCCAGTTTAAAACTTATGCTATGTTCATCATGCCTTCTGAATCATAATATGCAACCATTTTACTAAAAGATGCATAAGGTTTATGAGTATAGACTACAAATGCTCAATTCCATGTTTGAGTCCTACACTGCTCAGAGACAAAGCAATGTCACCGGAGCTCTGTGACAAATCTTACCATGAACATGTAGCCTATGCATGTCACTGTCAGTCCAGTACAGATCTAATCTAATGCCGACATACTTTGGACTTTTTGGACTTGTTTGTTTTCAACCAACATTATGATGTACCAGATAGTTCATAGAAAGTTAGGAAGAGGAATGGAAATATACATGTTTCAACAAATGGAAAGAACTAATTTTTCTTCATCACTATGCAAAGTGCTGAAATATTAACTGATTTACCTTGAACACAAAGAAAGGACTAGTACATGAAAATATAGGCCTACTACAATGGGAAATATACATTATAGGGACAAATGTGTTTTTCTATTTTTTATAGAAATTACTCAGCAAAAAATAAAGGCATGTGATGCACTACTGAAAGTACATGTATTTTGCCATAAGGGGAATTTGCCTAATAAAACATGTGATATACTTCAAGAAGCTTGATTATCACTAACGAATAACGGGGAAGAGGCATTGTTTTCTTCTACTATTAATTAGTAATGATGTCATTTATGTCATGTGTAAGTACATTAACTAAGTACAAGTGTTTTTGTTTCCGTGTATGGTGGAATCAGGGAAATGGTAGAAAGTAGGGGAATGCAACAAGTTTTTGTTCAGATAGTGTTTTTTACAGGGCTTCGGGAGAAGTAAGGGTGAGTCACCATTCCAGTTCCTATGACTCAGCGTACAAACTTTTATCATCTCTCATTGGATGAATCTCTCTCTCTCTCTCTCTCTCTCTCTCTCTCTCTCTCCCCTGTCTGTATGGCCTTCTGTCCTTTAGATTCTGCTATCTCTCTCTCTTTCCCTCTCACTTGTCTGTCTCTCTGTTTTTCTGACTATCACCCTTTCTCCCTATCTGTCCTTCATATTCTGTCTTCTCCCACCCCCCCCCCACCTCCCTCTCTCTCTCTCTGTTGGTTTCATCAAGGAGGTACTAGGCGCTAGGCAAGCATGTGTGTGTGTGTGTGTGTGTGTGTGTGTGTGTATCAATCTCCCTTTCTCAGTCTACAATATTTTTTTTGTCTGTGATGCTGTCTTTCTCTCACTCTCTCTTACTCTCTGCCTCTCTCCTCTGTCCTGTCTCTTTCTCTTTTTCCTCTTTTTCCTCTTTTCTCTCCATTTAAGTATTACTTTGCATTAGTTTTTATTTCTTTTAACAATTTGAAAATGCTTTCTCAACTTAGAAACAATTGTAATTTTCTTATTTGATCTTTCATCTAACCCTTTTCACACTTGCAACATGTACATTATATATTTTTTTTTCCCTTTCAGATACACCTAGTTTAAAAAAAAACATGGGAGGTAACATTGTAGGCTTAGATGTAGGCTTACTGTTGAATTTAGAAATTCGTGGAAAACTAGAAATACTTCTTCATAACTTAAATGACTTTGCAATAGATTATTCTTAATCAAACCAAGGACTTATCTTAATCGAACCAGGTAGGGTCTATACATATATTGTATTCCTACCGCTTTGTTGGTTGTACCTCTGTGTTTTACTGTTAGCTGTTGTGTAACATGGGTTAGTAATGCAATGTTACCATGTGTGTGATTCAGCAGTATGAAAGCTAGAGAGGCATTTTGAGTTAACTGTCTGTCCTGGCTAGGACTCAAAAGTACTCTGCAGTCCCTCTGCAGTTTCCTTTTTGAGGAAGTAGATGTAGGAAACTATCTGCACATGCCAAGTTATTCAGCTTTATCCTAACTCCTAGGCCCTGCACTTCACAATACAGAGACCTTGTATGGCTTTCAAACACACACACAGGTTCATCACTTTCCATGTTTCTAAAGGTCATGATGATTTCAAGTTAAGTGGTAGGCCTCCATGTTCATGGAAACTTCTGAGAAATGATACTCTAATGTTGTACCTTTATACATACATGTAGGCCTTAATTCAGCTACATGTACATGATTGTGGAATTGGTATGAAACAATAACTACCTTCATACAGGATTTGTGATTTCGAAACTTTTAAGTTAAAAAAAAACAAGACGAGAGTTCACACAGGCCCAAAACAACAACGCTCCTTGTTCTGAGATTACAAGTCGAGCGATCATCGTTTGACATGAACAGAGAGGTCATTGTTAACAACGAGTTTGCTAAACTTAAAGTTTATTCTGTCCACACGGTCCATAACTACATGTACGACAGAGGACCCCCCCCCCTGCTTGTGGTTTCGGCGTTAACTACAAGCTCGCTTGTGGTTACAAGTAGACTTAAAGTTTCGAAACTATGAGTCGGTTCATACGGTGTGAAACTACAAGATAACTTAAAGTTTTGAAACTACAAGCGAAACATATTAAGCTCCCTTCATGTGAACCTGACTGATTGGTAGATCTACTTACAGAATGTTATTTTATTCTTTAGTCAACATTCAAATAAAGAATTTAATGTCCAGATGGCTTCTGGTAATGAAAAAGTACATGGGAAGAAACTGGATACTTACATGTATGTTGACTCTCATTTGAAATAGCGATTCATGAGCTAAATTAAATACAATGGCCGGAATTCAGAGGTTTATCTAACCTATGGTTTAAACCTCCATAAGCGTAGTACGTGCATGTCCTCATGTCCAATGGGCATACAGTAATGCTCTTATTTACTTTTATTTTAGTCCACGGTGGAAGTTTAAATCATGGTTTAGACCATGGGTTAAAATAATCCTCTTTTGTGAATTCAGGCCATTATGTCCAGATTTTGCATGGACTTGGAGTGAATAAATGTTCGCTGAAATCTTGCGATTAATTAAAAGTGTTGGCTGAACCAAGACACACAGTTATTGGTACATAGTGCCACATACATGTACCACTGTGTGTTCAGTATGATAGGACACACCTCCAAAACACATATTGATGGCAATGCCAACATCAAAGATAACTTAAGCTCACATGAATTTGTTACTGAGGCTAGTGAACATTTTAATGAAAGTTTCTGAAATCATGTAATTGTTATGGAAGTTCAGAAATTCAACTCGCTGTGGACAGCTTTTTAGCTTCCAGATGGTTACACAAAGACCATAGATCCTATTTAACCTAACCTCCCCCCCCCCCCAAAAAAAGAAGAATATTATTTCTCTTGTATGAATTTTTTCCCCAGGATAGCTAATTAGAGTTTAGAGGGGATTAATTTCTTATTGCTGTCCAAGATTTTCATTTATCTTTGGAAGATGTAAAAATACATAGAAAGAGTTAAGTAAAGAGTTAATTAAGTAGGCTACATGTAAATGAGTGTAGACAGAATTTAATGTTCCCATTTAGGCCTAAGATGAAAAAATACATGTATAGACCTAATCCCTACATTTACAGGCCAACTATGTAGCCCACTTGAAGTTGGAAATTGGACATTGAGCTCATAGGCCTACAGGTACAGGCCTAAATATTTTTATGACTTTGATAAATACTTTTATCTTTTTCCACTTAAAGCTTTTCCAAGAAATATCTCCAGTTAATAGTTACCATTGAAATCAAGATAAACATAAAGTTTTATACTGGAATATGTCCATGAATGCTGTAATGTATAAGAAAGACATTTTTTTTTTTTCAAATGGTGCAACTTTCAATCACTTTTACACAATGCCCAGATTTGTATTCTTGGTATTCTTTCTATGTTTATGATTTTATGTACAATTGCCATATAATATGGTACAGTACATTTTGAAAATTTGCACTCTCTGGTAATTTGTATTTTGCCCTTGTCGATATTTCTGTCGTACTTGGTACAGATCATTGGGTTCTAACTCTAAATCTAACCAAGTTCAAGAGAATACAAGTGCCTTGGAAAATGCTTGTTATCTGCGCTGCCACATATTTTATCACCAACGCCTAGCGCCTGCAATGCATGTAACCCTATGGTAGCTTGGCTGTGTATACTTTGTGTGTGCGTAGTGTGTATTATGAGCCAAATAATGGGCGCTGTACTGTGCTGCATGCTTGGGATATAGGAGATGTGTTGCTCATTTGCATACATGTGTACACACTGGCCAACTCTAATTAGCATATTTGAGGTCAACTTGTCTCACAGCTCTGAGCTATCTAGGCTTGTTGCCCTCGTTTCGTCTATACAAACATGAATATATATACTGCTCTATCACATCTTTTACCAAAAAAAAAAAAATTGTACAACATATTAATGCGTGAACCATGAAAGAGAAATCAAATCAAAGAATGTCGAATGCACACATGTGCATGCATTTGAAAATCATTCATTCAATACAGTTGATTTGGATTGGTGTCAGTTGTACAAAAAAAAAAAAATCACTTCATTTAAGTGGGGGGGGGTTTTTTCTCTTTTTTTTTTTTTGTATTTTCAACATTGAAAATATTAGGACTAGGTCATCCTAAAGTAGTGACTGTCTCTTTAGAAAAAGAAAAATCAGATTGCATCTTGGCCCATTCCCTCTACTAGTGGAGACACACATGGCTATACATGTATGCCTGTTCAGGACTACATATTTTAGTCTTGTCTGAAAGTTACAATTAACCACCCCTCCCTCCCCCCCCCCCCCAAAAAAAAAGACAACAATGACAAACAATCAAACAAACAAACAATCAGACAAACAAACAATTAAACAACAAGAAAACAACAACAGAGAAACAAACAGCAACAAAAAAGAAAAATAAGGGTAAGCTGAGAAGGAGATTTGAATATTGTTACACTGGCTGAAATACTGGGCTAGGCTAAGCACAGCAAATTTGTATTCATTTGACAGTTATTGATAATAATATGAGTTAGAAAAAGAGAGCCAAAGCTGATACTCGAGTGAGATACACTAGGCCTACATGTTTATTGATGGTCCTTGATTCTAATTGTGGCCTTGTAGAACTAGCATTGACATTCCTATGCATGATGAGATGGTATGTGACGTCATATAGACCCTATGTGCCCGTCTTCATCAGCCCGAGTTTCCAAAATAGCCCGCTAATTCTGATCCGGGAAACTAACCCGATCAGAACTAGCTCGAGCTAGTTTGTAATGAAGACGCAATTAGCTGGCTATTTCGTGGGTTTCTAGCTCGAGCTAGAAGCCTAAGTCAACTCGGGTTTTTTGGTGAAATAGCGCGCTATTTGGCGAATTAGCCCGCTAATTCGCAGGTGAAGACGCACTCGGGTTTTGACTCGGGTTAATTTATTCATGACACCAATCCTAGAAATGTTATTTTCCTTATGTATTTCTTGATTTTCTTCTCTCTTTCCACCTTTTCCTTATGTATTTCTTTGTTTTTCCTTCTTTCTTTTTTCTCCTTATGTATTTCTTTGTTTTCCCCATTCTTTATTCTTCTTTCTATTCTTATGTATTTCTTTGTTCTTCTTGCTATCCTATTTTCTTTATATATTTCTTGTTTTTCTTCTCTCTATTTGTCTTTTCCTTATGTATTTCTTTGTTTTTCCCTTTTTCTGTTCTTCGATCTTGCTATCCTCTTTTCTTTGTTTATGTATTTCTTTGTTCTTTCTGTCCTCTTCTCTTTATATTTCCTTATGTATTTCTTTATTTTTCTTTCTATTCTATATTTTCCTCATGTATTTCTTTGTTTCTTATGTATTACTTTGTTTTTCCTTCTCTCTTTTTTTCTCCTTATATATTTCTTTGTTTTCCCCATTATTTATTCCTTCTTTCTATTCTAATGTATTTCTTTGTTCTTCTTTCTGTCCTCTTCTCTGCATATGTATTTCTTTGTTTTCCCAATTTTTTATTGTTCTTTAATTTCTTATGTATTTCTTTGTTCTTCTTGTTATCCTCTTTTCTTTATGATTCTTTATGTATTTCTTTGTTTTCTTCTATCTTTTTATCCTTTCCATTTGTATTTCTTTGTTTTCCTGTTGTCTACTCTTCTGTCTATTTATATGTATTTCTTTGTTCTTCTTTTTTACCCTCTTCCCTTTATATTTCTTTGTTTTCCTTCTCTATTTTTATCTTTTCCTTATGTATTTCTTTGTTTTCCTCATTTTCTGTTCTTCGATCTTGCTATCCTCTTTTCTTTGTTTGTTTATGTATTTCTTTGTTCTTTCTGTCCTCTTCTCTTTATATTTTCTTATGTATTTCTTTGTTTTTCTTTCTATTTTATCTGTTTCCTTATGTATTTCTTTGTTTTTCTTTCTATTTTATCTGTTTCCTTATGTATTTCTTTGTTTCTTATGTATTACTTTGTTTTTCCTTCTATTTTTTTTCTCCTTATGTATTTCTTTGTTTTCCCCATTATTCATTCTTCTTTCTATTCTTGTGTACTTCTTTGTTCCTCTTTCTATCCAGTTTTTTTCGTATTTCCTTATATATTTCTTTGTTTTTCTATTTTGTTTTTTCCTTATGTATTTCATTGTTTCTTATGTATTACTTTGTTTTTCCTTCTCTCCTTTTGCTCCTTATATATTTCTTTGTTTTCCCAATTATCTATTCTTATTTCTATTCTTATGTATTTCTTTGTTTTTCCTTCTCTCTTTTTATCTTTTCCTTATGTATTTCTTTGCTATTTTCTCTTCATTTATCCCATATATATTTTTTTAATTTTCCATCTTCGAAGTGCGCATGCTCTGAAGCTCGAGTTTATTCCAAGAATGAGCGGGAATCGCTCGACTCGGGCTGATGGAGACGGGGTTTTTCAAACTCGGACTTTTTTGTCGAGAAGCGCTGATCGGGCTAGAATCTCGAGCTTGAGCAAACTCGGGCTGATGGAGACATGTCAGCACCTTATGTTGCTATGTGAGATGGTATGTGTTTGTAATAGTAACTAGGTTCATGTTCACACTCTTCTTTGTATCTCATACTTTACTTTCAATAATGGAAATATATCTTTGAATATTTCTGTGTCAAAGGGCATCACCCAAAGAGTTGAGCCTATTGTGTAAGGGTGTAGACGTTCATGTACGTACATGTACATGTATGTTCTGGCAGTAGTATGCTACATTTGTGCAAAATTATCTTTCAGGCTTAAACTTGATTCTAGGGGAAGCATATTGGTAACATTGTGCATTTGCCTCTATGTAAGGGGATATTTAATTAGGATTTGTGTGGAGAAGAAGTGGTTATTGTCACCTACCTTTATGGCATAGTAAAACATCACCTGCATCTAGGACATATTATTTTTCATATTATTTTTATTTTTGCTATCTTAAGCAATCCTCATGATTTTCTTGCTGTTTTAGTAGACAACAAAGGCAAAAACAGAAAGTAAAAGACTCAATTCAAACCTTATTATTTTTACAGAATTTTACAGAAGTTTTTCATTATCAAAATGACTTAAATAAACATGTTTTGATAGATTTGAAAAGGAGATAGAAGTTTTGTACAACTGTTGTACATAAGTTAATGTAACATTTTGTTATGGAAGGCATACAATTTGTCAACAAGAAATAAAGACATAAAAACATTTAAACAATAAGTATTTTGTCTTTTTTTTTTCATGACAACATTCAAGGAGTTGTAGCAAGGTGCACCTCAAGTCTCTCAGTGTAAAAAAAATACTTATTTGTTTGTGGGAACTCTTTTTGCCTTTGGTGTAGTAAATTGTGATTTCTCTCAAAATTCTAATGTTTTTATTGTTTGCTTTTTTACCAGAGCTCTATTTCACTTTAAAAGAGCTCTGTTGGGGTCTTTGCATCTAGCTAAATTGCTCACTGCTCCTGTGTATTTTTTTTTGCTGCTAACTTTACAGTTTACTTAGATTTTTGGTACATTTGTGGGCACAGTAGGAATACAAAACCATACTTGAAAAAATTCTGGCAAATATGTTATTTATCCTGGTACATTTATATGAAATAAAAAATACTGGCATACATTTATTCATTTATGTGTTAAACAAGGACAATGTGTTATCATTTGCTTTGATGGCTGGAGACAAGTGACATTTGTTACAAACTTTATCATTTTCCCTTTTTTATTTGTTACACAAGACAAAACATAATAGGATGGTGATGATAATACCAGTCAAGTTGATAACTTTGCAAACTTCATATAAAGTTTCTTATCATATTGGATTTTTAAATGATAGTATATATATTTCACTTTAATTGGGGCGAAGAGAATTGTTTGTATAGTGTAGATTTGATAAGTAGACACTGTACAGTAATTTCCATGTAACATTGTTAACCCAATAATTGGTTACATTAAAATTTCACTCCATACTAAATACTAATCAAGCTTTAAAGGCATTGATTAACTTTGCCCAGGATTGAAACAAAAAAATCACTGTTCCAGCTAATGCTGTAATCATAATTGCAAACCTTTAGCTCAGACAGGAATCGCCTGAGTTTTATAAGCTGATCGGTCATTTATATATCAAGATATTTACGATTGAACATTGATGTCGGGATAGAGTACCACCGAACCCTAAAGAACTCTTATGGTTGGCATACCTCGCTCTATCACAGAATACCGTACGGGCTGGAAACCCGCTCTGAAATCGCCAAGCGCCGGTGCTTGGTTTTTGTGACTGCAGCGCAGCGAAGAAGCCGAGCGGCTTGCGCTAACGATTGATCGAGATTTTCTCTTTTTTAGGATAATAAACGGGTTCCATTTTCTCTCATACTTTCACATATCCTTAATTATATATGTAGTTAGAGGACTGCACTCAATTCACTGGCATTTGAGCTGATTTTACAATTTTTCACAAAGTTAATCACTTTAAGGGAAAAAATTGTTAATTCCAAATAAAGTTTGTGGGCAAGCAGAAAAATTATAAACATGAATTCATAGAGGATTAATTTTAATTAGTTTATTGAAATACATGTAGAAGAAACAAAAACTATTCCATAAACTCCATAGTGCTTTGGGACCCAACAAAATTTATAAAAATTTGAAGAAATACCTGTAGAACTTAGATGGAAATCTTATCTCTATTGAATTTATTCATGATTGTGCTACAAGGTACATGTACTGCTTTCGTATTTATTTTTGTTCCAGTCAGCACCATTCAAAATCATTTACTGAATATGAAGATAATATATCTTTTAGTTATCAATCTGTACAATGTATGTGGTAACATTATCAAAACTCTCAACTTAAAATTTGTTCCTTGTAAATTATTTCTCTAAATGTACACTCTGAAACTGTATTTTTGGTTTAAGAAGATTGCATGATGTGTATGAAAGTTAGCATCAGGATTTTGCTGATTTTATGCAATTCAAATTTTTATCCACTACCTTCACATATTTTGATATCCAACATACGTGCAATCCAAGCTTTAATCCAACGAATAGGCCTACTTTAAAAAGTATAGTGCTCACTTAGAATATATAGGAATCTTTCTGTTTTTTAGGTTTGATATGTTAAAATTTTAGTTGGTTGTGGAAATGTACTCCTATCAAAGATTCATCTGTATTTGCCTTGCTTTAGAAATATTGATTAGTGGAACCCTGATTGAGAGTGAAGAAAACTACCTCCTGTGAGCTCATATCCCTAGATATACAAATTCATGACTATTGTACAATCTCCCGGGGCTGCACACAAAAATTCCCCTACATGTAGTAATAGTTCCCTATGTGATGATTACCCTGTTTCACAATTGGCTGGCGCGCACGCGAGTAAAGCAAGTGTGTATGCAACGAGTGGTGTAATTCACTGATAATAGTTTCATTTTGTGTTGACATAACTCTACTCCGGTGAATATGTTGTCAGCTTGGGCTTGTGTGCTCTTTTGTTATTTCTAGCACACAGTATACATCCAAACAGGAATCAACTTCCCCGATTATTCTGCATGTGTGCGTGTTCTCTCTTGTCCACTCATCAGGTACTTTTTGCGCTCTCATTCTCTCCCTTTGCGCAAGTGTCCGTATAATTTCCCTGTGAGTAGGATGAACTTGCTTTTTGTTCATGTAACGTTCTGAACTTCTGATTTCATTTGTTGTTGCAGCTCTTGTGTCTATCAGACCTCATTTTTGTATCAGGAAATACTCTCAGTCATAAAACACAGGATTTAGATTTCTGGATACTATTTTTGTACTAACTTTGCATTGTTTTCTATCACTTGATACTTACAAAAACTGGTATGTTACACATTTTCACTGTCTTATGGGAACTTTTTAAAATTGTATTATATCAGAATTCATATTTAGTTTAGAGGGATATTTAAGTGAGTTGCCTATATGTTGTTACTTTCAGAATTTACTATTTGTGCTGGTACCTCTTTATGACAGTCCTGTATACAAATTAGATGATTCTTGACAAGCTCATTGTTTCTCAGTGACAACTTAGACCATCCTGCTAACAATCATTTCAATCATGCACTGTTGATTGCAAACTAACGATCCAAAGATAGTTGTAGACTTATGTTAGTCATGGTATGTTATATGATTTAGGATGAGTCATTGGTGATTGTTCAGGAGTTTCTACATGTACCATGTACATTGTTCTTTGTTAGGGGTTATAGGGACCACTAGACCATCAAGTTAAGTGTGACATGTAAATTGTACCTTTCAAATTGTTGGAAGTTTGTTTTGAAGGGAATTTCCCTTCTGTGCACTACAGTACTTACAGTGATGCTTGGATGGTGCAATCTAGGCCCAATTGCAATCACACATTTGCTTCATAAATGTTAGCCTACATGTACATGTAGACCTTGTTTATAATGTAAACCTTGTTTATAACGTAAACCAACAATCAAGTTCCATTACCAAAATATCCTAGCCTGGAGTACTAAGGTACATGTAGATCTACTACTGAACATCTTGACATGGTGGTAAAGTAATTGAATTGTTAAATTAATTAAACTAAGAATATGAAAAAAGGTAGCATTTTGATAGTGAAGAAAATGTTAATATTCATCAAGGGAAAAAATTCATTTCATTTACCATTTCTGTGTGTACTTCTGTACAAATACTCTAAAACTGAGACAAATAGAACTACATGTAGAGGAGGACTTTCAAAGGAACCTTATGCTGTTGCCTCCATCCAATAAACTTGCTGCTCATACTTGTACATTTGTACGTCATCTTGTGGGATGATTTATTTTGAAAAGTTAGATAGTACCTTCACTATCGTTCTTACTTGGCTGTACACACACATGTACTGTACTCACTACAGAATTGATTAACATTTCACCTCTATGTTGAATGAAACAGTATACGGTACTCCTTTTTTTTCCCCCTTTGTGTTGCGATCATATTAGAGAATGAATCTGGTTTTGGATTCTGTTACTGCTAAATTGGTATCATTTTTAGAGATATTTTTTAAAGTAAAAATGAAAGTGAGTGAATTGTGCATTATAAATCAGATGAAATAGCATGAATAAGCATCATGGAAGCTCATACTGAATATTAGTAATGACAAATCTTTTCAGAAATGTTTTTATTTTGAATGGCTAAATTCAAAAAGGATAAGGTTTGACTTTGCTAAGATTGAGTCTAATGAATGTTTTGTGATGTGAGCTTTATTAGTTAGACCAGGGAAACCTGGTGAGACTACTACAGTATGTATCTTCATCACTATGGACGGCTGTGTGACGCGCTTAGTTCCTGAGCTGATGACTAGATCGTCACATGCCTGGCACACGCCAAAAACAAGAAGTCCCGGCCAAAATATATATTCATATTTCCATCATACTACATAATCCTTTCTACGTCAGTCAGCCCTTCGTCCTAACCTGTGAACGTAAATGTATGTGTGAGTGTGTGTGAGATAGACGGTGTGTGGGCACTTGCACGCCTTTTGCTCTGTTTCATATGCCTTTGAGTAGTCTTCGAGATAGCAGACTTTGGTTGAATCATCAAGATAGGACTACATGTAGGTTCACAGGAACCTCTTTCTTCCTTGACTGTCTTTGAATTTGTTTGTATGTAGTTTATATAGTACAGGTTGTATGTCAAAAAATGCAAGTTAGAATATGGTTACCATGGTGTATTTGCAGTAGTAAAAATGAAAGGGAAATGGGATGCATGCTCTTGTTCTTGAATTTGTCATGTTGTACTCCAGGCATCAAAGGGTCTAAATTAAGAGACTACTTCTTTTCATTGTACGTAGTTGTCTGTTTCTTACCGTGAATTGTGTGGGAGTTCTACCTACAGCTAGCGCATGAGCGGCAGCAACAGCTTTGCTAGTCTTTATAGTTTAGTTTAGGGCAAAGGCAGAGTTAGTATAAGAGAGATCATTCGCAAGTGAGTCGTCATGAGTGGAACTCGCTCTCTCATTTTCTTGTGCAGTCCCACATTGAGAGCTACAGTGAAGGACATTAGAGGTCAGGAGCATTTGTCATGTTTGTGCCTTCTCTTTGGATTGGAATATTCTCTTGTGTATGGAT
The DNA here is from genome assembly GCA_025618425.1 of Heliocidaris tuberculata. Taxonomy (NCBI): domain Eukaryota; kingdom Metazoa; phylum Echinodermata; class Echinoidea; order Camarodonta; family Echinometridae; genus Heliocidaris; species Heliocidaris tuberculata. The sequence goes on along the minus strand of CM046834.1, from coordinate 45,355,909 downwards.
AGTATCATTACTTTCAACGTAATGTGATTTACCTTTTGTGTTTCCTGATTAACAACTCTCCGAATTATTTCTTAATGTTTGCAATACTTCACTAATTGTAAGTGTCAGTCCTATTAGCCTTTCATTTTAATCTGTCTTGTACATGTAGGCAAATACTATTAATAAGTGAAATGTGATAGTTTTGAAAAAGCTTGAATAGTAAGGTTTAGGGTTGACAAAGTAATAACATTGTTTCAGCTTAGCTATACAGGACATAAATTTGAATTTCTTGTAGTTTCATGTCTTCATGTTTGTCTTTAACAGTCTATTTGTTTCTTGATAATGTGTAGATGGACTTAATATGGGAAGGGAAGCCCACACATTGTTTTCATAGAATGTTTTTGAACAACTTTCTTCCTTGACATGGTTTGGTTCCTGTTTTGATCAGTCTTAGATTGAAGTTGTATGAAGATCTTTTTATGTTTGTACGTCAACAACAAGAACTTTAACATTGTATGTTTGCTATCTAGAGAGGATGATATCAATTTACCCTCTCAAGGGTATACTGTTCATACAGTGATTAAACAAATTTTGCCATTTTTGAGCATGAAAGTATCGATCATATATTTGGCTCACTGTCAAGTGTATTAGCAGGCTTCAGTTAATGAATGGCAGGGGATTATAAACTGTAAATTTGTATCACTCTATAGAAGTGAAATAATGATAATATACAAAACACATTGTTATGTTGTTTGAAACATTCTTGAGACAAATTTTGTTCTTGCACTGGACATTCATACTCATCCACTTTAGTTAACAGAATGTTTTCATGTAGGCCTACTATATTGTACAGCAAGTATGACTCATTGAGTGACATTTGAGTATACATGACAGTAACTTGATACATGTACATGTAGGCCTACATTGTAGCTATGAAAATAATACAGGCAAGAAAGCATTAAATGCAGAGTGAGGAGAATAATGTATATGCCATATATGTTTAATTATCGCAAATTTCACAAATCGCGAGTGGGTCACAAATTTAACAACACACTAAACTACTGCCAATATAAGTAGTCAGTGGAATTTGTTGTCTCCTGGTCAGAAATTCACCACTTAGCTTTGCAAAAATAGTAAAGTACATCATCATTGCTGTTATAGATCTGAGAATTTCCCAATTATGAATTCAACCACTCGTGAAAGAGTTTGGCTGTTCCTATTTGCGAAAATTTATGGCTGCAAAATACGGCGTATACAGTATTCAAGTATTCCACATCAATTCAAAAGTCAAGAACAGTGTTCTAGACCACAGTGACCGTTGGGTACGTGGTCATTATGCTGACACTGACCCACATATGAAGTCGGTAAACAGGCATTCATAGTACCATTTCAATCCTTGACCTGCTGCAGTCTACCAATGTACATGTAGTTCACTCTTCATTCAAAGCACATTGTTGTACTTTGAACAGGTCTGCTGTGTATTTAACAGATTTAGTGAGCTGAAGATCTAGTTGTTTTATTGAGCAAGATGCGAAGTCAAAATCTGATGTATGAGTGTGCATGTTTGTAAAGATGCTACATATACATGTACATAATACATGTATATATGAAATTCCTTTCTTTGGGGGGGGGGGTTCAATTACAAGGTCTATCAGTATGTGATGATAATTTTCTGATGCTCAGAACATCTTTGTTTATTGTAAAATTCTTTCTGTAGGGAAGTTATTAACCCATTGTGGAACCTTACAGATTCAATATAGATTAGTTGGAGAAGTAATTGTGAATTTACTTTCATTATAATTTGTAAGTGTCATACTTCTTTAAAGGGGCAGTCTAATGAGAACTCATGGGGAAATGAAATCGTGCGGAATTTGCAAAAGGCTCGTTTACTTGTACACATAGCACGCCCGTTGTGCGAGGCCGTCGGACTAAGGTCATAAATGATCGGACGGCACGAAGTTGACCGAACTGGAGCTCGGCGAATACTTCGGGTTTAACCAGTCCCGGGCTCTTAGTCTTGTAACTGGTTGTAACCTCGTTCCCCCAAACAAGTTTAGTGTAATGCTGAAATATTTTCAAATACAAAACACGGTTAACTTCTGGTTGATTAGTCTAGCCATCGCTTCTGCACTGCCCTGCCGCGACTCGTTGTCGCCACGATTACGTAACTAATCCCAGGCTCTACCAGAGAGCTGGCTCTGTAATTACTTTTCCATATGTTTGATTACTTTCCCACCGCGCGAAATTTAAAACACAAGCCAGTCTTATCTCAGAGGTGGTCCAATATGAATCACATGTTTTAGCACGTGCGATGGAAGTCCTTGTATCGAAGTGACACGAAGCTCCGAGTATATTTTCCTCTCTCATCGGAAATCGCCCATGCAGGCCTACCAAAGTATCCCTTTAAAACAATATTTGTCAAATGAAAGTACTATTAACCTGCTCTTGGTCTTGTTCTTTCAGATCAATGCCTGGGCTGGTAGGGACCGGCACCAAGAGGAAGCGGGATGATGGTGAGGATGGCTTGGAAGGAAGCCACCGCCTGGCAACCTGTTCTCAGGTCTGCTCCTACACCTTACAGCGTCAGTGTGTGCTCAACCTCTCTGCATGCAAACTGCAGATGTCTCGCCAGCAGATTGAACCACCTCTACGCCGATCTGTGCTCATATGCAACACGCTGCGGCATATTGAACGCGAGCTTCGGGCAGAGGGACGCCACTACGACTGCTCGAGAGTGTCTATGTTGATCTCTAACCAACCGCTCTGCATGGACGCGCCCAACAAGGAGAGCATTCCATCCAGCCATGAAAGCAGTAATAATTCTAGCCCTAGTCCTAATCCAGCAGACTCTAGAGGATGTTTGAATGAGAGAAGTCGAGCCAGTAGTGAGAACACGTGCTCTGCTGTGCAGAGATGTGCGCAATCTCCGGCAGACAAAACTTCCTTGTCGTTGAGCGACAGTAGACTGCAAGCAGACAGTGTAGAAACAGCTAAATCAGATATTAGCCATGAGAATAACAATTGCCTCCCATCCATTGCCAATAAAGCCACTATGCCAAGCCACCTAGATACAGCTCCTCAACCAACGAACACGCTGACAAGACTCACTGACAAACTCTTACCTATCTCAAGAGATAGCATGAAACAGGAAATCAACTCTTGCTTGGACATGACCACGACTCCTACTCTGAATGCTGCCAGTACAGACATCATGGAGTTTGGTGATGAGATCTTTGGAGACATTGATGTCTCTCTGTATGACTTTGATCTAGCCTCTCCATTCATTCCAACCCATACACCCTACCCCAACCCAAAGCCCCCAGCACCAACCTCCAGCTCGGAGGACTGGATCAGGTCTTTCCAGGGGGACATGGCGGGGTTAGACGTCTCCTCACCGGGGGCTCAGGGTAACTGCCGCAGTGACCTCATACATGTAGATGAACTGGATCAAATTATGCACATACTGGTTGATGTCGGCATGTGAATTCACCAGAGTATTTTTATATATTTTATATAAGTTATGCAGAACTTTTTTACTGAAAATATTGTAAGAATAGAAGTAATATAAAAGTGAGTACTTATTTCAGTTGTCAGAGGAAAGGGGAAGTTATAAAAAGAGCAGCTGGAACAAACATGAACATGAAAGAATTGAATACAACTCAGGTTTTTTAAAGTGTTAACTAAATATTTATATGACAGAAGCTGTCTTCCTGTAAAAGATATATTTGTAAAGAAAGCAAAGAGAAATGGGACTGCAAGAGTCTGAAAGTATATTAGGATTATTAGATATGATAATGTTGAGTTTGTAGGTAAATTGTATTACATGGTATAAGGGGCTTGATAGATCCTGTTATCCATGTGTATACTTTGGCTGGTAGTAGTTCTTTGTTTGCTATCACACATACACACACATACACACACATTCACACACATTGAATGAATGGCATTGAAAGCATTCATGATATAAGGTACACATGTAACTAGTCAGAACTAGTCAAGGACTCAGATTCTTTCTCTAAACTCACCTTCTTTGTCTCTCTATGATTCAACAAGGCCAATTTGTTTCACCTCGCCCTCCAACCAAAGATGGTTTCTTTCAATTCTCTCTTCGCTTGGTTTTGGATTCAGTGAAGAAAGCAAATAACAATTCTTTCCATTTCTCATTTACTGTAGTTTATTTAGCCTATTGGTATAAAGCAGTATTTGTTAAATATGTCCAAGTGCTGCATAATATACAAAAATGAAAAATTAAATCTTGTCCAGTATGGCTTTATATCACAATCAGTATTGAAGAGGAACTATCCTCTTAAATTGAAGTCATTTCTTACTAGGAGTTTGAATTCTAAGAAGATCAGATTTTTTCTTTATTCACTGTATCTTTGCACTTGTAGCGATTTGGGTAGTTTGTAAGCAGGTCATTAGTTCTTCTTTACAAAATGTCTTCCTGTTCTATGCTTCAGAATTTGTCTGTAAGGATGGATGTAAAGCCTGCCGAGCTAGCTTCAACAAATTCATCAATAATTCATGAAAGATCTCTAGGGTTCCTTGCTCCCGCTAGCTAGCTCTCTTCTCCTCTTTCCCTCTCTCTCTTTTGCTCATGGCAGTTGCTCTACATAATGGGCGTTATGATACAGGAGCTTTGCTTGGCTTCAGTCTATGTTAAACGCTGAGGCATAGTAAAATCTCTAGCTAAGTAGCCGGCTAATGGAGTACATCCTGTGCTGTACAACAGGAGCCATTCATGTGCATAGTCGCCTGTCTAATTACAGTTATCAAAAGAGAAACTGGAAATCATATCTTAATTAGTCTCATTGTAATGATGAATACACCTTCTTATAATAGATCTGAATATTGATACACTTGAATATGTCTGCCTTTTAAGCCCGTCTAAAGAGGGAATGAAATAATTTTAGTAGAGATTTATGTTGATTTCTGTTATTTGATAAGATGTTATACTACTGCAGTACATGTATGGTGGAACCGGCAAGTAACTTAGAAAACAACAAGTTTGACCCATCTCAATTAATCTGAATGATAAAGAGCCAAAGGTGAAAATGAAATAAGAGCACACTATTGAGCTCGTGACTAGGATTGTGATTGTAAATAAATGTTACCTCTAATGGCCTCATGTAGTATTGCAATACATGTGGTATGACTGATTCAGTCTATCTTATATGTTAGACAAGGGGCCAAGTAACCAGCTAAGGAAGTCACATGACCTATTTTCAGAGCAACCTGTAGAGTGTGTCTCACCCTACTTTGGGGCCATGTTTGTGGATAGGGTTCCTTATAGCTGGGAAAGATCTCCACACTTAATATGATAGCAAACTTACATAAAGCAAACCCACCTCTTGTCTTTGTAGCAATGTGCACCTTTTTTCAAACAGTGTCAGTTACGAAGTTATATTCCTACTTACAATTACAGGGATGTCAATTTCAGGCAATGGGGGGGGGGGGGGGGGGGTGGTTCAGGCATTTTATTGTAGAGAGAATATATGGAGTTCCAACATGTCTGGGTCTCTTTTCAGGCTAATTAGATAAAGCCAGCTGGTATCCCTGTAACTAACAGGATACTTAGTGAGCTAGCTACCTGGCACATCTATTTATAAACTCCTCCTTTATTCTTCACTCATGTTGGACAGGGATAAAATTCTAAATGTAGTATATTCCTAATTTGTTACAGTATAGCCCAATTAGAGCCATTTACTAATTACCATGGTTTGCGTAGGCAGCTATTATTTGAGATAGGATATAAACCTGATCAAATTCAGAGGAACTGTATTCATTGAATAAGATCTTTGTATTCAGAGGTAGAGACTTGTGTCTCAGCTTAAAGGCATGTGTGTGTGAAATTATATTATAAAATCCTCTGACAATCTAGGAATAACAAGGTTTAGATAGACTTGGGAGATTCCGTATATAAATTGATGTAAAGTTTGTGTAGCTAATTGCACTCTAGGTAAATATGAAAGGATAGGATTTAAAGATGTTTGGTCTGGCAACTGGAATAAGTGCTCACAATGTTGTATATTTATGTACAGTAATAATGTTAAGGAAGATTTTCTATGAAAAATATTTGGGCTTCTTTGAATACGAGAGCCAAGATTTTATATCAGATGTTTTATGAGAGTAAATGAAGTATTTAATTAAGGTAATTTATGATACATCATCTCTGTGTAAGATAACCAGTCTTACTGTAGAAGTTCATTTTTATACAAAAATAGTTTGACACATACAAAAAAAGAAGAAAGAAGCTGACTGTATGATAGGGTCTCATTTTATATTTATTCAAACTCTGAATGTGATCTTTGTCTATTTTGTTCCAATGCATTTAGAATTCAATCTCATTTGAAAGCAGTTCAATCTGTAATATTTAGTCAAAGTTTAATTGGAAGTTGCAGGCAGGTATTGGTTTACTAGGCAGTAATATGGCTGAAACCTCATTCTTATCTGCCCCACTTTACATAGAGGTTCCATTTCACTTCACTTTCGAAGTAACAAAACAGATTTTTAAATATTACCAATTATAGTAGAAGAATCTGTGTGAAAAATCTGAAATAAATTGTAGTAGCTTAGGCCTGATTCTGAAGTTCAGCAGACTTGCAGGAGTAGCAGTATAATATCAAGTGCAATTACTGTTGACTTTGAGTTGGGCTCCCCATGTAACTACATGTACTTTGAAGATAACATTCACAATTACCTTTGGAAGAAACATTGTGCTAAGAGTGCTACTGCAAGTTTTCATTTGCAGCAATGTTATGATAATGCATTATCCAGTCATATATCCAGTATTTGTGCTTCCTTGAATTATGATAAGAATAAACATGTTTTTAAGATTGAAAACCTTGCCCATTTTTTGTTGTGTTTTAAAAAGCATTTTCTCATGTTAAGAAATGAGACCTCTTTGAGTCTAAAATCAGCATTTTTCTGTCCTTAAAAGTATGAAAACTCTCAATCAACTCAATCAACTCGCAGTTCTGGACTTCCCAGACTGTGTATTAATCATTAGGGTTAGTGTGAAATAACTTATTCAAATTTAATCTTTAGCTTCAAAGTGATTTATTCTCTATTAATTTGTGTCTTGGTACATCTCCTATATCTCTACTGATACTTTTTAAGACAATTCTGATTTGGTGTTAATTGATTTTTGAATGTGAGAATAATGTCATTTTGTGAGTTTTTGGTACTATTATCCTTCCTATAATCATGTGACGTGTTTGGTATCGTACTTTAACTGTCTGATCAGTCTTGTTAGGCGTGATGTATGTCTTAGAGTGTCCCAAACTCTCATATGCAGTTAATATCTTTTATTGTTCTGTGTTGATTCAAATCCCTTTTTTTTTTTAATTAATGAATCATTTTCCATTTGCTGCAAAGTATGTGTGTAAATGCCAACACCACTTTGCATTGGTGGGACTGAAAAGTACTAAGCTGTGCAAGTAAGGTTTGATATGGCACAAAGATGGTGCTTATTGTAACTGAATTATATTGGTACACTCTTTGAATGTGTGCAAGTACCGTATATGTCATTGTTACATGTAGTTGATAACGTGTTCAGATAGAAAGAAGAAAAAAAATGAGATCTTGTAAGTCAAAGAAACTTTAGCCAATTGAATGTATTTTGATACTCGCCCTTCCTAATCCTGAGTCAGTATTTTCCTTTTTCCTGAAATACTTGTGAATGGCAAGAGACTGTGTATTAAAGACTGTGTTACTTGCCTAAAGTGTAGGCCTTTTTGACAAGAAAACATTTTTTTTTTTATCGGACAGAATGATAATAAATATATCCCAGCAATTGTATGTGGTCAGTGCCATTTCCATAAGGGAGCAAAGATGCCTGCATTTGCTGAATTAATTGCCTTTTTTGTACACATTTCAATATGCTGCGAACCATTTTGTCATGTAATCCATACTTTGTATCCCAAAGAAAGACGTCATTTGATCTCCATTCTGTTAGCTCATTGACTAACAACTCTTGCCTTACATACTACTAATTTATAAAACTGACTGATTCCCAACATCAAAACAAAAATTGAAAAAAGAATTTTTTTATTAATTTCCTTGGAAGTTGTGACTGTTTACATTTTAGAGTCTAGACTCCTGAAAATATGCAAATACCATTAAAAATGCAAGATAAATTGTTAAAATGCAACCTTCTGTTAAAAAAAACAGAGATCAGATCCCATGTTTATGAGAAGAACAAAGATGGATCTCTGTAATTCTCCATTTTGAAAAAAAAAAGTGCTGCTTGCATGAATTATAATGCAACTTGCCATGAGATGAACAAAACATTAATAGCCACCATTTCTACTTTACATCTTCAGAAGAAAAAAAATTAATCACCAAAACGAGAAGCATTCCCTGGTGTATGATGCTGTCACTTATCGTGCTAATTTGAATGTTGATTTTGTCATATTGTTGATCAATAAGATATTACTATTTATTTAATTTAAACATAACTGAAGTAAGATGTGATCAAGTGTGCTTGGAGATCATTGTTTCTCACAGCCACATTAATTTATTATTCATTTCTAGAGATTGGAAATAGAGAGAAGCCTTGGTCATATGTTTTCTTGAGTTGTTTGTATATATTATGTTTGTACATTCTGTAAATTCAAAGATTTCTCTATTTCATTCTGTTCCCTATCCTCTTTATACAGTAGTTATATTTGTATCTAATTTATTTTGAATGTTGATGTAATAATGGCCTGGTTTGGATTCACCATGTATTGCACCAACTACAACACATTGATGTTGTGTCTTTATTATTTTGTCAAAATTGAAAAATTAAAATTATCTTGGGAATAAGAGGGGAAACATTGAATAAGTTATCAAAGTAGTTTCTTCATTCAAAATCATTACGCTAAGACCTTATAGAAGTTATGACAATATTTTTAATGATTGATTTTGTTCAATATTGGCATTACTGTTGGCAATTGGCAATACTTTTTTTATTGGAAAAAGTGAGCATCATGTTCCAACATGAATGTTATTACATAGACTCCAAACCAGGCTGTACTTATTGTTCTCTGTCAACAGCCACAAGGCAGAAAGAATGTATAGCTAGATATCCACAAGGGTTCTTATTTTTCTTTTTCTAGCTCAAGCTATGGATCATTCTTTCAGTCCAATTTTTGTAATTTTTCAATACTTATGTATTAAAAGTGTGATGAAACTCTGTAAAAAGGATCATTCTTGTTTCCATGCCAGTATGTATCACTTTGTGTGGCAAAGAAGAGAGTTGTGTCATATCAGGATTGGTAGGGAGCTTTATGAGTGGTAAGAGTTGTGTCAGTTTCAGAGTTGGTTGAAAGTTGTATGATTGATAGAGAATGTGATAGTTGTTAGGGGTTGTGTGAGTGGTAGAGATTTGTATGTCAGGGTTATCTAGAAGATGTCTGCGGATGTAAGAATGGTAGAAAGTTATGTGAGGGCTATGAGGGGTAGAAAGTTGTGTGAGGGCTATGAGGGGAAGAAAGTTGTGTATTGTGAGAACTGATCTTGTCAAAGTTGGTCAGGAGTTGCATGTGTGGTAGCGATATGTGCTGTGTCCAAGTTGGTCAGGAATTGTTAACTTCTATGAATGATGGAGAGTTGTGTTCTGTCAGAGTTGGTCAGGAGTTGCATGAGTGGTATTGTGTCAGAGGTGGTCAGGAGTTGTACGAGTGGTATTGTGTCAGAGGTAGTCGGGAGTTGTATGAGTGGTAAAGATGTTGTGTCAGCATTGGTCAGAAGTTGTATGAATGATGGAGAGTGGTACTGATCTCGTGATTGAGCTGTTTGGATGCTGTATGAGTGATTGTGAAATCAATTGGTCGGGACGTTATGTGAGTGGTTCGGATTCGTCTTAGCTCTATCTTAGCTTCCCATTCCCATAGTAAATAATTATTTCTTCACAATCTTCTTTTATACGGTATAGGGGGGGGGGGGGGCTACTCTTTCTTGATGCTCATCTCTCAATATTCTTCAGTTCTCCAGACGGCAACATATTTTGTGATCATGAAATAAAAAGAATTTTATTACAAGCTTGTGTGTCTGTGTTCCATTTGATAAGAATATGTTTGAGAGGGGAAGGGAAAGGATGTACTCCATTCAGTTGATGTGCCCCTTCTGACTTCCCCTGATGTAGCAGAGATAGAATAAACCCACAACCACTGGCGGATATCGCAATTTGGTAAAGCTGGCTCGGGTCAAGGTCATTTTGACGTGTATTCGTCACAATATACTGTACTATAGACAGGAATTTCTAAGCCCCCAAATACAAACAGTGGCACGCAGAAAAACAACAGAGGGGGAGCAGTACACAGACAGAGACAGGCAGAGACAGACAGAGTCAAGCAGGCAGACTGACGGAGACATCGAGAGAGGTCGAGACCGAGAGAGACCGAGAGACCGAGACACACCGAGAGACCGAGAGACCAGAGGCTGTGACCATTTTTGATTGAGGGTTTCTGGCCAATAAAGAAAAAAAAAAGGGGGGGGGGGAATCTTCGAATTTTATATACAGGTATTTGTTTACATAGATAAAATTTGCAGACAGACGTCCCCAAAACTTTCCACAAAGCAAGAAATAAGGGAAGGCTCTAAAATTCCCCCCCCCCCCCGTCTCTCTCTCTCTCTCCGGAGCTAGGGAGAGGGGCAAAGTCTCCCTCCAACTTTTCACACCTCTAGTAGGCGAGGGGGCATTGAAAGCTTGTAGGGGTTAACCCAAACATCCCAAAAGTGCCCATTTTAAAGGCTTAAATGTACCTTTTAAACAACTAGATTAAGACTCCCTTTGTATACTGAAAGGGCTTTTTTAATCTACACAAAATTTGCCGTTATGTCCGTGGCTAGTAACTATAGGCCTACATTTACTAAAAACAAAACACAAAATCTTCTTTGGATTGTGGTAGTATTTAAAGCTTTAGAAGTTTCATTAAACTAGTAAACTCGTCCCGATCCCCAACCCCCACATCACAGGACTGCCCCTTCAGATTACTTAAAAGCTTTCTTTTGAATTTATGAACATTGTAAAGTCAATGAGTTTTTTTAAAAAGTCCTTGCTGACCAAAAGTAGTTAAGTGATATAGGGCAGTCAGTGTTCAAGATATTACCCAATTACCATGATTAACCCATTGTGTACGGGAGTCGGATGATTCCTGAATTAAGCCAATGGGTATAAGATAATTCAGTAGTCAACGGGTTAAGTGGGAATACAATATGATTGGTTTTCTAAGTTTACAATGCAACGCAAAAGAATTAAATCAAAGCACCTTGTATCTATTCTATTTAGTGATGATGTGATGGGACATAATTTCACATGAATATTTGGAGCAACATGGGACAATAGATATCCTATAATGGCAGTATAGTAGTGTGTGATCAAATTCGAGTTCGACAATGAATAAACAGCGGAAAAGAAAGCAACGTCTCATAGTGCCCCATGAAAAATTAATTTGGGGCAGGGTGGGATAAGACTAAAAAGTTTTCATTATTTGGGCATGTTGGGGGAGGGGGTCTTCAATATTGCTATAACTATAGCCTCCGTATTTAGTGATAATTGATTTATGTATTTTCGACATCGCTTGGGATTTGAGGTGTTGGAAAAACAAATATTGTTGTCCCATATTGCCCCACCTTCCCTGAGTACATAAATGAAAGTTTGTGAAGGTGAGTTCTAAACCAGGAGTAAAAGGGATGTAACTTTGAGTAAAGGGTCTGAGCTGACTGGCTTGCTGGCTCGCTTGATGATCATACACGTGTGAATGAGTAGCATATTTGTTGCATGGTTGGTGATATGCGAACATCCGTTAGACATAGAGAGAATGAGTCAGAACCCATGCACAAAGACCATTCCTCATATACTTTTGATGTCAATGTTACACCTGGTAAATATATCTGCGTTCCAATATCATTTTCTTTGTTAAGATTGTGAAAAATATTGTTTCTGGGTAGAAACAAAAGCCCATTATTTGAAAATGTCAAAACTTCACTTTGTCAGATGATTAACTGCGATATTTTATAGTTTTCTGTTTTGAATTCACTCAGTAGACTTCAAGTTTAAGTTTTCTTTAATCCTTTATAGTTGACTATTTCTAAAACATAATCAGGGTCACTGTATTCCTTATTCCTGTAACAATTACATCTTCATAAAGTAGAACACTGTGTAAAGTAATTCATAGTTTAGTATTTGCTGTACTTGATTCAAGTATGTACATTTTGTCATGCTAAAATGTCATTCTAGATTAAGAGATTCATTATTTTCATGAAGGTTCCTTTATAAGCATTTCCCATTTTACGTTGTTGGTAATAGGTTGCGGAGTAACAGCATTATAACAGTATTATAAAACGGTTCGGGTGCCAAAATCAACTTGTATGCCTACTTTGGTCTTATACTAAAATTATTGAAATCATGGCATTAGAGTAAAAAAAAAATATATAAACGGAGAAATTGTCATCGCTTCGTGTGTATTTCAATTTCCCTTCTTTCCTTGTTTAAAAGCATACAGGGCAAAAATGTATTAAAAACATTTCGCTTTGTTCCATATAAAACATTAATTATTTTTGTGTAAGATTGGTTATATTGTGTTTAAGGAGAACATTGAAATTCAGAGTCATTATCTGACTGTACAAAACACCTTTTTTAACGTTTGAAATATTACATTGACTTACGGCTTGAACAGTTGAAAGAATTAAAATCCTGATTTGTTACAGAGTATATGCATTTCCATTCTGTGTGACATCGGGACTTTCCCCTGTACACGTCAACTTGTTTACGGAAAAGAAAGAATACCGGAATAGCTTGAAATTCTGTGCGTCAGTTAAACAGGATATATAAATATTTTTATAGCCACGTTCATGTATCGTTTATATCCAATTCATTTCATGATCATCTTCCGTTTCTATATAAGAAATAGCTTCCGTCAATAAGATAGTAGAACAATCTGGTAAAAATGTAGTTGTTGTATACTATTAAGAATACTGCATGCAACTAACCAAGCTGCCGCATATCACTGTAAAAAAATAATTGTAAAACTACAGGGTTTGCTGTTGTTTTACAGGAAAAAGACTGTAATTTTATGTCGGGCGATTGTAAATATATACTGATTTCCGGTTTTTAAAAAAATGTGGAAAAACGGGCATTCCCGGCATCATAACTGCCAGGAAATTTCCCGTGAAAAAAACGGCAAAATCTTTTACAGTGTAGCTGGACACTGTAAAAATGTGCCGTTTTTTCACGGGAAATTTCCTGGCAGTCAGGATGCCGGGAATGCCCGTTTTTCCACAGTACATGTAAAATAACAGGTCCCTGTTTTTTCACAGGAAGTTTCCTGGCAGTTAGAATGCCGGGAATGCCTTTTTTTTTTTTTTTTTTTTTTTACAGTTAGCATACAGTCATATTTTTGTTAAATAGTAGAAAGTTTAATTGCTAACAGGAAAATATATGTAAATTAAAACGAAACCATGGAAACGATTTGTAATTTAGCAGCTAGGGTAACTTGTTAAAATATGAGAAAATGTAAGTTTTTTTTAACAGTGTTTTATGTCGGGCGATTGTAAATTTATGCTGATTTCCGGTAAATCGTCACAAACGTGCTGTTGCTTTACAGTGAAAAGACTGTAAAATAGAATAACGGCTATAACTTGTAATTTCAAGGGCCCAAAAATCCTGTAGTTTTACAGTTATTTTTTTACAGTTTATAGGTAAAGTTAAGAGGAAGATGGGGGGGGGGGGGTGTGAGAGAGAGCAATAGAAAATGCGAAGAATTGGAGGAGAACTGACAGAGAAAGCAATATCGGACATTCAGAATGAAACAAATAAGTGAGAGAGGGAGAGGGGGGGGGGGGGTTAAAGAAAAAGAGAGAAAAGAGAAGGATGAATGGGCCATTCTCAGTCACGTGTGTGTGACCAAAATCCTGAAAAATAGTTCATTATTTTAAACCTAATTTTTCAGTATTTGTCTTGTAGTAGAAGTCCCTCATTTTAGATATTTGAATAACAATCTTACCCCCAACATATGGAGGATAGTTATTTTAAATGAGAGTGCATCATTTTCTTTATTCTTTCAGCGGTCAAAATAAGGTCGGTCACTTGTGTGTGTGAGGAAAAAGAGTCTTACTTTTGTATTCAAACCTACTTTTCTCGTATTTCCCTTGGAGTGCAAGTTTCCACTTTTCATTGCTGTATGATGGGATTTCTCTGAACAGTTTGAAGCAGTTTTCCATAAATGACTCGAATGAGTAAATATTCTTTTCTTTACCGCCTCCTTCTTTCTTTCTTTTCTTCCTCCTTCTTTTTTTCTGTCTTTCTTCTTCTTCTTCTTTCTTTTTTTCTTTCTTCTCCTTCTCCTTCTTCTTATTTTCCTCCTTCTTTCTTTCTTTCTTTTCCCCTACTTTCTTTTTCCTTCTTCTTCTTTTTCTTCTTCTTCTTCTTCTTCTTCTCCTTCTTCTTCTTCTTCTCCTTCTTCTTCTTCTGCTTCTTCTTCTTCTTCTTCTTCTTCTTCTTCTTCTTCTTCTTCTTCTGTTTAATATTCTTTCATTTGTTATTCTCGATGGAAGACATTTGCTATATTTTTTTCTTTTTAAGCCACTATTTCTTGAGTTTGTACGAGGTTTCCCTTACCTCGCCATGATACGCACAATACAGGTGTCGTTTTACTTCGACAAGATGTCACAACAGCGATTCCATTCCACACCACATGGTTAGATTAATCTTGGCCTTGTCTGTTCCTAAAATAGGTCTAACCATGAGATAAAAGCGCTATATTTAGACCGAGTAAGTGATTAATTAACGCCTTATCAATTGCTATGTCAACAAAGCGACCCGACGTAGCGTTGATTTCCTGTTCGTAATATAATCTCAATTCTATGAAAGCAATGTGATTAGCTTCCTGTACACACTTTCATGCTTTAGTCTGTTATTAAATCAACCGTGATTTTGAGATTATCAGCTTTGATTTTCATCAAAAATTAAAATATATCTCTTGTCTGCTAAATGTTTGTTGTCTTTGTTTAACTGTCATGGTTCTTTGTTCCGGAAGGTTACCAAAGAAAATAGCTGTGAATATTGACTCTATATTGGACACCGACTACCGCAAGACTATTTACGTGAAATGGGGGTGGTTTTAACAAGGGGTAGATCTTTCTGGGCGTAACCATTTATTTCCGATAGTATATAGTTGTTGTTGTTTGTTTGTTTGTTGTTTGTTTGTTGTTTGTTGTTGTTTTTTGTTTTGTTTTTGTTTTGTTTTTGTTGTTGTTGTTGTTGTTGTTGTTGTTGTTTTTTTTTTTTTTTTTGGGGGGGGGGGGGGGAGGGCAGTTGTCCTAGAGGGAATGTTCCAATGGTAGTTATCCGGAGGATAAATGTCCCATATACATGGGATGCAATCTTGGTGCAGGGAAGTTACACTTCCCTGCTTGGTGCATGATGCGGTCAGATGTGTATACTGTAATGCAGTGGGCGATCCAGAGGGAGTACAGTAGGCCACGTCCCCACCCCTCTTCTTCAACCCCATATCTTTATTTTTGCATAAACCGATTTGTTGGAAGTTGGAAAATATTGGCATTGATAATGTTAACATTAATATATTGTTTTCAGTTAGTGAAGTACCCTCAAAGAGCCCCGGCGAGGAGCTTATGCTTATTATTACAGTGGTTTATATCCAGTATAGAGTCAAAGCCTTCTTCACCTCCCCGTTTGGAAAAAAAAAATCAAAACAATTTGCAGTCGGTCTATAGCAAGCGGTGCTGCCAGATAATGAGCTCCCCCGTCTGTGGAGAGTTCCGCCCTTCTCTTTGTTTATCGATTTGTGGATACGCCACTGTAATAAGGAAGTGAGATAATGAAAAGAGATGAAACATGGATTACATCACAAAAAATGACAATCAAAGCGAGACAAGGAGGGAGGGGATAAGAAAGAGAGAGAATATGGGAGATTTGGGGGAGCAGAGAAATAGAGAGGTGGCTTGGAGTATCGTACATTACATTACATTTAGACTAATCGATAAACTTTCGGTTTTAAATTCAAATTTGTCTCCGTTTCTGTCAAATGTTAGTCAAAGCGCAATTTTGCCAAAGGGGGGGGGGGGGGGGGGGGGGCTGCCGTTTCTTACCAGCATATCAATTTTCAATTGTCTAAACTTTTAGAGCGAGGGATGCAATCGAACAAAATATTTGTATTATCGTTATAATGTTATGTTCTCATCAAACTGTACTGAATAAAGAATGAACATTAATCATGTTAACATACTTCCTCGCTGAGGTGACAGTTGCCCAAATAATAGTTTAATTCCCAGGGGTTGCAGCCTCAGGCTCCCCACCGCCTCCCCGCCTCATTTGCTTTTGGGCACTACGTGCAGATGACGATTACAAATGTATCTAAGGTTAGCTGTTGTTTACATTCAAAATTCAATTTTCTCGAAGCATTTTCATCTTTTATACTTGCCTTTCTGGTTGTGTTACAAAACATATCTGACCTTTTCAAATAATTTGAAGGAACCTTTTATTTCCTTTTCGAATTATACGAATCATGGGCAGAACTTGGTATACGCAGAGGAGTAAACTCTTAAACACAGTCTGTAGTCGCAGACCGATTTACATCTAATCATTTCGGATGAGAGTAGGTACCGTACTCTTTTCAAAACAAAATAGTGGTTAATAAAATTGAATATTTTTACAAAGATATGACGACTGAAATATATTATTCAGAAGAAAAAAAGAAATTAACCCAGTGGCAGATCCAGGGAGGTACAGAGGCATGCCCCTCACTCCTGGTAAAAGCAAATCTGGCATATACACGGTAAACAAACCAAAATAAATAAATAAATAAATAAATAAATAAATAAATAAAATAAATTTTAAAAAATATGTAGAAACTTAATTTCGTGTGCCCCCCCCCCCCCACCCGCCGCAAAATGTAATTTTTTTTTTTAAAGAGACTTTCGGACTTGTCCCCCGGGCCCCTCTGCGGCAAGAGAATCCTTGACCCTCCACTATATAAACAGTGATCTTTTTGCTAAACTGGATGTTTGTCCTGTTGTATCATGTCCAAGTTAAGAGCTTCATTTTTTTTTGACAAATTATTATGCCAACTGATCAAAATTGTTTGTATATCAGTGTATTTTTGGAAATATCATCGTCCTTTCTTTCTTTAAATTGTTATCAAATTTGCCCAGGGATGTCAGTCTTGCATGTGTTTCCTTCCTCTCACGCGCTCGTTGTGCATGGAGCTACGCCCCTGATTCTAGTAACAGGCAGTCATTCAACGACAACGAGTCTGAATATAGAGACTATGATTACTGGCTGTCGAGAGCCTGCGAGGATAGCATTATAACACGATGTATAATAATTATCATATTAATAGGCGAGATATTTTGACGTGAAAAACCTCGCCAGCAGAGCGATTCCTCATTCAGCAGAGAAATACATGACTGATGACGTGAAAAAATGAGAATTGTAGATGCATGTAACTCTATTTCACTGAAACGATCGGTTTCTACTTACATGGATTGTATTCATGAAATTTTAAACATTTTCATGATTTTTTTTCTGCCTCTGAACTTGCTCTTTGTCTTCTATGGATCCACTCTCATTTCTTTGTGTTACGTCAATGATCTAACGTTTACGTAGGAGGATTTATTGACGTAATCGCACTTGAACAGGAACTAAAGCATTTATTCGTGGTTGGAGTGTTTGCTACAAGAATAAAATATCAAGGAATATTATCAACTCTTTATTATTTTGGTTAGAGCTACTATCAAGACTCTTTTGCTTTTCGTATAGGCTACTTCTCCGCTTCCTCTATAATCATCTCCTCCTCCTCCACTTTCTCCCTCCCCTCATCTCTCTTCTCTTTCATCAAATACTTTCTTCTTAATTTTCTTCTTCTTCTTCTTCTTCTTCTTCTTCTTCTTCTTCTTCTTCTTCTTCTTCTCTTCCTCCTCCTTCTTCTTCTTTTTCTCCTTCTTCTTCTTCTTCTTCTTCTTCTTCTTCTTCTTCTTCTGCTTTTCTTCTTCTTCTTCTTCTTCTTTTTTTTTTTCTTCTTCTTCTTCTTCTTCTTCTTCTTCTTCTTCTTCTTCTTCTTCTTCTTCTTCTTCTTCTTCTTCTTCTTCTTCTTCTTCTTCTTCTTCTTCATCGTCTTTTTCTTCTTCTTCTTCTTCTTCCTCTATTTTTGTTGGTCAAAAACTTCCTTATCTTCATTTTCTTCAAACGATTTACAAGAAGAAAGGCAGATATTTCTTCAGACAGTGATAGGTATCATGTCAGTCCAGAGACAGGGTGCAAAATGGAAGGGGCTCACATTCCCGACAGGCCAGTGGCGGCACCAAGGGGGGGGGGGGGGGGGGCATGGGGGGCATTTGCCCCCCCCGTCAGAAGCTTTGCCCCCCCCCCCAGTTGCCCCCCCCCAATAATTTTCGGAGTGAAAAAAAATAAAAGGGTGGAAAATGAAAAAGAAAAGAAAAGGAAAGAAAAATGTGAAAAAGGAATGGAGAAAAGAAGGAAAAAGAAAGAAAACGGAAACTTGGAAAGCAGTGGCGGCATCAAGGTGGGGGGGGGGGGGGGGCATGGGGCAAATTTGTTCGCTCAGCTCGTGTAAATATCCTCATATTTGGGTAGTTTTATAGCCGAATAATTTCTGTACATTTCCACTATAATAGTGTCAAAATTTTTGCTCGCTCGCTTCGCTCGCTCGCAATACAGGCCTATAACTCCCACCACATAATCAGGCTGCGAGATGATCAAATGTCCTCATATTGGGGTAGTTTTATAGCCAAATAATCATTTCTGTACAATTTCACCACCAAATGTTTCAAAATTTTTGCCCGTTCGCAATAAATAACTACCACCTCATAATCGGGCAGCAAGATGCTCAAATGTCCTCATGCATATTGGGGTAGTTTTATAGCCGAATATGTAATTTCTGTACATTTTTACTACGAAAAATGTCAAAATTTTTGCTCGCTCGCTTCGCTCGCTCGCAGTATTTAACTAACACCTCTTTATAATCGGGCAGTTCAGCTAGATGCTCAAAATGTCCTCATATCTGGGTAGGTTTATAGCCGAATATTCTGTACATTTTCACTACAAAAAGTGTCAATTTCTTTGTTGTCTGCCCTTGCCCCCCCCCCCCAACATTTTCTTTTGCCCCCCCCCCACTTTAAAAATCCTGGTGCCGCCACTGCGACAGGCTCGCCAAACTCGAAACGTATACAACATGCCCGACCTAGAAATAGTGGGAACGCATACCTCTTACACCCCACCCCTCCCTAGATCCGTCATTTGGGATTGGTGAGGCCCATCATTCCCATCTTCGACCAGATTTCTTGATCAGGGAAGCTGTCTTGTTTGAAGCCTGGGAGTTGGACTGCTTCCAAGGAACTGATTTCCTGTGAGATTGGTAAATGCTCTTGTCAACAGCCCATTTCGAAGGAAAAAATATCATAACAGTTATAATAGAAATAATAATAAATCCATAACCTCTGTATATAAGTGTTTACATGAGGTAGTTTCTTCATACTATACAGTTACAGTAATGTATACGATGCCATCGCGATTATGCAGTAAACATTCCGTCAATGAATTTGGGTCTAAGCCCAAAATGTCTAAGCCCAAGACATTTAACTGAATACAGCACTTACATCATGTTTATCACTTTCATAAAGCAAGTAGCACTAGTACTATTCGAAACAGCGGTCGAAAGTTTTTAAAAGAGGGGGGAGGGGAGGGGGTTATCATTGTAAAGAAAAGGACGGGGGATCGAGGGCAACTACTAAACGCCGGTGGAAAAGAGTTGGGGAAATTCACTTTTCATAGAGAGTTATAGCCTGAATATAAGCAGAAAAATCAGAGAAACAAAAAATGAAAGTTTGACAAATCAGAGGGTCGACCATCCCGGGAGGAATTTTCCTTGGACGACCTTCGACTGGGAATTTCCAATAACAACTTGAAAAAAAAAAGAAGTAAATAATGAGTGAGGCTAAATGTATAATTGTACATCACACACATTCTGTAGCCTCTGAAATACTCTTTAGTGCAAAGTGACTGTCCCAAAACGGAAAACATTCTCGCTACACTCCCTCCCATGCATTATAAGCCCATTATTATGTTGTAATAATCTTCCGTTACCCCGTCTCAAACAACCAGCACAATTTAGCCTCCACACACCATACAAGACCTCCTCCACTCACCATACATTAGAGATTTACAATTATACGGAAGTTATGCCATTATGGTGTAATTTAAAGCCAAACTAGACTGTCCATAAAAAAATCTGAACTGATTTGGCATCGAATCAAACTTGTAAATCCATTATAAAAAATAATATTGGCCGCCTATAGGTCGACTAGTAGAAGTTTTAGTGTCAAATAAGCAATGAACAATCGTGAGTACTTAAAGTAAGTGATTTATAACATCGCTAATAATCGTCGTCAACTATATTATAAATTATAATCTTCATGAAAGCATTGAGTTTTGTTTGATAATGTCGTGGACAAACCGTTTTACAGGTATTACTTTAAATGATATTATAGTCATAATTGCTGAACTAGGTTAATTTTCAGTGTGAGTTGTATATTTTATTATTTCTTAGTATATAACAGTAGTTAAAACAATATACTATACTTATTATATTTTGTTGCTCTTTTTCTAATCATACTTTGATTTTCTGCAAATAAACATAACTTTCTCCCACAGAAAACAGTTTAAAAAAAAAATACATTCTTGTTAAACTTTTGTTACGACTAAGCTTTTCAAACAATAACCTTATCTAAAAAGAGATAGTCTATATCTAAACCACATACATTAATTTTTATGTTTCACGCTATTTATTTGATTATACTGAAGTGGAGTGGCTAATGATATTTGCAGGTACTTTCGTGTCTCTGACATTGCATTGACGTCGAATCGAATGCGAACTTGTTACACTGAACATGCTGAATGTACTGTGTTTTACATTCACAGTTACTATCATTGTACAAAAGATAAATAGTGTCAATGGTATGGTCATTGAGATTGGATGGGCTCTTGGCACTACTTGATTATTATCAGAATGTTAATGCTTTGGGGCAGCCGGCAGTTACCCTTCCCCCCTCCCCCCTCCCCCTCCCCCTCCCCCCAGTAATGAGACAGTTAGCTTTATTATGGACAATTAGTGTATACAAAATGCCCAACATGACTGGGGCAATTATGATTATGTCCGACAAACTTTGGGCAAGTTAATATCAGGGGCCGCGGAGCGTTTTTGAAAGTGGAGGGCTGATTTGATTTCACTCATTAATGACAATTTTCGAACCCTTTTCCCGAGATTTTATGAAACGTGTCTACTCTAAAAAGTGTGTGTGTGTGTGTGGGGGGGGGGGGGGCTGCAGCCACCCAGCCCCCCCCCCCCCTGTTCCGCGGCCCATGATTTTATACCCACTGCTTTGCCCAATCACACTCACATTTACTACAAATTGAGCGGAAAGTAAATCACCCGAGCTGGGTATATAATTGCCCGAAATTAGTTCGGACACATCACATAGTGATTCTCATATTGGACAATTTTCATCTAATGTTTTTCTTACATAGTAACCCACCCCCTTTTATTCAGTCCTGAAGACAGATTGACTTGTTAAAAGAATGACAATGACCTCTTCAGAGTACAAAGCCATAGGTACACCTAGTACACTAAGAAACTGAGATTGGGTACTTTTAAAAAGTATGCGTAAAAAGTGCCCAACATGTATCAAACCAAATTTACGATATCTGGGCCCTCTTGCATAAAATGTTGCGATTAAACGCAACTCAGAATATTAAACGCAACTTGATTTTCAACCAATCAGGATCAGGTATTTAATTTTTTGAGTTGCGTTTAATCGCAACTTTTAATGCAAGAGGTCAATTAATTTCCCTTCACTCCGTCCCTAATGGAAATGTGTTTGGGTATGGTCATGAATTTTCATTCAGTATGATCATTCAGTATGATCATTCAGTATGATCATTGCGATTAAACGCAACTCAAAAAATTAAACGCAACTTGATTTTCAACCAATCAGGATCGAGTATTTGGGACTTGCGTTTAATTTTTTGAGTTGCGATTAAACGCAATCTTTTATGCAAGATGACCCAGGATATTTTTCTTCAATATTAATTTTTTTCAACAAAAAAAAAATGCCTATTGGTATGCGTATTAATTTTGATTAAAGCATTTTGTGGCTTTGTCGGCAAGAATGTGGGCACCCCTTTCTTTCGTTTGTGAATAATGTTTGGTTTCCCTTCACTCCGTCCCTAATGGAAATGTGTTTGGGTATGGTCATGAATTTTCATTCAGTATGATCATGTAAAACAAATTATTTATGCCACCTTTTTGTACCATAATTTGAAGAAGAAGTGCGAGGTCCTATAGTGAAGTGACCTGTTGTGGGGTTCAAGTGTAGTTATGGCTAGGTGGTGTTGGGGGTTATCCCCTCTCTCACAAGATTTTACAAACTGTAGCAGTTTAAATCAACCATTATTATGTGTGATATTTTTCTTTACTTTCTTTTTAACCTCTCTCTTTTTTTAAAATCTAGCCACTCTCTGAAGCCACTCAGTGGAAGGAATTGAAGAAGTGGGGATGCCCCCTTCGACGGTACACCATTATTGCATAAACATAGATTTATTTCCCTGTCCTAGATACACGACGCAAACTTGACGATTCCACTCTACCCAAATCCGAAAATGAATATCTCCATCAAGGTAGCATTCCTGGAAAAAAATAGTTCAAAGTATTTCTTAGAAGTAGCAGCCGTGAATGCAAGACTGAAACCTTAGAAGAAGTAATACATTTCTAAATTGGAAATAGGATCCGTCTATGATATACTTTGATATTGATATGTAGGCTATACATTGGGGCAGATCTCATACCTGACCTGGTTTCCAGGCTGGATGACCTTTTTTCTTCTCGAAAAAGAAAATGAGTTGAATTCGGGATAGTTTCTAGAGACTATTCTACCTCACTACCACCTGCATAGCCGCTAGAAAAAAAGTTAGTCTGTACTTTTCAGACCCCTTTTGATAAGGAGATGAAAATAAATTAATTGAGCCTTGAAGCCAGATTACCTTCACCTCAACACGTACGCTGAGTAGAGACAGGAAACTGTGACGGGCCTTTCCGCTTGCTTGACTCCTATTTTTAGCTCTCGAAAAAGTCATGAGCATATGACAATTCACCTATACTTTATTAACACGGTTATTATATACATGAAACAATCTCATTGAAATAATGGGAATGAAGACGGTGTGTCGATTGCTGGGGGGGGGGGGGGGGGGGGTGGCGTGATGGTAAGTTTGAAAGAGAGGAAACATTAAGATTGAAAGGCCCACCCCCTCCTCATTTTAAAACTAACCCGACATTCCTTAAGTGCACAAAATAATTTTTTGTTTTTGCTTGTCATAGATTTACCCGCCCCTCATCTGGGGAAGAAGAGAGAGATATGATACTATCTTAAATGTAGAAATAAACGAACAGTGATAAGCAGGATATAAACACGAAGTTGCTTGCATAGAATTGTGTAACACATTTATAAAGAGGGATAAAGTTGAAAACTGAAGGATAAAAACAAACAAATAAACGAAAAAATCGAAAAGAAAATGAATTCAGTGATGTATTCAATTAAACCCCTGAAAAAAACCCACCGAGAAAGAAAAAAAAAAAAAAAAAAGAAAGAAAGAAAAAAAAAAAACATATGAGAAAACGAAACAAAAACGATGTTATATACCCTCAGTGATGTGAAATAATTATATTGCACGTATTTATGAAGGATTAATCAATTTAAAATGTTTATTTTTACCATACTTTGTGTTCGAAAATTCTAATATGTTCAAAATTGTTCAATGTGTTTGAGAAATAAACGTTAAGGAAGACAATAGACTTCTTTGTTTACCTTATCCTCGCGTTATTTGATATCCTGATTATTCTAATACAGCAATGTACATACAAGTCTACAGCCTGGTTGTAAACAATTAGATTTAGCGTATAACCGGAAATAGATATCATCCATGCATGTTCAATGCAATACTAGTATTCAATATTGTAGCAATAATCCAATGACAACTATTCCGTCTCAAACTTTCATCCGTTTTTCTCCTCATCCCTCACGATTCCACCGACATTCTGATCATTATTATTCTTAATTTCTCAATTAGTGCATTTCGATAGACTAATTATTTCCAATAACATTCCGGTACGGTTTATTACAACTATCTGCAATGGCTTCGATTTCAAATGAATTCCTTCCTCAAAGTTAAAGGTGGAAAAGAGTAAACATGTTTGTCTCCCCTCAAAGTTAAAGGGGGAAAAAGGTAAACTTGTTTGTCTCCGAGAAACAAAAATAGTCTTCATATTGAGTTAATCCACAATAGGTTTCACAAATGAAAATAGCAGAGAGAAGAGGGAAATAAAAATGGGGTTTGAATAAGTAAAACACGTTTTAAATGTGGTGGAAGAATACATTTAAGAGCTAGGGCTTAAGTGAAAGGTCAATTAGCTATAACTCAAGTTAATGTATCATGTATCAATACAGATATCTGAACGTCAGTCACGTACTGTCCGGTATTATGTGATATTTTAATTCACTTCCGACATGCATTGTATTCGTATATCAGGTGTCATGACATTATAGGGGAGAAAAACAACCGAATCCATGCCTGTGTTATTCAGAACCAATTGACTAGAATTTACCAATGACCAAAATGGTATACATTTTAAACTATTCTTAATACAAGATGCACTCGATATAAGTCAATTATTGGAGAACACTAGTCATACTAGATCAAATCAAAGATCAAATCAGTTAAGAACATCAGTAAAGTATATCAAACGAAAATAAAACACAACGAAACATTTCTTAAGAAAACAGAGCATAAACAATTCATAATTATCAGATGACATTACTCAAATAGAGACCCAAAGATTAAGCGAGATCCAATAGGGGAGCAATATATTTTTTGTTTCATAATTATGACAATTTTTGGCATCGCCTTCATTTTTTTTTCTATATAAGTAATCCTTTAAACATTATCTATTCCACGACCCGTATTATGCGTACATCGATATCAGTCAGCATTCATTTGCATCCGTAAAACAAGAACATATCATCTTCAATTCATTAATAAAGTTAAAAGTCTTATCTCTTTTGGGAGAGTATTAGTCTATTGCAAAATGTTGATAAAAATGGAAGAAAGTGTGAGGGTCTGGGAGGGGGTATTCCCATCCCAGGTAAGGGAAATTTCTCCTTTTTTTTTTAATGGAACGAGACTTTCTTTTAAACTCAAAATAGTTTATTACTGCACTTAACATGCTTAACATGAAGAAAGAAAACATAACTTAACTTGGAAATAGCTTCGAACGGTCAACATCTTGCTACTTATCAGCGTTGGTGAGATACGACAGCTCATATCTATATTAGTCTACACACGTTATTTTCTCAACTGAAATAAGAACAGCCATTAATAGCTGACGTTTATTCCGATAATGAAGGGAACATAATACGGGGGAATCCCCCTTTCTTGATAACACACCACGCATAGTGTTGAGTTGATTTGTTTAATATGTATATGATTCGGTATAGTGGGTGTATTTTGTATTCTAGACTGGTATACCCACGCAAACAACTTATCATGAAACAAGTAGAAGGTGTGGGACTATAAAGGTTATGGGAAATTTGTGTTAGTTACACAACATGTCTATCTGTCCACCCACATTATATTCCCTCTACCCCCTCTTACCAATTCTCTCTCTCTCTCTCTTTCTCTCTCTTTTTATCATTAAATTCATACATCATCAAGGTTTCTCATTTGTCAGTGCCAGTTTACTCTTAATTTATCCTCGTATTGTCATTTTATGTCATCATTTCCAACAGTCAAGTTTCAAATCACACACCCATTCATATTCTGTCTATTCTCCCCTATGCCCTCATTCAAACATTTTATCAACATCATATAACTGCTAAAATTTTGAATTTGATGTTTTGGGGAATAAGAGCACAAATAAATTTGAAACATAAAACTTCCAACAACCAAACATGCATTTTTAAACTAACCACCTGTAAAGAAAAACAACCTGGCTAAAGAAGACCATATTTCTTTCTCCCTTGAGATTTTGAGATAAATTCAAATTTTAATCTGCAAAATGAAAATTCATTACTATGCAGAAAGATAAATTTGGATTGGTTGTTGAGGGTCTTGTCATTCTCATAAAGATACAATTATTCTATGTAACTTGAAGGTTTGATAACATACAACAAAGCCAATTGATTGCCAGATTTAAAAAGTATCAACATTTCATGCTTATAAAGGAAATACTTTTAAACTATTTTAAACTATTAAACATTAAAGATAAGACCAATATCGCATAGAACACCCAACTGTACATCATGGACACATGACACAATATAACATCATGTTACTAGATATCTTCTGCTTTATTCTATTCACATGTAATTTACAATGAGTCATTTTTTAAAACAAGAATGACACATATCTCTAGATTATATCTTACTTCTAAATCATAAATAACCATGTATGTACATATATTCTTTTTCATCTGCTCAACATAAATTTCTTTTATACGTTTGCACTTGGTACGCATAAGATATCATAACTGAATGTCTATAAGAATAATGGCATGATGTCCATAAACATATCAAACAAAATATGACACTTACGTATATAGAACAAAGGCAGCACAAACATAATGAAAATATTCTATACTTTGGTGAATTTGTTTGCAAAAAAAAAGAAAGAAAGAAAAAAAGATTTGTTAACAATAATATGCTACAAGCAATGAATAATAATTATTTGCAATGACACTTTCTTTCATGCATTAACATAATCATCAATATCCACATAATAATGTCCTTGTTAAGAAAACAGTAAAAGAATACTCAATATACCATGTAAAATGCCAGGAAATAAAATGGGATTTCAAAATATATGTATCATGATTACAAGGACACAGTGAACTAAATTAGGATTGAAAATGTATTGTAAAGCAGCTGGGATGCTTTACAGTTACATGACTCATAAGAGCAAGTAACATTAACAAAAACAAAAATCAGTTTTCTTTGCATTCAAAAACCACAAAGTGGAAATTTATCAAATAATGTTTTGCCATAGTAACATGATCCCTATTTCCTATTAATCCTTTGACTGGGATCAAGCCCTATACTAGTAGTAGAAGCAATCAACAGAATGGAACTGTGTCTAATTAATCCATGAATGAAAGTGTCCTTGTCTCCATTAGTCTGTCGGATCTAGGAAAACACACCCCTTCCATGCCCCCTTCCCCCCCCCCCCCCCTTGTTATCAATAACAAGTTACAATAATTGTTATAAGCTACTGAAATCCTTCAATCTGATTGGCCGAGAGCAAATTTGTCTTAGATAACAGTTTTATGAAACAGGGCCCAGATCATTCATTGCCTTTCTGATATTGATTCTAAACATTGCTTCACCATAATACATTATATCTTTTAAAGTATATAGCCATTATATCAATACCTTTTCCCCATCGTCAAAAACATGACACAATTACAAGCATGGTGTCTGTATGAAGTTCTTTTGAGAAAAGAAACAAAATTCTTTAAAGAGTTAAATGTAAAATCATAAGGGAGAAATGGAATAAAACCATTACTATGGGTAATGGATTAATATTTTGCAGTATTATTATTATTTTTTGGATGGGGAGGGGGTTAATAGTGCAAGCCAAGAAGCTCTTCATGTATAGGGTGTAAAAAATCTGTCCTTGTCAGACTATTAGAAGCACATCCTCTTGTATATGAAAGCATGGAATATGGCATATCAGTTTCCCCTCTAGTCTACTACTGCTAGTAAACATGACTCATTTATTTGGAGCCTTCACTGGACTGTCACTGAAGGAAATAACACTTGAAACAGATTTTGGAATTTCCCCTAACTAAAAACAATCTCTATGGCAACATTTCATTTTTCAAACATCCCAATCCGGTTATAACATTGATCATATCTTTTATAATGGGAGGGATCTTTCATATAAATATGCGTTATAAAAAAAAAGGAACAAAGGTTCACCTTTTTTTCAAAATAAAATGAGCTCAAAATATGCATTGCAGATTTTAAAACAAAACCCATGTAATGGATGTTTAGATGTTTTCAATACATTTTTCCAAATATTCTTTGATATGAAATCTCATTCTGTTTTAAAGGGGGTACCCAATGCTGAAACAATGTTAGTTCATTTAAAAGATCATGATTTTATTAGAAAAAAATCATCTGCCTTAAATTTTTTTTTTAATTCGTGTTGCCAGAAAATCCCCGAAATATGGTAAGATTTCAGGATATTTTGGCCCCTCAGCTGTGTCCCAATTTCAGCTAGGTAACCACAATGACGTCAAAGTGGTTACCTTGTCGCGCAATTATAGCAAAATGCGCGCAAGGTGTAATGCATTTTGTACAGTCTAGCGCGCAACACATCTGCAATACGCGAACCTGGGTAACCACTTTGACGTCATTGTGGTTACCTAGCTGAAATTGGGACACAGCTGAGGGGCCAAAATATCCTGAAGTCTTACCATATTTCGGGGATTTTTCTGGCAACACGAATTTTTAAAAAACTTAAGGCAGATGATTTTCTGCTAATAAAATCATGATCTTTTAAATGAACTAACATTGTTTCAGCATTGGGTACCCCCTTTAAAGAACCGGTACTATTCTGCCAGATTTTATTTTGGTTGAAGTATGCTCTTCATTAATAATTCCTGAGGCAGATAAACAAATGTTTATTTGAAATCTGCCTTTTCAATGATAGTTCACTGGATCAGATCATCAAATCAAATGAGCAAAGAAATATTGGTTTGTAACAAACAAAATATGTCAGTAAAAAATAAAGTCATAATGATATATATTACAACTTACCACTGTCAAGACTTTGTAAAATTTAAACAATGTTACAACATATTTGTATTTGGTTTAGGTTTGTATCCTGTTATTTCAAACATGAATGGACCCCAATTAACAAAAAACAAAACAAAAACAAAACAAAAAAAACCCCCGCATAAGTAAAACAAAAAAGTGAAAGAAAAATAACTAAGTATCAAAAGAAAAGAAAATTACATTGTATAGCAAAATACCAGGCTGACAGGTATATTGCATTATCTATCCTGTTTACAGTGTGACATATCATTTTCATTATTAATATGTGGAGCATATAAAGTAACAACAAATAAATACACAATATTTGTTGACAGCATTACACACATGTATAATACAGTGATATCTTTTGATATAAACATGTTTATACATGTACCTCAGTATATTTATACATCTGTGATGGATATGAATTCATCAAACATAACATCTGCCAGTCACAGCCTTTCTATTGTTACAACACCTTATTATCAAACTTGGATACAATAGCATCTCTCTTCTACCATGAAGGCTACTGGTTTTGTCAAGGTTGTCTGAATTTTACCATTCAAAAGAAGAAAAAGAATTGTTTTCTGTCACCCAGCTGTCTCCAGTGATATTAAAAAGAAAAAGAAGTCTTTGATTTGTAACTAGGGACAACTAGGAAACCATGAATGTGAGTAAAGGAGTGGGCCATTAGTTAGGCGTGATCTGGTAGTAGGTTGGTAAGAGGATGGGATAGTATAATGGTGGTGAGACCAAGCATACCCAATCATGATCGTTTAATAACAGGCCTACTGAAACTAATAACTGCTTTTCAATACCTTTTTTAAGATAAGATAAGATAGTATTTATTGTCTCTTGTATAAAAACACAAAAGAAATTCACAAATTGGTAGCATTCAAAACATCAAATTACATAGCAGGAATTATCAATACACAAAGAAAACAGCAAGTTTAAAAGTTTAAAAAGAATGAAAAAGAATCAAATTTAAATAAATTTACTCAACAGAGGTACAATGCAGCAAAAGAGAGGAGAGGAAGAGAACAACAGAGAAATAAACATTTAAAACAGCAGAGGAGGAAACTGGAACAAAGCATGAGAGGACATAAATAGAGATCAGAATAGATAATAGGAAGAATAGAAGTTTAGGGGAAAGAGAAAAGTCAGAGAGCGATGAGACAGGAGCGGACAAGAAAAGAAGGTGCAGAGTAAAGGTGTGACAAGAAGTCGGAAAGGTTTTTTTAGTCAAATAGATATTGGAGTATAGATATTAAAGTGCTTTCCCAATGATTGCAACATCCATATTCCCAAT
This sequence comes from Heliocidaris tuberculata, assembly GCA_025618425.1. Classification (NCBI taxonomy): domain Eukaryota; kingdom Metazoa; phylum Echinodermata; class Echinoidea; order Camarodonta; family Echinometridae; genus Heliocidaris; species Heliocidaris tuberculata. The sequence goes on along the minus strand of CM046834.1, from coordinate 45,325,734 downwards.
TTCGATAATGCACTGCATGATTACATGAAAAATCTCTTGGTGTGACTAATGATAAAAATACCAGAATGAGCCATGAAACAAGAGATTTTAATTTGGGGATGAAATAAATGCAAAAAGTACATGTGTTTTAGGTGACACATTCACATAATTGCCCAGAAACTCTTCCATTGAAAAAAAGAAGTGCTATTGAAAGTTAAGTGTTGACTGCAATTTTAATAAAGGTCTACAGTATCTTTGTGCCATGAAAATATTCTCCAGAATCCCTAGGTCAGTAACTTTACTTTGGACTTTCAGAATGTATGAGAATATGAATGATGATCATTGTAACTACTGTATTCAATAGTTGGTTGAAATATTCTACAGCCACTTTTCTTCTTCCTTTCAATTATAAATGACATTCTGTTCAAAGTGAGTCACCCTCATCTTAGTCTTACTCAACAACTTAAAGGTAATATTTCTAATCAAACCAAAGAACATCAGTTCCAAGAATCAAGGGTGAACTAAATAACCAGGAAAACAAAGAGTAAATATCTCTCCACAAAAGAAGGATGAATTTAAGGGAAACCAAATGCATCATCCCCTACCTTTTCTCTGCATATCAGAAGTATAAATCAAGCTAAATCAAAATAAGGCCAATTCTTATTTCAAACATGAAATTATGATTTTTCTACAAACCCAGGTAACATCCCATTATCATTTCTTATATTTTTTGTCCTAAAGTTTAGAATAAGTTTATGAATACTTGAACATCATAAGAAGATTTTCAAAATTTGTGAAATGATTCCTACAAAGAACAATGGATAACTGCAGTAAATTAAGAGTAAAACATGCCACGATTCACGATTCATAAAGCAGAGATTGAATGAATGAAATGACCATGAACTTGGCAAGGACTGGTCATTGCCCTGCTTGGTCAATATGAGTGGACAGTATGATGACCAGTTATGTCAGTTTGATTGCTCTCATCTACTCACTTGATTACTACTCTTAAACAAAGACCATCAACAGGTGTTAGAGTCAGAAGCACTATCTGCGTCTCCAATATCCTGTGACCTGACAAGCTCAATTACTAGAGATATCTACTACTCATTGCCCAAACCATTCCAACAAACTACATAACAGCAGCTAATGATGTGTCATCATGCTACATACCTTAAACAAACTCTAGTAATTCTTCTAGAACAACCTATCACACTGATACTGGCTGAATTCCAGTATCTTCAGAATATTTAACAGCGGAGGTAGCTGTATAAGCAGGAAGATATTATTCTCATAACTCTGTCGTTGAAAAGTTATAAAAATTCCATAACACCTACACAGTAATAACTTGTACCTAACTACTAACTAGGGACAATGTATGATGCTTCTTCTGAAAGTGAGGCAAAATCAATTTCAACCAAAACACCAACCTCTTCATAACTTCATTTTTAGACAAAATAAAAAAGGTTTCATAGTATGATAAAGATTCTATCTCAATTCCAGGTATGATATATTCTGTATCAGGTAAACTTAATGTCAGTTGATTCAAGTGAACTGTAATATCTAGATGTCATTCAAAGCAAACAATGCTCCCAAAAGGTGCTGCACAGAGCCAAACTATTTTTGAGGTTACAAGAAATATTTCTTTGTCTGTCTATACGGGCATGATTTAGATTGAAAGGAAGAGGTAAGCATGACACACAAGTGTGTAACAGAACAAAGACTCACAGACACTGGTTTTATTCTGTCACAAGAGGGCAGCATAGTAACACAATCACAAGGGAATGTTGAGTATTCTTCTAAAAGCTAATAATGCCTTCACCAGATTATCAATCACAAGTGAACTGATGATGAGTTAAGAAAATACCAATATAATGCAATACTAGAATACAGTTGATAATCAGATATCTAACATGAATACATTGAAAAATATTTCTTAAGAAAAACAGACATGACCTCTAACAGGTCAACTAATAATATACAGAATACATTCCATCAACCAAATTATATCAGTTTACAAGACATGCAAGCACATATTTTGCTGGGAACTTAAAATTTTAATTATCAATATGATATTATATTTCTCTTATTTTTTCTTCTCTCTTAGTCTCACACAACTTCAATTGACAAGGTACTGTATGAAAAAACACAGAAACAGCTACAAGTAATCATAAATGTCATGACACAAACCAACTACTGGTAATCGTTAATGGAATTGCATGGATAGAATTCTCCTGTTCACATCATCATCATGCCTTCATTATTTGAATTTGAATTTGAAATAACATTATGTAAGATGCTCTGATAAACAAGCACATAAAACAATACAGCACAAAAGCTCTGTTTAGTTCTAACACATAGAGTATTTATGTAATCACTTGATCATTTCATTTCAAAGAATACAATGTTGAAGTTCAACCTCTAAAAATGTAAATCAAGTCCTTGTATCACATGTACAAGATATAAACATTAAAGATACTGTATAATGAGAAAACCTTTTGAATAACTAACTAACTCAATAAAATTTCACTTGATCATATAATACTTTTCTAACACATGTTGTAAGGACTGAATAATATTTCTCCCACATCTTAATGTGTGAACACCATAGATAACAGTCAGTAATGAAATACATGACACTCATAACATCAATAGAACTGACTCACCAAGACATGCAAAATGGAATGAAATGTGAAAAAGACAAGTATATATCCCATATATAAAATTCTTTTATCACAACTAGTAGGAATATAGATTCTCTGAGATATACACTCCTTTCTCAAATAACAAAACGATGAATGGTACCGTAAGTCTGAATATTTTCTCTTCACTAGCACGATTAATAGAAATGATTTGCGTCCACTTTTACTTTGGCTCTCTCTATTTCAGATGTTCCAGACTGATTTATGCTTTTACATATATTCAACAGATGGGGATTCACCCATTAGGGTTAATATGATAGCTACATGCCAATTACTAACAGTGATAATGATGATAACTTTTTATTTTTTCACATGAGTGTACATTCCAATTCATGATTAAAGAGCTTTACTGTGTTTCTATTCCCTAGTCTTTGGATAACATTGCAATAGAATTCTCTCCACTCTACTATGGAGCATTCAAACTAGTCCCAAATATGCTCATTCAAAGCACAATGTTTGCATGTGCACTTATGCACCTGGGTACAGACAAACAATCTTGATTTAAATGCCTTGCTTGACAACATCAGTGCTAAGCCACGGCCCAAACCAATGACCTTCACACATCTCAAAGTGTTCAAACCCCTCCACCCAATGCTTCCATAAGATGCAATAAGATATAAACTTGAATCGTAAAACCTTGTTAACACATGACACAGTAATGGCTGCAGCAAAATAAAGTATAGTGTGCTTCACATTTATGCATCTTGATACAAGTATGTTTATGTGCCTTTACTGCATGCATCTCCCATTTTTCCCACCAGCACATGCCATTTATTTACACATGAAATGATGATTTTTATTTTGCAATAATAGTTTTATTGAGGCAGTTTACCAATTACCATGTCATGTTTGAACAAGCTTTTTTTTGTTTTGTTATAAAACTAGGGGCATCAGGATGGAGTTCCCTCTGAGATTACAGTCATATCTATGACCACAAACCACCTTCATGCTCTGAGATACATTTTATTGCTTTCTGCTTCTTAATGAAAATCATTACTACAGCATTCAGATAAAATCAATTATGTTTGAACATACATGCACCTCTCTTGAAAGAGATTGAGGTTTTCCATAATTATTGGCGGTAGATAATTGTACTATATGTACCCCTTTCTATTCCTACACCGTATTACAACATATATGTAGGACTGATCATTCAGTGAATATAACCTGTACAAATCATAGTCATGCAATATTTATATGCTACAGACTGTCACTGAAGATTTGCCAACTGAGGGTTTGGGGATAATGGTGAGTGACATGCAAGCAGAGGATTACTGCTAGCATTAACATGATCCCTTATACACAAAATAATATATTCCTGGTCCTCTTGAGAAACTTCAGCTAATAAAAAAAAAATGCATACTTCTTGAATGTATATGAAATTTGTGTCCATACCTAGACATATGTACTAGACCATGTCTGTTGAAATGGGAGGGGCTGTCATGACATTGACTTGGCCCATCCCACATTTCAGAGTGCATTTCTATTACCTACCCCTCTGCCTGTCATGAGATTGACTCGGCCCAGCCGGTGGTGCCATGGACTGCATCACTCTTGGCTGCTTTGGATGGAGATGATGAGTTAGAGGAAGCGACAGGGAACATAAGAACCTTAGCAAGCATGTAGGAGAGATCAGGCAGTGAATCCAGGACAGAGTTTGCTTCGGAGCTAAGCCCTGCCTCTCGCTTGGGTTTCTGTTTGACCATGGATGATGATGAGTGTTTGAGGATCTCATCCAGAGCGTTAGGAGACTTCCTCTGAGAGGATGTTGATGATGACTGGTTGGAGGAGGAGGATGGAGTCAATGCTGGTTGAAGTGGAGGGTCAGATGGACTCACCGCAAAGTCCAAGAGTTCCGGGTCCACTTTTTGCACTGAGGACAGAGACAGGGAAGAAAGAGAAAAATACACTTTACAGTAAGCACATATTCATATGAATGGACTCAAAGGCTTATTCATATTGCCAGAAAATCAACCTTTTTCAACATATCTTTAAAATGTTTCTATTTTCTATTGACACAAATCATTATTTTCCTGCAATATGTTCCAAACACGCAGGTTGTTGGTGCATCATACACTTGTTCCACTGGTTGTCAAAATCAATTAATTCATGCAAATTCTCATTTTTAAAAGCCACAGGCAATTCCAATTTGACATGGCTTTTCAAAACCAAATAAATACTTGGACATAGTCACACATTATTTGGCCAATGGAGCTGAGAATTTAATACATGGAATGGAAATATGGAAGGTGCAGAGGTTAGATAAAGATAAAATAATGAGGAATCAAGATGATTAAAAATCCTGCACAACATGCACTGCATTGGAGAGAGTATAAGAGGATAATATGCTACATTAGAGCAGCAATAGGAGATTGTATTTAAGAACCAGAGAGAGAAGAGAGAATAGAGAGAGAGAGAAGAGAGAATAGAGAGAGAGAGAAGAGAGAAGAAAGAGAAGAGAGAGAGAGAGAGAGAGAGAAGGGGGGGGGGGGGGGAGAATGGACTAAATGCTAGTTCAAAAAAGTTAAATCATCCACTATGAATTTATCAATTAATTCTGGAGGAAAAAAAATCTACAAGCACCTGTTTTTCAAGAAAATAAAAACCTATCAAATGAAGTAAAAATTGATTTGCAATTTAGATTAGTTCAAGTTGATAATAGCATGTCGAATATCAAAACAGATATGCTTATCTAGCAAAGAGCAGTATTTTTTGACATTTGGCCAAGTCCAAGTTATTTGGTCATTTGCTGCCCCACACGTAATCAAGAATTAAAGAAAAATATACAAAAATCAATATTGCCAAGTGTCGCTTTCCTTGTTACTTGGTCTGATCCAAGCCTCAGGAGGGCTTTCAACTTGATAGAACCATCGGGTATACCAAAATTTTGATGATGCTGGTGATGTATGAGACAAAATACTTTAGACTTGCCCATTTATAGATCTTAGACTATTGAGGAGAGGATTTTTCAGACAGCATTTTACACCCTCGAATAAATGTTTGAGAGAAGTGAAATCAGATACAATATATTTTCTACTACTAACTCTAATTCAGACTACAAAAAATAATTCTTTAAAATTCACTCTTCTTATCAGCAAAACACTACTGCCTAGGTTTGATTTCTTATCAAGCAGACAGAAAAAGAGGAAAGTCCTTTAGCTCCACCAATAAAGAGGACACTATCAAGCAAAGTTGAAATCAACACACCATAGTATTGTTCCTGTGTTACCTAGAAGTAAATAAAAGTGATAAAGCTGTATAATATATACATATCATATAGGTATATAGTTATTTACTAATATACCTGAACATAAAATTGTGACTCTATTTTCAGGGAAATACCAATTTCTCTCAAGCAGATATTTTCTAAAGTTGGATATTGTCTGTTGAGAGCCAGAAGGGTGTTAATGCATGTCCTTCTACACAAAGTTTATGCCCTTCTGGCTCTGAACAGATGACATCTACATATGTGATGAATATGGCCAATTACTAAAGGTAGTTTCCTATTATGTGGAGAAGTCACCTTATTACCACCAGTATTATGCATATCACAGGGCACTCAAAGGTTAGTGTTGAAACACCTGCTCAACTATTACTTGCATATATTTAATGTCACAATTTATAAATCTTCTTTTCTGGAAGTCATTTTAGAAACACAATTAAGAATCTGGGCCGGTATTCAGTTCAAAATGCACATTAACTAAGTAAATTACTAAGCATTTATCTCGTATTCAAATAAAATCTAAGTATTTTACTTTAGCAAGCCAACTTCAAGGCAAAATACTTACGGATAGCCAATGTGAAGCCAGTCCAAAATAATGTGCAATTAGATGCGTTGCATTATATGCGCCCTTATATAATTTGCTTGTGCACAGCTTATACAGCTCAAGGGTATGTATGAAAGCCACATACCTGCCAATCAAGTAATTGGCTTAAGTCTGCTACTGCGCTTTCTTATACTTAGGGTAAAATACTTTGCCAAAAGATTCAAAGGAATACCAAAGTTGTCTAAGTATTTTATCTCAGCGGAAAACTAAGTAAAATACTTATATTTCATACTTGAATTGAATACAGGCCCAGTTCTCTATTAAAAGGTAACATTCTCTACATCCCTCTCCAAATGCTTTGAAATTGGCTATTTCTCAATGAATTCATCTGTTTCATAAATCCAGCATATCTTTCAAATATCACACAAAACAGTGGGCAGTGTGACTAAGACCTGTATTATATATGAAAAAAGAAAGAAAAGAAGTATATAAAGCCTGCATGCAGGCAATAGAGAGATGTCTTTTCCAAGCGAACAGTTTGCAGGTAAGATTCTACATCTAAAGGATCAAGTATATCAATTTTTCATAGACTCTCCTTTGAAGTATTCAAATTCATACACAGAAATCAGTATTTTCTCTAATTATGTTTACTTAATGAGAGAAAAAACAAATGATAAATGCCGAAACATACTTTTCTGTAGGCTTTACAATTATAGATAGTATTCATAAAACTGAGTGCTAATTAAGCATTTAAAAATTACTGATATAAAATAGGAAAATTAGGTTGACTTATGTTTAGTTGCAGTAGAGATGAGGTTTAATTTGTATTTTGAAGAAACAGTCAAATCATGCCCTGACCCGCTTAATTTTGAAAAACGTCAACATGCATAGCACCATCTTCTGACGAGATCAAGTCCATCAGCCCCCCAAATTAAAAAAGGTCCCAAGATCTTCAATTGCTTATGTAGTTCTAAAACTGGAGAGCCATTTCTTATCAATTTGGGCAATGGAAATTCCACTTTTGGTCGTTCAGAGTCAGATAATGAAACAAATGCATACATTTCTGTCAATCATAATCAGCTGTTTCCAAATTAAATATCTTGAAAATGTCCTACCCAAGATGAACATATACTGGTAGGTTCTTATTGCAGTAATTAGGCATGTATGACCTGTAGTCTTTTTACAACAGTGCCATCTCTTGTTAAGACCTATGGAGTTACAAAGTTGGACACTCTTGTATGTATTCAAGAGAACACCATTCAAGGAAGAGTTGCTTTTGTGAAAATTGAAATTTAGTGACAGAATTCTATAAAGCAAGAAAATTTGGGTTGTGGTTTACAAAAAAATGTATATGCTTTCATATAAGTCAAGAAATTCTGTTTCCAGTATCCAAATAGGAGGAATCATACTTTCATACCCATTATTACATGCAGTACTTAGTATGTTGTTATTGGGTTGTTAGCACATGAATTAAATCAAGGCAATATTGATGAGGTATGATGTCATTGATGTCATCTCATTCACTATATAATATCACATCTCAGCAGAGGACACTGTCACATGTCATTATACTTCAAACAAACAAGCCACAATGAATCTCACAGGGCCAGCAGAGATGATAAATACTAATGAAATACAAAGGAGGAGGATGCTATATTAAAAACTACATATACTATTACATTCTTTATACATGTGGAGAGAAAAGGGGACAGAGGGAATAGTCTTATTACGATAAAATGAAACTGGCATGGTATGTCTTTGTACTATAACTGGGATGTTGTCTGCTGAGAGCCAAAACACCCTTCTGGTTCTTAGCAGATGATACAAGCTTTCCCATCTAATTCCATTTCATACAGAGTAGGAAGAAAGCACTGGTACATGTATATCCTAGAATCACAGGTCTCATCACACATGTGTTATTTAAAATAAAAATGTTTCGAAATACTGCGATTTTACCTTTTTTCCCCTATTGCACATAAGAACAAAAACTATACAGTCTCGGAGTAGGACTACATAATCATATGCTATAAACGAGGAAAATAGTCAAAGATGCTAGTACTCTCACATAACTGTAGGGTAAATATGGTCTTTCTCCTCTCTGAATACTCTCTCTCTCTCTCTCTCTGTGATTCTTTCAATGTGCTATTTTGCTTTCCCTTCAATACTCTTTCCATCTTCCCTTTTGTTCCGCTTATTTCACCTTTATTTCATTCATAACAAATTTGCTTGTACCGACATGAGACAAAATTTTTAAAAATCATTTCATGGAGAAGTAATAAGATCAACATGAAACCCACTGCAAATCATGCAAAAGAAATTTATGATAACCATAAATACAAGATATGTGTCTACAAACTAACACAAGTTGAAAACATATATGAAGCTATTTTAGACAAAAAGAAAATGATGAAAATCAAACCAAAATTAAAATGTATAAAGAAAGATGAGAGTGCAATGTACATGCAAGCAACAAATTTGTGAAACTATCTACTCAAACAAAGGAAAAGAAAGCTATCAAACCAAAGAACATGCACACTAGACTATGGTTACTATTATGAAGTTGAGTTTTCCATCAAACAGCATCTTCGGTTGTGATTTTTACCTGATCTAGATTTATGTCTAGAGGATGAGCTCTTTCGCTCATTGGCGAAAAAGTCCAGGTTTAAGCTGTTTGCTGTTGTGTATCAATAAGAATTGGTTAGGAGAGATTGAAATGTGAGGAGGAAAAGATCATTATAATAAAAGGAGGACCATGCAACAATGAATTCAAAGAGAACAGAAGGAAAAACAAAAATTATCCCAAGCCCCCAGATGTTATCAATAATTTTGTAACATCCCTGATTCTTTTCTTTTTCACATGCAATATTTTTCCTTCAATTAAGTTATGAATATATTACTACCATCGCAAAGTGCTATAGTTTGAGATTAAATTATGACTGCAATGTAAATATTACAAATCTGACACAGTTCTATTGATTTCAGCCATTTTTCAGTACATAAAGTACAATGAAGCTAATCAATTTCTAGTTTTTTTCACATCACTTTACATGTAGTACAACTACTATGCACAATGATGGCTGTACACAACCAAATCTCAACAGATTTACACTAGGTGTTAAAAAATTTGTTTGGACACTTTGATCGTTAATACGCAGTAACTATTTGGATTAAGTTTTATGAAATTTCCTTAATAAATATTCTAAAAATAATGTTTGGAATATTAAATCAGATTTTCACTTTTTGGAAATTCAAGGCCACAAAATCAGTGTGTATTAGCAATTAATTCAGAACACAATACCATTGTGCATTGCACTTGTCATTTCTGCTAACCTTTTGATATCCAGTGTTGTTAATGATTCATGACTCTGGGTTAAAATAGTTGCTCTGGAATTTCAGTTGCACACATGCACAATGACAATTGTTGTGCTCTGAATTAAAGGGAAAGTCCACCCTGATTACAAGTTGATTTTCAAAGAAGCAGAAAAATTAAAGAAACAGATCAGTGAAGGTTTTAGCAAAATATGATAAGAAATAAGAAAGTTATGAATATTTGAAGTTGTAATCAATCAAACACAAATTGGCAACTCCGTAACGTATCTTACGAGCTCCTCTGAGTCCTCTCCCATTTGCCCTGTACCTCAAAAATCAGTAATTTCCATTTTTCCTAAAGAAAATATTCAATCATACATGAACATTAGATATAATCATTGCTCATATGTTTTTACACAAAACCTGCATGAAACAAATCTATTCCTTCATCAAAAACTTAGAAAATGAAAACTTATGAGATTTTCTGTACTGAGCAAATGGGAGAGAAGCTCACAAGATATGTCACGGAGTTGCTAATTTGTGTTTGTTTGATTACAACTTCAAAAATTCATAACTTTCTTATTTCTTGTCAGATTTTGCTCAAACTTTCACTAAATATGTTTCTCTCATTTTTCTTCATTTATACAAATCAACTGAATACCAGGGTGGACTTTCCCTTTAATTACTGATACACACAGATTTTGTGGCCTTGATTTTTTTTTCACAAAGTGAAAATCTAATCAAATATTCTGAGCATCATTTTATGAATATTAGGTAAGAAAATTTCATAAAACTTACTCCAAATAAATTTGACATCCAACTTTACAATGTGAAAATCTCAGTCTGATACAAGTTATAACTTGTGAGTTATTAACAGTCAAAAATATCTTTTTTTTAAAAGACACCTAGTACATTTATATATGTGATGTAGGAAGTGGTGTATGAAAATCAATTTAATATTTAAATAAAAATGATTTACAAAGAAATTCTCCAAGTATGTCATTCTTTTTTTCATATTTGTCATGTCCTCTCTTGTTTTATTTCAACACGTGAAGTGAGGTGATTTGATGCAATAAGACCTTTCCTTATCTAGTTACCCAGAGTATTAATGTAAATGACATGGTGTATAGTGCTCCCATTTCTTAAAGGAGAATTAACCCCCAGAATATAAATGTACTTATGTTCAAAGTTGTATATTCTTAATCGTTGACCTGTATCACGTTAAAAATAAAATATCAGAAAAGGGTCTAAATCGAGACATTCTAGCACACGGTATCATCTGCAAACACTTTACACGGGGGCTGCCATTTTCTTGATGATATGGAATTGTACATGAACCATTGGAAACCGTTCCGGTCAGGAAGATATTTTTAATCCTGGAGCTAAATTGCTTCTCTTCAAAAAAAAAATCCCCATATATGATGAAAAATACATAACAGGTGTATACATATTATTCTAAAATTTGAAATTATTAGATTTCTTTTTTAAATTCGCTGGTTTGCTAAAAATAAATCGATATCTTGGGCTTGCCTGGCAGAGCAGAACATAATTTATACAACGCGCATTCTGACTATTGAAATCCATTATCTCAAAGCAGGTGAAAATGCATAGTTTGTCACTATTGACGCTAGGGAAAGTTATCATCCATAAATTTGAATTAATTTGCTCCGTCGCGTACGTCATAGTATCAAGAAAATAGATTTATATTTAGTAAAATGGTGATTTTCAAAGAAATATAAAACACATTTTCTTTTTTAGAATATATGTATAGATCTGTTAAACATTTTAAATCTCAAATGGGATTTTGAATCAGGAAGAAAGACAATTTTGCATTCGGATTAAAAATATCTTTATGTACACATCAAGAAAATGGCAGCCCCCAGGTATCGCCAGCAGACGATGAATTTTGCTGAGAAAATCTTGATTTATACCCATCTCGTATATTTTAATGCAAAACTTCGTAGGACAACAAGAAGGAAAAGATTACATCTTTGAATATAAGCACATTTACACTCTGAGGTTAATTCCCCTTTAACAACATAATACCTTGTACTTAAGTGGGTGAAAAATAAATGATTTTTGTAAAACCAGAAACTCTCAAGACCTCAAACTTTCACATATTGACAGCTACTCTTCTTTTCAAGAAATTCTATTGCACTGCAAAAATTCAGGGCTGTGATCCACTTATATCTCATAGCAGGAGCATTTGTTGATGAAAAGTTTCTGATATTACAGTAAATCATTGTCACCTTTGATAGTCATGCAATGTTTCCTTTTAAGCCGATGTGAATTTAAAATATGGTACCTGATAAACTTTATTTGGTATGCATGTATGGTGCTACCAGATAATTAACCTCACAATCTACAAACAGATAGTTAATGATCAAAGTAAACACCAAGCTGTCTACTAAAACAAAAGACTTTGAAAAGAGTGAAAGACCATTCAGATAAGACCCTTAATAGGACTGTTTTCAAGGTATTTACCTTGGCCTTGACTGCATATATCAAAATTCATACTTGCTCTATAAATACAGCCAGAACATGCCAGCTGTGATCCCAACCACATATATTTAGCTTAAAGGGGGTACCCAATGCTGAAACAATGTTAGTTCATTTAAAAGATCATGATTTTATTAGAAGAAAATCATCTGCCTTAAATTTTTTTTTAAATTCGTGTTGCCAGAAAATCCCCGAAATATGGTAAGATTTCAGGATATTTTGGCCCCTCAGCTGTGTCCCAATTTCAGCTAGGTAACCACAATGACGTCAAAGTGGTTACCTTGTCGCGCAATTCTAGCAAAATGCGCGCAAGGTATAATGCATTTTGTACAGTCTAGCGCGCAACACATCTGCAATACGCGAACCTGGGTAACCACTTTGACGTCATTGTGGTTACCTAGCTGAAATTGGGACACAGCTGAGGGGCCAAAATATCCTGAAATCTTACCATATTTCGGGGATTTTCTGGCAACACGAATTTTTAAAAAACTTAAGGCAGATGATTTTCTGCTAATAAAATCATGATCTTTTAAATGAACTAACATTGTTTCAGCATTGGGTACCCCCTTTAACATTGAATTCAAGTAGATATTTGGTTGGCAGCTAATCAAATAGTATTATATTCTTGAGTGAAATAATGCCTGATTCCATTTCTTGTTATTTCCTAAGTAACATGATATGATACCAACAAGATTTACATGTAGTCTAAAGGGAAGAAGTGATCAACAATATGCATGTCATTAATGGTGGATTTCTAACTCTTTTCATTTTACATGGACATCCTGAAGAATTGAAGTATAAAAAAAGAAATGGGATCTACTGACTTCCCACTTTAGAAGAATGCTGTTTCTTCTTCTTTAATATCTACTATAGAAAAAAGTATAGGAAGCATAAAAACACTGAATTCCATGAGACCTCCCTAATCTCCCCCACCCCCCCCCCCCACCCCCCCCCCCTTCCAAAATTAAGCTTAATGCTGGTTTGACATTGACAATTAAAAAAAAAATTACTATATAATCATAATCATAATTATAACATAAAATATTAATGGGATCACTGGTGTCCAAACCAAATATGAATTACCCAGTACCCCTTCAGACCCCCCCCCCTCCTTCCATGAGGCTTGAAGCTAGTTTAGGTATATTTACCCCTCCTGAAGTAACCTTAAAAACTTTAACTCATAACATACCATCTAAAGGGTTAATAAGACCACTGTTGCTCCAGTCAAACTCAACCTTAGGTACAGTATCCTGCAGAGAAACAGATAAGAGAAAGAGAAAGAGAGAGAAAGAGAGAGAGGGGGGAAAATATATTAATCATTAACAAAAAAAGTTTCATAAATGCTCTTCTGCTGTGCTTTGAATACTCAACTAGTTCCAATTTCATAATCTATATTGGATCTTCAAGTTTTGTTGAGTGCAACAAGTATGAACATTTATAACAGTTCAACATTATCACACATTATAAATAATTTTAAAAAATCAGTTTCTCATTGCATGCTTGCTACATGTCTTATTCATTTCTCTAAAGTAATTATATCATATTTCCCCCTAAAATATATTGGTGAAAGAGTGTTTCCCAACATCTGAACCCATACTGATAAGATTGCCATAGGGTGCTATGATGATCTTATTGATAGATACTGTCAAAAGAAGAGCAAACTTTGTCCCCCCTTCAATAGCTGTAGTCATATCTACAATACATGGACAGACAGTGTGAGACAATGCAAACTGAAGATCTGGAAATTATAGAGCTTCAATTATGCAGGCTGCTGTTTTGTTTATCTTCTTATTAATAATATTCATTAACATAATTGTTCTCTTTTTTTTTTACAAATTAAATTCTCAATATTCTACTTGAAGCATGGGAAGACTTACATGTAAATGTACAAACTGTCCAAAGATGTAAATATATGTTGAATGCAATCAACATAACAGATCAATTAGCCCTACTGAGGAGGTATATAGTCAGTGTTACCAGATGGTATAAGGGCACACAGTCTATAATATTCAAAGTCAACATAAAGAATCCTGGTATTAGATGTTTCACATTTTGGTAGTTAATCGCATGTAAGGCAATTTTTCTAAATCATCATACTGCATACAGATTAGCCTTTTGACAAGGCCTCGTGGCTTAGGTTTATGTCCGACAATTTAGCGCGGCTGAAATGAGACTATTCACTAAAACCCGAGTTAACGCGCGAGCGAGCGGCGAAGCCGCGAGGCCTTTTCGATATTGGTTCAGATTTCTTATTATAGCCATTGTTTTGGGGGCGAATTCCCTACCAAAATGGTAGCAGCCAATCAGCAATCGAATTGTTCCTATGATGTCAGCATATATTCAGTATGCAAATTTGGACGCAAATGAGTTCAGTCAACATGGCGGCTTGCCCCAGTGATTCTCGGGACAACTTCATAGAAGATATCCTACTAAATAGTACCGTTTTTGCAGCTCAGAAGCTGAATATCACAGGATTCAAGGATTTGTAATTGAAGGCATTATTTTCAGTGCTTCGAGGACAAGATACATTCGTCAGCCTTCCGACTGGCTACGGTAAAAGTGCCATCTTTCAGGCAATACCTTTGTGCAAAGACCATCTCCGAACGCGAATACAGGCGCAGAGTGGGCAAGCTGCTGCAGAGCTGCGAACCACCGACTTCTCATCGCCTCCCCCCACGGCGGCCGAGGGGAACGTGGGCCCATCATCTGGTACCGCGGAAAGCTGCAGCATTGTGGTCATCATATCCCCGCTTGTGTCTCTCATGAAGAACCAAGTTGAGACTTTGCGAAAACTGGGACTTACAGCTGTTCATCTCGGCGATTCTTCTCCAGAGGATGATCGAATGCTTAAGGGAAAGATTTTGTACGTCTTCATGAGCCCAGAGAGTGTGTTTGAACGTGGATTTGAGCTCTTAGGTTTTGATTGGTCTATTGAGCCCCAGCTGGTATATTTGCATACAGCTATGCATGATTCATGAGCTAGCGAGGAAGCCGAGAGGGGGAAAAAAAAAAAAACAATATCGAAAAGGCCTCGCGGCTTTGCTGCTCGCTCGCGCGTTCCTCGGAATCTGGCCAAGTCACTGTATCAACGCTAGTCTCGTCTAAGTCGTGCGCGGCGTGGAATATTATCTAATACGCGAGGCCTTGTCAAAAGGCTACATACAGATAAGATCAGATTTATGTTACAGGTTATTATAACATTCTCATATTTCACTAGGTGCTTCTTCATAAGGTTACACAAGATCAAGCTAATTAGAAATTAGACTAATCAGTGCTTCCTGGGAAATTTGTCCAAATTTGAAGTTCCCTGTCTCCACTAGTCCAAGATGAGCGATGCCCATGTAAAATTATGTAAACCCAAGTGCAGAACATACGTGGTATGGGAAACATGATTTTGAAATAGGTATACAGCAGCCGTGCATGGCAGGATCGAGAAGATGAGAAGTAAGCTGAAGTGTGCCTTCACCATAAACTAGATCAACATGTGGTATAACAGCTTGAGTTAGTTTCCCAAGAGCAGCAGTGAAATATAGCCCACTGATTATCCTCACTGTGGAATTAGCTAGCTATTTTTTAAAACAGGTTCATTTCCCTGGATCAGAATTAGCGAACCACTTTGAAATCTCAAGCTAATGGAAACGCACCTAATGTGTAATGAGCTTGCTAACTGCACCTGACCCCATGGTGGTAATCTTCTAAGAGTGTTTGTGACTATGATGATGTCCTTAAGCTAGACGTGTCTTACCTCGGTAACAGACGAAGTAGTTGACATGCCATCTTCGGCTCCACTGCTGACTTCACCAGCACTACCAGCACCACCTAGGGGTATCTTGTCAGAGGTCTCACCAGGTTTACTGGGTGTCAGCATACCAAGCTCCTGAGCAAACAGGGGTCGTCCACCACGCCCTGGTGGAAGCTGTAAGGTGTGAGATAAAGGGGGTGGGAGGGGTGGGGAAACAAAATGACAAACATGTAGCTTGCCAATCTATAGTAGATGATTTCTTTCTTTCTTGAAAACAAAACTAAATATTGTTTTGTAAGATCCTATAAACAATATGACAAGTGTCATTTGTAGGTCTCTTTTTAACAGTTGTGCATACCATACACAGTGTTTCTCTGTGCATTTGACACTTTTACTGTCTTATTGAAAATGTTGTTTTCTTATTGTATTACTTGAACTACATGAATAGGGAAAATGTTTGACGTTGCAGACTGGTAATATATAATATGCAATAGCTTTGCAAACCTTTACAATTGTGCAAATTTTCCTTTGTGACTAGACAATCAGAAGAACAACTGGCTAGAATAATTTGCAATCCACTTTCACTAAAAAAATGTAATCACACTAGTGAATTTTATTTCCACCATCCTACAGTGTAGATGAAAAATAAACATATCACCAACAGGCTTGACCTTCATATCACATACTGAAAGCGTACTTTACTTCAGAGAAGGCCTTATTGAAATATATGCACAGGATATGTGCATCGTTGTGGATGTTGTAGGGTACTTGTATCTAGGCCAGATTATTAACAATCACGTGGGTAACTGTGAATGGGTAGGTGACGGTGGCCCATGTCTCTATTTTACAGGGCTGTTCCTACAGTATTAGATATTGAGATATTTAATAATAATCACCTCCTATCTTTACTACGTAACCTAGGCTCTGGCTCAAATTCAATGCATATAAGGCAAATTTGGCAGTTAAAGTAATTCATTCACATAGATAACAGAGTGCAAAAGAAGACATGTAGCAGATGCTGTTATGCAGTACATGTACATGTATTACTGCAATCTTTCAAGTTGGAGAGGAGGGAATGAAGACAACATCTTTAAAAATAGGTTGTGCCTTTTATTTATTCTAAGTAATATTTCAGAAATATATATGTAGAGCTCTTCATACATGATTCAATAGTGTACTTATATTTCTCTCACAAAGATTTCTGCATGACAACATGAGGTACATGTAGGTAGCTGCCATACCAAATTCACTGCAAGCAGTAGCAAGCATACTGTGCATCCTATTCAATTCCTTCATTTCTATTCCTCTCAATACCTCAGAGTAAAAGGGTTATTTTTAACTTGTCAAGATGTACCTACAGTATACATGTATCTGATTGATTTATCTGGTTCATCTCCACATTTTACCCTAAACTTGATGTCAAAAGAATCCACCCACACATCACTCTCAAACATAAGCATGTCTGGAAGGAGGATTTCCTATTTACGATACAAAAAATGCAAATGTGTTTGTAATACATTCATATCAGCTCATTTCAATCCATCACTGTAGCCTGAATAAGATATAACATCCCAGGGTTTAACACTATCAGGGGACCTAATGCAACAGGGCACCATACAAACAGGTGCCTGGGACACATGCACATCCAAAATCTATGTCAGCATCCCCAAAATGTCAAAATCGTAACAATGGGCTCATGCAGTGATGCATACAGACCCTAAAATCTCAATCCAGACCCCTATGAAAAAAATTAGTATACATGGACCCCTGCCTAGAGCAAAAGCCCCACAAACATTATTTATGCATGTCTATTTAAAAAAAAAAAACCACCCCCCCTCAAAAAACCCCCACATATTTTCACAATGTCTAGGTTCCCTGAATATAAGAAAGACTAACGGGAACTACACTGCTTTATCCATGTTCATCCGGAAATTATGTTAACAGAAAAGCAGAAAAATCATAAAATTTCAATGTGTTTCAAGTAGCAGACCCCTAAAGGTGGGTTTTCATGGGGCACGTGAACGATTCAAGAAGGATGCGAATGTTGAAAAAATGGCAAAGTCCAACATTCGGAGAAGTTTTTCTCCAAATATTTCATGACAACGGAGCCGTAAATCAGACTGCACAGTTTGTACATAGTTCTCACAACGTGTGTGCGAATGTTGTGTGTAGCATTGCCAACTTAAAGCCAGTCCATATACACAAAGAACACGCAACTAAAATGCGAACCTGCGTTGACAGCTGTCTTGAGTTGATCGGTCTCTTCGCGAATAGTTTGCTGTCTAGTTGCAGAATGAAGTCATACACCTCGGCCAGGCGCTTTGCGGTAAACGCTTGTGAGAACTTCACACGAACTCCATGAGAATGCCGCATGAGCAAATACTTCACGAAATGTTTGTGAAAGCGTCGGTTTTGGTTTGTGTGTATCTTGCGAATAGTTCAGGAATATTTTGTGAAAATGGCAAATTAATCGTTGCAAACGGTAGGCAAATTAATAGAGGGCCTTCTTTTGCGAAGTCACCTGTTTTCAAGAAGTTACGCGAACAGTTCGTGAATAGTTCGAGAAATTATTGGACGAACTTCACTGTTTTCACGAGACATGCACGAAACATTCTCCAAACTGTCGGAATCTGTTTGGGGTTTCAAGAAGACTTTGCGAACATCACGCACGTCGTAAGTATGACAAAGCTTTCCAGATATTTTCGAGAGCAAATCATGAACAAATCACGACCCGGGATGCTGGAAACGTCCGCAAGAAATTTCAAATTTTTTTTGAAATTCCCTCAGAACTAAAAATGACTCCCGCGAACAATTGATGATGCTACCGAACCCCGCGCATGTTTAGTGAATTTTTGGAGCCTTAAACACGAATGTTGGACTTTGCCATTTTTTTTACATTCGCATCCTTCACGAATCGTTCGCCTGCCCCATGAAAATCCACCTTAAGCTTTGATACATTGTATCAAATATTATTACAGAAAGAAAAAGGTAAATGAATTGAAATAAAGATCCCTGGTGCACAACACTCTAGATTTAATATTTCTAAAAAAGCAATCAACTGGCAGACAAATATTATGTGTCTTTGTTCATTACACATGCTTGAAGACAGAGAAAAAAATTGTAAAAGTCAATAAATAAACATTATATGAAATACAAAGAAACACACTGTACACTTTCAAACTTCTAAATACTCAACAAAAGACAAAAAGACAGCCACAGCAGTAAGATTTAAAATCATATCTGTGCAAGAAAAACAACAAACGATAAACTGTGGATAAGTATTTGTTATGAAATCACTGAAGTGAAAAGACCAATGCAAAATATAGTGAAAAGTTTAATGGTCAGTTTTGTTATTTCTCAGATTTTTTCTGCATTGTAGCAAGTCATCAATATTAAATCATAACAACTCTGACAACATAATCCCTGAAGAACCAATATCACAAAGTTAGAGGGAATAATCACTCACATAAATTTTAAATATCTAATGTCAATAATGTTTCTAATATTCCATTTCAAAAAGATAAGTTGATTGTACATGTATATGTTATCATAATTGTGGACGTTGTTACAAACTACACTGTATCCTATAGAGTTTGTTCTATGTACACAGACAGTAGACCAACTATCTTCAAATGTCAAGCCAATAGAGAAATGGATATTGAATGTCTATCTGTCCAATCTTCAAGGGTCTATCCACAAAGTGGGTTACATCTTGCTGCAGGCTTGCCAGAATCAATGTACACACTATTATACAATTCTGACGGACAATTTGCACATAATTGTGTGCCAAGCATAAAAATTGCCCTTCTCTGCACACCATAGCCTTTGAATGTACATATACTAATCAGATAATGGAATGAACTTCACCCTCAACTGAAGCTGTCTGAATTCCGTCATGATTTTGGCAGACATGCTGCAATGTCATTTGTATGATTGACCATTGTATATACATAGTTACAATGTAGGCCAATAGAGTACTTGCTCTCGATCCATAACAGACTGATTGATATATGTATCATATTAAGAAGTCATAAAATACAAAATCATTTATCGCAGTAATAAATTATGTCATCCTGGAAAAAATGTAGTACTCAGAATAATAAATAGACATATACATATAGTAACTTCTAAATTTTCATCATACAAAATATGAAGAGGCTTTTCAAATGAATTCTTAGATTTAATGAGAGTGTGAAATATATATTTTTTTCTCTCCACCACCCTCTCTGACTCTCTTCACATATTCATTTCCAAATCTCTTTCTCTCTCTCTCTCTCTCTCTCTCACACACACTCGCACTCGCTGTTAGTGTCTTCCTATCTTTCCTTCTCCTTCACACAGAAATCAGAAGCTATTTGGTGAATACCTGAATTTAAACATAGGCTGTGTTCATACTTGCATAATATTTTTGCCCGTAATAATGGTTTTGAAACGTAAAGCATTGTAGCATTTATGTAAAGTTTTGCTGGTTGCAAAATCAAACGTTTGAGAATGCTGATCTCAAACACAGAAAAGGGTGGGTTTTGAAACACAATTTTGTCAAAATCACACTTTCTGAAATTGCATGAACAGATCAGAGATCTCAGATATTAATGTCAAGGCACAAGGCAATCACCAACCCTATGTCAATGAGAACATATAGTGCAGAGAACTATTTTAGTTGTAGACTTACACCTACATAGGCAATGAATAGAAGATTTTCATGACATATGAACCATTAAGCACTGTATGAATGTAGAACCTGACTCTTACTCCCACCCCCCCCCCCAAAAAAAGAAAACAAAGTGATATGAAAGCTGAACCATGAAAGTGAGTTTCAAATTGGTGATTTTGATCAATTTTTCAGGTTATTGCTTTTAAAATGTTATATGAACGCAACCATAGTTAAAAACCAAGCCCCTTGGGATGTTAATGCATTATTATTAAACATACTGTAGTGACTGTAGTCCCTTGAACTGGATATAAAGTTGTATAAAACCCTGGCTCGGGCTGGCTGGTTATCTCCAGACTACTAAACATCTAACTACATGTATCAATTATTCAACAAATGTTACTACTACATAGTATGTACTCATAAGAGGTGGGTTGATCACGGGGTACATGTATTTACTTTTGAAAATTTTACTTCTTTTACCGAAGGAAATCAAAAGTCCAAGCTCTAAGGTCCAATGTTTACACATGCATATATGTATGTAGTTTGTGTGTTGTTGTTCCATGATGTTCATATACCTCTATGAAATAATTTGCATATCACATGATGTTCAGCCCCTTATCCATTCAGACACTAGACACACAATAACGCATGTAGATGGTCTACATCTACTACATGCATCAACACTCATGGCAGTGTGAATGTAGCATGTTGACATTTGATCACGAATAATGCATCAAACCAGAAATTGATATTTCATACAAACTTTCAAGTGCAGGACACTGCCTGCATATAGATGAATAGAACAAAAATATCTTATTTCAATACAAACACTCCTACAGTGTCATCAGGGTTTACGGTCAAGTAAAATTGTGTTTGTCAGCCATGGATTCAATAAAAATGGGTTTTTCTTGGTGCATCTCGGTACTCCAAGACCTAAAAGACAATCATTCTTTTTTTCAATTAGCTTTGAAAGCTACAGCATGACAATATACCAGTAGGTAGGGTTATCAGTTCTGTCAGAAAAATTGTTTTTTCCATTTAAAAGCCAACAATTTTGTTGTTGTTGTTGTTGTGGGGGGGGGGGGGGGGGGATTCCAATTATGAGGTTTATGAGGTTATTTTTAAATCTGTTATCTTACCTGTGAAGTGCAAGTTCAAGAACAACTGCATCTTTGAGATATTCATAATTTAGTGAATCAGCCATGAAAACTAGGAATTCAGGAAACTTACAATGATAGTATGTGCATATGTACATTATGTACATTACACTGTTTCCTTAATTTCAAACTGAATTTGAAATTGAATAGACGATACATGGTCTACATGTAGTGTATTTGCTACACCTGTATGTCCTGTTCAATATCTTGTACTTTTGAACTATCAATAACCTATTTAAAAAAAAAAAAAAAAATTGGGGGGGGGGGGGCGAGGGGTCATTTTTATATAATCAGAAGGTACCTTGACATGTACAATGCAAGAAAAATAGGTAAGAACAATTCAGATATATTTCTTCCTCTGACTCAGGAATAAGGGCAGGTAATAGAGATTTTTAAAAAGAAAGAAGTAAGCTGTACAACTATCAGTACAAACTACATGTATTCTTTACAGTCTCAATTCTCAAAGAATGTCTCCAATTCCTTCAAACCCTGTATGTGTACACCTTACTCTGTAAGACTACATGTATATGTACATACAAATGTTCAATCACAACATTTATTATCTTATGCAAGATTGTTATTTCATGATGCTCCAAGGAATCTCTTCTCTAGCATACCCTTCACCAAGGCCTGAATTAAATGTGTTGCCATGGTGACAATGCTCCATTGCACAATGATTTTCTGCCAATAAGAGAATCTGAAGTGGACTTCCAGGTGACAAAATAAGGGTAAATGTTAGTTTGAGATCAGGGAGTTGTGAGGTGCAGTCTGGCTGGATAGAGTTTCTATTCCTAGACCTATATGTTGTAATGTAATACTGTCAAATCAGAAACTTTTGAGTGCATTTAATATTCACAGATTTCGCGAGTGGTTCAGATTCAATAAAAGTGTCATGTGGTGAAATCATTGAATCATAACTGATACAACACTAAATATTTGCAATAGGGCTGAGTCGAAACGGTTCCCCGACCGGTCCCCGCCCGTCACGCTGAAACCCGGGTTTGCATTTTTGGATTTCGGGTATTTCCAAACTAATTTTTGCACTAATATATTGCAATTTAGAACTTTAAACATACAATTCACAAACTGAATTTCAATGTAATCCAATTATATTTGCTGCAGTAATAAATGGAAATCATTTCAGACGACGATAGGTCTTTTCATGAGTCTAAAAAAAATAAGAGCTGCGAGGAAGATTCAAGCTAGGCGGTACCGTGCGCGTTCAGAAATGAAGTCAGAATGGGAGTCACCGGTGCTCAGTGCGCTCGAATACAGCCTTATACCGTAATACACACAGACGAGGGTCGAATATAACTGATGTGATCGTGCCAAAAGTAAGCTTGAAAACAACCAAAAATACCACGTAAGCGACAACAAAAATACAAAATTACCGTTAAACAATTCTTTTCTTTGGCAAAAAATAGTATGGGTATCCATAATATCTCAAAGAAAAAAAGATGGTGGAGGATTGCGAGTACACTTCCTATCGAGATTAGGCAGCCATATTTGACATTGTTCTGCGTAGCAAGACCGCAGATGGCAGCAGAGAGGAACAGTTGTGGCCGATCACCTGATCTAGTGCCCACATTTATTTTCCTCTCTGCTGCCCTCTGCGGTCTTGCTAAGCAGAACAATGTCAAATATGGCTGCCTAATCTCGATATGAAGTGCACTCGTAATCCTCCAACATCTTTTTTTCTTTGAAATATTATGGATACCCATACTGTTTCTTGCCAAAGGAAAGAATTATTTTACGGTAATTTTGTATTTTTGTTGTCGCTTACGTGGTATTTTTAGTTGTTTTCAAGCTTACTTTGATTCGATCACATCAGTTATATTCGACCCTCGTCTGTGTGTATTACGGTCTAGGGCTGTATTCGTGCGCACTGGGCACAGGTGATTCACATTCGGACTTCATTTCTGAACGTGCACGGTACCACAAAGCTTGTTTTCCTCTTTCAGCCCTCAATTTTTGGTAACGAAGAGACCTTTGGCTGTACTTCTTAATGTTTTATTTTTATTCCGAAATGTTATTTCTCTCGGGAAAGCATTGTTTTATCGATTTGGATTTAGTAACTGTCATCTATGCTGCATTTTAGTTTGGCAATTTTATCTTGACTGTTGACTCCCGTCACTACATACACTCAAATTTTCTGTTGTAGGGACTTCCCGTTCGGGTACCCGGTCCCCGCCCGAAATTTTCGAGTCAAACCCGGGTTTGGAAAAACCCGTGATGACTCAGGCCTAATTTGCAAATCATGAAAGTTTCTTGCTGTGAAAATAGCTGTCCTTTACAATACACAAAAGTTTCATGTATCACGTTTCTGGTTTTACAATATCTGTGTCTCCATTTTAAAGATGTCCATGTTGGCAACTTACAAAGACTAAACAACCTATCGCTACGTGTAGAAAGAGAAGCTGAATAGCCTATTAATATATCATCTGGTATCTTATACCAAAGTATGCAAAAATACAGTTCGACAAGTAAATTTTCTTTTTCATTTATTATAAAAAATTTAAACTTTGATCAATCTGATTTCAAATACATAAGGAAAACTTGATAAGATATTTGGGGTTGAAAATGTCTTCTCTGCAAAGAAGGGCGTGTGTATGTGTGTGTGTGGGTGTGTGTATGTGTGTGTGTGTGTGTTCAAAAGGAACGCCCCCAACAAAGAAAGAAATCTATAATGCACTTTTTAGAAAGTAAAGATAACGAAAGTAAAAAGGCGATAGCTCGAAATAAGTTAAGTCCACATCTAAAGAAATGGAATTATTTTGAATGTTGGATGAAAGGAGGACATACACTATAATATCACAAATAGTTTTAAAAAAATATATATATATTCATTGTTACAATTGCCCTATATACTTTGAATTTGCACCTATCAGGTTTTAATCTATACCTTGTTCAGTTAAATTGTACTATCGTTGTTTATTTATAGATGGCATGTTATGGAAATATATAATTTGTATTGTGTTTATTGCCATGTTGAATTATATTGTGTAATTAATGCTTAATTTTTAATATTCATTTTGAAAAACTGAATCAAGGAATAAAAAATTATGAAAAGACAAAAAAAAAGTGTGTAAATGAGAGGGGGAAAGGTTGGAAGAAGCAAGGAGTTATCTGTGATAACTCCTTGAAAGAAGCGTGTGTACATATGAAAGTACAGCAGCAAGATGATTAAGGGGGAATTAACCTCAAAATATAAATGTGCTTTCAAAGATGTAATCTATTCCTTCTTGATGTCCTATGTAGTTTTGCATTAAAATATATGAGATGGGTATAAATCAAGATTTTCTCAGCAAAATTTATCGTCTGCTAGCGATACCTGGGGGCTGCCATTTTCTTGATGTATACATAAAGATATTTTTAATCGAATGCGAAAATTGTCTTCTTCCTGATACAAAATCCCATTTGAGATTTAAAATATTTAACAGATAATAAACATATATTCTAAAAACGAAAATGTGTTTTATATTTCTTTGAAAATTATTACTTTACTAAATAGAAATCTATCTTCTTGATACTATGGCGTACGCGACGGAGCAAATTAATTCAAATTTATGGATGATAACTTTCCCGAGCGTCAATAGTAACAAACTATGCATTCACCTACTTTGAGATAATGGACTTCAATAGTCAGAATGCGCGTTGTATAAATTATGTTCTGCTCTGCCAGGCAAGCCCAAGAAATCGATTTCTATTTAGCAAAATCAGAGAATTTAAAAAGAAATCTATACATTTCAAATTTTAGAATATATGTATACACTTGTTATGTATTTTCCATCATATATGGGGATTTTTTTGCAATGAAGAGAACCAATTTAGCTCTAGGATTAAAAATATCTTTCTGACCGGAACGGTCATCAAGAAAATGGCAGCCCCCATGTAAAGTGTTAGCAGATGATACCGTGTGCTAGAATGTCTTGATTTAAACCCTTTTCTGATATTTTATTTCTAAAGAGATACAGGCCAATGATTAAAAATATATTATACCTTTGAACGTAAATACATTTATATTCTGGGGTTAATTCTCCTTTAAAGTTCAAGAATATTATGGATTATGGATTAAAATTTTTTAGAATAAGATTAATTTAAAGCTGAGATTATTACAATCCTAGAATTAAGTGTTAAAATAGAAGCACTCACATTTGTTTTCCAAGAAGCATTTAAATGTACCATTTAACTTTTAAAAATATTTGTTGAAAAAAAAAGTTTTTAAAGATTATGGGAAAGATGACTTTATGAATGGTGATAATTTGTATGCATGTTATGATGACTGTGATTTCTTTTCTTTCTTTTTTTCTAAAAAAGGAGTTATTCTTACCACAGTACAAGCAGAATTGTTATTAAAATGCAAAGTTTATTTCCCCCTTTTTTATACCAAACACTAGTCATATTTCTTTAAACTATTAGGAATTGCCCCCACCCTTATTTACTGTACAAGAACATTCTCAGAAAAATTTACAAAAGGTTTCACTAACTCGTAATATGAACATGTTCAAAGTCTAAATAGTATCTTCATATAGGTGCCAATCTTCCAAATCCCACTTCACACTCTTTATCACGCTATCCTCTTTTAAAAAAATCACATCCTTTTCTCTTACTATTCGCTCTCTTAATTTCTATCATCCCTCTCTTTCCCTTAGACCTATCTTTGTCTCACATTCTCCATATGTGAAAGATAAAGTTTATTAATTGGGATACACTATTTTTTTTTTTTGGGGGGGGGGTATGAAATGAAAGGAAAGGCACAGAAAGGGAT
The DNA here is from genome assembly GCA_025618425.1 of Heliocidaris tuberculata. Taxonomy (NCBI): domain Eukaryota; kingdom Metazoa; phylum Echinodermata; class Echinoidea; order Camarodonta; family Echinometridae; genus Heliocidaris; species Heliocidaris tuberculata. The sequence goes on along the minus strand of CM046834.1, from coordinate 45,299,157 downwards.
TATAAGTAGGAATCAAGGAAGGGAAGATATTATTAGGATATAAAGTTGGAATATTCTGTTTGGTTGGTTTATATTTCATCACAGCATGTGCATATAGGCATATTAAATAATGCGTCTCAATAGCCTACAAAAAGGCACCATTCTGTCGTAAGATGGTGAATATTAATACTTACGATATTTCTTGAATCAATCCCGAGAGATAAGAGAAGTTTTCCACTGTTCTTGGAATCATTCCAGTGATATTTCTGAGCCATTGTATTCTCCATGTCACTGAGTGAGAGCCAAACCACAGCATTGATAGCAGTGCTAAACAAGAGAAAAACATAAAGATGAAATACATCTACCACATAATAAATCCAGCTCAAACAAAAATAAATGCATTAGAAAATTGGAAATGTTAGAATGTGACTTCTTTGATTCAGTGTAATATTTCCTGCCTCTTCTAGGTTGTTCCCATTAATACCTTTCATAGACATCAAGTTAGCATTAATAAAACAAATGAGTCTAATTCGGATCAACATTTCATCACTTTTCATCCTAAAAAGGAATATACATGTACAACAATCATGCTAAACGCAGCTAGCATCTTCGATATTTACATTATAACAATACAAGTTATCCTTCATTATCAAAATAAGTTTGAACTGGTCTAATGAGGAACATGACAAACAAACCAGCAAACATCCAATGTCAGACCACAAAATGGTTTTCAACCTCCCTGGAGCCATAAATGGGTTCAACTGCGGCTGTATGGAACATTGAAGATTTTTTCATTCTTTACTACATCTTGGTGAGTATTACTTCTTCCTACAGGCATCAAGGGAAAGGCCACAATTCCTTGCATGCATGATGTACGCTCAATCCCTAAATGGAGATCGATACACTTAATGTATTTTTTACATGCAATTTCCCTCAAATATGGTTTCCTAGTCTCCCCCCCCCCCCCCCCCTGCTCTCAATGTCAAAAATTATGTTTCCCCTGGATTAAATAGCACTTAACAATCCATTTTCAGGGTAAGAATACAGAAAATGAAGCCATGGGTGGGAGAAAAAAAGGATTGTAAGTCAGTTAATGGCACTTTTAATGGATTCTACCTTTCAGGTCAGTCCTCTTAATGGGCCATCAATCCGTAAAAAACATGTTAGCATGTACAGTACTTCAATGGCTCAGGGAACATACCTACACGTACAAGAGTACTTTCTAAATTATGAGGCACATTAATGCGTGCTATGAGTACCAAAAAAAAAAAAAATCAAATTTGTTAATCTAAAACAACAAAATTTTAAGAAACAAATAATTTTTCTTTATTCAAGTACAATGTATGACTCTCATCCTCCATTTTTATCCTTTTCATTTATCTCTCCTTTGTTCTTAGTAAAGCATTTCAGGCCAAGTAAAAGTGATTCCTAGTTTCTCTTGCCCTCCTGCTTCCTCTTTTTTTTCAGCCAGCACTCCCTTTTTAAAACTTGTTTTATAGATATAGAAAGAAGAAGAAGAAGAAGAAGAAGAAGAAGAAGAAGAAGAAGAAGAAGAAGAAGAAGAAGAAGAAGAAGAAGAAGAAGAAGAAGAAGAAGAAGAAGAAGAAGAAGAAGAAAGAAAGAAGAAGAAGAAGAAGAAGAAGAAGAAGAAGAAGAAGAAGAAGAAGAAGAAGAAGAAGAAGAAGAAGAAGAAGAAGAAGAAGAAGAAGAAGAAGAAGAAGAAGAAGAAGAAGAAGAAGAAAGAAGAAGAAAAGAAGAAGAAGAAAAGAAGAAGAAAAGAAGAAGAAGAAGAAGAAGAAGAAGAAGAAGGGAACAAGAAGAACAAGAACAAAGACAACTAGAATATCACTGAAGTGATTAATACCCCCGCCCCAATGTGCGTGCCAAATTTCCTGAGCATTGCTCCAAAAATGAGGAAGTGGTTTGATATGCAATATTCTCCTGTTTTATTGCTATGTCGTTACCATGGTAATGCAATTTGCCACACACTGAAACAATATGTCTTGCACATCTTTACCACAAGACCAATGTGAGTGCCAAATTTAACGAGTATTGCTCGAAAAATGAGGAAGTAGTTCAATGCGCAAGATTTCAACCTGATTTATAGCCATAATATGCCGTTACCATGGCAACAGAGTTTCTGACAAATTCAAAAAATATGTCTTGCACATCTCCATCCCAAGACAAATGTGTGTGCTAAATTTCATGAGCATTGCTCGAAAAATGAGGAAGTAGTTCGATGCGCAAGATTTGCAACGGACCGACCGACCGACCGACCGACCGACACCGCTCGACCACCCGCCCGCCCGCCCGACCACACGCTGATTCCTATACATCCCCTTCAAACTTCATTAGGCGGGGGTATGAAAACAAAAAAGGAAGAAGAAGAAGAACAACAAGAACAACAAGAACAAGAACAACAAGAACAAGAACAAGAAGAACAAGAACAAGAACAAGAACAAGAACAAGAAGAACAAGAACAAGAAGAACAAGAAGAAGAAAAAGAAGAACAAGAACAAGAAGAAGAGGAACAAGAAGAAGAAGAACAAGAAGAAGAAGAAAAAGGAGAACAAGAACAACAAGAACAACAAGAACAAGAACAAGTAATGTTTGGTAAGCTTCAAGATTTGCTGTATTTCTAATAATTTCATTATTTCTAAATAGATTCAGACAATAACAGTATTCAATTTTTCATGGAATTGTTCTCTGGCTTGCATAAATGTACATCCAAGCAAACATGACAGCTTGTCTCAGAAGTATAAATCTGCATTTGAAATACGAGAGTAGCTTTTTCCAATTAACCAATACTCATGTGTGCCACTTCTCTCACAATTCTCCTTATTCATTCCACACAGATGCATATTTTTCTCTCTATCTATTGCCCATAGCAGCAAAGTCACATTAACATTTGTACAGACACATCCTTGGCATGTTCAAAGCAGTTACATTTCCCTGTTCAAAGCTTTCTTTAATAAGTAAACATATATGTACATGTAGGCCTATAGTGCTAGCACAGTACTGCATGTTCATCTAGCAGAATAGATTTTAAGTTCTGCACTGGATAATACCTAACAGTATGTTGCAGAGGCGTAACCCATAATAACAAAAAAGCAAAACATTAAAATATTAATATTATCTAGGGGTGCATCTACATGTCTAAAACCTGATTCCATCATGGGAGATATTCTGATAATGATGTTATCTTTTATATTCACGAGTCGGCACGAAGAGTGAATTTTTTTTCAAAGCGAGTCATGTGGAATATTTATATTATATTGAATTACCATATTACACGAGTCGGCACGAAGAGTGAATTTTTTTTCAAAGCGATATACCATTGTGTCCCACGGAAGAATAGCCATTCAATATTATATGAAACCTAGTTCCTCAATTTTCACATTACAGTGTATATGTCCTTATATTTTTGTATTAACTTGCAAGAGCTGCGTGCATACATCCATTGTCTTAACATTTTTGCATTTAAACGCCAGTGGCGCAAATCCATTTTGAAATTTTGGGGGGACATTTGCCTCCAAAATTCTGACAAGCAAAAAAAAAAAAAAAAAAGGGTTATTCAACAGCAAGGTGGGGGGGACATTGCCTCCAAAATTCTCTGACATGCAAAAAAAAAAAAAAAAAGTTTATTCAAAAAGGTGGGGGGGGGGGGGGAAATTCGCCTCCAAAATTCTCTGACAAGCCAAAAAAAAAAAAAAAAAAAAAAAAAAAGGTTATTCAAAAAGGTGGGGGGGGGGGGGGGGGACATTCGCCTATCTTCAAAAAGGTCCCTGTCCCCCCCCCCTGGATTTGCGCCCATGTTAAACGCGTACCATATTCACTTTTTTAAGCATCACATGTACCCCAAACCATAAGATATGGACAAATATTGCACGGTCATCTGGGTACTTTTACACAAACCACGAGATATTGAAAAAATACTGCATGGTCATCCGGGTACTTCTGTGCAAACCATGAGATAAGCCAATTTTTTTTTGTTGCCTGAAAACCCTCCACACAAATAATAATGTACTTTATCATTAGTGCTTGATAACTGTACATAGGCAATTACCAATGACTTGTCTTAATTCAGATTATGATAATCATACCCAGTGGCGGAGATGCGTTATCCAATTCTATTCATCAGGGTTGACGGCCTATTGTTACATCCCTCCTGACGAAAAGAATTTCCTGCATATTTCCACCAATGATCATACCTCTCACTAAAATAGTATATCACTTATTGTAAATGTGGAACATTTTGCGGTGTGGAAATATTTGCACATTTCATGCAACATATTGGCGTGAAAGAAAAACACACTAATATTTTTGTTTGTGTCATTTTTTGCCCATAAACCTACACATGTAGTGTGTCCGCAAAATTTATTAAAAGGTGAAATTCACTTTACTTGGTCGAGCGCAAACGATTAATTCCATGCAAATTTCAATTTCTACAGTAGTTTCCAACAATATCACATCTTGATTTATAAACTGACTTGATGAGGATAATAGAGAATTTAAAGAACTTTTTTTTTTTATCAAAGCAAGTGTACTGTTTTGATAGTAATACAACTGATGAGAGTAGAAAGGACTAACATTCTTGAAACAGAATGAAATGCAAACTACATGTAATGTAATGCAGTCAGCTACATGTAGAGCGGCATATATGCATAGATGGGGGAAAGCAATATCCTAACCTAATTTCAACTAATAATGTCCATGCAGGAAGAACAAGATAGGAATCTGTCCTTTGACCTGAAGTAAAAAAACAAATGTCTTCTGCCAACATATGCTTCAGACAATATTAGAACCATTTTTTTGTTTATTTCCTGGTCAAGTAAGAAGGTCTGTCATAGGTACCTGCTTTCAGTTAGAATGTTTTTGCGATCTAAAAAGGAATTCTTGTAGACAAAATTGTTAAAATCCCCTGCCTTGATAAGGATTTTCTCTCTTTTATCCACTAAATATCCAGATTTTTATCAAGACTTTCAAAAGTGCATTTTATAGTAGTTAGATCAAGGTACAAATGATTGATTTGCATAGTATTTCAGTCCTGTTTAACAGTGTAGTAAAATCATGCAAAACCGTTATAACGCAAACCCGTAATAAATTGACGTCAAAATAACAATAAACTGAACTGAACTGAAACTGAAATAGTTAATCGATTACCAGGAAATCACTCTCCGCGCTCTCCACTGTGCAAGAGAATTTGCACGCATACCCTATGTGAATGGAGAAGGCATGAACGATTCCAAGATGCGTTCTCCATCTTTAAATTCACAGGGACGGCTGCAAAATACGATACTTTTAAAGAAAAATTTATACTTGATCAATCTATCCTCGCCGAATTTTTTTCCCCATGGCGTTTTGCTATAAATCAATCAAAATCATAATTCATCTTTTGCAAGCAGCTGAAAAGAACGCCTGATAGATGTAATGACAGTCGTTGTTTGTCCAATATCCACGTGTGTATGATGGCCAACACGGCTGGCGTGGCAGCAGTACTATAGTATTTCTTTGTTTTTTTTCTCTCTATCTTCATTCTTTTCTGATGAATTTCTTTGTTTTTCTTCTCTCTTGTCTTCTTTTTCTTATGTATTCCTTTGTTTTTCCTCTGTCTTTTTTTATGTATTTCTTTGTTTTTCTTCTGTCTTTTTGCTTAATGTATTTCTTTATTTTTTTTCTCTCTATCTTCTTTTAATTTCTTTATGTATTTCTTTGTTTTTCTTCTATCTTCTTTTAATTTCTTTATGTATTTCTTTGTTTTTCTTCTCTCTGTCTTCTTTTAATCTCTTTGTGTTTCTTCTCTCTGTCTTCCTTTTATCCTTATGTATTTCTTTGTTTTTCTTCTCTCTTCTGTCTTCCTTTTTTCCTTTTGTATTTCTTTGTTTTTCTTTGCTCTTCTTTTTTTCTTATGTATTCTTTTGTTTTTCTTCTCTCTGTCTTCTTTTTTCCTTATGTATTTCTTTGTTTTTCTTCGCTCTTCCTTTTTCTTTATGTATTCCTTTGTTTTTCTTTTCTCTGTCTTCCTTTCTTCATATGTATTTTTCTTTGTTTTTATTCTTTATATCTTCTTTTTATTTCTTTGTGTATTTCTTTGTTTTTCTTCTCTCCGTCTTCCTTTTCCTTATGTATTTCCTTGTTTTTCTTCTCTCTGTCTTCCTTTTTTCCTTATGTATTTCTTTGTTTGTCTTCTCTCTGTCTTCCTTTTCAGTATGCACAACATGGGCGAACGACTAATAAGAGACTAGGAAAATCACTGGACCGTATGACCTTGCTGTGCGGGGCTTACGTAACAATCAGCAAATATAACGCTAACCGTTATAACGTTTTCGCGTCATTTTACTACACTGTTTAAGGGACTTTGTTGAGATTTTCAGTAATGCCTTATTAAAGGATATATACTAACATACTGACTTGATTTCAAATAAGGGACTTCTGATTACAAGACCACTGCTCTACCACTGAGTCATTATGCTTCCATCTACACCTCAGCATATACACTGTAGAATTCTCTTCTTCTCCAACTTTGCGATGTATCCATTGTCAATAGTTTCAAGAACTCTCTAAAGACATACCTTTTCTCTATAATTATCTCATTGCATCTATCATGTGTATGTTCATGCTATCTGCTACATGTATTTCACTTTTATATTGCATTATTTTAATTATTTCATTGTAATGTAATGTACTGCACTGTAATTTAATGTAATTTAATTAAATGCAGTGTAAAGTAATTTAATGTCATGTATTTATGCATATTATGTAAAGTTAGTTTTTCATTATTTGTAAACTGCACAGAGATAGCAACATATACATGTAACACAATTTATTAGCTTAATATTATTATTATTACACAGTCAGATGCATGCAGAAAAGCTTGCTTTTGATATGACCTCCTGTATAATAAGGATGATATTTGATTGCAGAGTAGAGTCCCTGAGGAAACAAAGAATCATCCTCATTTCTAGAGCAAACCAGGACAGCAGAGCTCATCATCTCCATCTAGAGCTTCTTATCAAAACATGTTTTTACAAGATGTATATTCCCTGTTGAAACAATGTCTCCTGTCCCTATTTCTAGAAACCCCAGGCCAGCTTTCATACAATGCAGATCTCCAAACATCATGTGTACCTATCTCCTCTATTCAATTATTTGTCTCCTTTCGGTTTGAAATTTCCAAAATCAGGTCAATTTCTAAAAAATATGTTAAATCAGGGTCTATTCTAGGCTTTGGCTGATGTGTGTGTGTGAAGTGAACATTATAATATCTAAAATAAAAATGAACAGAACATTACACATTTTGGGGTTCCACAATAACTTTTTTCGCAGGGGGTCCGGAGATTTTTAATACATGTATCTGCACGCATGAGCCCTATGTTAAAATTTTGAAATTTTTGGGGTGCGGACTTATATTTTGGGTGCCTATGTGTCCTGTTTGTGTCAAACCCTGCAATTTACTTCATTAGAGCTACATTAGGCCAGCACCTTGAGCATTTTGCATCAATTTTCATTTTATATGTATTATCTAACCAGTATTACAATTAATAAGTAGCATGCCTTCTCCAATAATAGCAGAGACCCAGTGTCCATATTGGGTATAATTTCAAGGAATCTTTCCTAAGTGCTCGGCTGCTAACTATTAAAGGCATTGATTAACTTTGCCCAGGATTGAAAAAAAAAAATCACTGTCCAAGTAATGCTGTAATCATAATTGCAAACCTTTAGCTCAGACAGGAATCGCCAGAGTTTTATAAGCTGATCGGTCGTTTATATATCAAGATATTTACGATTGAACATTGATGTCGGGATAGAGTACCACCGAACCCTAAAGAACTCTTACGGTTGGCATACCTTGCTCCATCACAGAATACCGTACGGGCTGGAAACCCGCTCTGAAATCGCCAAGCGCTGGTGCTTGGTTTTTGTGACTGCAGCGCAGCGAAGAAGCCGAGCGACTTGCGCTAGCGATTGATCGCGATTTTCTCTTTTTTAGGATAGTAAACGGGTTCCATTTTCTCTCATACTTTCACATATCCTTAATTATATATGTAGTTAGAGGACTGCACACAATTCACTGGCATTTAAGCTGATTTTACAATTTTTCACAAAGTTAATCAATCACTTTAAATTTCCTTGAATGCTGTCACTTTTTGGGAGGGAGAACAGCTTTAGTGGTTTGATCAGTGACCTTGGAAGAATCCTGGTTCAACCAAGGAGTTATGATAACTCCTTGGTTCAACCAAGGAGTTATCATGTTGGGTAACTCCTTAGTTTGACCCAGGTTCAAAACCAAATCAGAACCCAGTAGTGCATGTCGTTAAAGGGGCAGTCTAATGAGAACTCATGGGGAAATGAAATCGTGCGGAATTTGCAAAAGGCTCGTTTACTTGTACACATAGCACGCCCGTTGTGCGAGGCCGTCGGACTAAGGTCATAAATGATCGGACGGCACGAAGTTGACCGAACTGGAGCTCGGCGAATACTTCGGGTTTAACCAGTCCCGGGCTCTTAGTCTTGTAACTGGTTGTAACCTCGTTCCCCCAAACAAGTTTAGTGTAATGCTGAAATATTTCCAAATACAAAACACGGTTAACTTCTGGTTGATTAGTCTAGCCATCGCTTCTGCACTGCCCTGCCGCGACTCGTTGTCGCCACGATTACGTAACTAATCCCAGGCTCTACCAGAGAGCTGGCTCTGTAATTACTTTTCCATATGTTTGATTACTTTCCCACCGCGCGAAATTTAAAACACAAGCCAGTCTTATCTCAGAGGTGGTCCAATATGAATCACATGTTTTAGCACGTGCGATGGAAGTCCTTGTATCGAAGTGACACGAAGCTCCGAGTATATTTTCCTCTCTCATCGGAAATCGCCCATTCAGGCCTACCAAAGTATCCCTTTAAGACATAAATTACCCAGTCCCTTGGATTGCAGCTGTACTTGCTTGGTTAACTGAAAGCATGTTTGCTTTCTTAGCATCTCAGGTTAAATATATACAAATCAATCAATCAAGAATGCTGGTATTTAGCTGGCAATCATGGCATATGCTAGGCAAGTCTGTGGACCCTTTCACATCAGAGGAAAAAAAGAAAAATTGAATGATCATATTGCAATGTTCAGGGACATGGGACATATCCCTATACTACATACGATATGCACACAGCTACTCATCCTTAATTCTTAGGGACACTGATTTTCCATTTTAAAAAATGGCCTTTTCCATTTCAGAAAATCTGGAATTCCATTTCAGATGGGCTGAAAAACGTAAATTCCGTTTTGCCATAGACTTTGTACACATGAAAAAACTAAAATTCCATTTACATAAGATTTGCATACAAACATGAACTAGTAGGGTACAAATGTTTTAATAAAGGTTTTAACATTACAGAGTCGGTTGAAATTCAATTATTCGACTTGCATTTCATAATCATGACTGGATCAAAAAGGAATCTTACATGACAAACCATGAAAATCTGTGTAGTACCCAGGAACCCGACATCAACAAAAACATTTCAGTGTTGGCTGTCATGCATGCCAGCGATCGATCAATGTTAGGCTCACATGCCAGCCCCTTTTTCAAACTGTGCAACAGCGTATGTACAATCTCGCTGCACTTAGCGCCCGCTGCTGGTGTGTGCGCGCCTAGTATTATGTCTATGTAATACTAGGCGCACATGCCAGCCTCTTTACTCAAAATGTGCTGGCTGTGCACAGCAAACTCGCCTTACTTTCCTCTCGGCCGCATTAGTATGCGCCTAGCTTGCATAATAGGGATTCGCTGATCCTATTGTACCGTGTTGTGTGTCACAATCTCCATTGGTCTAGCGAAACAAAATGGCAGCGCCCTGTCTCCAAAGAGTCTGACGAATATCGCTAAGTATGCGGAGTTATTACATGTAACTATGATTTTAGGCCCAATATTTTTTCACTGCATAACAAATCACAAAAATAGTGCAAATTTTACGATTTTATTCTTGAAAAAATGAAAAATTTTGAGGTGAAAGGGGTTTTCCGCGACTTTCCGTTTCAAATGGTCATTACCTTGAATTCCGTCCGTTTTCCGTGATCGCAGAAAATCAGTGTCCCTAAATTCTTAATTGAATTCTCTTACAAACAATGCCCTACACTCTGCTTTGCGATACATGTGTGTTTATGCAATGGTGAAACAAGAGAAAACATAATTTCTCATTTTATAGCTATAGCTGTATTTTTTGTAGTATGAAACATAAAGTAAAGAGTTTTACAAATCTGAACAGGGGTTGGTCAATCAGATGTAGAGTGACCTTCAGGAGTACACTTAATATTGGTTGATCAGTTAACCCTTTCAAGACAATTGACCACATTTTGTGGTTTGGCTCAATAACTTTTGATTCAGAGCTTTAAAAAATATACCTGACACATAAGTAGAAAGAGTAAAATTTTCTACACACACTATGTCCATTTTTATTGCATGACCATATTGCGTTTGATGCCAGGAATTTCAAAAAGGAGAATAAGCTTCATAATCCTTAAATTGGCAACACATTGAGAGGTTCAAAATCACTATTTTTTATCAAAATTGGCAATTTTTTCAACTTTTCGACTAAGTTTCTAATGATGTATATTGTTTTCAAAGACATTGCATTTTGTTAGAACCATGTAGCACTAAAATTTTGAAAAATATTATTGTTGCCAATTTGAAGAACGAAATGTGATCAATGTAGCCTTTAAATAATTCCTGTCATGAAAGGGTTAAGATAGAGCAAAGTTAAATTATGTTTGCCAGTGCAACCTCTGAACAGAAGTAGAAATTATAGGGAAAAGGGGCATAAGAGATGTTCCTGTAGATACTTGGAACAAAGATTATTCCAAAACTTGTTTTTGGGGCCCACAAAATAAAGAATAACATGCATGTACATGTAAAGACGTATTCACGAAAATATATAAATAACATTATTTGGCTTCTTGTATAGCACTCATGTTTAACATGCATGTAAGGTAATTACTAAAGAGTATAATATTTTGTTATTAAAGCTGCATTTAAGAATAAACTGTTCAAACTCCATAAACTTTTCAATTATGGGATCAATTGTACATGTATGATCAGGAATGCAAATGACATCAGTGCACACAAGCACATAAACAGTTTGGTTTTTTTCTATGAACAGATATATATAGAAATAATTCTTTAAATTTGCTTGCAATACCTTTTGTTTGTTTTGCCTTTTGATGGTAATGGTTCCTTGACTTTTACAATATCTTGCAGGATGTGTACTGTTTGGTTGGTTGATGTTCCTCCCAAAGGCCCCGGGAAGCAAGACTTGAAGAGCCTCTCTACCCTTCCACCAGGGGGTATCTGAAACAAAACATATGGTTTCATCATCAAACAATAAACTTGAACTGAACTCTGGTTCTCCTTACATCTTGGGATCACAAGTTTAAGCAGATTATCTTCTACCAGACACATGAAACACTAAAAACGGCTTAGTTGCAATATTCGTGATACACAGCTATTAAAAGAAGATAAATGATTAAAATATGAAATATCAAAATACCTACTCATATGGTCAACAATGATGTGAGAAAGAAAGTGGTATGGCTTGAAATAATTTTGAACTGAAGGCTACTCTGCTAATGAAGGCAACTTGGATGTTACAAAATCAGAATGCAAATTAAGAACAGAATCCGAGAGATGATTAGTTGTAATTGTACATGTAACCATGTGCTTAGAGCAATTGATCAATGGAGGTAGCATTAAAGTTGACTACTATCTGAAGATCTGGCTGAATAACAAGGCACTTTCATCTGCAGCTGCAATCTGTAGAGTAGGTCTCCTACTCTCTATGGAAAAGCCCCTACAGCTCAAACGACAGACAGAGGCTTTCTCTTTTCTTCAAAATGAGCACTACAAATCCATCTTAGAGAGTATGAATGATAAATAGGGGTAGATTGGTAGACTGCAATCCCACCAAATAGCCCATCACCCCACCGTACTAATCTACATGTGGAAGAGATGATGTAGGGATCCTCTTCTCCATGAATATGAAATCACCAGGAAGAGAAGTCATGTGGAGACAGATCTCGTTACTTATGATGAGGGATGCATCTGATTTGAATAGCTAATATTCATCATTTCCATCTTAGATGGGGAATGGGATGCAAAAAATTAATTATCCGTCCAAAAAGATCTGAAGGGGAATTGGGGATACTGCATCACCACACATAACATTTACATACATGTAACATGTCAGCTCATATGAAAAAAATGTAGAAATGTTTTTCTTCTATGTATTAATTTGAAATGAAGTACATTTAAAAAGAAAGAGATTCATTTTTAAAAACAAATATGAAATAATACTAAATAAACAAAAATACAAAAAGATTTTGTGTTTTGAGATGTCAATGTTTTGCACAATATGTATAGTATAGTACAGTATTTTTTTTTTTTAAGAAGTTGAAATGCATCAATAGACCTGTAAATTAAAGTAGATTCAATGTTTTTCACAAAGCAGCTGTCATGACCTATATACGGTTTTGGGAAATTATTGATTTTTAAAAAGAGCTGCATTTTTTCATTACAGTGCCTAAACCATATAAACTCACTTTGACATGAACCGGTAGGCCCAAACATGTCCATGTAAAATCTAACATTTTTTTCTATTCTGGAAAATGGAAAGTGCATAAATTTTCATTAAAAACTCTTTTAAATCTAAGATATATTCATCATTTTTTTTCCTCCTTTAACTTTACAAATGTCACAAATACCTACATGTATATGTAGATTTATTCTATTTGAAAATAACAATGTGCCTATCCAGCACTAGACAAATTAAGTACAGTGCTGGTCAAAAGTGTCTGTACATGAACACCCTGGATTTTGAGATGAGTTTTTACTTCAGTGTCTATTCCCTACAAAATGAGCTTGTCTTGGCCCTGACAAATGTCCTAAAGGTTTGGTTAGACATGTTTACTATATACAATATGTTCTGATACATTCAGATGTGATTTACTTGAATGGTGCTTGGTTGGATACACACAACTGATGAAAAATGACAAAACAATGTAATTTTAAAGTCCTTTTTTCTTCGAAATCGAAAGAAAGACAAAGTATTCATTGCATTGTCCAAAGTACATGTACATGTAGCCATACATGTGCGTTTGGTTATTGACTTCACATGTACTATATACCCTTAATGAATTTCAGAACAATTATTACTTGAAATGTCCATTCAGTATTCTAGCACAAATGTTCAGGGATGTTACTTTAGACCTTCCTATTCAACTCGTCCAACACAAGCTGTTTGAGGTTAAGGTCTAGAGAAAGAACATGACAAAAAATTTTCAATTAATTAACCCTCTTCTTATATTTCTTTTGATTAAACATAGTTTTTGCATAGTTCACATGTACATACATGTAGGTCTGAGGATCATTTTCCTGTAAGATGAAAAATATCCAATCTACTCATTTTCCAAAGAAAAAAAATGCTAGTATCATTCACTAAGGAAAATTAGGTTTTATAAGTTTTTTATCAACTCAAATGTGTGTAGTGACCACAGGGACGGTGAACAAGTGTCCCCTGCCCTCATTGTCCCCACTGTCAACCCCTCATTGTCCCACTGTCAACCATGGATGAGGGGGTAATGTGGAAATTAAATAGTCTAGAGCTGTTTTCATGAGGATTGATTTGGTGTTTTATACAAGATTGATGATATTCCTGACCACCATGAATGCCAAAACATATACATGTACATGTATGTATTTCCAAAAGGAGCAATGCGACAGTCTGACTTTAATCAGGGAACATTTCACACACAACATCACAGTAACAACCCCGAAAACATATACGTGTATGTTTATTCACTACATAATATGCAGGATCAGTGGATAAAAAAAGTTAATTACCAATGAAAGTAATCATGTAGATATGGTAAATGTATTTGATTTACGAGGCTGTAGCCAAAACAACCTGTGGTAAAATTTTATGAGTCTGTTTTCTATCAATTTTGGACCAAAAGTGTATTAAAAAGCAAGTAACATTAGGCTGCTTTTTGCCAGTTTAAAATTTTAAATCAAAATGAAAAAAAAATACACATGTAAGTATTAAAACATTATGTATTAAAACATTATATTCATATAGTATTCAAACCTGTAAAAATGCTTTGAGTGTCTAGAGAGGGTCATTACATGGAAAATAAAAACTGATGTAAAGACCCTTCACAAAATCCAGGGCATACAAAAGATCTCCTTGCAAATATGACAGAAATCAAATGACCTAAACTTGAAAAATTACAATAAAATTTCCATGACCAAAAAATAAAGAAAAGACTATCTAATGCACATGAATGATAAAGTCAGGTACAAGTAAAGGCAAAAAAGAATTATTGTCGAAAATACAACATGTGAAGATAAAATTTCTTGACTGATCATAAGTGAATACTAGTGCTGGTATCGACACGCCTGATGTCGCCACTATGGCGACAAAAGTACTGGTTTTGGACTTTGCCGACATGTCGACACGCATGCTCCGATGGCGACATAAAATGGGTCTTTTTACATGTACCTCGCCGTGGCGTCGTGCGCGCGTACATGATTTGTTTCACATACGCATTAGCAGCGCGCGCGCGCGACACGATCGCTGCGTATCTAGCTGCGACGACCGGTATACATTACGTACATGTACATGCCTAGATATGCGACACTAGCTGACTCGCACCGCATGACTTTCATTAATGCTTGATAAATTGGATCATACAAAACAAATTTTGGGGCAAATAGTTGACAGTGTGCATCTTTGAGAACTGTATTAAAGTGAGTATGACTGCGAGTGTGAGCCCGTGAGGACATAGTGCATGTATTCCATGTAAAGCTCTTGTGAATTTGTGTCGGGTAACTCTGGTTTAATAGTGTACGGTCACTACGGGAGCGACCCGAGTTTAGACTTGTTTGACTCATGTCCAGATGTCGACACGTGTCGACATCGGCGTTAATTTTATTGCGACATGGCGACATAGATTTTCCATGCCGATACCAGCACTAGTGAATACTACTGTACATGTAGATTGATTTGGATAGTCGTATTTCATTTAATCATGTACAGTGTTTCAGGGTTATAAATATCAAATTTAATAGATTGGCAGAATCAATCACAAGAGTTTCTCTTATGTACTACATTTGTTTAATTCACACCTTGGAACATGCAGCATAGAACCATAGCATGTTATCAATTATTGTTACAACATGTACATGTAATTTGGGCTTGTCTATGGTCATGTGTCCTGAGGTCACCCCCTTGGTGATTCTAACTTTCGTAGTGCACTTCTAACTTTAAAAATCCTATGATAGCAAAAGTATGTATTTTCTGAAAGGTTTACACTTGTAAGGAATCTAAATACATGTATGCACTTTAAAATGGTACAGAGTGTAAAACAGAAGAGTATGGACTTGAATATGGAATTTTTTATATTTTTTATTTTCTCATTGTTTTCATCATAACTTTCTCTGTGGCCCCCTATAGCAATACTAATGTTATTTTCTTGCCATCTAGGATTTATGATTATGGAATAACTAAAAATTGCCCGAATTTTAATTCAAAATTTCAAACCTTTTTATGAGTCACTGTTATTAAGCAAATATATGGCATAATATACCATTGTAAAGCCATACATTCTTTTCAATCATAAAACAGTAAAGCTGAGTATAATACATTTAGCTTTGATTAGGCACCAAAAATGTAGTCATATGCCAAGTTTTGACCAAACTATTCAAATTTTCCTGAAATTGCTCAAAAATTTGATTTCCCCATTGACTTTGTATAGGCAGTGCCAATTTTGACCTGAAATTCCTTGTCTTTCAGTTTTAAACACTGGGGCAATTCCATGAAAAATGTTACCCAAGGGTGAAAAAAATGAAAATCAAGGAA
The DNA here is from genome assembly GCA_025618425.1 of Heliocidaris tuberculata. Classification (NCBI taxonomy): domain Eukaryota; kingdom Metazoa; phylum Echinodermata; class Echinoidea; order Camarodonta; family Echinometridae; genus Heliocidaris; species Heliocidaris tuberculata. The sequence continues at coordinate 45,283,281 of CM046834.1, read as the reverse complement.
CAACTTTGTTTCACCCTGGAAAGTATTCAGGAAGGGTCATATCAAAATGATATAATATAAAGAATGTGGCCCAATTTGGAAAAAAACATTTTTCTTAGCTATTGAAATAAAGTGATTTTTCAAAGAGATTGCAGTAAAATTCAGTGTGATTTGCATGTATTTCTTCTAAAGTAAAAATTGTCACCACAAAATGACTTTCAGGTAATTATTCTTATGCTATGATTAAGCTGAGGACTCATTTTAACATCTTCCTGCTGGATATCAGAAGAAAATAATTTTTTTTCTGAAAAATGGCCATTACAAATTTTTTCATTTCCATCTCGCTAAAAGTGTAATATCTGTAACGTTTTAGATGTAAAAGTTTTTATAGCACATTGTGTTTTGGTCCAATTTTGTTCTAAATTCAAATGCAAAGCTAAAATGTGATATCACACAACATATCCAGAGAATTTTTCGAGAATTTGCATAATTCATCAAAAAAAGCGTTACGGACATTACATCACCAATGCGTTACGGACATTACACATTTGTAGCACAAGTATAGCTGCATATGATTGCAGGAAATAGTTTGGATTCTATACTGCAATATTGATATCTGTCATAAATGGATGCCCTGGCCATTACATGTACATTAACATTAATTTGGGACATTTCCTCAGCAACAAATTTCACTAAGGTTTTGACTAAGCCTCTACAATCTTGTTATCTACTAGTATGATGGGGGACCTAAAGCTACGCACTTTGTTTCCAGCGGCTAAAAGGTCATTTTTTCAATTATAAATGCGAATTTTCTTTTATATCTTGGTTCTACATACTCTTAAATTAAATCCCTGAGAAAATTATGATGTATAAATAACATTAATTTTCAAGTCGATACCCATGTTGCATATGGTCAACAAAATGAAAGGGTCCTAAAGCTGTGCACACGTAATAAATGAATGCAAATCTTGATTTTGAAGCTTACTGATGTAAATTTCACCCCGATTTTCAAATAGTGATAATGTCACAAAAATTAAGGAAATTTATTCTTTTTGGCAAACGTAAATGATAATCTCGTTGCTCAGTCACATCAAAAGTTAGGAGCATTGAACGCGTCGCATTGCGCGTATTTGCGGGGTGCATAGCTTTAGGACCCCTTGCCATACTACTCTCCCTGCCATACATGTATATCACTCTCTGATTAAGATAAGATTCTCTCAGTCATGGCTGCAAACTATGTGTAACAGCAACAGCTTTAATTTAATTAGAATAGATTGAAGTTGTTTATTAGTGTAGAGTTATGCTCAGCCATGTGATTGAAAAGTGTAATGTCCGTAACATTTCTTTGATATTACATTTTGAGTTATTATGAGTTTGAATATCACTATAGAAAGTCAAAAGGCTAATCTACATGTCATTTATAGATCACCATTCCATTGCAGACATAAAATAAGTCTTTTAGATTCCAATATAATACAAAGTAAATAAACTAATAAAGTAGGGGTCTATACCTAACAAATAGTCCTCAAATTGGCAACTCGTAAAATAAAAGATCTCATGAAAGTGCTATGGCGGCATTTTGAAATGTGTATAAATTACCATCCAGGTGAAAAGAATCAAAAATATCAATACAAGCATGTGATCCCTACTACAGTACTTAATGAAAGTGGACAAATCTGTAATGTCCATAAAGCTTAAAATGTAATGTCCGTAACGCCACAATCATGGCTCTAGAGGATACATGTTTCATCTGTTTCACTAAATTTAATTTTATTCTAATTTAACATTTCCTTACTTTTCAATTTATGGGTAAATTGGTCTAACTGTGTGCTTAAACTCACAGACTTTTCAATGAATGTATAGGCATGCAAAAAGTCATGTCCAAAAAATGTAATGTCTGTAATGGCAAACATTATATGCAGTAAAGTCTACAACACAATGTGCTAAAATGGATTGAAACTTTCACTGTTTATAATTTAGGGTCATTTGTTTGTGATTCCATTTTATAAGTTCAGAATAAAAAAGTTGTGTTATCTAAATGACCTTTTGAAGTTGAAAAAATTATCTGAAAGGTAATGTCCGTAACGCTGGAACTGCCCACTACCATTACTAAGCCAAACTCACTTTTTAATCATAAAACAGTGAAGGTGAGTATGTTAATGTTGCTTTAATCTGGTATTAAATAAGGCATGCAGTCATATGCCAAGTTTTGACAAAAATATTATCATTTTTCAAAATATTGCACAAAAATTAAATTTTCCCGTTCAACTTTGTACATGGAGTGCCCTTCTGCCACCACCCCTGACCTTCCAACTTTACTGCTGTAATTCCAGTTATATATACATTACACCAATGAAACTTTGCAGGCAAATGGCATATTAATACAGCTTAATAATGATACCAAAATTGTTATGGTACATGTAGTTTTTATGGGTTCTGAAAAAAATCTCAAATTACTTCAGTTTGAAACCCAAAAGTGTAACAAAACCACTCTTAATGGGGGCAAGCTCATGACACATGACCCTATTCACACCTCCTTAATCGTTATACGAAAAATAGATTTTGGTGGGGATTTTTTTGGAAACACAATAAATGAGTGCAATCTCAGCTACATGTAGAACTGAAAGTCAAAGCTAAGGACACATACATGTAATTGATTTCCATTACCCAATGGGATGAAAATGGAGTAAAATCCTGAGTCAATGAGCCTTATAAAAAGGACTTAAATTTCATAATGTAATAATTTACATGTGAAGTAGTAAAGCATGAGCCATGTCACAGCAGTTTACATTTTTAACAAGCATGTCCTAAATTATCCCACCCCCCTCCCCCCCCTAAAAAAAATAAATTATGTTATCACACTGACATAACATGTACATGTAGGTTGTCTGCTATGGGGAGGGGGTACTTGTAGTCATTATGAGGGATTATGAAACTCACTCCTAGATCTGAATCAAATGATTGGTTGAACTCAATTCATTTACAGAGAGTATTACACATGCAAAGCATGCAATAGTTTCCAGTAATATCCAATCATTCTAATGACTTTTAAGTACATATTATAAAACGGGTTCAAGAATGTAGCCATCCTGATTGGTCAAATAACACCACGTGACCGTGCAAAAAAAAAGTACTAACGCACGGCTAATCCGGATCAAACACTAAGATTGTAAGAAAACACTAAGATTGTAGACCCGTTTTATAAAACTATTAATACATGGTTGTGAGTTCGTGCGTTAGTGCGATCCAGCAACACGCAGGTTTTTATCGTGGTGTCTAACACACTCGGCTACACCACGATAAAAACCTTTTCGTTGCCGGATCGCACTAACGCACTCCCAACCATGTATTAATAATATATTAAGTGACACGCAACAATGTGCATGTAGGTTTACTTATGTGAGAGCTACTACTTTAAATTTTCAGATGAATTATTTTTAGTCAAGTAAAGTGAAGTTCACCAGTTTTTCTGAAAGTCAGAGCTGAGGATAGATAATTGAATTCTACTACCCAATGCGACCTCGTGAAACAATATTGAAACCAACCATTAAAAAGGTACATGTACATATTTTATAAGCAAAACTAATATTGGTGTACGTTGTATGTGTCAAGCAAAACAGAGAGAATTCAAAACCTTCCCTTATATTATGAATTGTAAAATCTGAAATATCTGCAAACATACAAATCAATAGAGCATGCATGAATTATAAAGAACTAAACCTGTCCAAACACTTTCAATCAAACGCAGTGAGTCCAAAATTTTCACACGCTCACTTCACCCCCTCACAAATATCTATGAGTAATTGTGCTGTTGCTAATCACACTACCATGGATCAAAATTAATTCAATCATAAGCATAATTTGCAAATTATGAACAGATGGGTATCATGGATTACACGAACATCTGATATCCTATCCCACCCTTCCAATACAAATTTGGTCCTGGAAAAGGGTTTTTTTTCTGGATCATCATTGGCTCAGATGTTTTGCCCCCCCCCCCCCCCCCTGAAGCCAAGGTCCAGGGTCCAGAGAACTTAGTAGTTTCTAGTTTTCCTGAAAATTTTTGTAAAACATGACATTGAATGCAAACTGGCAGCAATTGGAATTGGACATGATTACTGAATTGTTTTTCTTCTCCAGTATATAATAACCCCATGTAGTCCTGTACAGTGTACACACTAGAAAGTGTACATACTATATGTACATGTACATGTAACTGTAGACTACATGTACACATATGCATACATGTACATATAACATGGGGATTCTCTACTCAGTTTTTTTTCAACTAAAACCTGTGGAAAGTGTTATATCATCTCCAAATGACAGGTTAAATTATGACTGCGTAAAGTTGATAAGTAACTATCAAGCACTGATTTCAGTCTGACTCACCTTTGAGGAGACACTGCCTGTTCCAGACTGGATTGCACTGCCTGATGACCCTGACACAGACCGGCTGCTACCAAACGATCCGAATTCATCACTTTTGGAGCCTTCCGTGGAAGTTCTATCCAACGCTGATCCATTATTTGAGCTGAATGTACCAAACTCATCATCTTTTGAGTCCTCAGTAGAACTAATACCCAATTCAGTACCAGGATTTGACCCAAATGATCCAAACTCCCCAAAGTCATCTGCTGATGTTGGGGTTGGGGTTTGGTCACTACTAAACTTGCCCCAATTGTCATTACTCTTGTCTTGCATTTGTTTGCCAGTTTCATGTTCACTAGTACTCTTGGTTGATTCAAAGTCTCCAAAATCATCAAAATCATCATCTTGCTTACTGGATGGAATCACATTGTCAGTGCTTTCTTGTTTAGCATTGGTGAAGTCTCCAAAATCATCATCATTATCATCAGATTGCACTATTGTTCTATTTTGAGGTGTTGACAAACTATTGGTTATATTGCCACTGTCAGATTTGTGCAAGCTTTCTGAGTTTGAAAGCACCTCTTTCCCTGTATTGTCTGTAACTGCTGGTTGTTGCTGAGTTCTTGCTAGAGATCCATACTCGCCAAAGTCATCACTTTTTGGGGACTTGGAGGATGAAATTTCGGCAACTGGACTAACAGTGTCTGTCCTATCTGTCTCATGGGATTGTTTTGTGTGATTATCTGTAGCTGATGGAAGGGTATCAAAATCACCCCACTCATCATCATTTTCTGTATGTGGCCCAATAACAGGAGATTGACTGTTTCTATCCTCTTCACAAATAACTTTCCCAGAGCAATCATCTTTACCTTCAGGACTAGAGTCTGAGGGTGTCATGATACTGTCAATTCCAGAATCAAAAGTTTGTCTGTCACTTTCTTGGAAGAGGCTGAGTGATCCTGTTGATGGCTTCTCTAAATGAGCAGCCGAAGAGTCACTTTCTATCCTTTTAACATCACTTTCACCATTATCTCCTATTGTGTCTTTGTTACGAACTGGTTCTTGATAATCTAAAGAAGACTGAGAAGGAATTCTTGATTGAAAGTCAGAAAACATGCCACCTCCCTTTTGATTTTCAGTCTCAATTCCTGTGTGAGGCATTTCTGAATGGGGAGACATTCCAGGAGTAGAAGTACTGTCGTCTGAGTAGCCCCCGTGGCTAAGATGTTTATCAGGATTTTCATCAAAATCTTTGTCATCCTTTTCTATGCCTTGAGAATAATGTGCATTGTGTGATTCACAATTTTCATGAGAGTTGTTCTTATTGAGCACAATAGATGATGACACAATATTTTCTTCACCTTGCTGATTATTGTCTAAAAAGGATCCATCCTTCTTATTTGATTCTTTGACAGGATGACTGTCGAAAGAAGCAAAATCAGCAAACTCATCTTCCTCATCACTTTCATTACCATTGAGAGAGTGTCCTCCAATATTATTGTTGGATACAAGCCTGGCATTACTGTTCTGCTTATCATGACTTAAGTTGGATGACCCAAAAGCTGCAAATGTTCCAAAGTCTTCATCTTCGTTGGATGGATGAGTGTCATGTGTTGAGTTGAAGGGATCAGCAGGATCAGATTTGATAGGCTCAAAGGATCCCTTCTTTGAACCAGCCCACTTGCCTGGAGGAGAATCTAAACCTAAGGGTGCACTGGAGAAATTGCTGAATTCATCATCGTCATCATCAAATGCAACATCATCCATGGGAGGCGGTGAAGATGATACCATTGGTATAAAGGTCCCGTTTCCAGATGTCGCCATTTTTTTGAAACACTAGAAAGGAAGTAAATAAAATATAAAGAAGATGTTATCTGAAGTACAAGCACATTTGAAATTAGTAAATTTATCATGGTATTAAACCATTCTCATATGTTGAGAGCTCCTTATCAAATTGTTTGTTGTATCATTTCTGATCATTATTTTAGGCCTTTGATGATTTTCTACCATCCATACACACTCACCCATCCATTGCTCTCATTGAATACATGTAGGTACATACAGTCTGCTTTCACTCATACCATCTCCTTTCTCATACAAGGTTATCCATAGGATACGATAACCTCCCATAATGTACTGTACTAGTGTGACTTCCTACATTTTAGACAAGCGTTGGTTCTCAAACTTGTGAGATTGCTGGCCATCAGGGTACTTAAACAGTCTAAAAATTCTACTTGATCATGGTGAAGTACATTGAAATAGATATTTTATTTCTATTTTTAAACATTTTATTCATTTCATTTTTTAAAGTTTTGTTTTCAAGTTCTTTTTTTCAAAGTTCAATTAAAAAAAAAAGGGGGGGGGGGGAGATAATGTGATAAGGTGATGTTCACCTTACACTGGATGTGATGTTACAAACAGTTGGTGAGATACTAGATTGTCTACCAAGAATCAAGTAGAAGTAGAAGTTACATGTACATGTATCATCGCATCTCACATTATACAAAGCAATTAGTGTTTCCCTAAAATTTGCAGATTATTCTGGTTCAGTAAACTATTTTTTTCTGCATCTTAGTGGTGGACTACAGTTGACATTGACGAAGCCCAACGTACTTGATGTTTAGCTGTGAGACTGTCAGTGCAAATAATCTGATCTCTCACTTAGAACTGCTGAGACAGCTGGGTCTAATTTTTTATAGTGATGTAAATTTCTTCATAAAGGTAGTAAAGTTCATTCACATATGCCACAGTAAACAAGCTTACACTATACAAGCAAATGAAGCAATCAAAATTTGCCATCATAAATGTCATTTTCCATGTTCCAGCAAAGGTAAATTTAAACTTTATTTAGTGGTTTATACAAATTTCTTTTATATACATGTATCTTGTTTTTACATACATGTATTCTGAAGTTAAAAGGCCCCTGCAATCCAAACGCAACCCAAATAGTTTATTGCTGTTGATGTGCAGGGATGCATACAACTAATATTCTGTTGTTTAAACATCTACATGTATGTTTCATAGATTTTTAAATGTTTTTTGGGGGGAAATATTTTTCCCAACCTCCTAAGCTCCACCCTAAAAAAAAAGCTCCAGATCTCATTCCTGCAATGACATCATCTGTCAGTCATCAGTCAGCTACACTAACATTCTACAATAGACAGTAGAATGTAACTTTCCCCAGCTCAGCACATGCTCACAACAGAATTGCATGCTTTCAAACAATACCTCCTCATTACCATTCTTTTCCTGGTGATGCTACAGCATGTCTAACATAGCAACTCCTATGTAGGCATTGTATGGTCTATTAGAACAGATGGTCATCTCTGGCAAAGCTACATATATTTACCACTGTCTCTCCTTAGCTCACTTATGATTGACAGATGATGTCATTGCAGGAATGAGATCTGGGGCATTTTTTAAAGTTGGAGCTTAGCATGTTTGAGAAAATGATTTTAAAAATATTTTTAAAGTATATGAAACATATTTAGATGATTGAATAACAAAATATATAAGTTGTATACAACATCCCTGCACATCAACAGGAATCAACTTGCAGTTGCATTTGGGTTGCAGGGGACCTTTAAATCGCTGAGAAAATTACAACGGACGAATGTCAATACCAGTAACATTCATTTTCAAGTCAATGTCGATACCTTGTCAAATTTTGTTCAACAAACTGAAAGGGTCCTAAAGCTACGCACACATAATAAATGAATGTAAATCTTGATTTTGAAGCTGACTGATGTAAATTTCACGTCATTTCCAAATAGTAATAATATCACAAAAATAAAGGAAAATTACTGATTCTTTTTGGCAAACGTAAATGATATTCTCATTGCTCAGTTACACCAAAACGTGTCGCATTACGCATATTTGTGGGGTGCATAGCTTTAGGACCCCTGGCCATAAATGAATTGCTGAAAATAATCATAACTCTTCTCTTGTAAAAAAATTTGCCTTGTTTAAGCATCACTATGCATTTCTAAATTCTGACATTTGACATAACAGTTACATGTGGATCTATATTTAGATCTAGATCTATAATATTAAAGGGGCAGTCTAATGAGAACTCATGGGGAAATGAAATCGTGCGGAATTTGCAAAAGGCTCGTTTACTTGTACACATAGCACGCCCGTTGTGCGAGGCCGTCGGACTAAGGTCATAAATGATCGGACGGCACGAAGTTGACCGAACTGGAGCTCGGCGAATACTTCGGGTTTAACCAGTCCCGGGCTCTTAGTCTTGTAACTGGTTGTAACCTCGTTCCCCCAAACAAGTTTAGTGTAATGCTGAAATATTTCCAAATACAAAACACGGTTAACTTCTGGTTGATTAGTCTAGCCATCGCTTCTGCACTGCCCTGCCGCGACTCGTTGTCGCCACGATTACGTAACTAATCCCAGGCTCTACCAGAGAGCTGGCTCTGTAATTACTTTTCCATATGTTTGATTACTTTCCCACCGCGCGAAATTTAAAACACAAGCCAGTCTTATCTCAGAGGTGGTCCAATATGAATCACATGTTTTAGCACGTGCGATGGAAGTCCTTGTATCGAAGTGACACGAAGCTCCGAGTATATTTTCCTCTCTCATCGGAAATCGCCCATGCAGGCCTACCAAAGTATCCCTTTAAAGACTGAAAGTTGTACTTGTGAACTTGTAAACTTGTGAACTTATGAACTCAGAATCACACAAACGTGGTTCTGATCATTCGCGATTCGTATATATGGCTAGAGTGCGATTCTACATAAATCAAACAAAACATGCAACAAACACAAACTTTTCATCTTATCATAGCAAAAGGTAATCATGCAAAAAGTGAGTCAAAATATTGAAAAGCGGTCTTATTTCAGACATTATATTCAGAAGCCTCAAAATGGTGTCTTTCATGTGAAAACTCCCAAACTGGGTGTAGATCTAAGATGAACGAGTACGCAGACATGGGCAACATTGTTTTTTTTTCAATGTTGAAATGACACAGCTGCTGTATCTTGTGAAAATGGCATGTATTCTTGCTCTAATTTTAATGAGATTTTTTGCAAATTTATGATGGGGAGCCCTATGTCTGCGCACCTAAGATTTTACCTGAAAATGAACAAGAATTTCTCCAATATTCCTCTAAAGCTTTTTATATTATTCCTGATATTCTAAAGAGTAAGTTTGCAAAAAATCTCATCAAAATTAGAGCAAGAACGATGCCATTTTCACAAGAAACGGCGGCCGTGTCATTTCAGCGTTCAAAAAACAATGGTGCCCATGTCTGCGCACTCATTCATTTTACACGCAGTTCGCGAGTTATGACGTGAAAGGCAACATTTTGAGGCTTGAGAATAAAATATCTGAAATAAGACCTTTTGACATCATTTTGACTCTTTTTTTGTTGTTGCATGAATACCTATAGCGATTGCTATAATAAGGATGAAAAGTTTGTGTTCGTTGCGTGTTCTGTTTTATCAGCATCGCGCAGTTACGCCTGTGCGCAGACATGGGCACTGCGCAGACTTGGGCACTCTAGCCATACTCTTTAGAATATGAGGAATAAAATTAAGCCTCAACTTTTTAGAGGAAAATGAAAGACATTAATATTATAAGGCTCCCTATCATACATTATCTGGCCATTTAACACTGTTTAAAAACTTTTTGGCGCTTGTAATATAAGGTCTTTGTGACATAAATAAGAGGTTGTCATTAGGAACTAAACAAGCAACAACATCCTTCAGGTACCCAATTAACTCCCTTACACTCGTCCGATCTCCCTCACATAAATTTTCCCTCTCGATTCACACACGGACTGCAATTTTGCAATCGACATTTCATTCCCTCATATCATTCAGCAGTCACGATCTGCCGCCGATACAGTAAATGAGTAATGCCGGGATACGCCCGCCAGCTGGTCATGTTTCAATTATTTTCTCACTCATTACGTTTGAAACTGAATACAAAATGGTTTATTCGTGAATGCTTACATGATTGTGATTCTCCAAAATGACGAAGCTTTACAAGGAAACGAAGAAAAGACCGGAAAAGCATGAAAACAAACACTCCTACCGTGTTCCACGTCTGCCTCCAGTCGTATGCATCTTGTATTTACCTCCTACCGACGCAGAGGGCGTGCGTGTACGTGTAGAGATAGTGTCCTGTATTAAAGGAAACCAAAACCCAAGGAGAGAATCAATGTTATTGGAAAGTGAAAATTCAGAGAAGCAGTTTACAAAAAGTTTCATTAAAATTGGTTAAAAAATGAGAGAGTTATGGAAGTTTGAAAAGTCTCGTTTTACCTTCTATGGGGATCCTCAAATTGGCAAAATTGCTTCAAAATGGCTGATTTTGTGGACAACTCTCCATTTGTTTTGTACACAGATTTTCAGATTTTCCCCATTATCTTTCAAGGTGCAGTTAATTTCCTTCTGAGCTCAACATATATAATGGGGAAATATATTTTACACCACATATGTCGAGTTCAGGAGGAGACAAGGAGCACCCTGAGAGATAATGGGGAAAATCTGTGTACAAAACAAATGGAGAGTTGTCCACAAAATCAGCCATTTTGAAGCAATTTTGCCAATTTGAGGATCCCCATAGAAAGTAAAACGAGACTTTTCAAACTTCCATAACTCTCTCATTTTTTAACCAATTTTAATGAAACTTTTTGTAAACTGCTTCTCTGAATTTTCACTTTCCAATAACATTGATTCTCTTCTTGGGTTTTGGTTTCCTTTAATACAGGGACACTATGTAGAGATAGAATCGAGCGCTAGCGAAAGTCCATCAGAGTTACAAGTTGAGTTTGGTGTTGATAGGAGGTTCTACATTGTAGCTAAGCGAAGAACGCCCCCCCCCCCCTCCCTTCGGAGCAAAAATTTCACTAGGTGAAAAATCAAAGGTTGGGGCACTTAAGGGGTGCTGCCCCTGAGCCCCCCCCCCCCCCTCCTTGTGTGGGCCAGTTACCCAATTTGTATAACTTAAATCACCTTCAAGTACGATTTATTAGATGGTGAAGTTCATTTGAAATCAAGCTGCGTGTTTTAAAGCAGCAGAATATATGTACATGAAATAACTGCCATTGTGACACTATTGGGTGGGGCCCTTCCATCAGACCCTTTGAAGATATTGATCTATACTTGAACAACTTGAAGTCTCCTTCCCCAAAGAATGATTCCTACTTAGTTTGGTTACAATCTACATGTGGCAATACGTTTTACAGAAGAAGGAAAAATATGTCAATTTGGTTTCACAGGCTCTTGGGAGGGGGGGCACTTTTGCCCCCCCCCCCCTCCCCACTCCACTCCCTCCTTAAGGGATGGGTACTTTATTTGAATTAATTTAGATCCTCTTTCCCCTGGGATGATTCTTACCTAGTTTGGTTCGAACCCAGCCATGCATTTTAAAAATCTCATTTTCACAATAGGAGCACTTAAGGGGTGCCCCTGAGCCCCCTTTGAGGCAAGGTACCCATCAGAAATTGAGGTTTCCTTCCTCTAAGGATGATACCTATACTAACTTTGCTAACAATCTTGCAACAGGGCTTAAAGAAGAAGAAGCAAATATGAATCCATTTACGGCCACTATTGGTGCTCCTTGCCTAAGGATGATCCCTGCCAATTTTGGTTGAAATCCACCACCAGCTAAGTTTTCAGAAGTCAAATGCATGTGTACAATGCATGTGTACAATACATGTATATACTACATGTGCATACATGCATGTACTGCATGTAGAGACAAAACTGAATTTTACCAAAAACTTAACCAAGTAAACTGTCAGTAGGTGACCTTTAATGTAATGAAAATGTAAGATTTGGGTATTCATTTGAAAGAGGGAGACATGAAGACAATCCCTACCAAGAATGATGCCAAGTTTCAAAAGAATTTGAACAAATACTTTTGAAATAACGTAAAAATTCAAAAACTTAACCTCAGGTTAAGTTTTTGGAACACAATTTAACTCAATTGACCTTAATTGACCTTTGACCTTGACTTTTGACCTGAATTTGTTTCACATTATTTGTGATACTCAACAACCCTTGTGTTTAAGTTTCATGGAAATCGAATATATACTTCTGAAATGAGAGCATTTCCAAAATTGTTGACGCCGCCACCGTTGCCGCCGTTGCCGCCGTTGGAAAAGCGGCGCCTATGTCTCGCTTTTTGCTTATGCAGGCGAGACAAAAAAACAGTTTTATGCTTAAAAAAGAAATCTGTTGTAAATTTCATAACAAACTTTTGGAAAAACTCTACCGTAAGTCATACATTTAAATGAAAACAGTTACAACAAAAGAAACAACACTTACTAAAACTGCATAGGTCCAGGGCCCTGTAACACAACAGGTTGCAATCAGTTGCAAATTTTAAACGATTCTGCTTGTTTGTAGTCAGTCTTTCAAACAATATGTGCACGCAATGATGACCTTGATTGGCCACTGCCAATTTGCAATAAATTGCAAACCTTTGTATTACGGTGCTCCCTACCTCTAAGATGACTTCTCAAACCTGTTAATCACCCACTCAACTTTCTTCGTAAAATGTTTAAAACAGTTTGTCTTAGAGGTAGGTGTTGTGGTTTAGTGGATAAATCGCCAGAATGGATATCACAAGGTACAGGTTCAAATCCCTGTCACAGCACTGACGTCCTTTGGCAATTAATCTACTTTTGCCACACTTGACACAGGTGAGGTAAATAGGTAACGTTAGGAATTATTTCCTTGAAGCTTCAGCGCCTTCAATAGGGCAGAAAGTCTAAGGCAGGGTAATAATCCAGTGCTCTTTGGACGCACAAAGAGACATTGATAAATATGCACTATACAAGAACCGAGTATTATCTACACTTCTACACTTCATACATTAATTATATCACTCAAGGGTCTTTGATAATGAAAAGCCACCATCAGCGTTGTCACTACGGTGGTCGGTGCCGGTCGGAACCTTCCACCACTCGAAATTTCCGACCGGCACTTAATGCAATATCACACCTGCCCGCACGGCACTAATTTCCCCACTGACAAAGAAAAAATACTATTTTGACCTACGAACATGCAACTGTGGTTGGTTTAAGAGAGTAATCTGACAGCACTCACAGCAGGTATATGTAAACAGTAAACCAAATACTAGTACAGTAGTTACAATGCTTAATGCTGCAGCTACAGTAAAGTGTGTACTGTGTAGATACATGATATTTTTACTGTTTAACTATAACTTATAAGCCCTGAAAACCGACTAGTTTTTGTCCCCCTGAACCCCCCTGGCAAGGTGTTGGGCGATAAAATTTCCACCACTAAAAAGTCCCTGGTGACAACCCTGGCCACCATAGCTTTTCTCTAAAAATGAATTGATTATATTCCATGAAATATGATTCTGTGTATGCCTGTCGACACTTTTCTTCAATATATTGCTCTCCTTCTTTCTCTTCAGCCCTCTCCTTCTCTTTCTCTCTCTCCCTTTCACTTTGTCTCTCTCCCTTCCTCTTTCTCTCTCTATCCTTCCCTCTTGTCTGCTTCTTCATTTTCTCATTGTTTAATTTCTTTTAAAATAATGAAAGAATGACATCCTGTCAGCATATTGTTTTAACCAGGGACTTCATCCCAGTATAAATGCACTGCTTCAAATCACTGAGCCAATGTCTTCAAGTCATAATGGCTAGATATCCAGTCACAGTCCTGAGTCCAAGATAATCTTCAGCAATGTAAACAACAGGCTGAAGAAGCATTTCGCATTCTTATATCACATCATTTTAAATGTATTTGACAAAGAACATGTGGTGTACAACTTTCTGAGTGTAATAATTAATACATTTCTTTGTTATCTTGTAATTAACAATATTTTAAACAAAGTTTGCATCATGTCATTAAAAATGATGAAGGGGTGATAGCATTCAGCACCTTGTAACCTATTGAAAAGATAATAGTTTTATAGATGCTATGAAAATGCTGTAATTACCATCTTTTACATAAACAATGGACTCACATTAAGGGCAGGAACTGGCACCTGGTGTGCTGAGGGGTGCCTTGTCACCCCAGAGTTGTCTGATAAGCACCACCCCCCCCCCCCCAAAAAAAAGGGAAAATGGTTCTCATATTTTAAAAGACCTCTTTTCAAATCAAAATTTGCTTAAAGCACCCCTGGCTCCTAGAGCCACGATGAAGGATGGCTCTTAGAAGATAACAGAAAAACTTATTCAAAACTTAAAGTAATGGACTACATAGTACATATTTTGCATGAATTTCAAAAATAGTTTTTAATGTGTTACTTAAATAATCATAAAAAGAAAAGGACATCACAAAACTGCTTACTGACCTCTTTGATCGACATATTCAGAAGAGTACCGGTAATAAAAAGGAGGCATACAGAATTATATAAACAAATGTCATCACAGCTGCAAATAAAAATAATATTTCAACACATGAATGGTGTTTGAAACTTGGTACAATATATTAATCTAAAGCTAACTGATACTTTTTTATGTTTGCTTTCCATTATTGAAAAGTCCTGCATCTCATTTATCATGGAAGAAATCCATGATATTTGCAATTATTCAGAAATGTCACATTTGCCTGATTACCACACATTTGTGAGTGTGATATGGCTTGAATGACAAACAAAAGATTCATAAGAACAACCACTATTCATTTAACACGCATTATAAATAGTTATGAATAGTGGTCCTTATGAATGGATGTCCTTATGAATAGCGAGGTAATTTGTCTATGGTTTACTGGCTATTCAGAAGGACCACTATTCGTACAAAACGGCTATTCATTTAGTCACGCGTTATGGATAGCGGTCCTTATGACTAGCGAGGTTACGCCATCTTTTCAGAGAAGACTTGCAACAGGGAACATGTTAATAAAAATATTGCTTTGATTTTAATGCAACAACCTGTATGTTACTGTTGCCAAGCTAGACAAAGTGAATCGCAAGGAATAAACAATTGATAAGAAAATCACTTAACAACTGATAACCTTTATTCAATGAGAACTCCTTGAATGATTTCTTTCCCTTTTTTGGGAGGTGACTTAATGAAGCTTTCAAAGTGTAACATCAAGGGTCTCCGCTATCATTTTGACAAGATATTCATTTTTTTTAAAGAGTCATCTCAATTACGCTTTTGACGCTATGGCCATTCCCCAACAGAGGAGATAGCCTTTAGTTCACATAAGACTAGTTCTGTGACTAAATCCTTTTCTTAATACATGCATATAAATGAATTCATTCATTATAACTCTGTTCATCTACAATCTACACGTACCTAGGGCTCAACACAAACAGGTGCACAGTATACATGGACCCTCAAATTTATCTCCAGATTCTCAAAATTTTAACAGGAGGTCCATGTACACAGATCATAAAACTGTCAATCCACATCCCCTGCATAATAGAGAGTAGAACCCTGATGCAGCTTTAGATGACAAAATCATGAAATATCATCAAAATCACAAACTAATTTCTTGACTCCACCAGGTATAGAAAGTAAATACTTGGCACTTGATTATTGTAATTTTAAAAAAGTGCAGTGTCACTGGATGGATAACAATTGTTCCACCATGATCACTGATCACAAGATAGCATGAATGCTAGGTAGGTTTTTAGTGGATGGCATTCCAACTCTCTTGAACATTGTTTTTCTTTTGCCAACTGGAGGCATCTTAAGGTTGATCTTCCACACTTTACTCTCCAGTGGAATACTGGGAGTCTTCTTGGACAGAGGTTTGACAGGTTTCACAATTTGGAAGATATCTCTCATCCCACCAGACCGTGATCGGAATCGCTTGCTCACTTTGCCATGTCGTGTCCTTGAGGTCTGTGGCCTCTGACCTGATTTACTTGGATGCTTCACAGTTGTCTTTGGAAGCTCAGGATTACTAGTCCTTGGTTTGGATGGGATCGGAAGCACTTTACCAGCATTCTTAACATGATGCTGTCTGAACATGGTTCCATCAAAGGTAACTCTTTCATTCACCAAGTCTTGCAGACTCGCTGTCTGCTCCATATGCTTGTCCAACCGTTCCAAAACCTGAAGACTATCAACCTCAATACCAAGTCTTACACTTAGGCTATCCCCAAAATAGGAATACAACTCAGAATACAGTTCCATGAAGTTATCGTGTTTCCTTGGAGGTTTCTCCTTGAGGTGTGGGGTGAGATTTCCAGAGGAGGCACTCAATTGAGTCACATAGCTAGCAGTGCCAAAGGCAAACTCAGGCAGGTTTCTGGGGCTATCACAAGGAGAATTCGCCTGGCTGGGTAGATCAATCTCTTTCTCTCCTCTCTGAAACTTGTGCCTGAGTAGTGTTTCAGCTGCTGTCTACAAGGCAAACAAGCAAGGTTTGAAATCAAATTATACTTCAGTTCGATCTGACAATCATAAATCTTTCAATCTTCAATCAAGAACCGAGTTGACAGTGCTTGACACCAATGCCTCAAATATTTTATATTATATAGTCAAGTATTGTAACTCCGAACAGATTGTATTACCGAACGTGTAAAGTTAAGCGCCTAAAATGGGTTTTCATACGCGTGGGATTACGCGTATGAAAACCACACTATTGATACCAAGGTTGTGTCTTTTTCCCATAGGTTTCACACGTTCGGAATTACGGTAGCTTTTTCAAGGGACCAAAACGCCGCGTCGTTGGGAAGGGGTTCACTCGGAAGGGAATATCGTATTAAATCTACGTTGTCTTTTTAAAATTCCATCAACTTCTTTTTTTGTAGGACTTTGAGCATTCAATATGTATAGTTTGACAGATATTCGTTTCAAATTTTATTTGCTATCGTTGATTTTCTGAAAAGTGTTCGGACACTGGATCAACCACCATACATTGAAACATGTGGATTTGTATTTCTTAATGTTTCCTATAACAAATTTTGTTAATTGTTCTTATTTTCATGTTATGTCATATTCAAACAAAGTGATGTATAATAGGTAATACACAACATTGGCATACCTGCTAGCCTTCCACAGCAAAAATTAGTAATATCAGAAGGCAAAATTAGGAATACAGGTTATTTGGTATTTTATATTTACCTGGCCAGCTGGATAAATCTGTTTTCCCCCTTTAAATACTCTACCCTGTAGTTAACAGTAGATGATGGGGTATCTGAGATGAAATTGACTTACTAGTAATGCTCCATGAACCTTGTGCCCATCTTCCTTGACCCTTGTAATGGACGTATCTTCTAGAACCTGTTGAAGGGTCATCCAGTAGCTGGACAGCCTTGGACATAGCACATCCTCAACAGCCTGTAAAAGAACATCCGTTTACATCATTTTAAATTTCATCAGTAGTGAGAAGTAGTGCATTCATTTCTATATTGAACAGGAGACTATAAAGCCTTGTCCAGACATGATGTGGCAAAAAACAACAAATAAACAAACAAATCAGCAGCAGTAGAAAATCCATTCAGGTCTAAACAAATGGCAAGGGGACACAAAAAATTAGCTCCTAAAGGCTCCTAATCTTACTCACAAGCCAAGTTATAAGATGCAGAAGTATAAACTGCACTTCACTCATATTTTTTTATTTAGCTGTATAATTATTTTTTTAGACAGCTTACCCCATTTTTTGTGAACAAGGTATTACTGCACAAAGATGATTATTCACAATACACTAAAACTGCATCCAAAAGTTTATTCATATTTGTTAATTTTCAACATACATTGTCAAGCAGAAATAATTAGAAGATAGCATAGGAATGATTTTCTGGTTGTTTCTGATACAATAATACAGTTCAACATAATTAAAACAAATGCAACAATCACACAAAGCATTATAAACACGGTATGAGTACCAATTTTTAAATATTTTTTTAAAAAGTGAAATAATATACAAAGTCAAATGGAAATTCATTTTAGATAAAAAGAAATGACACAAAATGGACCACTGAATCCTGAAAATCATAAATGGTTTTGCAAAGTCAGTCTTCTGACATTTGACCTTTCAGGTACAGCAATAAAGTCTATAGCTTTACTATGTGTTTAGAATCTTGAAATGGAAGAATACAGGAAAAATTAAATAATTCAACCTAATATTTTGGACATTCAACAGTGTCATTATTGCTGCATTGTTGGTTTGTGACAATCTTTGAAACAATTAGCTTTAATTCTATAGAGAACATGAAAAACTAGCATAAGATCAGATAGTAGAAAGATAGCGTACCTGTGGACCTAGTGCTATGAGTCCCATAACTGCTCCATAGTACGTACAAAGAGGTCTGGCAGGGTCATTCATTACTTCCTGGAACGCTGTCAACATTTGATGATAGAACTTACTCTTCGATTCTTTGGAGCATCTGAACATGGGAGCGAAAAAAAAAAGCATATTTAATATTACATTAGGAAACATTCATGTAGGATTTGAGAGGATAAAAGCATAGGAGTGTAATCAATATACTGACATATTTACAAAATATTTTCCATAAAATTTTTAAAGAAAACGACAGATTCATACATGTAACAGTTTCACATTCAATCTATTGCCTGATATACTGAGTAAATCCCACTGATTATTAAAAAAAAACTTTGGTAGCAAAACAAAAATATGTACTACAGGCCCCGACACTAGCTAAGACATATGGTCACCCCCTACCTTTAGTTGTAACATGCAATCAATCTGGACATCTTTGTAGCTGAGCCAATGAGTGAAAATAAACCTGGGATAAATGAGAGCTGGACTAACCTTAAGATGGGAATGAGTAATCTAGCAGCATAGTCTCTGAGACCCCAATGGTCATTGAGAGGGTTGATGGAGACAGCTAGAGGTTCTAGGATACAGTACATCACAGTAGATACTAGCTGGATCATCTGATTACAAAGCAACAATGCAAAAGTAGAGTAGAAAACATCAAGATTCAAATGAACATTACTCTCATGTCAATTTCCTTGTCATAACTTTACTTTAATGAGAATAATAACAATAATAAGAGTGATGTCCCCAAATTTTACAATCCATAATGTCTCTAATCTCTAGGCATTTTACATCATAGGAAATCAAATCCATTAAGCATTGCTTTTTCCCAGAAACTCCAGCTTTGGGTTTCTTCATGATAGTAGTGAAAGCATTTCTTTAATGATCAGTTATCTTGAGTCTTCAGCAAATATTTTTATTTTCTATGGCAGTCATGGTTCTGGGTGTAGGAAATATGTGACAGGGAAATGGTGCTCTGTGAATGAAAGAACCTATAGGGTCCTGACCTTTCAACTCTTTGTCAATGGCTCGTCCCATCAGGGGAGCGTTTCATCAAGTGTTTTGTCAGTGATTTTTACCGACAACTGTTATAAGCTACTGAAATCCTTGCATCTGATTGGCTGAGAGCAAATTTGTCGGTGAAAATCACTGACAAAACACTTGATGAAACGCTCCCCTGGTGATTTTGATTTTTTTTCCTCATTCATTGCATCTTTTACATTTTTCATAATCCAGGTGTATGGTTGGGATATATTTTGACCGCCTTTGTTTGAACACAAATATCTCTGCAAAAGTGATTGTAATCATTTACCCTTTCCATTTCAACATCAATTTCCTCCTCACTAAAAACATCCCCAAACAAGATTGTAGACTTTCGGTAGTAGACATATCCCATACTTTCTCTTTCAGAGATATGGTTACATAGGGACCCACATAAATGAACTGATTCTTCCCAAGTGCATCATACAGAAGGAACACAGAATATGAACCTAAGGTATACTTACATAGGGACCCAGATATATGAATTGGTTCCTCACAAGAGCATCAATGATGTAAAGAAGACCTGTCAGTTGATAGAGCTCTAGACTGACTATCTTCACACCGGCTGATACAAAGTTGACCAAGTAAGGAAGCAAGCCTGCTATCTTACTGTTAGTTTGAAGATCTATCAGCACCACCTGTATAAAAACAAATCAATCCGAACAGGAGATGCTTACTGGAAATAGAACACATAAAAATCAATATCATTTGCCCACGCATGTCCTAAATTATGGAATAGCCTTCCTGAAGACATCAAAAAGTGTATAACTTCTGATTCTTTTAAAAATCATGTAAAAACATTTCTGTTTAATTTTTAATTAATTTCAACATGCGCCTTGAGCACTCCACAGAGTGGAGTAATACAGTTACATGTATTATCATTATTATTATTATTATATTATTGAGAATGTGTTTGAATAATCTCACATCTTGTATTTTATAACATCATTAATATCTTTTTTCAAAGATATTTTATAGCAGTCAAGAATGTTATAATTATGCAAAGTATTTTATCATATAGAAAAGACATTTTGAATAAACAAAACATTTGACAAATTATCTAACTGAATCATAGTTCAAAGCTGGGGGCACATCTTTACAGAACCTGGAAATAAATACTTTGTTTGCCTTCAGTATCTATAATCTGAATGTAAGCTTGAAAGCAAAGATTTTCATTAAAAATTCAAAGAGCTGACTTTTGAACTTTGCATTTCACAACATTATTTGATACAAAAAATCCTGTGCACATCAATGTTACAATAGGAAAAAAAGTAGTATTTTCCACTTAATATTCTGCAATGACAGAAAATATGTGCAAGCCAAGGTTCTCCCTAACCCCAGATGAGTTGAAATTTGCTCAGGGCTCTATTTCATCAAATACATAAGATTGGGATAATTTTTTTCAAGGCAGTAATTGGTTTTTATATTAGGATTAGGGGTAGTTATAGTGTTGGGTACTCAAGGGCTGAAGTTAGGAATTTGGTTAGTTTAGGAAATTGACAGTGGAGTAATATGGATGAAGCATGTGTCTTAGAACCCAACATCAACCTGATGAACCATATGATATATGTGATGGTTGCCATACCTTAGTAGCCTCCTCATCTGTGCCTAGAATAGCCTTGATGATATGCTGGTAGTTGGTGACCTGATCAGATGATAACATCTCCATGCTGTGGGTCATACCTAGGATGATATCAACATAGAGAGTATGAGAAGAGGATTATGGCCGCAATACGACTGCATCTATGCAAATTCAGTCACATACATGTACAAATACGTTGGTTTAACACGATCTTGAACACTATCTCAAAGGCCATACTGAAATTACGAGGCTGTTTTCTCTTCTGGGCAATGTATTTGGCTTTGCGGCTTCTGACATTGAGAACAGGGAAATCGGCATGTTGACTTCCTTGCTATTTGTCAAATTAAGTACAGACTAGCCCTCTCATCCCAACACATCAGTCTACTCTTCACTCATATTTAGACAGCACCCTGCTCTCAGAACATGGACTACAGATCATGTCCATACATTCCAGGAAATATACTCAACTCTGGAATAACTTTGAACTGGCAAATTTTATGCCTCCTTCTCCTTCATTGGACATTTGTAAAAAGTCTCTCAAAACTCAAACAGTGATCAGTATTTAAAGGCACACAGTTGTCAGTTTCCATGTGCATAGCATCATAATTTGCCGACACCAGATTTAGGTTGAATTACCAGGAAAATGGGTCTGACCATGGGTCTGTCCCACCATAAAATTACTCGAGCTGGGGAGATTTATGATGATGACATTTTCTTACACTGTATAAGGAGGAGGGCATAATGCATTACATAAGAACTGCCTGTCATTAAAAGTGAAGTCCACTCTCGGTGATTGACAACACCTGTTATAAGGTAAACACCCGAATGGTGTCATTCCCCATGAGAACCCATGGCTATGTGGCTTTAAGTCCTTTGATAAACAATGTGAAAGACATATAGCAGTGTGAAACAATCATCAAGGGCACTACAGATACTGAATCAAACCTTTCAGCAAAAGCAGATTTTTTAAACATTGTTGTAACACACCTTGACCTTGAACTCCAAGAATCTTTTGAATGCCTTCAGCAGCTGCTTGACCTACACAAAGGTATACATAACAATTCAAGTCTCATTAATATTGTCATTCTTAATATACAATGAATTGTGACAAGGTAAACAAGCCGCCCTCCCCCCCCCCCCCCCCCAATTAAAAAAGAGAAAAAGCGAAAAAGATATAATGTCATATCGATGCTAACCACTTTTCACAGAAAATAATCTTTTATAAAATCAGGTAAATGAAATGTAATAATTGCAGTTACATACAGGACTGAACTGCAATAACTTACCTGGATCACTCGTTTGTACAACAGTCTTGTGAACACCTTCAAGTGCTAGCCAATTAGCTGTAGAAAGTAATAAAGGAAATAATATGAGGAAGCTGACTTTGTTATCACTTTCTAAAATATAGGCATTTGCTATTGTTCATTTGCTGGCCTGTTGGGATAATCTGGTTAAACTGTTTGTGAATTAATTGCCGCTAATCAATACTTTCTCCAAATGGCATATACCACTCAGGGTTTTTTTTTTTTATCATTATTTTGTTTTTCTCAGTTATCTTCCATTTGGGTTGATTTTACATCACAGCTCTCAACTTCTTGACACGAGTGTCTGTTTTTTTTTTTGTTAAATAACTGTAACATTAACTACAGTTACATTCAGGGTAGATGATAGGAGTTCATTGATAAACTATATTTTACAAACCTTTGAGTGAGGTATTGCCTGCACTGTTTGGTACCTTGGTATCCATGGCAATCTCAGAAAGACTCAGATCTCGATCTTCCACAAAATACAGATTGGTATCCTTTATCTGTCTGAAAACAGCAGGCTCATTAGATCCATAACCATGGATGGGCTTCATAGGGAAAGAGAAAATAGGCAGATATTAAGAGTGATAAAGGAAAAACAGGTCATATGATTCAAAATTGACTGAAATGAATATAAGAAGGTTGTGGATTTGAGCTCCGGCATGGCAGTAATCAATATACAATTTCCACTCTCGACCAAAGAATAGTAACGCTCTATGTGACCCAGCAATGAGAGTTAAGGGTAATAATTTCTGAATAGGTACAGAAACATTGTTTCAATGAGCTATGCACTATACAGAAAAAGAAAAAATATTTTAAAATGCAGAGTGTATTATTACAAAATAATAGACAATGGGGATTTAATGATTATAATTTACCTCTACATCACTCCATCTCAGCGCCTTGTTAAAATCATCAGAGGTCATCCGCTTCCGCTTGCTATGCTTCATGAACTGAGCACTCGCCTGATTGTGAAAAGGAGAGAAAGTGTTAATGCGTTTTGTGGCTGGCAGAAGGGTGCTAGCAAGCATGCTTGCCATAAAGCAAATTTCTGGTAATAGTATGGTTTCATAGCTTCGAAGTTTGGCAGAATTGTTATCTAAAAGCACCAAACTTGGTACAGATTGTTAAATGATACATACAAAATAATATTAGATATGGAAGCACTTTCAAAAACAACTTTATGGGGTATTTTTTAAAAGGAAATTGCAATTATAAATATCCCCAGATAAATAATTTGTTCACCTAGTTATTTGGACCCTACCGTAATGCTACATAATTCCCATTATTAGCACAGACGGAAGTACCCCAAAACAATAAGAGCGATTCTATTTTTTGTTGATTTGCACAAAGGGTATATGCAGTACTGGGCATCCCTATGAAGAAATTATCTAATATCTAGCAAGCCAGAGGCACTCATCGCATCCTCTCTCCATGCTTCTCCAGCTCTTCTGGTCCCGTAAACATCTTGAGCATCTACACTCCAACCCTATGCAGCTCAACAGAGACCAAAGACTAGTTCTACAAAGATCTGAATTCTGGCATTAGAAGTATACCTGCCAACGAGAACCTATACCTACTAGGAGACTTCAATGCTCATGACCATGAAACCTGACCCAGATGCAATGGACACTTTGGGATAGGAAAAATGAATGACAATGGCCAAAAGCTACTACAATGCACATACCACAACCTCTGCATCACAAATATGTTCTTTGCTACCAAAAAATGTCACAAGGTATCCTGGAGACAGCCAAGATCCTGCCACTGGCACCAGCTGGACCTTGTGATCACGAGAAGAACGTTGTTTAACTGCATCCAAATAACATGCAGCTACCATAGTGCAGATTGCGATACGGACCATTCAATGATTTGCAGCAATGTGAGAATGCAGTCGAGTCCATTGCTCCAAGATGGGCCGACCATGCTTCAGCACTGCCAGAACATCAGCCTTTGATGTGCGAGAATGTTTTGCTGTCTCTATTGATGAGGCCCTCCATAATTGCCCCTCAACTTCTGCTGAGGTTGGATGGAATCATATCCGAGATGCTTACTACGCCACAGCTGTGGACACCTTCGGCACATGAGAAAAGCAAAACCCAGACAGGTTCAATGCTTGGCTCACAGAATTGAAACCCATTATTGAGGTAAAGCATGTAGCTCTGGTTTATCACAAGAGTGACCCCTCTGCGAAGACTCTTGCAGCACCCAGAAAGGCAAGAAATAAAACCCAGTTGATTGCAAGACACTGTGCCAACTATTACTGGCAGAAACTCTCTCAGAGTATCCAACTTGCTGCTGACAATGGTGACATCCTCGGCATGTATGATGGCATTAAGAAGGCTCTTGGTCCATCTGTACTCAAGTCAGCACCACTAAAATCATCTGCTGGCAATGTCATCATAGACAGGAATCAACAGATGGATAGATGGATAGAGCATCTATACACCAGGGAGACCACTGTCGCTGATGTCACAACTGAAGGCATCAAGAGCTTGCCAGTCATTAATAAGCTTGACGATCTGCCATCTGTAGCAGAGCTCATCAAGGCTATCAACTCTCTAACTAGCAGCAAAGTTCCAGGCAAATATGGTATTCCCTCAGAAATCATCAAGGTTGGCGAGAACACAGCCTTACTTCATCATCTCCATAAGCTTCTTCATAAGAGGGAACAGTACCTCAGGATATGCAGGATGCTAATATCATTACCCTCTACAAAAACAAAGGTGACAGTGGTTATTGCAACAATTATCGTGGAATATTCCTCCTCAGCAGACTGACCAGACTGCAACTGCTTGCTTCTCATGTCCATCCGGAATCACAATGTGACTTCAGAAGCGGAAGATCAACCATTGACATGATCTTCTCTATTTGCCAACTACAGGAGAAGTGCAGAGAGCGGAAAAAGGCCTTCGATCTGGCCAGTAGAAAGGGCCCCTTCACACTACTCCAGAAAATTGGATGCCCACCGAAGCTGCTGGGGCTTATCAAATCCTTTCATGATGATATATGCAAGGCACCATACTGTACTTGGGAACAACTATTGATAATAAACTTAACTGGAATAAGAACTCCCAAATTGTAGCAGGCAAGGCGAGTCAAAGGTTATACTTTCTGAGGAAACTCAAGGAGTTTCGTGTTGACAATAAAATCTTAGTGCTGTTCTACCAATCTCTTATACAGAGTATCTTGACATTCAACTTTTTGTGCATCTTTGGTAATCTCTCAAAACAAAATCAGAAAAAATTGGAAAGGCCCAGAAAAATTACACAACGGTTGATTCAGTCAGATCTTCCCCCCATCAGTACTCTGTATGAGAGACGTACGTTACTCAAAATACAGGTAACTCTGCCTAAGTCGAATCTCTTGGGACCACAGAAATCTGTTCGACTTTGGCGAAATTCGACTTAGAAGAGGTAAAAAACACATGTTTTGCTCATTCTGTTCTGAAAAATTGCGTCGACTAAGGCGATTATTCGACTTATGGAAGGTCAACTTATGCAGAGTTAACTGTACATACAATAATGAATGACTCATCACATCCATTACATCATCTTTTTGAATTTAACCGTTCAGGCATTCGCCTTCGCGTACCTAAGTGTAACCACTGTCGCTTCAGACAATCCTTTGTACCGAATGCAATTCACATGTATAATGTCAAAGTTAGACGCTGACACTTTTGCCCTGTCTTTCAGCGATTCAACCCTTAATTGATAATAGTTACAATGATGATGATGATGATTA
Organism: Heliocidaris tuberculata; assembly: GCA_025618425.1. Taxonomy (NCBI): domain Eukaryota; kingdom Metazoa; phylum Echinodermata; class Echinoidea; order Camarodonta; family Echinometridae; genus Heliocidaris; species Heliocidaris tuberculata. The sequence continues at coordinate 45,257,080 of CM046834.1, read as the reverse complement.
GTTGATAACTGTGATAATGATATAATTAAAATAATAATAATAATAATAATAATAATAATAATAATAATAATAATAATAATAATAATAATAAAATGATGATAATAATAGTAATAATAATAATATAATATCAATATCATAATAATAATAATTATGATAATAATAATGATAATAATAATAGTAGTAGTAATAATAATAATAATAATAGTATCAGTAATAATAATTAAATTAATAGTAATAATATTAATCATCACCATCATCATAATGATAATTATAATGATGATGATTATAATAATAATTATAATAATAATAATAATAATAACAATCATCATCATAATTACAATAATATTAATGATAATAACTAATGATAATAATAATAATAATAATAATAATAATAATAATAATAATAATAATAATAATAACAATGTTGATAATAACCCATAAATGTGTCTTGTCACTGTATGAGTTCAACTCACACTTTAAATTTCATATTTTATAATCCGTCCTCGTGCTCTGGCCATTCTTGCCTCTGTCCTTTCCCGTATGCCACGCACCACAAAGCCGGTCTGTTTTAGATGTTTTAGATGTATTCATCATTATTATATATTGTTTTTTAATGCATGTATTGCTTTGTACTTATGTCAATCTTATTTTGTCTAAATCCCTTTCTATCTCGAATTCTCTTTCTTTCTTTTCCCCTCATCCATCATGCCCACTTTCTGTTTATATTCTCTTTCCACCTCTCCCGCCCTGCATTGTCTCTTCCCTCCTCTCTCTGCTCACAGTTTGTTAATTCTGTATCATATAATTTATTGCATTAAATGTTTATTTATCAGATGTTTATATTTCTTTTTTTATGTTTAATTTGGATGCTATTTATATGTCATAAGTGTGTATTTATTATATTGTAACTCTATTGTAATACTTTGTTCTTGTACTGCCAGTGGAGGGCATATTTCTATGTTTTTTAAATATGAATCAATAAAAAGAATCTGAATCTGAATCTGTACAATGGCTCAACATCAGCGCTCTTCAAAAATCAACAATGGAGTAAAGCAGGGTACTTGCTCCCACTCTATTTGGCATATTCTCCTCACTGCTGCTGTCACATGCCTTTGAGTCATCAGAAGATGGAGTGTTCCTACACACCAGAAGAGACGGGAAATTGCTAAACCTCTCATGCCGCTCGCTGCCCTTGCAGTACCCATGATACTGAGCAGTCATCCCACGGCAACCCGACAGTTCCAACACCATGGCTGTGCAGCCGCCTTGAGACGGGCCAAACATTTTTCAGATGGGTTCCGTAAGATTTCCGTGCGGAGGCTGCAGAGATGACACAGCAATTCCACTGAACTTGCACAATCTCCGTACAATCTCCAAGCAGCCTCTGCACGAATTTTTGCCGCGGCCTGCCCCAGAGGACCAATACAAGAAATTGCACGATGCTTGTAGATAATGTGAACACAGACACCATAGCCCGTAGTCACCTACGATGCCCCCAAAATCGCACAGAAAATTGTAGACCAATTTATTGTATGGTGCCCGGGGCAAATGTAAACTAGAAATCTCCATTGCCGCGCAATGCGAATGTATCCCCCGGCACTGGCAGCGATTTTTGAGTCATGCTTTTGTTTGAAGGAGGGACAAAGAACCTCCCCCCTCCCCTCCCTCAAACAAAGGATGACGAAGAGATCGCCACCAGTGGCCCGGACTAGTGTCAACACCAGGAGCAGCATCACCAAAATATAATACATTTCCATAGAAATTCGAAATATATCCACTGAAATATGACCTTTGACCATATAAAAGACGTAACACTGGGGGCAGCATCACCAAGAAATGTAGAGGTCTAGAGTAAACTATAATGGACATCCATACAAAATCTGAAAGAAATCAGTCAAAAAATGTGACTGCCAGAGTGCATGCAAGACAGCAACCAAATATGACATGTGACCCTATAAAAAGCAGAACACTGGGGCAGCATCACCAAACAATTAAGATGTGTAGATTTTACTAAGACACACCTCCATACAAAATTTGAAAGAAATCCGTCAAGAAATGTGGCAGTTAGAGTGCACAAAAGACATATGACCTTTGACCCTATAAAGGACAGAACAATGAGGGCAGCATTATCAAAAAGTATAAATATGTACATTGTAATAAGTTACATCTCAATACCAAATTTGAAAGGAATCCGTCAAGAAATATGGTCTGCAGAGCGCACACAAGACATCATCCAAAATATGACCTTTGACCTTAAAAAAGACGGAACACTGGTGGCAGCATCACCAAAAGTTAAAGATGTGTAGATTGTACCAAGATACATCTCCATACAAAATTTGAAAGAAATCCATCAAGAAATGTGCACTCACGCCATCCTCCAAGGTATGACCTTTGACCCTATAAAAGACGTAACACTTGAGGCATCATCACCAAAATCTAAAGGCTTCTAGATTATACCAAGATACACCTTCATTCCAAATTTGAACAAAATCCAAAGAGAAATGTGGCCTACAGTATAGAGTGCACACAAACCATCCACCAAAATATGGCCTTCTACCCTATAAAAGACGAAACACTGGGGGCAGCATCACCAAAAATTATAGGTGTCTAGATTTTACCAAGATACACCTCCAAACAAAATTTGAAAGAAATCTGTCAAGGAATGTGGCAGTTAGAGCACACACAAGAATGTGACGCCGCAGGGGCGGCAGCGGCGGCGGCGTAACGCTGCTGAATCCAAAGTATCCTCCGGCATTCTGCTGGGGGATACAATAATGCTCTAGCTATGCTGCCGTACTATAACTCACTTTCTAAGGTTTTCATTGCCCTATACATGTTATACTGTTCTTTAAACATGAAGTGTTTTTCTCTAGATTTATTTACTAATCAAAAACTGAAAATGGATGGTAGCTACCTAAATACAATAGTTTTGTATCAAATACTTCTCCACTGATTAACTAATTAATCTTTTACCTTTCTTGAACGAATTTTCGAATTTTTAACCTGAGCCAGGCATCTTCTCTTAATAATGTATATCTTTAGCATACATCTCCACAATCAATGTATGTGTTAATATTTTCATATTTTGTTTATAACTTGAAAAACCGAACTATATGAGTATTACGGTATCAGTATAAAATACTGACTGGATTTCCTATCCCCTTTCTCTCTCTCTCTCTCTCTTCTCCTTTCTCCCTACCTTCTTATCTCTCTTCCCTCCCCCCCTCTCTCCACTATCCACCCTCTTTCTCTCCGTCTCTCTCTATTTCTCTCTTGCTCCCTCTCATTCCTAGGCCCATCCTCTCCCACACCCTCTTCTCCTATATGCCTCCCTTGTTTCTTCTTTTCCAATAATTCTCTTCATACCCCTCTTACCTATTCTATGTTCACTTAAAATTATAGCACTATGCTTATAGCCCAATCGCACTGAAACAAAAATCAATACAAGACATATATATGCCACTGGCCATCTGTATGTATCCATATCTATATGTATTACTCTCTCATTTGCTCTAAATTACATTCCTGAAACATTACAGTCTTAAATATAACGGTACAATTTAAATATTTTGCTCTGTGAATACAATTGAATGCTATAAAAATTATGTTCAGTTATCGCTTAAATATTTATATGTATAAAGAAATCATACTTGAAAGGTTCAGATTATGTTTTGTATTAGTGATGACGATCTATCCCTTTAGTTTTCATTTTATTTGATATTATACTAAACAAAACTGGGTAACGAGAAATCAACAAAATAAGAATAACCCATAAGACACGATGCAGTATGTTTTAAATCTCTTTCCATTTCTTGATTTGAAATTATTTGTTTGACTTGCATTTTTCTTTGTTACTTATGTTCTATTTGTTAACTATATCAATTTTATGTTACCCTGTACAAGTTCGATAAGAACAGGTAACCGGGGTTCATTGTATTCCATTTATTGATCAATAAAAGGTGATTTATAAAAAAAATTCAAAACGCACATTATTTACAGTTATGGGCATTTTGCACTTGTAGGTCAGAATGGACCAGTAGCTAGTGAATACACATTCTACACTGTTACACAATAACCTGTGGCAATAGAACATCAAAAATACAAGACTGAATGGGTGAAAATTAGAACCTCACTTTATACCAGCAAGTTGCCTAGGAAAGTCACCCTTCTTTGGTGACCAGGAAATTTGGAATTTTAAGCATACAATTTTTCCTTCATTGATATTTTTCTGCTAAGACCAAACAAGCTCCCAATGTGCTGCCCTCTCTGTGTGGAGAGAGGAAATTTGCATTTTTTTTATTGTTGAATGCAGTTGTCCAGTAGAAGGGAGGAACAATTATCTTTTTTCCCCCATGACCATATATTGGTTTAGAAGTATGAGGTTAAATTATAAACTTTCTATGGTGGTACATATTAATACCAAGTTTGAAGTTCATACCTCATATGGTTCTTGAGATATCGTGTTAACTTGGCTAACACTTGCAATTTCAGAAATTGACCTCTGTGACCTTTGACCTTTGACCTACAGATCCCGAATCCAATCAGATCATCTACCTATGGTGATACATGTACATACAAGCATCAAGTTTGAAGTTCATACCTCACATGGTTTCTGAGTTACTGTGAGAAAGAGGCTAACACGAGCCTGATCGGTTAGTCATGGACGGACATTTGTCAAATTTTGAAAGTTTGAAGGCCTGTAAAAAATAAGTTATGAGATGTGTTGAGCTGTTTTATGTTTCATTGTGAAGGGTGCCACTGAAGGTGCTAAATGATGATAAAATCTGGTTGCCATGTTTACCTACTAAAAATAGAATCCATTAAACATTCAATGTCACAGACGGACAAGATAGAAATGGGTTTCTTGACTTATCGTTAATCTTTTGTCTTTTCTTTCTAAACAAACTGTCACTGACAAATTTTTTTGACTGCAAATGTTAGTCAAGTAAATTGACTTCCCTGACACATACATGGAATTTCAAAGCAAGCTGTAACTTTTGCTAGAGGTTCGAAAAAATTTTGTCGCGGATGGACATTTGGGCGTCACGGACGGACATTAATTTAAAAACCGCATGTGTTCCTATCTAAAATCGTGCATACATACTTCTTGCTTTCTACTTTTTGTTTTAAATTGATTTTATCCCACTATTAAGCAAAACTTAGCTTGAAAAACTTAGTTTATAAGTAGAATCTATGTCAAAAGTGGATGCCTGTACTGTAGTGTATACACAATGTACAAGTGCATGTACTCATGTAGTGTACAACTATACCTGTACAATATATGCTACAGACCAAAATGAACATGTTGCAGAGAATGTGATGTAAGCTTTCAAAATATAACCCTTTACATTACAGTCATGTAGATGGACCAAAATCAGACATCAATATTTAGTATTTTGATTTACTTCACAGCTCAAAGTCATATATTTTGTTTCAAACATAGAGGTAATATAGAAATAGGACTATGTGTGATTGATCATTATCATACACTGTATATAGGAAGTAAAATTTCTCATTTGGTTTACAACATCACATACCAGTACTCTTTATAACATCTCATATTTTTTGATAGTTCTGTTTTAAGAGGGTGAAAACCAAATCATGAAATGCAGATCATTGTCTAAATCTTTCTCATACCATAGTTTACTTTTTCAGTAATGTCTCTATCACTTTAAGAACAATGTTGGCTTTCTGGACAGAGACCCTAATGGCAACAGTTGAGTGTATAAAGCCTATAGAGCCTAATTATGTCCTGTTAGTTGAGGGATTGCCCAACACGACTAGTGTAAGTCATATATTATAACTTTCTGACCCCCTTCCCATAAAAAACTGATTCAGGGTTGATGCAACCAATTCAATTATGAGCATTTAAAATTATATAGTGTCTAAAAAGGTTTCCTCTTATGTTATGTGATTATATAATACTAGCTGAAGCAGCCCGTGGACATAATCCACGGGCGCTAGCTGTGTTTATGATTAATCACAGTACCGTATATTTGTCACAATAATCAAGTGAATAAAGAAAAAAAGTTGGGTAGTGTGTTATTTTTTTACCAAGAAGTATTTACAACATGTGAGTATGTGTTATTCATCCAAATCTTGCATGAGTTCTGAAGAAAATACATTTTCATCTTGATGAAGACTAAATGATGATTGTTTTACTTTATGAATGACTGAATAATGATATTCATTTATGTTACGTCGGCCCTGTGGCCTGTGGATGACACACGATCTCGTTTACACCTGGGCGGGATTCTCGCACACAGAGCATGGATATAATTATGTTCGAATAGTATATCCATGAATAGAGCTAGAGTGAGCGATTTGATCTTGCCATGTTTCTGTGGTTTAATACTCAGAGAAATTAAGGCCATAAAAACATAACATGCATAATTAGCGGTAGTCCCTTGTAAAGGATGCAAAAATTATTTTAAAAATTAATTTATTGTCATTTTCTTTTCAGGGGGATTATGGCCCCCTTATAAGTCTTGGGAGGACCGACGGATTGACCTTTCCCTACCATACCCCCTCCCCCACCCCATCGGCCTCCCGTCACCCCCATTGCGAGGGTTAGTATCCTATACGTATTCATATCATAGTGGAAATATTTTCGAAGGAAATTTTGGTGGGGGGGGGGGGGGCTCCTTCTTTACACCGTGGCAACCGATATTCCTAAGTGAAATAAAGAATCCTAAAATATGAAGTGGCTGAAATCCCCCCTTTTTTTTTTTTTTTACATCTAACAGTTACATGTTCCTCCTGGCTTCACCCTGTCTCATTGAACATCAACCCCCACAAAAAAAACAACAAAAAAAACAACAAGATACAAACAAAACAATTGTATCACAGAAAGAATTAAGTTCAACTAAGAAACAGCCCCCCCCCCCAACAAAAAAAAAAACACAAAAAAAAAACACCAACAAACAAAAAAAAAACCCTTGAAAGTTCAATATTTATTGATAAAGTAATGGAATGCTTGCAAAAATCAAACTTCCAAAGGAGGCAAATTTTCACAAATAAAAGGCAGAAAAGGTTACGGGCACCTGAATCGATCCGAATCGATCGCGACGACCGCCCCCCCCCCCCCCCCCCCTCGATGTTTTATTGAGGCCTGTACATCATCCGCGTACTTTACATGTTCCTCCCGGCTTCACCCTGTCTCATCGAACATCAACCCCCACAAAAGACAAAAACAAAAAACAAACAAACAAAACAATTGTATCACAGAAAGAATTAAGTTCAACTAAGAAACAGCCCCCCCAAACAAAAAAAACCAACAAAAAAACACCAACAAACTAACAAACAAAAAAAACCTGTTGAAAGTTCAATTTATAAAGTAATGGAATGCTTACATAAATCAAACTTCCAAAGGAGCCGAATTTTCACAAATAAAAGGCAGAAAAGTTTTTACCCACCCCACTCACCACCCAATTCCCCCCCCCCCCCCCGCCGTGAAACCATAGAGTTACACACGCACTAAATTGTTATGTAACCATGAAGCTACAAATAGTACATGAAGCAGTACATGTACATGTGCGAACAAATAACACGTGTGTTGTATACACTGAAGCCAATACACACATGCGGATATGGCCTTGGAGAATACGTCACGTTGTTCTTTGGCAATACACCAATACACCCTTCACAGGTAATCAGTATGGGTTGGGGGCATAGCAGAAGGTACTTTTTCCGTGCTACGACAGTGAGCTGTTCAATCGACAGAAATATTACTCCCTCCGGAAATTCAATGTTTAAAAATGAATTTATGAAATATGGACTGCCTTCAGCACTTAAAAAGTACCTCCCAACCATCTGGGGACTATTCCCCGCCCGTGGGTACCAAAAGGTGGGGACCTAAAGAGCCAGGGGAGGAGCGTATTCGAACACAAAAAATGACCCCAAATCCTTAGCGTATTATATATAAAGACTAGCGGGACCCGTGGAAATCCACGGGTTCCTTTTTTACATTGCACATTCAGCATTTTCACAATCGATGTGTACATTCTTGTGAGTTTATTTATTTATTTTTCTGTTAATGAAATTATCACTAAATGTAAACGAAAATGGTTATGAAGATTGAGTAATTTTTGTAGGTAATTTTTTTTGTCTTTAATTTCGAGTCCGTCCACAGTCACATACAAAGACGATACACAGACATCATTTATAACTGAACAAACATGACACTTTTTTTTTTTTTTTTTTATATAGTTACAAATTTTGTAATAGGATTTCAGAGAGAGAGAGAGAGAGGGGGGGGGGGGGGAGTCGGGTTGGAGAAGGGGTTGGAGAGATAACAGGTGGGAAAATTAACCGGAAGTTAGAGAGATGGAAAGAGAAAATAGAATGTCTATGGATGTGAGACTTTTCATTGAAACCTTATAAGTGCTATCTTGGAAGTTTTAAATGGTCGATTGCAAGCACCGCGTGCGGATTGGTGTTTTTTGGTTTGACGGACAGGCATAGTACAACGTTTAGATGGATGCACGTAACTGTCAATCTTTTGTTCAAATGGCACACCCTTATATCATTTTTAACAAAATCATGTTTCTATACACACAGGCATTCACTCAGAGAAACATGCATACACGTATTTACACACGCATACGTGCGTGCTCATGGTCACAATTACTTACCCACATACCCACATACTCAGTTAAAAATACTGCATAATGTTATGTAATGTACATCATTTATGTGAGATATCAATTATCATTATGACATAAAGGGGAGGGAGAGAGAGAGAGAGAAAGAGAGAGAGAGAGTGGGGCAGACAGATAGGAAGAGAGAGGAATGGATGTAGAGAATATAAACATAACAGAAAGAGAGAGAGTGGAATAAAGATAAAAGTTTCTTTTGATGTTAGTGTTTCCATTTAGCTTATTGTTTTATTATTAGAACTTGAATATAGTTGTAAAATTAATTACTATGGCCTAGTTATGTATATTTTGTGTATGGAATATTGTTGTCATCATAGAGGTCGCTCATTACTTAGTCTATAGCAAGAAATACAATTTTAGTCAGAAATTGGTAGTAGTTATATATTTTCTGTAAGTAATCGAGTGAAGATTCACCTACACATTCAATCAGACACTTACATGTATGAGCAATACATGCGTTCAATCACATCCTACAATACACATGAAAAGTATTCAAAAAACAGAAGTATGAATTTTCCGAATACTGGCCCCCCTCCAGGCCATCACAAAATCATTGATCCGGCGCTGGCCCCTCCCTCACAAACTCCTGGATCCGCCGTTGGACATGGTGGATGGTGAAGGCAGGCCCTATCATGCCCCTGCCCTCACTCCTGCATCCAGTGGCATAGAAAGGTCCCAAATACATTGGAAATAAAAATGATTAATGTATTCACATAATCCCGCATCACCCATCCCATCCTTCACCCCTGCTAGTGCTATCTATACTGTGAGTTTATTTTTCTACAATGAGGGGGAAAAAAATGAATGATGTATTCAAATACCCCCCCCCCCCCTGCCCGCTATATCTACGCCCATGACTTCAATGGAATAACGCTCCTAGCATAATGTTTGCCCCTCAAACGGATAATATTCATGGAACGATTTTTTTTTTTAAAGAAACAAAATAGATGTAGAATATACTCAAATAAGATGAATCTACCATCGAATAAAAAATGAGTACAGGTGTATTCGGCCTAACCTTTTTCCAATCTTGAAATCAGAAACGTAGTGAGGCATTTACGGCAGTGCGGGTTTTAAAATTCAAGTATTGTAGAATCTACTCTGAACATGCGCGTACCAAGGGGGCGTTTTGGGTGTTCAAACACCCCTCCCCCCTCCGTTTGGTGTTATTTGAATTGAAAACACTCCTCCCTTTAGAATTCCTGATAACCTATTTTTTTTTTGCTTGTCAGATAATTTTTGAGTTAAAGACCCCCCCCCAAAAAAAAAAAGAATACTGATAACCCTTCTTTTTTTTGCTTGACAGAGAATTTTAGAGTAAAAAGACCCTCCCCCCCCCAAAAAAAAAAATACTGATAACCCTTTTTTTTATTATTTTGCTTGTCAGAGAAATAAAAACCACCCCTTCAAAAAATCCTGGGTACGCCACTGCTCTGACATACGGTAGGATGAATTCAATGTTAACTGTAGTTTTAAAAAATGGGAAGTATACTATTTTCAATCTTTTTTATATTTTTTAATCTTGAAATAAGCAGCGCTCGGTAAGGTATTTACTGCTAGACTCTTCGCTGGGAGTTCAACCAGCCAAGCCTTACTACAGCTCAGCCTCAGACTGTGGGCGCTGCTGTGACAGATTACCAGCGTTGTAAAGAAGAATGTCATCATTTTAAAACTAAATACAGATCGAATAGGCAAAAACAGAGCCCACAAATACTATACTCAAACATTTTTTTTGTTCTCAACAACGTCACTCACTTCCAAGTTAACCTAAAAATCTCGAAATAACAGCTTTTACTGCAGGTTTCTTCCCCGTAGTTATTTCAAGCAGCCAATGCTGCAGTGCATGCTGGTACCGCTCAGAGCAGAGTGCAACGACGCCGCGACAGAGTCCGGCTAAAAAGAGAAGAATTTCATCAGTTAACTATACAGAGAACATGTTATAGAGACAAACAAAGTCTATAAATACAGTTTTTAACATTATTTAGTTCTAAATATATAACTCACGTCCAAAATCATCTGCAGAATGTATGAGTTCGCTCGGGAATTCGCGGTCATCTCATGTTGAGTGCTGTGCAGTGTATTGTTGTATTGTATGCCTTGTATATGGTTGTGTGTATAAGTCGCGTCGCACTGAGCTTGCATTGAGATTGCACCGCAGTCTGGTGGGTGCTACACCTACATGGTGTACTAATCACAAAGCGGACTATGACACAAATCGTACGTACATGGTGTACTAATCACAAAGCGGACTATGACACAAATCGTACGTACATACCACGGACCTCTACTGAACATACCCATGGCATAATTATTTTCTTACGTGGGTTCCCCCGGTGAGAGATACAGAGTCTGCACTATGTACCGTTCGCTGGACGCACGCGCAATCGTCGTCTGATTCGGTCGACGGCGAGGCAAAGCACGCGGGCCAATGGGGTTAGGTCGTTCAGGAGATCGAGCACCTGCTGCCAACGCGACGTCGTCGTGCAATGCGAAGGGGACATTGCACATGCGGACGGCTAGGCCGACCGGTCGGGACGGAAGGCGGCTCGCGGCGGGCAGCGGGAAAAAATTCTATAGAGACCAACGGACCCCCTCCTGCAGCGCGTGCAAAGTCAATCGGGGCGGGCGTGGGACCTCCCGCGTCGCCTTAGCGTATTAATTATTATAGATTTTTTTAAATTGTTGGCTGTGTATGATCCTGAACTACAAATAATCTCTGTCTCAAACGTTACAACTAATTCAAAGCATTCTTACAAAATAGAGTCCAAACATGGCTCTTGCGGTCTGATACCACATCTGACCTCCGATGTTTATAATTTTCAAGCACAACATGTAATTTGATTTAAATATTGATCAAGCTTTGTATTAATGTTGAATCTAAAACTTTTACACGTTGCTGATGACCAAAAATATCAGCTACAATAAAAGCAATAATTATATTAATAAATAAATAAGAAAATAAGTATTCATCTTCTGTAAACACCTGTAATGGATGTCTTTTGCAGACTGACAATGCAGGCTGGCTCCCATTAGAGCCATAGCAAAATCATTAGGTTTTTATGTCATTTATTAGCTGGAAAAAGAAAAAATTTGGGGCAGGGTGGGGGGTAGTTTTTGCATTCATATGGGGGATCACAATACCATGTACAGTCCAACCTGCTTTAGCGACCACCTGTATAGAAAGACTACCTGTCTATAAAGACCACAATTTTTGTTTCCCTTTACAACTGTTTCTCATTAAATCACGTATTAAAGGGACTTGTACTTAAGACCACCTGCTTGTAAAGATAGCTTTTCTTGTCTGTCTTGAGTGGTCTTTATAGACAGGTTTCACTGAATGTGATATTTTGGATGAAAAATGTTCCATGAACCAATAAACAATAAAACAATTCATCGAATTTGAAATCTCACAGCATTTACCATTTCAGTATATTGCATGGTCCGTCTGTGACAAAATTAGTGTCCATCCGTCACAGTTTTCAAATTCGTTTTTAGTATATTTAATTGATCAAGGTTTTATTCATATATGGTGTAGGACTGTAGGTCTCTAGTGAGTGAGATAGCTCATCATGGTTTTTGCTTTCACTTTTGCCCCACCAATGGAAAAAAAATCTTTTACAAATTTTTTCTGTCACAGACAGCCAAAATTGCATCAAGATGTGAATGACCATGCGGCACAACCATTTCTGTACAAATATTTTCAAATATTTTTAGAGAGTGTTAAACTAGGACCAAATCAATCATTCTAGAAAATTTCCGTCCGTGACATTAGTGTTCATCACCCCTGTTGAAAAATGGGCCAATCCAATGACTTTCCCGACCTTGTCAATTAAACAAACATGAATTTTAGTAACTTTAGACATTAATGAAAAACCTGAAAGTGATTTCATCATAAAAATGTGAAAATTAAATTTTCACCCCAATGCTCACTCTTAACCGATCAGGCTCACACCTGAAATTTCAGAAATTGACCTCTGTGACCTTTGACCTACTACCCGAAAATCTAATCAGATCGTCTACCTATGATGATACATATTAATGCCAAGTCTGAAGTTCATACCTCAAATGGTTCTTGAGTTATTGCGAGAACGAGAAAGCAAGAAGGAAGGATGGACTGTAAACCAAAGGTGGTGTCAGATTCATGAAAACAGGATAGCAAAAGTTTGAAAGAAATCGGACAAGGAATTAGAAAGTTATGGACGTTTGAAAAATTAAGTCTATTCGAATCTATAATTGGCAATTTGGTGAGTCGATTGTGACATATTGGCGGTCAACTCTTCCCTTTTTCATACACTGAAACATAATTAATTTGTGGTTTTCTCCTAACCGCCTTTTCCCTTGAGGCAGCAATGAAAATATATTTGAGATAGCATATTATTATAGTTCCTCATAAAAGAAAAAGATCCTATCAAGTAATACATTTTTAAAAAAACAATATTATCGTCATTTTGTGTGTAGGAGCCAATAGGCATAATCCACTATCACACATTTTCTACACTTTGTGTGTACATACTCGTACGGTCATATACCTCAATCAGCAGGGATTTCTTCTGTTTTGGACATGATTTTGACTTTGGATTTCGCTAGAAATATCAGAAGTTCTTCCTAACGGCCATTTAAGGTGAGATTGAGATTTTTGAGATTTAAATTTGAAAGGAAGTATTTTAAAGGAGAGTGAAACCGTGGGGAAAAATCCATTTTAATAAAAAGAGAGGATAGAGAGAAGCAATTTTAATAAAGTTCCATCAAAATCGGTTAAGAAATGAGAAAGGTATGAAAGTTTGAAAAGTCTCAATTTACTTTCTATGGCGATCCTCAAATTGGCAATGTTGCTTCAAAGTGACAGGTAGAGAAGGACAACTTTCCATGTGTTTTCTACACAAATTTCATATTTTCTCCATTATCCAGGCTTTCAAGCACACCCAAAGAAAAAAGTAGGAGAACAGTAGGTTCAAAATTTTAGAAAAAGTAGGGAGAAAAGTAGGATTCAGGAGAGAAAAAGTAGGATAAAAGTAGGAAATTTGCATGTCCTCAGGATTGGTTCTTTTTTTCATGTCAATACTTGACTACCAACTGTTTTGACTAGATCTCACAATTTGTATTTACTGCAATCATAGTTTATACCTATTTCATGGACAAGCTCAAAAGGATACTTTAAATAGCTTTGAGAAATCATGCTAGATGGAATGACTACACTGCCAGGTTCATATTCTTAGGGATGCAAGGGAGCAATGGCCCGATGGGTATGGCTGCACTTCCATCTACAAAAGACCTGGTAGTCTAAGACTCTAAAATGGTGTCTGAGGGCGGCCCCCTTTGGGGCTGGGTTGTAAACTGGACAAAAGCAGGCCCTTGATTTTGCCCCCCCCCCCCCCACCCTTACACTTCAGTATGAAAAGGTGACCCTGACAAATTTCAGGGGTTGGCTTACATAGGCAAGGAAAGATAGAAAATGAGAGAGAGAAAAACAAAAAATACACAATGAAAAATAGAAGGAAAAGACAATAGAACAATTTTCAAAAACATGAAATACAGAAGAATAGAAAAAAATTGTCAAAGAAGAGGGGAAAAGAACTACAAAATGAAAGATAGCAATAAAAACAAACCAATAAATAAGGAATTACAGTCAGAAAACAATAGAAAAAAAATTAATACAAACAATACATATGGATGAATAGAAAAAGAAATAGTGAAGTATAGTGAAAAAAATAACTACATAATCAAAGATAAAAATGAAAAACAAAAAATAGGTAAGGAATTATAGTCAGAAGAAAATTTTTAAAAACTGAAAAACTGAAAAACTGAAAAAAAGAGAGAATACAATACATGAATGAATAGAAAGAGAAATGTAGACAAAATAAAGACCACGAAATACAGAAGAACAGAAAAAGATTATTAAAGAAGAAGAAAAAAGAACTACAAAATGAAAGATAGAAATCAAAGCAAACAAATAGATAAGGCATTATAGTCAGAAGACAATACAAAAATGAAAATAAAATACAAAAAAAGAATAGAAAGATAAGGTTAAAGACTTGGGGGAAAACAATGAATTTCTTAAGAAAAGATAAAAAACAAGAGAAAAGAGAAAAAAGAAACAATACATTTATACAAATAGATAAAAATAGTAAACAGAAATACACAAGACAAAAAAAATGAGAGGAAACAAGAAAATAATATTAAAAGAAAGAGAAGACATATAAACAACAAAAAAGAGAAAAATACATCAGGATGAATAGAATGTGAACATCAAATAAGGGGAAAATAAAGATCTAAATAAAGATAGAAAACAAGAGAAGAAAAAACAACAACACTGAAATACAAAAGGAAGTATAGAACATGAGGGGGGGGGTGGGAAGAATACATAAGGAAAGAACTGAATTAAAGAAAAACATAGGCAAAGATAGAGATCTATAAGAGATGAAAGAAGATGATAGAAAGGCAGGAAAAAAAATGCATAAGACTAGTAAGAGAATTAAGATTAAATAACATGGAAACAAAGTAATACATCAGGAACAATAGAAAACAAGAGAAGGAAAAACAAAGAAATACAGATAGATAAAAAAAAGAATACATAAAGATAAAAAACACAAAGTAATGCATGAGGGATTTAGAATGAGAAGACAACATAAACAGGAAAAGAAAAGTACAAAGGAGGAATAGAAATGGAAGATAAAGGACAGGAAAAACAGAGAAATACATAAAGCAAGATAGAAAAATAAGGAAGGAAAAGCAAAAATTACATAAGAACAGATAGGAAACAAGACAAGTGAAAAGTGACGATTACATAAGGAAAGAGAAATACAAAGAAATACATAATGAAATAGAGGAAGAGAAGCAGATACAAAAAAAAAGGAAAGAAAAGAATGGATAAACAAGTGAATGAGTAAATTACGCAATGCGTAATAAATGTTCCCGCCGGAAGTGCAGATCTGTGGAAATTAACTAGCCTGAACCTTAAAACTTCAGTGAAAAACTTAAGTGAATAAAATAATAATGTTACTGCATGCAAAAGAAGAGAATACCAACAATGCATGTATACAACTGAAATATAAAACATGAAAACATTATGAACCTTCAGCCATTTTGAATAAATTTGCATAAATTTGCTTGAATAATGAATTTCAAAATTCTGTGTAGAAGTTTGGAAGCCCCCACCCAGCCCTATCAGATAAAACAATCTGAATCAAAATCCGATGTGAAATAGAGGAGAAGTAGCATTTTTCGTCAATTTCGAATAAATTTGCATAAATTTGCATAATTAATGAATTTCAAAATTTTGTGTAGAAGTTTGGAAGCCCCCACCCAGCCCTATCAGATAAAACAATCGGAATCAAAATCCGATGTGAAATAGAGGAGAAGTAGCATTTTTTGTCAATTTTGAATAAATTTGCATAAATTTGCATAATTAATGAATTTCAAAATTCTGTGTAGAAGTTTGGAAGCCCCCACCCAGCCCTATCAGATAAAACAATCGGAATCAAAATCCAATGTGAAATAGAGGAGAAGTAGCATTTTTCGTCAATTTTGAATAAATTTGCATAAATTTGCATTATTAATAAAATTTCAAAATTCTGTGTAGAAGTTTGGAAGCCCCCACCCAGCCCTATCAGATAAAACAATCGGAATCAAAATCCGATGTGAAATAGAGGAGAAGTAGCATTTTTCGTCAATTTTGAATAAATTTGCATAAATTTGCATAATTAATGAATTTCAAAATTCTGTGTAGAAGTTTGGAAGCCCCCACCCAGCCCTATCAGATAAAACAATCAGAATCAAAATCGGCCAAGAAATGACGGAGAAGTAGCATTTTCTAACACACGGACAGACGGACGCATGGACGGACGCACGGACGGACGGACACACGCACACACGAACGGAGCCCGTTTCATAGTCCCCTCGCGAACTTCGTTCGGCGGGGACAAAAAGAGAAGATGAGAAGGGTAAAACATAGAAATACATAAAGGAGTTTGCACACAGTTGGGTTTTTTTTTGGGGGGGGGGGTTGGCCTCAGACCTGTTGCCAATTTACACTTTATGGGCCGAGACTCAATTTGTCAGCGTAACAGGGGTCTTATTGGTAATATTCATATCACTTACATAGACTCAATATGCACACTGCTTAGTAGGACCTGCAATAATTGAAGTACAATGAGATTCTTGTGTATGATACTTTGATAGCCTTACATAAATATCTCATATATGTTTTTTGAAAAAAGGAGAAATTGAAAAAAGGAAGGATATATTAGGAGCATCGGGAAAAAATTAGGAGAAGTAGGAGGATGGTCAGAAAAGTAGGAAAAAATAGGAAAAGTAGGATCGCTTGAAAGCCTGCGACGGGCTCGCTGTACTGCACTTATACATGTACAAGCTTATCTGAAGATAACCTTGTACTCCAGACTAGCTTTTATGGGTGAATAGGCTTCAATAGCTTGTGTGTATCAGCAGGCTTTTTTTCCAGGGTAGATCATTCATACAGGAGAGGAAAATAATTATTTAAAATTTCACTTTCAATTCTGAATCCCCTAATTTGTGGCACAGTAAGTGTTGAAGAGTCCATGAATCAGGTAATTAGCAAATTTAAGAAAACTAAATCTTACTTAGAGCAATTTTGTTGTCTGTTTTTTACTGTTGCAACAGTGAATGTAGGACACAGTCCCACATAGGCAAGGGCCCATGAGTGGCTGTATGATGGGGGGACCTAAAGCTACGCACTTTGTTTCCAGCGGCTAAAAGGTCACCTTTTCAATGATTAATGTGAATTTCTTTCATATATCTTGGTTCTACATACTGTTAAATAAAATCCCTGAGAAAATTACGACGGACAAATATCAATAATATTAATTTTCAAGTCGATGTCGATACCCATGTCGAATTTGGTCGAAAAAATGAAAGGGTCCTAAAGCTACGCAAATGTAATAAATGAATGCAAATCTTGATTTTGAAGCTGACTAATAATGCGAATTTCACCCCGATTTCAAAATAGTGATAATATTACCAAAAATGAAGGAAAATTACTCATACTTTTTGGCGAACGTAAATGATAATCTCGCTGCTCAGTCACACCAGAAGTTTGGCGCATTGAACGCGTCGTATTGCGCGTATTTGCGGGGTGCGTAGCTTTAGTTTAGGACCTGCGTAGCTTTAGGACCTCTGACCATAGTTATGATGGGGTGACCATATTTCGCGCACATTTTCCTTTTATCGTAGAGTACGAGACATTTAGATTACTACATATCATGTTCCATACCTCAAAGGAATCGTAATTTACCACAGAATAAAATTTTATAGAGGTAAAAAGTAATGTTTGATTGGAATCAATGTTATTTCGAGAAAATCACAAGGCTTACCGAGTCGGCCGTCTCTCCAAAAGTGTGACCTTATTTCGCGCAGCATATTTACCGCCCTCTTGTGGTCGAAATTGTATATGTAAACATTCGAAAGAGAGTCATAATGTCTAACATAAACATAACTTCAGATTGGAACTTCGAAATAGATAATAATTATTTGTTTTCATTGAAATTTTGACAGTAAAGAATATGCTTGTTCAATTTCATGAAAAAAAACTAAAATTATACTATCGTTTACGTGTTGATGATATTGTTGTCAAGACTTGTGATATGATTGTTGAACGAAATATAATTGTTACCGTATGATATTTTCATTCATATTTTGCGAAATATCATTTGTTTTATGGTTGGTAGATTTCATTCACAATCAAGCAAAATACACTCATCGATCATCATTATCACCATGTTGCTCATTCATATATCATTCAAATCATCATTTCTTCATTGGTTCTATTTATCATTTTTTAAAGAAAAATTAAAGAATCTCTAAGAACCACTTTCTTCCATCAACACTACGCCAATCTACACCCACCGCAAATACACTCAGCATGCATAAAACTTTCATTTTCTTTTTAAAATTATATAATATCCAAAATATCTAGGGGGAAAAAAGAAGCAAGAACAAACTTTTTATGTCGTTGGTGATAAATTCCTAATTATTCTTTACACGCCAAGGAGTCGCAGTTGAATATCTCCTGTTCAAATTTTCTTTATGTCAACAACAATGTCAATTTTTTTTCCTCTATATTTCCATTTCTGATTGATGCAATATTTTCACATATTATACAGAATAATCAAGATATTTACAAATTAAACTATGCACATATTTACATATTTACATATTTGCATATTTACATATTCACATATTTGGTTATTCACATATTTATATATTTACATAAATTTATCTCAAGAGGGTAACTACTGTAGTTAGTAATTACCCTCTTGAGATAAATTTATGGAAGAGATAACATCAATCTCAATAGATGGTGCAACACAAACCTGGACTGCTTCTCGGAGACGATAGCACACATCCTCTGCTAAAATTGCCGTTGTTTCTTCTGATAGTCTTTCATGCCCCGCAGATTCTGCCATTGTTTTGATGGAATCTTTAGAAAATATTGCATATTTCTTTTCATCAGTAGCTTTCGGTTTTTCCTCTTTGACTTGAGGCTTGGAGTCCGCCATAGCTAACGTCAATGCTTTGCTTGGCCGCGCTCATGCCCTTATCCTGGATCCTCAATATCCTGCTGTACCGTACGTATACTCCTCCTATATATAATAGCAGCAGCATGCACAGTGTGACCAGCGTTAAAAATGGAATTATTGGGAGCAGCGTAAAATTCTGCTAAATCAACAACCCCCCCCCCCCCCAAAGAGGTTTTTAAGCATTTTTTTTTTGGGGGGGGGAGGTATTTTTACTCAAAAATTCTTTGACAGGCAACGAAAAAAAGAAGGAAAAAAAAGTTTATCAGCATTTTTGGAATGTGTATTTTTACTCCAAAATTCTCTGACAAGCACAAAAAAACAAAAAAAAAGGTTAGGCCTATCAGCATTTTGGGGTTGTATTTTGGGGCAATATCGTGAAATAGGCCCTGCTTCAAAAATTTTCTAAGTTTTGTAGGATTAGGGTTAGGGTATGGTGAGGCCTATATCACGAGTATGCCGTATTTTTACTCAAAAATGCTCTGACAAGCAAAAAAAAAACAAAAACAAAAACAAAAACCCCAGAATTATGCTAAAATTCTGCTAATTTTTGTCAAATTATGCTAACCATAATGCTAGATGCTAAAGTGGTCAAAATTCTGCCAGAAAGCAGAATTCTGCTAACTCTGGCAACATTGGCAGTGTGACCAGCGTTAAAAATGGAATTATGCTAGGGAGCAGCGCAAAATTCTGCTAAAGCAAAAAAAAATATGCCAAAAAGAGAAGGTTTTTAAGCATTTTGGGGGTGTATTTTTACCAAAAATTCTCTGACAAGCAAAAAAAAAAAAAAGGTTATCGGCATTTTTTTAATTTTTTTTTTTTTTTTTGGGGGGGGTATTTTTACTCAAAAATGCTCTGACAAGCAACAACAACAACAACAACAAATTATGCTAAGCATAATGCTAGATGCTAAAGTGGTCAAAATTCTGCCAGAAAGCAGAATTCTACTAACTCTGGCAAAGTTGGTCTCCAGACTAAACTTTTCATCAAAATAAGCAGAAAATTGAATGAAAATAACAGTATCATAATAGTCCCGTAACCACTAAGTCATTAACTATACCCCTTGTATACTAGTATATTAAATCTCCTTTAACTCCAAGGAATGCCCTGAAGACCAGGGGACCGTTTCATGAAAGATGTCAGCTCTGACAAGTTGTCAGACTCTGACAAGTTCAGTAATATCCTTGGTTCTGATTGGCTGAGAAGCACTGGCCACTGACTGTTACTATGGTAACTGTCAGAATCTGACAACTTGTCAGAGCTGACATCTTTCATGAAACGGTCCCCAGATGAAGGCATCTCTGGACAACATCCTCAAGGAAATTAAACCATTAAACCAGGTATTGCCCTAGCTGCTATCTCTGTAGAGACCCACAGAAGCATTGGGACAGTGTACTGAAGTGTTACAAGCTTTAATCACAAAAGATTTGATTCATAATGATTGGCAAAGTCAATGAATCACCAAGGGTATGAATAATTTGGATAACTCACTTTTTTCTATTGTTATGAAAATGAGGTGAAACCAGAAAAAGCATTCATTTGCCATTTGTAGATGATAACTAAATGTATTCAAGTGATGTGCAAATAAATCCAGTTCCTCTTCATTTTTTGCGAAAAATGCAAAAATCTCAAATTTTCCAAGAGGTACGAATAATTTTGAAGACAACTGTTAGTAGATGTAAAAGAAGCATGCTGGTATAGGCCTATAGGGACCATTTCGCCGGGGGGGGGGGGGGGGCTGTCAACACTTGTCAAAATTTTAAACTCAAGACTCAAGTTTCACATGTAAACCGCAAGCAAATTGAAATTATACTTCTGCAATTTTCCAACACCCATATAATTATGGCGACATTTTAAAAATACAGTTTTAATGTAGCACATTTGAAGTATATCATCGGAAAGATGTATACAATTATTGTAGATACCACCTCGTTGCTGGGGCGACACAGGTTGCCCCAATCAGTCTCAGGGATCAAAGTGGATGATGCAGCCACAATTGGAACTATGAACAGTATGCACCCTGTTTTCGGGGGAATAAACAGAACTAAACGTTCACTTCTCTACAATGAAGCAATCTTAGGAGGTAGCTCGACGGAAATTATGATTTGTTTTTTTTTTAATTTTTCAAATTTTGAAATGTCCTCAAATTATTGTAAGATCAATTTCATTATAATGCCTTGTGATAACTTGAGTCTTCGACTCATCTGAGTGTGTGTATACCATGATCTCACTGAAGCCTCAGGGTAGAGGCCTCTTACAAAAATTCGCCTCCCCCCCCCCCCCGATCTTGAATTTCAAGCAGGGGCACGTCGCTTGAAATCCAGGGGTTGGAGGTGTAATTCAAAGACAAAGGTGCAGACAGGAAAAAGGGTAACTGATGAAAAAAAAAGCAAGTAAACAAAATCAAAGATAAAAATAGAGTTCCTCTGAAAATGTATACATGTAAAAAAGGCCTGAAATGAGAAATTTGATGTAAAAGTATATATAGGTATTTTTGATCTATCAACAAAAATGGAGAGAAATGACGGGGTGTGTCTTAACACCTTAACTTGACATATACGATCGTAAAGCTGAATATTTTATACCTTCAAGTTGGTGTATTCCGCTAAGAATAAAAGATGTCGACGAAAGTTTGAGGCACGTTTTATTCAATCATTCCTTTCCGCGTTCATTATACCCACTGATTTTGTTCGAAGCCGGATTATATAGGCTATAGGAGATAACTGGGCCTAACTTTAAGTAAAAAACAGTAAGATCCACCCTATATACCCCTGTATGTGGCATATACCACAGTAAAGCTGAATATTTTAGCTTTAAGTTTGTTTAAAAAAAAAAAAAAGTTATTCAAAAAGGTGGGGGGGGGGGGGACCTTCGCCTATATTCAAAAAGACATGTCCCCTTGTCCTCCCCCCCCCCCCCCGGATTTGCGCCCATGCCTATACCTTAGGATTTTTTGTTCGAAGCCGGATATCTGTATAACTAAAGGCCTATAACTTAAGTTAAAACAGGAAGATCCAGACATCTTGCCCTGGTATGTGGGCAAATACCATCGTAAAGCCAAGGAGCTTCTTGGTAAAGCTGAATACTTCAAGTTATTATATTCAGTTAACTGAATAAAAATGTCGATGAAAGTACCGCGTTTGAGACACATTCAATATCATTCTCATCATAGTAATTCATACCGACTAATTTTGTTCGAAAGGGCCGGTTCTTGGTAACGTAAATAAAGGCCCTAATTAGGTGGTCTGTCGTAGACAGACTACCTCTTAATTTCGTCAGAATTTTCTTTCTTTATTTATTAGGTGGTCTGTCGTAGACAGATCACCTCTTAATTTCGTCAGAATTTTCTTTCTTTATTTATTTCTTTATTATTTATTTTTATTTTTCCACCACTTTCTTGTGAGCGTGTTTTCTCAAATTCGGTTCGCTCATTTTTCATCAAATTTCAATCAATTATCAGGCATATAATGGTCAAGTGCCAGAAATTTTTTCAAGGTCATCAGGTCATCATGACGTCACCCATTGCCAGATGAAAAAACGGAAAATCTCATACTAATTAACCGAAAACCACCCAACTCCCCTTTTTTTGCGGGGCTGATTACTTAAAAACGGAATCTTCAATATTTTTGAAAGTTGGCACAGACATGAGGCTTGGTAAAAACATCTGGCTGTAAAAATCACAAGTTCATCATGTCATTACAACGTCATCCAAGCGCCATTTTCTGAAAATCAACTTATGGACATGTATGCTCATGTATGTTCATAACGAAATGTCATTTCTCTTTCACATTTCGGATGGTCAATTTCACTGTCATCACATATATATGAACATCTTATCATTGTCGTCGACCCTGTCATGATTGCTATCTTGCGCAATCATCATATCTTACAAAATAATTTACCAGTTCAAGACAGACCACCTAATTCGTCTTCAGTGACGAATTAAATGTCTAGTTTATTTTTATTTTTCCACCACTTTCTTGTGAGCGTGATTACTCAAATTCGGTTCACTCATTATTCATCAAATTTCGATCAATTATCAGGCATATAATGGTCAAGTGCCAGAAATTTTTTCAAGGTCATCAGGTCATCGTGACGTCATCAAGGCGCCATTTTGTGAAATCACATTATCGATAATATCTTCATAACGAGTGATCAAAAATGAACCATATTAAACACACATAAACTTCAGGTCAAGGGTCAATTTCAAATGCCAGCAAATTCCGTGTGCACGTCATGACGCGCACGTACGCGCGCGTCAAAATTTAGAAATGCTCAAAATCACTTTTTGTTCAAATTAGAGTACGGTTCAGGACATTTTAAGCATTTCAAAATTTTCCGTCCGTGCGCGTCCGCGCGCGCGTTATGCGCGCGCTCAGCGCGTATAAAACGTAGAAACTCCGTTTTTTCGCATGGTCTGTCTTCCTGATACTATTCTTGACAATTTCCAACTATTTACAGTCATTCTCGACATTCCATAATGCCACACGCGCGCGTCAATGGGCAATATAATGCAAAAAGGGGTAAAAACATGCCTATATGGAATCCGCCATAGCTCGTCAGAGAGACTGGGGACCCCCCTTTTTTTTTACATTTTCTGAAAGCCTATGAGTTGTAGATTGTAATTCATGAAAAAAATTTGGGGGTCAATCGATTGGAACGTCGTCACATTTGCATATGAACTCAAAAATTCGATTTTGAAAAAATGACGTCATAATTTTTGTATTCATTTGACAATATTTCAGTAATAGGTAGTCGATTTTCTTCCAAATTTTGATATGTTGTAGCTGAGACAATTTTCTACAAAATCAGTCACCACGATTTTTCATTTTGACAAGGGGATCATGGCGTATTTTTGCGATTAAAGGAGGCATGTCAATTTTTCACATTTTGCGTGTATTCTCTATGGGAGATGACTTTTTCTCAAATCTTGATTCTACATTCCCGTCTTCTTTGAGCAGTATCTCTGTTATTTCTGCTCGATTTTCTTCCAAATTTTGGTATGTTATAGCTGAGACTATAAGCTTTCACAAGTGTGCCCTCCAATTTTTGATCAGCTGTCGGGATCATGCCCATTTTTTAACTACAAAATGTGATTTCAGAATTCCGTATTTCGTCTACGTGTTATCTCTATTGGAAATATTTTGGTCCATTGGTAAAGCACTTGCCTCCCACTCCGGCGACCCCCGGTTCGATTCCCAGTGGGTCCATTTTTTTTTTTTTTTTTTTGCCTTTCATTTTACCATCTTCTTCGACGATTATAACATATACCATCACAAACAATGTAATAAACTGCCTAATTTTGCGTGTTATGTCTATTGGAAAGTAGTGTGCAGTAGTTTGTGTACAATCTCATTCCCTGTCGCGTATTAAAGCTAAGGGAATAATCTCCCACATGTCCTGCAATATCAAATCGTCCAGTTCGTTATCACGATTTCTCCAAATCGGCTCAGTCAATTTTCTTCATATTTTCGTCAGTCATCAGTCCTAATAAGGTCAAGTTCCCACATCTTTTTCAAGGTCATCAGGTTATCGTGACGTCATCCAGGCGCCATTTTGTGAAAATCAACTTATGGTCATATCTTCATAACGAAATGTCATTTCTCTTTCATATTTGGCATAGTCAAAGTCGCTGTCATTCCAGTCAAGGTCACTTCATTAAACGCACGCGTACGCGTCCGTGCGCGCGTCCGTGCGCGCGTAAGATTTAGAAATTCTCCAAATCCTCCTAAATTCTTTTTGGACACGTTTTATGCCATTTCAAGCACTTTTTGAAAAATCGCCCATAAATTTGAACTTGAAGGGGCGCTATGCCACTTAGGTTATCGTGGTTATTGTCATTATTGCCATTATGATCATCATTATCAATATATCATCGTCATTGTCATCACTTGACCATCTTATCATTTTCGTCAACATTATCAGGATTATCTTGCACAATTATCACATCATCTTCCAAAGCAATTTGCCAATGGGAAGACAGACCACCTAATTCGTCTTCAGTGACGAATTCAAAGTCTAGTTTTCAAGTTAAAACAGTCAGATCCAGACATGTTGCTCCGATAAGTGGCGTATATGATCATCGTAAAGTTGAATATTTCAGCTTTAATTTGGTATATTCAGCTAAGAATAAAAGTGTCGACCAAAGTTTGAGAGTTTTTACTGTGTTTAACGTTTACACTGACGCTCGTTCCTATTTTGAAAGTTGTACCCTTTCGCCACCGATAACAATACATTAAATTAATGTTATTTCAAAGTACATATGTGGACATGTAGTCAGATTGAATATTTAATATGAATTGAGAGATAAAAATATTCTAGCAATGCACATTTATTTAGTTCGAGTGAAAATATAATTGTCAGGTCGGTCAGGCGATCCTTATAGTTCGATAAGCTAGAATTTTTCTTGCTGAACGCCTGTTGGTCGAACTTTTCTCTTGTTGAAAGAACTTCATTAGCGCGAATTATCAGTCATCTTCATCTTCAGTTTCAGTTTATCATATATCAAATTTACAGTGCTTTTACAATATAAATGGTACAATTAAACAAGCCTGATACATAAAAAAGACATATAAAACAGCAACCACGTATTTGCAACAGCAACCATTGTCAGACGTGTAGCCAGGGGGCAGTGGGGGTGGTCGGCCCCGCACCCCCCCCCCCCCCAATAAAAAAGCGAGAGAGAGAAATCAGGGGCAAGTGAGAGAAAAAGGCCTAAAAAGGTGCTACGAGCCATTACTTTTTTCTCAAAATTTGCTTAAGCCCCCCCCCCGCACGCCAGTGCATACACACACGCATGCTTATGCAAGCGAGTGAAGCGAGCGAGCAATTTTTTAAGATCTGCGAGGTTGCATGGTGATCAATAACATCTTATAAAGAGGAAAATCACAGTTCTGAAAGGTTTTTAAACACAGTCTCGGCATGAGAGACTGAAAAGACCTCTAATAAGTAAAATAACTATATCAAATGGAAATGTGAGCGAGCGTAGCGAGCGAGCCTTGACGAAATTAAAGTAAAATTGCTCTAAATCGCTATAAATTATAGGGGCACAAATTATAGAGGAAGAAAAAAGGGATCTTTATCAAGAACGAAAATATGACACTTATCAGAAAAGAAAAGGAGCAGGAATGTGTCATATTAAAAAGAGTAATTATCAGAGGATGAAACATGTGGTATTTGTCACACACAAAGATTGGCACTTTACCAGAGGTGAAAAAGGCAATTATGAGAATGGAAAAAGGGCGTTTTTTGGGTTTTTTTTTTTTTTATAAAGGAAGAGGGGCTCTTATCAGAAGGAATAAGTATACTTCTTAGAAAGAAAAGAAGACCGTGTCAAGATGAATTAAGGGGAACTTATCAGAGGTGTAAAGGGGTAGGGCCCTACTCATCAGAGATGACAAGTGTCATTTAGCAGAAGGCAGAAGGGGCATTTGTCAAATTAGAACGGTCACCTGTCAAATTTGAATAGAGGCCATTGCCACAGGTGAGATGCACTTATCAGATGGAAAGGGGGTAATTATTGTATCTGAAAAGTGAGAATTAGAAAAAAGGCAGTTATTGAAAAGGATCAATAGGTACATTTGATGTAAATAATTTAAAAGGGAATTGTCGAAGGAAAGATTTTATTATAGGGGTTTTATGAGAGGTGAAAAGGGAAGAGGCTCGTTTTTAGAAATAAAATAAAGGGAGAACTTATCAGAAAGAATAGGGGCAATTATAAAATTGGAAAATAGGCACGTGTTATAATGTAAACGATACGGCGGGGGGGGGGGGGGGGGGTATGTCTCATTGAGGCCTGTACGGCATCCACGTCCATGAAAACGAGTAAAATGGGTTGTTTTTTCACCACCAGACGGGTAACCCGGGGATCTCGTTTAGGGTATCAAAAACAGGACAATTCTGAAAAAAGGGTATCAAATTCACTACTAGTGATGAGAAAAGATCCTCGAAAAGGGTAGGAAATTTGACAGTAGCAGTCGGGAGCCGGTCAGGAGTAGCGCCGATCTGAAAATCTTACCGTGAATACTTTTTCATGAATCCAAAAAGGTTCTTTCCTATTCTTTCAATGAAAACACTCTGTAGGCCCGTAATGTGTTCCAAAGTAATTTTTTTTGTCTTAAACTCTTCTTAAACTCTTCCTTTTTGGCCAAAAAAAGGCCAAGAAGAACCAATCCTCGAATAGGGTGTAAAATACTATCCAAAATCTATTTTAAAAAAATCCCCGTTAAGGATCTAAAATTCAGAAATTTTGGGCGGGTTTCCCTGAATATAGGGTATCAAAAACCTCTTGACTTAAATCCTCGTTTAGGGTGCTTTTCAGAAAGTCATGGACGCGGATGCCGTACAGGCCTCAATGGGACATACCCCCCCCCCCCCCCGGGCGATAGGCCTACTTATGGAAGGGGAAGGGGCACTTTTTAGAAAAGAAAAGGGACAGTTGTCAAGGAAGAATTTTTCGTGAATAAATGAGTTTTTCGAGTATTTTAGAGAGGGGCGTCAAAAGGGATGGGGTCTGGCTAATTAACTCAGCATAAATATTTATATTTACCATGCAAGATCTTGTGTGTTGGCCTACAACCATAGCCTACAACCTAGGCGATTTTCATCTTTTGTGGAACGATACCTTTTGTTATCGATAAATTCAAAATATGTGTTAAAGGCCAAGGTAGGTGATACAATTTCTACTCATTTCATTAATTTTTAAAATGTGATTAATGATCCCGTCAAATCCCGCACTTTTTAACATTTTAAAGTAATTTACTATATCTATGACCTCATGCTCTAGGATTGGGGTGAAGAACAAGGAACGAGGATTTTGCATTTTGAAGAAGTATCGAAATTTTAAGTCTGGTACAGGCATACGTATATATTCTGGGCAAGATTCGGGCCAATATTTACAAAATAAATTCCTCTGCTATTGCAAGTTAGAGGTCACGATTTCATTAAATTTTACGATAATCCTTATAATATACTGGCTAATACATTATTTTAGAAAAAAATTGTTTCTTTACTATCTTGGGCATATTTCAAGTTCTTATCTTTTTAAATTTATTGGTATAAAAAAAAGTTTTACAGAAGTGTTTTCCACGGCAATACAACACCCCCCCCCCGGCCCCCCCCCCCCCTTTTTTTAATTTTTTTTTCTTTTTATGATGAATTTTGTCTTCTTGCCGACATCCTAATTGGAGCACAGCCTCGATCCACAGCCGTACCTTTGAGTTTGACAAATAAAGTAGGTTTATATTTCTTATTTATGGTGAGAATTGTCACTTATAACAGAGTCTTCTAACTATTGCATGAGTAGGAGATATAATTTGCCTTTATTTTTCTTCCAAATAGTATTCCAGTGGCGATAGTTCATGCACCGTTAAGTTATAACGGTCCCATATACTGTGAATTGTGCTTGAAATGCTGTGGTATAGTGTACTCATGGATTGTATTACTGAACAGCATGCATTGTACATGTACAAGCTTATCTGAAGATAACCTTGTACTCCAGACTAGCTTTTACAGGTGAATAGGCTTCAATAGCTTTTGTGTGTATCAGCAGGCCTTTTCTAGTCTAGTATCATTCATAGGGTCTACATGCATGAGAGGAAAATTATTATTTAAAATTTCACTTTCAATTCTGAATCCTCAAATTTGTGGCTCAGTAAGAGTGGAAGAGTCCCTAAATAAGGTAATCTAGCAAATTTAAGAAAAATCAAATCAAAGCGTCAGCATTTTTTTTTTCTTTACTCTTCATAAAGCCTTCCAGGCTAGTCGGGCTAATTCGGCACTGCGCGGTGACTATGTTTCAAGAGTTGAAGTCCACGCTACGCACTGTATGGTCAGGGGTCCTAAAGCTACGCAGGTCCTAAAGCTACGCACCCCGCAAATACGCGCAATACGACGCGTTCAATGCGCCAAACTTCTGGTGTGACTGAGCAACGAGATTATCATTTACGTTCGCCAAAAAGAATGAGTAATTTTCCTTCATTTTCGGTGATAATATCACTATTTTGAAATCGGGGTGAAATTCGCATTAGTCAGCTTCAAAATCAAGATTTGCATTCATTTATTACGTGTGCGTAGCTTTAGGACCCTTTCATTTTTTCGACCAAATTCGACATGGGTATCGACATCGACTTGAAAATTAATGTTATTGATATTTGTCCGTCGTAATTTTCTCAGGGATTTGATTTATGATAATGTAGAACCTAGATATATGAAAGAAATTCACATTAATCATTGAAAAGGTGACTTTTTAGCCGCTGGAAACAAAGTGCGTAGCTTTAGGTCCCCCCATCATACCCTTTTTTAGCCTTAAATTTCATGTTTTGTATAATTTTACTTCTTTGATAATCATTTTACACATTTATCAATATCAAATAATTTGAATTTAAGTGTTTTAAAATGTGTACTTAATGCGAAATTCAACACAAGTGTTTGCGATCTCTGGGCTCACTCAGCTGCGATTTTCTGTCAAGGCTGAGTTTTCCCTAGTGCCGAGTTAGCCCGGATCCAATGGCTTTCATACGCGTGGAACTACTTGTGTGTTCTCCACATGCTATTTGACACATGCACAGAGAACACAGGGCAGAAGATCATAAAATGAGGCAAAAAACATAAGTAATATCTTATAACCTGCTCTCTCGTCACCCCCAGTAATCACCCTGTTGGCCCCAAATCAGGGTAGGTAACACAAATTTGTGTTTCTAGTATGAAAATGAAGGATTTAAATAATTATTATCCCCTGCCTCTGGTATGATCTAGCCTGGACTAATCCAGGCTAATGCACATAACACCCATGGCAGGAAATCTAACAGGAAAAGCTATGTATGAGTACAATGATATCTTAGATAGCCTTGTACATTTATAACTGACCATCACTGGAGGCCTTCAAGGGAGCTCTGCCACTCAGCATCTGGATTGGGGAACTGGATTTTTACTAGTACGGTATATTTTAATGCACCAACAAACATGCACTGCAAATGAGCACCTAAATTCAATTCCTTAGCACTACATCCTCACTTATGGATCCTGTTGAGTATCCTCGTAGAAGTAGAAGTCTAGACCCTCTAATCTATTTTTGTTTTGTTTTATTTTTTTGAAGAACAACAAAACTTTCGGTAGAGGAGAAGTGCATCTAATTTTGATTTAACCAATATTTCTTTATGATTATATCGACAGGATATGTTAATGAGGCCTGATTAATTGAGTTGAATATAACTTTTTTTAAAGTTGCAGATCGGGGACGCAGCTTTCTCCTTGTCCAGTATGTTTCTGTCATTTGCTCTATGTAAGTATATTCTCTGAATTGACTGAAATCTTTTTATTTGGTTATATGGGCTTCTTTTTTTTTTGTGGAGGAAGATTTGATTTGATCGTGTTAAAGTATCTATTTTGTTATTTCCCACAATTTATAAGCCTGCAAAATGTGTATTAGCATGCAAAGGAAAGATATCTTTCTGTAGTGTGGGTGTATTAAGGATGCAGGGAGGTGTCTGCATTTGGTTGATTTGCAAGCTGTAAACTTGCAACTTTACCAAAGAAAATATTAAAGCCTCTATTTTCCTTATAAGGTTAAAGAAATTATGCAAAACAGAGAAAACAAATATATTGAATTAAATATTCCTTTGAATAGAAATAAACTTGTATGTTGTTGCTGCAGTTCATTTTCATATGATTCTGTTGAATTTGCTTAGCAAGCAAGGAGAACAGGAGATGAAGAAATTACTTTTCCATAACAGAGCAAATGTCATTTCGTTGAATTTTCCAGCTTCCAATTTTTTTAAAGCACCTCTATGATGGATTTGTGCTCTTCTCAACCCTTTTCACTTGACATTGTACTACCTAATTTTTGTGTTATGCTTAAAGGCATTGATTAACTTTGCCCAGGATTGAAAAAAAAAAATCACTATTCCAGCTAATGCTGTAATCATAATTGCAAATCTTTAGCTCAGACAGGAATCGCCTGAGTTTTATAAGCCGATCGGTTGTTTATATATCAAGATATTTACGATTGAACATTGATGTCGGGATAGAGTACCACCGAACCCTAAAGAACTCTTACGGTTGGCATACCTCACTCTATCACAGAATACTATACGGCTGGAAACCCGCTCTGAAATCGCCAAGCGCTGGTGCTTGGTTTTTGTGACTGCAGCGCAGCGAAGAAGCCGAGCGACTTGTGCTAGCGATTGATCGCGATTTTCTCTTTTTTAGGATAGTAAACGGGTTCCATTTTCTCTCATACTTTCACATATCCTTAATTATATATGTAGTTAGAGGACTGCACACAATTCACTGGAATTTGAGCTGATTTGACAATTTTTCACAAAGTTAATCAATCACTTTAAGATAGGAAAAGTCCTGCATTGAGATGCTTTATGATAATGATGATAATTTAATGCGAAGCTTTTGAATGAATACATTACATATTGAATATATGAACATTCTTCCTTTTTCTTCCTTTTTTTTTTCAACAGTTGCAAAAAGCAAGTAAGTATTTCTTTTTTCCTAACTAGTCATTAAAACCATTTAAAACAGAATGAAGAGAGATGAAGTTACATTTACAAAGTCGATTTTGTAGAAAATTATGATGTCGTGTGTTCTTCCTGAAAAAGGGGTTTGTAAAATAAGCTGATGATGCTATAAATAAATCATGGTTTTATTTCATTTGCTGGAGAATCAAACAGAAAATATATCACTATAAAATGCTGATCTCCATCTCCTTTTCATACTGTATTTTGAAGTGCCTAGAATATATGAAATAGAAGATACATTTTGCAATGTTCAAAGCAGCTGAGGTAAAGCTCATTAGAGAGGTAAAAGTTAAGAATTAACAAGACATATACATGTATATAGAAAAGAATTGTGAATGAGTGAATCAGTATTCCGAGAAACTACTAGATATCTAGTTTTTTCATTTTTGTGAGAGCAAATTGAATTTATTTAGTTACGGACTTATGGTAATTATACATTTCCAAGTTATAAATTTTTTTTGCCAGCAAATCATGACAGACCCAAGCGCTATACAAGAAGCCACCATTATTATTATTATTATTATGTTTTCTATACTATGCCACTTGAAAAACTTATATTTCACAATGTTACTCATTCACAATTAAAAAGCTTTTGGTAATACATGTACCATGTGTTAGCCTTCAAGTGTGAATACTCATTCGCTATGGAAACCAACAGAGAACATCTAATGTTATGTTGATGCATAATTGAATAATAATTTCCCGTGAAAAGGATTGCTCCTCAAAAGCCCCCATATTCGAAATATGATGAGTGAATGTAATTGAAGAATAATGATTATTATTATGTATTTTCCCATGCACCCACTTCTAGACGGGTGATGGTGATGTTGAAGAGTGCTGCTGGAACAGGGACTTGTAAAGTTATGATCAGAAACAGATTAAAACCAAAGATGATGATGGTCAAGTTTGATCCAAAAGGCAAGTTATTCAAGTGTATTCTTACAGAACTACAATGCATGTACTCATTTTATTCTCAGTGTGTACATGTATATCGATATGTTTTAAACCCCTGAGAATGGTATGTATTTAAAATACATAGCAGTAATTGGTTTTTATAACCTAATACATGTACATGATAATATTTACAGGCAAGTCTGAACATACAATATATAATGAAGTATTGTTAATTGAAAAATTGATATGATGTTAAAAGAAGTTACTTGTAACAATAAACCTGATGTAGTAATTTGATATAATGGTGTTGTTCCATTTGTAGTTTAGAAACTAATTTGCATATTTCATTTAAGTTTGTTGTAATGAAATGTCTCTGTTTCTATAGTTCACAGCTTACAACTGCATGTACATTTTTCAAACATCACTCATTCAGAAAAAGCAAAAACTTTGAGTTAATGAGTTTTGATATTAAACCATCTCATCCTTTCCTCCCACTTCTTCAAGTATCCCACATATCAAACTTATGCTATTTAGAAATAATACTAATTAATTTCTGTATTTTCATTCTTCTGCCCGCAGTGCAGCGGCATGTGTTATTTGTAGAGGATAGAAAGATCAGGTCCATGTGACAGGAATCTGAAGATGGCCACCAGCTGAATTTGGGATGTATCTGGTGGAATCAAGAACATTTCAGACATTCTAAATGTGTAATGAGTCACTTGGAGCATCTAGAGACTTCAGGAATGTTGTGTCGACAATCTCAGCTTGTCAATTGGGCTTCAGCTACGTTGACTGAGACAATACCAAGACACATTCATCTACCAGTGATGAGCAAGAGATCATCATTCATGCAATGGAAACAGAACAACTTCTCCTTCCGAAAAAATGTTCATATCAATGCTGTATTTTAAAATTGTATTTTTACATGAATTCAAAGAAGTGTGGTAAAATTCACAAATATCTTGAGTTTTTCATTCTTCACTTTGGCCTAGATATCTCCTTTACCTCTAGAATATGTTGAAAGTTATTATTAATCTCTATTTTATTAAGATTCAAAAGCTGAATGCTTTAAATTCATCATGACAAAACAAACATTATCAGCTTCCCCCAAGTATTTGCGAGTAAAACAGTTCAGGAATTTTCATCAAGTCCTCTTTCATTTGTGGATTCTAAAGGATTTTAGAAGCATGGCAATAATTTCTGAATTATTTTTCTTATCATACAAACTGTTTCTTGTACAATGCTGGTCAGGTGGTTTCCTCTCCCCCTTGAGGGGAAAATAATGTAAAAACAAGCCTCCCCTCTCTGTAGAATATGTTGAAAATTTGTATTATTAAGTCTCCATTTTATTTGGATTCACAATCTTAATGCTTTGAATTCATCATGACAAACATTGTTGGCTTCCCCAAAGTATTTGTGAGTAAAACATTCATTGTTTTAAGTCATTGTTTGTGGATTCCAAAGGCTTCTAGAGGCATGCCAATAATTTCTAAATTATTTTGATAACAAACAAGTTGTACAATGCTGGTCCCCCTCTCCCTTGGGGGGGGGGGGGGGGGGGAGAGAATGGAAAATCCTCATTAGGAATAGCATGGCATGTATGGGTAAAACCCCAGTTTGCCTTTACTGAGAAATCAGACTTCAGAACAAAAACCAAAAAAAACACATTAAAGCCGCCCAACTTTAACCCAGGCTTAAACCCATGTGAGTGCATTGATTTAGTCCATCAAATTATGGAGTGCCAAGTGTCACCCTTTTTAAATTCTCAAAATCACTACAGTTCTGAAAGTACATGTACATATAAATGCAAATACAGTAGTTTCAGTTTCACTTCCATTGTCATTTCCAACAGAACAGTGATTTTGACAAGAAATCAAATCATATACAAAAAACTTGTCTCAATGGAATTGATTTCCGATGCTCATTTCACCCAAAAAGTGATTTTTTTTGTCACATAAATGTAGTAATTCATACAGGACTTAGGGGTTGACAAATGGCCTTCCATAAATCAGCAACCTAAATTAAAAGCCAGGCTTAACTAAGGGCACTTTCGAGAATATGGGCCCGTGTCTGTGGTCTTCAGCCATATAGATCATGTATCAAATATATGTTTGTAACCAGTACACCTATATGAAAAACAAAATGCATATTGGTTTCTCTTCATAATTTCAAAATGAAATTTATTATTCAGATATTTCCATTGTGATACATGGTAAACAGAAAAAGGTGCCCCCCCCCGAAAAAAAAAAAAAAAATATGAAGAGTTGTACATGTATTTTGTACAGTGTGATAATAAAAAGTCATATATAAAGTATAAAACTTGGTAGCTGTGTTGCTTTGCTACTCATTCATTTTATGAACATGAAACATAACACCCTATTTGAAAAAAAATACTTCATAAAGAAACTTTCTTGCATATTTCAAAACTGATATTGGATATCAAAACACAAAAGCAAAAATATTGCATCACAAATGGTAAATCATGAACAGTACTGACAGAAATAGCTTTCCTTTTGATCTCAACTTTTAGTACATGTCCATTAATTGAAATCTACTTTTTAAAGTTTAACATTGTACGTTATATCTGGAAGACTAGCTATTATGCTAGGCGCCTATTTTTCTTTTGCAAACTCAAGTTTAGCCCACTCCTTGATGGAGCAAGTTTCTCTCCTCTTAATGCTACTTTGTTGAAATGAGTCTAGAGTAGTAAGGCCATTCCTATTATTATTTCTTTCAAGTGATTAGTCTTCATTCTCCAGAATTGGGACTCATAATGAGTGACAGAAAAAACAAAACAATTCTGCTATGTACATGGGCTAAAGCTTCAGAGCTTGTTATATATTGTGTTGTGATTGTGGAAATAGGCGCCTGGCATTAGGCACATAAAAATAACAGTCTAATAAAACTCCAACCCCACAATAATAATAATCTGAAAAAGATGCAAAAAAGTGAAGAAGAAAAATAACAGTCGGCTGCTAAAGAATGAGAATGTATATACTGTAAATTTTGTACATTAACATGATAATTGTATTACAATTTCCACATACAACATGCATTGTAATATAGTCCCTGATTAGTTGTACAGTGGAACCTCGTTATAAAGAACACCATCATAACAAACTTGTTATATCAAAGTAGCTTTGCTGGTCCCACTTCTTTGTATTCTATTGTCTTTTAGCCCTGACATAAGGTTTCGATATAAAGAGGTTATTTCCTTAGTCCCAAAGAATTTGTTATAACAAGGTTTCACTGTATTAAAAATCTACAAATACTTGGTAATAATTCTGCACCATTCAGCACCTAACAATAACACCAAATTAGAATAGTTACAGAATGATTTTGTTTGGAACTGGGTATAAAAGACTGGAGGGGTAGAAATAGTTTTCCCACGGTTGATAATGCATTAATTATGTAAGCTGGTCATGTGAAGTCGGTGCAGAACTTTCATCTTTTGCTCTGACATGTAAATACAAGTACAATTTGGAGAAGTTTCATGGGCAAACACTAAATGGAAGGGGATCTATGATATCACGGCTGCATTTTCTGCAAAGCTGTACTTAACTATATGAAGGTCTTGACTGCAATTGAAAAGAATGATCATGCATGTCTTGGCATATTAGTATTTAAAGCATCGTGACACATATTTGAATCCAGGAATTGCATAAAGTAAGCCTATATGTTGTAAGTCTCCCCCAGTCAATTTTTGCCTGAACAAGATTATGTGGCAGATACTATATCATCACAAGAAAAAAAGTTTAGTGTTAACAGCTATATGCACAGGTACAATGAAGAATAAGTCTACATTCTGGGCTATTTTACTTGGTATAAGGGTACAAAATCCAATTATTCTTTGTTAAAACCAAGCACACCCTATCGTCTCATGTAAACATTTAAATAAACCCCTACCTTGCAATAAATAAACCGCACAATTATAATACTTCAGAAGTTCAGGCATATACACAAAATAAAATATTTGCACAACAAAACTGAAGAAATTAGATGAACACAAGCTTTCTTTTACAATATACAATGGAAATTCGCTATAAAGAGCTCCGATACAACAAGATTCCTGATATAACAAGGTAATTTTCCTGGTCCCTGGTCTTTATGTTCTTTTGTTTTTTTTAGCCTGATACATGTATAACAAGTTAATTTTCATGGTCCCAAGATCCTTGTTATAGCGACTTTCCACTGTATGAGGAATGACTGAAATATTTGTTTTGAATGACAGAGACATTTACTTGACTTAATTGTGCATTTATAAATGCATTCCTGTTACAGTGGAAACTCAGTATAAAGAGGTCTGATATAACAGTATTTCTGATATAACAAGATAATATCCCTGGACCCAGCTCTTTATATTCTATTGTTCTATTGTTTTTTTAACCTGATATAACAAGATTCCTGCTATAACAAGGTAATTTTAATGGTCCCAAGGACCTCGTTATACTGAGTTTTCCACTGTATTACATGTATATTCACAAGTGACAAAGAGTTTCTGAAATGGAATGTGAAAGATATCTGTTGGTGCAAAATCTACACCTAAAATGGTCTTTTCACTTGCTTACCAGTACATGTTTAAGGAGTTCCATATTCATAGACATTACTAGAGAAAATACATTTTTATCTCCAGTTGTAACGGTGACAGTGGACCGTACTACGTATATAAAAAACGTACTTTTAATTTTTTAGTTTTCCCAAACATATAAGAATTAAAGTAACTTTCGATTTCATGCAAGTGAAACATGATTCCACATTAACAAAAACCTTTTGAATGTTTACAGCTCATCATTTGCCTGTTGACAAAATTGTCAAAAATAGGTGTTAATTTGCCTTAAATGTAATACATGTATAGTACTGATTTTCTTGTCTATGCATCTACCTTTCTTGATTTTAATATCGAAAGAATTGTGATCACACTTTGACTCAAAAGAACTGATGTACAACTTATAAACTTGGGACTTGCAAATGATAAAAGCTAGTAAGTAAAAATAATACATACACTGCTCTGTTTATGCCACTGATTGCACTAAAAATAAAAAAGTTTCATTATTTTTGATGTAATATATTTATTTCCAAGCAAAGACATAGGCTGGGAAAGACACCTACAAAACAAAACATTAATGTGAAATGAGAGAAAGGTTTATATCAACAAAACATGCAACCATGAAATTATTTATACACCATTTCATCACATATCTAGTTTGAGTAGGTAAGGTGCATGGTAGGAGCCCAGATAGAGAGCATCTCCTGTATCAAGGACTTCACTGACTGAAGGGGCAATTTCTCCTGTAGGGTCATGTAGACTCTGGACGATCTTTCCTTCCTGGTTGAGCTCTATGATCAGACCATACTGAGGCAGCAAGCGTTGTATCTCAGTTGGATCAATTATCTGTGAAAGATTTTTAAAAAGCATATTTCATTATTAGGATGCTTTCATTAATCTTTTATGGTGTTTTGTAGAATTGAGCTTTTAACCTGTTGTATAACCCTCTGTTTAATTTCTGTCAAAGTTAGCTCATAACCAGATGGTTTAGTGTGCAGTTAGCTTTAGTGGCAAAAGACATGAAAAATTGGCATGAATTACAACAATGTCTTATCAAACATACCTTTGCTATAATATTCTTGAGCCATGGACGTGGAGCCAAGAAGTCAGTGGTTAGAAATCCTCTTCTGCTATGACCAAAAGCCAGACCCACCCAGTATCCTCCATTGCGACTGGGTCTAATGTTATCGGGCATCCCTGGTAGGTTATCAATGAAGACTTCTGTTGAGCCAGTCTTTGGCCCAGTCAAGTAATACCTACATAATCAATATGATAAATATTGTATATATTACAGAAGCAGTGGCCACTGCCACTTCAAACGGGCAAAAATCAATGTGTTAGGTTTGACAAAGTTTCAGCTGTTGCATCTAAAGACTTGACAGGGGGAAAAAAAGTTTCAAAGTTGCATCTAAAGGACTTTAAAGTAAAGAAAGAAAATTGTTTCAAAATCGAACTGTACATACAGAATAGTCTGACATGAACTAGTAGAGTCACTTTTCCTGGGCATTTCTTTAGATACCATTTTCGTTAGGTAAATCCTCACAGTTGGCGAACTGAAAACTCTATATGCATTGGGCCCTTGTTTAGATTCTAAACAATTTTGGGGTCCAGAGCTAAAGATAAAGTTGAGTTCTGGTCATGAGATTGAATTGTGAAAAAAGCTGTCCCAAAGCAATTGGAAAAGGTTGATTATATAGCACATAAGGATTGGTGTATGCTGTAAGGTTTTAGAATCACCAAAATGATAAGAGATTGACTCAATCCTGCTAAGAGTCACATGCACTGTCGTATGTCATATGTCATATTTTGAATGTGAGGGCATCTGAAGAGCAACCCTTTTCAAGGGACATATCTACTATGATAATCTTCCAAACTAACATAATGAGAATGAGAAAGCTCACAAATTATTTTTTACCTTTCCCAGAACTCAAACTTCCCTTAACATATGGGGGCCCACATGCACCTAAACCCTGTCAGTGCTGAGCCCTGCTAAACTAGATGATACAACAGAACATTCCTAAATTCACTCACTTTAATATTTGGTATCTAGATGTTTCTGAAATGAGAAGAAAGTCTTTCTTCGGTGAGAGTTGGACTCCATTTGGAAAGTGTAACTTATCCATTGCAAGGTCACTCATTTTGCTCACAGGGTTGTACCATATCAGCCTGATGAAGAAAAAGCAATTTTGAATGTTGACCCACAATAAAACATTTTGCTTAATATGGTACAGATGATACATTTATTAAAGGGAAATCCAACCTTAATTTTTTTCTACTAATATCATATGAAGCGTAACTTGCTGATTAATTTGATACCAAATTTTGCACAGCTATGAAGAAATTTATAGAATGATGAACCCCCAAACACGTCTTTCGCCCGTCGTCTGCTGCACATGCATGGGGGCCGCCATTTTCCATGTTTCCAGTGGACTTAGTCAAAGAATGACGTATATGTGGACAATTCCTAGTCTAGATTCTATCTTTTTTCTTTTTTCTTTTTTTTGGTGTGGATTATTCCCCTATGCTGCTCTTTCTCTACACGTATATCCCACGCAGAGCGCGACTCTTCACTACTACTAGGTATTAAAAAGAAAAACTTTGGACACTTTTGATTGTTAATACAAACTCAAAAATTATACATCGTATCAGACTGAGGTTTTTACATTGTAAAGTTGAAGGATGTAAAATCGTTTGGGAGCAAGTTACATCTCATTTCTCTGAATACTTTTCTTAAAATATTGCTCTGAGTATTTAATTAGATTTTTCACTTTTTGAAAAATCAAAGCAAGAAAATCTGTGTGTATCAGTAATTAATTCAGAACACAACAATGGCCATTGTGTGTTGCAGCTGTCATTTCCCCCAACCTTTTGCGGTCCAGTGTCATCAATGATTCATGACTCTGGGTTAAAAAACATGAAAAGGGTGTTCTGGAATTTCAACTGCATCACACTATGGCAATTGTTGTGCTCTGAATTAATTACTGATTTGTGGCCTTGCTTTTTCAAAAAGCGAAAAATCTAATTGAATATTCAGAGAAATGCTTAAAGAAAAATATTCAGAGAAATGCTTAAAGAAAAGTATTCAGAGAAATGCTTAAAGAAAAGTATTCAGAGAAACGTAATAAAACTTGCCCTTAATATTTTATTTATGGTCTCCGTATCGCACGATCCAAACAATTAAAAGTCATTTGCAATTCCACCTTCCAGGCGAAATTTTGGGGATCGCGCACTTAGTGGAGAGTTGCGCCCTGTGTAGCATAGAGAAAGAGCAGCGTAGGCGAATAAACCAAATAAATAAAATAAATATAAAAGGACACAATCTAGACTAGCCAGTTGTCCACAGATACATCATTCGTGGAAAATGGCGGCCCCATGTGCAGCAGACGATGGGCGAAAGACGTGTTAGGTTGGATCTAAAACATTCTATAACTTTCTTCATAGCTGTCCAATTCTGGTAAATTTGGAATCAAATTAATCAGCAAGTTACGCTTCTATAATATCAATAGAAAAAAAATTAAGGTTGGATTTCCCTTAAGAGAAGATTACATGACAGGTTATACTGGAGTGTTTGAAGTTGACATCTGGCATCTGACATCTGACATCTCTTCTCCATCTGAAGATGGGCAATTCCACGGTAACGGAAGGACATTCAGACACATTTTACCAACTTCAAACCATAACTACTGTTGGTTTTTTTTAATGGTAGAACATTTTAAACATCAGAGATGTAAGATTAGATCAACTGCCTATGATTTAAAAAAAAATTCTGTTATTACCAAGCAGCAATAATCTATGATGTCCTTCTGTTACCGACTGCATTAATATGGAAATCTTCAGATGGAGAAGAGAATGTGGCAATGAATGTTGGATTAGGGCCAATGTCTCTTATTTGAGTTAACATGTAGAAAGGCATTGATGGTTAACTAAGTAACCAGATCTTCAAATCAAGTTTGTTTTATATTCACACCTGAAATATAAAAATTGCATTTAACATAAATAATCCTAACCTCTTTTGACTGAGAAATATATTTTTTTTTAGCATGTAATCATGTTATTCTCTGGACCCGACCAATTGTATCACATACACGGTTATCAGAAATGAAAAACAAACAGATTTTTTAGAAGAAAAAAAATCTTGTCTACTGAGAAGTGCTGTAAGTAAATGGTTAAGCAACTGTCTGCAGCAAAAACCACATTTATCTTTTCAGGTTTTATTGTATATTTTGTGTCATTTTGGAGCATTTTCTTTATGTTTAAACTATCGATTATGATTGTGAATCAAATTAATTATAAAAGCATATTGGTTCTATTACATCCATATCAATGAAAATCTTCTATAAAGACTATGCTTTGAGGTACTGGGGAAACTCGACGTAACGAAGTCGGCTATAATGAGTTAACAGCTATATTGAGAATATTATCACCGACCCAAATTTACTTGCGTGTAATTGTATGGCAGCACAAACCTTTATAGCGAGGTTCATGGCTATAACGAGCTAAATCTCATGCCTCCAAAACAATGGAAAAGATTGCTAATCATTCCTGTTACAATGAGCAAGCAAATTTTACTGTGCCTCAAATGGACAAAAATTATTCAGCTGCATGGAGAATCTGCACACACACAAGCATATAGTAAAGATATATTGGGCGATGCTGGTGTGTCTTTTTATTCGTATCGTGCACACACACAGCGCAGGGCCCGTCTTTTTATCCGTATCACAGGGCAGGGCCTGTCTTTTTATTCGTATCACAGCGCAGGGAGCGTCTTTTTATTCATATCACAGCGCAGGGAGATTGGCCTCCCGAAGTATGAGACTTTTTTTCATACCATAGGTATGCGCTATGCTGACAGTAGTACAGGAGCAGTCCCGATCACGATACGTATATATTCAATGCGGAAGTGTGACAGACTTAACCCTTAGACGGTAACTTCGCGTCAGAAAATAATGCTTTTCACGCATTTTCCAACATGATCTGATATTTTATTAGCTAATTCAGATCGAGAATTAACATATTATTAATGCCTTCATAGCTTTCAAATGAGTACATAAGTGATGGCAGCTGCAGAACTAGGTACATTATTAGTGTACGTGTAGAATCTGGTCCCATATATGTGCATTTTTGTCCCCGCCGAACGAAGTTCGCGAGGGGACTATGAAACGGTCTCCGTTCGTGTGTGCGTGTGTCCGTCCGTCCGTCCGTGCGTCCGTCCGTGCGTCCGTCTGTCCGTGTGTTAGAAAATGCTACTTCTCCGTCATTTCTTGGCCGATTTTAATTCTGATTGTTTTATCTGATAGGACTGGGTGGGGGCTTCCAAACTTCTACACAGAATTTTGAAATTCATTAATTATGCAAATTTATGCAAATTTATTCAAAATTGACGAAAAATGCTACTTCTCCTCTATTTCACATCGGATTTTGATTCCGATTGTTTTATCTGATAGGGCTGGGTGGGGGCTTCCAAACTTCTACACAGAATTTTGAAATTCATTAATTATGCAAATTTATTCAAAATTGACAAAAAATGCTACTCCTCTATTTCACATCGGATTTTGATTCCGATTGTTTTATCTGATAGGGCTGGGTGGGGGCTTCCAAACTTCTACACAGAATTTTGAAATTCATTAATTATGCAAATTTATGCAAATTTATTCAAAATTGACGTAAAATGCTACTTCTCCTCTATTTCACATCGGATTTTGATTCAGATTGTTTTATCTGATAGGGCTGGGTGGGGGCTTCCAAACTCCTACACAGAATTTTGAAATTCATTATTCAAGCAAATTTATGCAAATTTATTCAAAATGGCTGAAGGTTCATAATGTTTTCATGTTTTATATTTCAGTTGTATACATGCATTGTTGGTATTCTCTTCTTTTGCATGCAGTAACATTATTATTTTATTCACTAAAGTTTTTCACTGAAGTTTTAAGGTTCAGGCTAGTTAATTTCCACAGATCTGCACTTCCGGCGGGGACATTTATTACGCATTGCGTAATTTACTCATTCACTTGTTATGTATGTTCTGATATAACGAGAAAATGGCTATAACGAGCAAAATCCTTCGGTCCCGACGGCCTTGTTATATCGAGTACCCCTGTATAACCCAAACTGCAACCTGGTTTTTAAGGAAGGTTATATTGAAGGGATTCCAGAGAAAGACACATTTGACAACATGATAAACCTGAATCTTAATCTATACATACTCACCTCCCACAACCTTTGCTTTCTAAAGCAAGCAGCCCACAGTCCTTGCGGTACTTGCGGTAGCTAGAGTCTGTGAAGATGAAGTCTCCATTCT
Source organism: Heliocidaris tuberculata (assembly GCA_025618425.1). Taxonomy (NCBI): domain Eukaryota; kingdom Metazoa; phylum Echinodermata; class Echinoidea; order Camarodonta; family Echinometridae; genus Heliocidaris; species Heliocidaris tuberculata. Next base: position 45,213,605 of record CM046834.1, on the reverse strand, counting down.
CTAGTTTTTCAAAATCATTTCCAAATTTCATCTGATGTCCCTTGTAACTCCTCTGAGTTGAAACTAACTCAATTGGAAGGGATTCTGTACAAACAATAGTACACAATAAACAACACCTTGAGAGGAGACTCTCCTTAAATCTTTTAAAATCTTTTCAAATTGAATTTTTAAGACCATGAACAAAATTTTTTTTGAGTGATATGAAAATAAATAATGAGTTCATCATTTCAAGCTCATGACCCTAAACCAAAATCCTGGCCTTTCCGCTGCTCAATGATAAAAAAAAGACAAATACAAAAAAGGTTTGAGTGCTATACATGTAAAAGCAGCTGACGCTACATTAGTGTAACAAATCACAAGCAGTTCCATGTTATGATAAACTATTGTTTCATAGATGAATATACAATCAAGGGCACCATTAAAGGACCTGTACCCCTTTTGTAGGCCTAAAATAGAAATTGTGCTCTATTAGAATGATACCCACCTCCTTTAATATCAACTTCAAAGAGCCCATAGTAAGCATCCATCATGTAGAGCTTATCGTCTATGAACCTGATCCCAAGCGGACGACCACATTTCATCTCATCATCTCTGGTACCTGCAGAAACACAACAGGGATTCAAGTTCAATTCCTTTCCATTTAACTCATTTATACAAACTGACAGGCCTATATTAAGGAATATAAGACATCATAGTGAGCTTCTATGAGGGGAAATCACTCCATGTGTAGATTACCAATGATGGCAAAACCACAGGTCCTGTGTTTACGTTTTGACAGGGCTAATATAATGTGTATATCATCTAATCACTTCAAAAGTTCCACCCCCAAAAGATAAGTCTCTTAAAATAAATTCTTCTCCTGAATCAAACTGAATGCTCCACGTTCACAAGAAGGCCATGATACCAACCTGAACAGGATGTCATAGGATTTCTCTCCTTTTTTATTTAATTTTTTTTTTTTTGGGGGGGGTAGCTACGGGCAAGATATTTACATGCATTTTAATAACTGGGAATTCCACCAAGTGCAGTGAGACCGATTGTGACCAACTGAACATAATGGTAGAACATCCCAAAGAATTGCTTTCAATAGAGATAGTCAAATCTGAGGTGTGACTGATTGGCTGCCTTGAAAAAAACTCTCCCATAACAAAATATACCAAAGTTCAAAAATTAAAATATACATTATCCATAATGGTAGTTTTAGACAATGCCAATAACCTAGAATTTATCTAGTTTTGTTACAGAAATTGATAATTCAGAGCAAATATGAGCCAATAAGATTCAAAGATTCAAAGTATTCCTAGTCTTTTTGTAATAGCTTAATAGTAATTGGTCACATCTGTCATCCTCTTATTTTCACAAAGGGTATGTTTCATTTCAGGGGGCGTCATACATACATGTACTGGTAGTGAAACCAGATATTCCAATTAAATTTTCAAAACTTGATGGTATCAAGAGCTAATCCTAAAGTTTTTCAGGCTTTCAAGTCCAAGCTCTATTACAAACAAATGTATATTTTATACAGTACTGACAAAGAAAATATTTTTTAAATAACAGTTGCATAATAGTTCACTTCTTTGAGATTTTTTTAAAGGAATTTTCTGACAACGCTGGCAACTCTGTTATTGGATGGTTTTTTAAAGATCTTGTATTTTTCTGAGGTGTGACTACCCGGTAAGTATATCTGGCGCAAGACAATTTATTACTCAAAGTATAGATGTTTTCATTTCCCAAATTAAAGGGGTGACAGTGAAAAATCATAATAAACAAGAACTTCAACAATAACAGATTGAGCTACATCAGCTACTTACCACATGGTGGAGTACCAAGTTGTGCTATAACTTTGATGTCTTTATCATTGCTAATCTCTATGACTTTACCATCATAAGTACCTGTATATATGCGACCTACATTAAGGGGAATAGATAAAGAGTTTAAAGACACAACTGAACTACCATCTAAATCTTAGGGGAAAAAAACCTGTTACGAAGTCATTGTAACTGACTAACTGAGACAGTTTAAAAAGGTATTACACAATTTTTTTCAATATGAACAACCATTTTCACAATTAACACGAAATGTGAAGTCTGTTGAATATGTTGCTACATGAGTGATACACACACACACACACACGCACACACACACACACACACACACACGCACACACACACACACACACACATATATATATATATATATATATATATATATATATATAAATATATATATATATATACTGTATAAATTTCATTAGATACCTACTTATGGCGAAAATACGTGGTAAAAAATGCAGCGAAAGGGGGAAATCGACTACAAGGAGAAATATGCATTTCTCCTTTACGTTTTGAACTAGACTTTCTGACCTTGCCTGCCATATCACAACCTGTAACTTCGCTGTCACAATGCTATAATGAGCATCCACCGATATGAGGACCCTTCCATTTTTTTTTAATGTAGGGTAGAATTATGCATGCATCTCAAATTTCAGGGTTCATATTGTGCCATGGGTAAAATATTTGCTGTTTGAGGAAATGTCCTTTATCATATCCTTTATTATGTATAAACAGGTTTATATAAATTTTCTCCTTTGCTATGCTTATTTTTACCATTTCCCCTTTTAGGGTGAATTAGTGGTATATATATATATATATATATATATATATATATATATATATATATATATATATACATTAGACAATAATGACAAAATGCATCTTTTTAACATCATAGTTCTGTCAGTGCATAAATGATTAAAGACAGACAGCAAACAACAAAACAGCATACATGTATATGCCCCTTACTGACTCCCCCCCCCCCTCCCTCTGTCAATGCATTAATGATTACAGACAGACAGCACACAACAAAACAGCATATATTCCCCTTACTGACCCCCCCCCCCCTCTCTCTCTCTCTCTTCTCCCCCCCCCCCCCCCTCTCTCTCTCACTCTCTCAGTTGGCCTCTATCTGTCCCTGTCTCTTTCTTTTATACTTCACTCATAAACACTACCAGCACATTCACAAAATAACTTCCGCCATAATAACAAACATTCACAATTTATATCTTTTTACCAGTAAATATCCATACTACCAGTAAAATTTAACAAAATATTCCTAATTGTGCATATTGGGGTAGAAGACAACCTACAATATGCATGCTGGGCCAGGAATACATGAAACAAACTACAAACTTGAACATCTTTATATAGACATATAATATTGGTTTACATTTATACCACATGTATAAAGAATAAATTCTATGCGATGTCATTATCATTTGCAGTGAAATACTTATGAATTGACATTATCATATCAATCCTCTCTGATAAATAAAACTGTACGACAACTTAAGATTCTTGCATTGTCAAAATTTATTAAATCTAAAAAAAACTTGCTCCATCCTTAAACTAAACACAAAAAACAATGAAATGATGCAGTATTTCAGGGACATGACTTATTATAGAACTCTTCATATTTGCAACTAATATGGACTGAGAAATTTTGTAGTTTGTATGCACTGTCAATGGTACTGTATGTTTAACTGAACTTACCATTTCTGTAAGCCAAGGATTCTGGTCCAATGATTCTGCCTTCCAGTAGCTTCCGAGCTTGCTGGAGTTTGTTGTTGGTGGCTAAAGCTCCTGTCCATGGCCTAGGAGGGGGCAACCTGATATCAACAAGTTAATCCATAGTTAAAGGAAGCTCAATTGTGATAAAATACAAAGTGAAGTATAAAGACTGCATCTACAATAGCATTTGTTTGGCAAATGTAATGTCTGGCAGATGTAATGTATAGAATAAATGTATCACAATCACTGTACTCTGATGTCAGGCCCTCATGGTTCTGTGCATGAAAGGGTAACTCAATTACTACAATTAGCCACTGTCATTCCGATAAACTGATAGTGAGCACTGATTTATTAGAATTATGCAACTTTCATCTGCACTTGTTAAACATCTTCCACTCCTGTGTACTATACATTCCAGTAAGAAACCAAGAACTGGGTCATTTGGGGATAATTAGAAGAGGAAATTTTGGTTCTAGACAGTCTTTTACTGATTATTCTTAATTGATAAGTTGGTGATACAATTTTGATATATGAACATACAGTATGCACAAATGCAAACAACAGCCAATTCAGGTCTGACAAAAATTAACATGAAAGGAGTAGAATGATGTTAATGATATATTTTTCATAATTTAAAAAAAAAAAACAGTTTGCACATAAAAACCTGACCCTTCAATGGTCTACAAGATGACTTACTCAAATGCCTCTGGTTCTGCAGGAGAAGATTTGAGCATGATCAGTATAGTCAATGCAAGCACTATCACAAGAGAGATCTGGAATACTTTGAAAAACATGTTGCAGCACTTTGTCCTGAAAAGAATAAAGAAAATAGATTATACAACAGACTGTAATAAAAAAGACGAAAATTCGACCCAATTTCCTTTACTGCTGTTACATTTGATGCAATGATGAATCCTTTGGGAAGAGTGTTACGCAAAATTGAATTGTTCAAGCTAGATAGTTAAATGGACACTGAGCATTATCAGTTAATGAATTCTCAGATTTTTAGTAGTGTAGCATAAATCCAGACCATTTGGAAAACACTCCTCTTTATATGAAGGGGTGTAATACTAGGTGTCCAAGGTATTGTGAATGTAAATTTTCCTCTGGACTATTTCTATTAAAACCACTATCATGTAGACAAAGATAATATGATTTAAAAATTAACATTATACAATATGTGCAGGCTTCTTGACAGAAATTTGTTTACAGTTGGTCCAAAAGAATGGAATACAGCCATGCACAATTCCTAGGGGTGGTCTGCAAGGACCAAAGCAATAGCACAGGTAGAAAGTGCATTGACATATTCATTACCCTTGTTGGTACACTTTTCAGGGAGAATTTACCCTTAGTATTTTTCTATAGTCAGAAGTTTTCCAAACTTGGGCTTGGCCAACAGTGCTAGGCACTGGCCAGATCCTTGAGTACACGTATGTGCAAGACTGCTTATGTCAGGTGGTTGAATGGTTTACTCACTGAGCAAAGAGAATAGTTAGGCACTTAGGCTAGTGGTTTGATAAATACTTACTTCACCCCTTGCTTCTTTAAATTTCTCTTTCTCTGCTTAGGAGGTAAACCTTCATCTTGTACTTTATCAGTTGACTCTGGTTTACGCTGCCTTACTCCTTCAGCGTTGGCCATTGTTGCTTATCTTTTCCTGAAATAAAAATTAGCACACAATGAAAACCAAGATTTCAACAGTGAGTACACCTTATGAATTACATGTACATGCTTGTTGTATGTTGGTGTGACCATATCTTGCACATGACCTAAGTTTGCACACAGGGCAATATCTCAAAAACTAGAAAAGATGTCGTAAATCTCATAGCACTATTGGATAGAGGAAGCTAATATTACCTAGGGACAATATTTTCTTTTGAATTTTGGAGAGAAATTATGAAGTTATTGACAAAAGATCAGCAAATTTTGCTATTTTTGGCGTCAATTTGAGAAAAATATGAAATTACCTGCAAGGGTCTCTAGAAAAATCCTCATTTTGAGAGGTCATCAAACTTGTAATTAAAATGCGATACCAAATGTTTGTATATTTTTTGCAAATGATGCACGCATTTTGACCGTGCGTCTTCAGCATGCATGCAGTGCTGAAGACGCCCTGTCAGAATGCGTGGGAGGCCCATGCGCTCGTAACGGTCTTGTCTAACATATGGTGGATCTGAAAATTGCGTAAGTGACTGTAGGTCGATGACATATGGGACACTTCTGGGTCTACGAGCGTAGTGAAGACTTTTCCGGGGCGTCGTTCAGACAACATTGAACCTACCGGTAACCATTAAAATAAATATTTCACATTTTGTTTTCAATATTTTTTAATTCTAGGGTAAAAAATGAGGTTTTAATATTCTAAAGCTATGGTGAAGAGGAGATGAGAGAAGCTGGCTCACTGTAAAGGTGATTTTCAAGAGGTTCTTTAGACTCTAAAATGGCTGCTAAATATTGCAGAGCGAGATTAAAAACTAGGCTCTACGAAGAGTAGCGTCAGCTTTTTTCTTTTTTACTCTTCAAAGAGCCTTCCAGGCTCCTGTGAAAGATTTGTGACAATTTGCATGAAAAGTTGTTTGATTTACTGTTTAAAAATGACCTGTCCGGATTAACAACCTGTCCGGAATTACAATGTCTGGGTATACACACTAACTGTATAGTCATGGATTGTATTTCCGAACAGATTGTATTACTGAACGCATACAGTTAAGCGCCTAAAATGGGTTTTCACACGCGTGGGACTACGCGTATGAAAACACTATTGAAACGAAGGTTGTGTCTTTTTCCCATAGGTTTCACACGTTCTGAAATACAGTACCTTTTTCAAGGCACCAAAACGCCACGTCGTTGGGAAGGGGTTTGCTCGGAAGGGAATATCGTATTAAATCTACGTTGTCTTTTTAAAATTCCATCATCTTCTTTTTCTGTAGGACTTTGACTTTGAGCATTCATTATGTAAGTTTGACAGATATTCGTTTGATATTTTATTTGCTATCGTTGATTTCTGAAAAGTGTTCGGAAACTGGATCCACTACATCTAGAAAGATCTACACCGTCTACAGACTTGGAACATCAGACCACATTCACCACAACACAATCAACAACTTCAACCATAAGTAGGAATACTGCATAGAATACCTCGTAAATAATGTTTCAAACTATTTTCTTCAATGAAATCAGGCCTGGCCTGGCCGACGGATGATCCTACTAGTTCTAGCGGCTCTCCCTCCAATTTCCAACTTCCACTACTCGGGCAATGAGTACTCAGTAACTGTCTTCAGCTCGCGCTCGAGACTCTTGTTTTCATTAAATTAACAAGTGCCCTTACTTCATTGCATTAACTTAGAACGAATTAATAAAAATAATAGAATAGGTTTAGTTTATCCCACAAGATTTCATTCATTTCATGCATACTAGTACCGTAATTAGAGATCTACTAACATTATTATCTACTTACGTTGTTACTTGTACTTCCTTATAGTATACAATAAGCTTTCGTACCGCGTACGTACCGGTATACGGTATAGGGGCAAATACGAATGAAGAGTGCTCAGCGCAGCCAAAGAGTATAAATACGAAGAGTGCTCAGTCCCGAAATAAAGCACGCGTATATATATTGTGGTACATGTCCATCGGCCTTCTTCTTCCATTTATTTGTTTTTGTTTGGCAATCAGTCATAATTGACTATTTTTGCCACACACTATACATAATTATGTAGACCTACTTAACATTTTTTTTTTTTTTTAATATCGGTATTCTTTAAACGAGAGAAGAAAAAAAACAAAAAAACAAAAAAACAAAAAAACAAAAACAAAAAACAAAAAACAAAAAACAAAAAACAAAAAACAAAAAACAAAAAACAAAAAACAAAAAACAAAAACAAAAAACAAAAAACAAAAAACAAAAACAAAACAAAACAAAACAAAACAAAACAAAACAAAACAAAACAAAACAAAACAAAAAAACAACAATATAACCATATGCACACACCCACACAAACACATACAGTCAAAATGTATAACATTTCATCTTTAGACTAGTTTACATGACCTTTTTTTTGTTGTTGTTGTTGTTTCAATGCAAGAGCTAGAGAGAGGGGAAATTATGAAAAAGAGAATGAAGCCAAACACTCCAAATGATACACAAATAAATTTTAAACAAAAAGTTAACTTGGACTGAAAAGAAACAGACAAAGCAAGAAGAGCTCCCTCCCACACCCGTACCGCAGTGCGGGGGTACGGTACGGCTGTCCCGTTGATGGGACACATGGGGACACATGGACCCACCAACTGTGAAGTCTCGATCTTTCCCGGAGACAGCCGCCTTTAACCTACCTATACGGGGGAAAACAGGGGCCCTTGCAGAAGGGAGCCCCTCCTCCTCCTATCATGCCTCCTGGTCAGTCATCTAAGTGTACTTAACAATAGTGTACATAGAATTTGTTTAAAATTGTTTATAGGCGGAAAAAAAAACAACATTATATACATATACAGATATACATTTGCATATACATGATTACATATATAGATATATAAACCCACACATTATACATACATGTACATACACATGCATGTACAATTAAATAAATTTGGAATATTTTCCCCCATTTCCGTATAAGCTTCTCTCTTTCATTCTCTCCTCTCCCTTCTCCAGAAACGAGTGCTGTTTAATTTTTTTTTCCCCCCAACAATGTGTATCATGATATGCATACATTGTGTAGAGATACTGCATTTTTAAAAGTCATACATTTAGATTAGTTCAGTTTTACGTCATTGGCCTATGTTATTGTTAGAGAGTAATGCATAGCGATCGGTTAAGTGAAGGTTATAGTTGCAAGATATTGTGGGCTGTTAGAAATCAAATGGAAGATGTAACTTAAATTAGTTATTCCTACTTTCTTTTTTTTTATATGAATTTTTCAGCTTCCATTCAAAAGCTAATGTAACTTCTTAAATTACTCTCCCCCTAAATTGTAACAAGACATTAACATAGGCAATTACAATAATAATACGATTGCATGTCGTTTTCTGCGCTTATCTACAGGCCTATTGTGCCATAAATAACATGATTTTTTATCTTTTGTTTGACTATAGCATGAGTATCACATATGAAAATACAGCCTATAGGCATTTATAAATAGGGATATAATTTGTCCGTGTTGTCACAAAAGTCTCAGCTCCTCGAATATCTGAGTTACTGGTGAACTAGAAGGGGTGCATGGACCAATCTCTGTTGGCCTCTTATACCTTGCCACCCACAACTAATCAACAGCCGCGAAGGAGACTCTCTCCAACCGTTGACCAATAAAAGATAACCATTTACTGGCCCCAGTATCCGATTTACTGTGAAACTATATATGTGACGTATTTAATGTCTCTCAGTTCAGGTATATATCCTTTATTTAACTTCATCTCGTTATAAAAAAAAAAGGGGGGGGACCATGGCTATATTATCGTTTTGTAACAACTCATGCTAATTAAAGATATGCAAAACCCAATTCTATTTGAAGCCTCCTGGGAAAATACATCTTATTGAATTTATACACTCTCTATTATGCCCAGAGAGAAAGGTTATAGTCTTTATCAAGATGTTTGTATTTATTATTTTCTTTATTTTTTCATTTTGTTTTGGTACATCGCTTTTGGTAAAGCCGTATAGGCATAATAATTGATATTGTCCCTTCAAATACAAACTTATGTCCCAAAACAGATAGGAATCAACTCTATCAACCAGGGAAGAGAGGGAGCTGGAGAGATGTTTGTATTTTTGTATTTTTTTTTAAATTTGCTGTGAAATTTCTATTGATATTTATGTTATGGGGGGGGGGGGCGTGGTCCAAACATGTTCCCTAATGTTAAGCTCTGTATGAGCAAACACTGCGATATCTGACGGGAATGTCGAGAAAAGTAATTTAAAAAGGTAATGATAATAAAATGCTATCTTTATTTTTCTAAATCAGAATATTTCATTTAATATCATGATTATTGCAAATTAAAGGGATATATAGAACTATAATGTAAATTTATTGGCCTTATTCTGTTAAAAGTCAAGACAGAAAAGGCATATAAATAAAAAGATTAATTAAGAGTGGCGTATCCAAGATTCTCCTATTGTTATTGGTGGTGAATGCACGTGCCCCTACGTGACCACCAACACTATGCAATCCCATTTTTCACATCCATGACAGAATAGTAGGGGTGGATCCGGGGGGGGGGTGAATCAGCTGCGGCCCCCTTTTTGATACCCAACTGGTATACCTTAAGTACACAATAAAAATATAATTGCCTCCTTCATTCATACATTTCCGGCTCTGTACCCCCCTCCTTTACAAAATCCTGGATCCACCCCTGGAATAGGAATTACATTCTCTTGAACTACAAACTATAGGCATACGCGGGCTCTTGCCTAAAACGTAAATAAAACCAGAACGAGCACCATTAGTTTGGGAGCCCATGAGGCTAACAATGTCGGTCTATTAATCCTCCGAGAAAACTTTTAAAAAGGCCCACCCCGCAAGACTGACGTGACAGTCTCATGGACCGGTGGCGGATATAGGGGGGGGGGGGGGCGGCAATCCTGGCCCGTGCCCCCATCTTTTGAAAGAAACTTATATACATCATTTTGCCCCCTTTTAGAACTTATAACTTATTTTTTTTTTATTTATTTATTTTTTTTTGCTTGTCAGAAAATTATGGAGGAATACTGGATCCCATAAAATCTGATAACCACCCACTGCGCGACTTTTGGAGGGCTTGCGAGAAGATAAAAATACGAATCTCCCTCTAAGCAGTTCCCCCGAAGTTGACAGCCCTGCATTTGTGTGCCCCCACCCCCCTCCCCCATTTTTACTACATCCTGTATTCGCCCCTGTCATGGACTGCAGTGTCAGACTCATTTGGTTCAGAAGCCCCCTCCAACTACATTGTCGGTCTCTCGGGGCTGTCGGTCTCGTTGGCTGAAGCCAAACTAAACGGCGATCAGCAAACAAAAAACTTTGATGAGCCAAGTTTGAGGCAAGCAGACAGAGTTCCATCGGCAACGCCACTACCTCGATCGGGATCGCAGAAGGGTAGACCCTAGCCATGCAGCTAGGGCTACATAGACACCTTCTCGGTCACTATTCAGCTCAGCTATTCTGCTTGCATAATCTAACATCTGTCATTTGGCTAGGCGTAATTCGGTGATAGAACATTGATTATATGAATTTATAAATTTTACACATTGATTTTTTCCTCTGGTCCGTTAGAAATATTATACTGGACTGAAATAATATACGGTTAGAGTCCCGGTTAGAGTTTCTTCTTATCGGCTGGACTGCGCTTGCCTTCGGGCGGACATACATCGTCTGCTGGCGCAAGATCTCATTGGATGTGGATCTCACGTGACGGACTACACGCCTATGTACACGCCCACCTTACGTCATCAATAACAACATACGGTTGAACGTGTGTAATACGACAACTTTTTTTTCTTGGTCAAAAGCATGCATATTCCCGTTTATTTATGCGTAGTCTATTGGACTTATCGAGCCTTAAATATACCTTTTCAGAGCTTTAAATTTCATGTAAATCACATTTTTCATAATTTCAAATATATACTATATGAATTAAAATCATTTCAAAATCCCTGTTTTCATGTGTTAACCTATGGCAGCTGGAAGGCCAAAAGCATGCATATTCCCGTTTATTCATGCGGGGTCTACTGGACTCATCGAGCCTTAAATATACCTTTTCAGAGATTTAAATTTCATGTAAATCACATTTTTCATAATTTCAAATATTATACTAGATGAATTAAAATCATTTCAAAATCCCTGTTTTCATGTGTTAACCTATGGCAGCTGGAAGGCCAAAAGCATGCATATTCCAGTTTATTCATGCGGGGTCTACTGGACTCACCGAGCCTTAACTATACCTTTCCAGAGCTTTAAATTTCATATAAATCACATTTATTATATTTTCAAATAAAAACAAAGGGATTTATAATCATCCTAATATTCCTTGCTTTCACGTGTAAACCTATGGCAGCCGAGACTTTTTTTGTCAAAAGCATGCATATTCCCGTTTATATATGCGGGGTCTATTGGACTCATCGAACCATAATTATATCTTTTCAGAGCTTTAAATTTTATGTAAATCACATTTTTTGTATTTTCAAATAAAAACTATGGGAATTATAATCATCCTAAAATTCCTCGTTTTCGCGTGTAAACCTATAGCAGGCGAGACTTTTTTTTTTGGTCAAAAGCATGCATATTCCCGTTTATATATGAGGGGTCTATTGGACTCATCGAGACTTAATTATACCTTTTCAGAGATTTAAATTTCATGTAAATCACATTTCTCATAATTTCAAATAAATATTATGGGAATTTAAATCATTTCAAAATCCCTGTTTTTGCGTGTTAACCTATGGCAGCTGGAAGGCCCAAAGCATGCATATTCCCGTTTATTTATGCGGTGTCTCTTCCACTTTTTGAGCCTTCATTAATCTTATTCAGAGTCTCAAATTACATGTAAGCCAAATTTACAAAAAATTCAAGGTAATACTAGGGGAGCTATAATCATTCTTAAATTCCCTGTTTTCACGTGTTAACCCTATGGCAGATGACTCTGTCAAAAACAGGCATGATCCCGGGATTCATAGTGGCATTTATTGACAATAAAGGTTCAAGAAATGTTTTTTGAACTATCCATCCATTCTCTCGTGCAGAAATCAGATTTAAAAAACATAGAATAAGATATGAAATATCAAGAAAAAAATGTGACATCTTTTCACGTGTTATACCTATGGCGAACGTATTTTCCCCCCGAGTCTTTTTAACACAGCAATTTACGCCTGCCAAATGTACTACGGAAGTAGGTGAGAGTAATCTGTCTTGATACTATTAAAAGTCTTTGGCGCAGCTCAGTCGCGTCGAGTCCCGAATTGCGAAATAAAGCATGCGTATCCTACGTGTCGTCGATATCGGCCGTTGTTATTGTTGTTGTTAATTTAGTTTTTACGGCGCCGAGAGCAAAGACCGTGAAAAGGAAAGATAGGACACTCTCCTGATTTTGTACGATGTAACGGCCCAGAGCCCTTCATATGAAGGGCTCTGTAACGGCTAGGGGAAGGGCGCCCAACAGCGTTGGGTAGGTAAACTGACGCATTGACTGTGTACAAACCAGCAGACCTGTTCACAATTATATTCAAATTTTATGCATCCTTTTAAAGAAGGTTGTTCTTAACAACCTGAACTTGTCATAGGCTTGTTAGACATAGCAACAAGTAATGTATGCAAACTGGATTCCAAGTATTGTAGTTCACAGGTTAATGGAATATCTTGTTACTATACTAGGTCCACAGGAAAGAAACATCCATAAATTTGAATAACTTTGTGAACAGGTATATTGGGGAAAATGACCCAGGGGGTTGAAATACTGTAACAGGAAGGAAACCAGGCGTCTCTATGAATTCAGAAGAGGGAAAGGGCTTGAAAATTAATGAGGAGGGGGGAAATGGGGGGGGGGGTTAAATTCAACAGGGGACATGCAACTATCACAGTGTAGTTCCATGTCCGTGCCCATTTTCTTTTTTTTTCAGTAATCTTTTATTGATTCCATATGATATCAAAACAATACATAAAAATCAACGCACACACACACACACACACACACACCCATATATATATATATTAAATTAACACAAATCAGCAGTAAGTAATTAATAAAATCAAGTATATGTTATACTTCAAAACTACTATCACTTCTACAAAAAGAAAAAAGAAAATGCATAACATATTGTACATGTATATATAACTTTTTAAAAAGTGGAATCTGTGCAGTTGAGTTCGAACCACTCAGTGGTTCTATCCCCTATGTAACCCCCCCCCCCACCTCCCCTCTCAACCCCAACTCCCCCCCCCCCCCCCCCCCCCCCCCCCGGTGGACGATGGGCTCCGGGCTCTTCCTTGTTGGTTATCATTAAGGTTTTCCCATTTGGAAAAATGGATAGTAAGGGTTCCCCTAATTGATGCCAATTTTCTCTCCTCTAACCTTTCTCCTACAATATTATTTTTGATTTCATTAAACGTTTAGGGGGTTTCTTATGCTCTCTGTTTTTAAAAATCAAATATTTTACAAGAATTAGAATATGATTTAACAATTGGTGTTTTCCTTTATTTCTTTCCTCCCTCCCAAACAGAATTTCTTTCCAGCTACAATTCCGTAAATCGATATAATTTAAAAATCTCGTACATGATTCCCAGATTAATTGTGCATATTCGCAAGAATATAATAAATGTTTATATGTTTCTTCTTCTTTTTCACAAAAAGAACATAAGTCACTTGAAACAAAACCAAACCGGAAAAGATGATGGTTTGTATATATAATGCCATGTATAAGTTTAAAGTTTAAATTGGAACTCTCCTAGCCGACTATTTCGTGTACACCGTCTTAACCTTAAAAATATATTTTGTATTTCCTTGTAAGAAAAACCATAATTTCTTTTCATTATTTCAAAAACCAGTGGTTCAAAACCTTCTTTCTTGATTAGTTGTAAATATATTTGTTTTGATCTCAAGTTAGATATATTAGTTATTGTCCCACCCAAAATGAAATCAGTTTCAGAGTTATTATTTTTTTTTTCATTCTAAAATTCCTTTTCCAACCCAAAGGTATATACACGCGTAAAAGTGCTTTGATCTATCAATGTCATTTACTTCTAAACCTAATTCTGCAAAATATCTATCAGATTTTAATTTGCCATCGTTTCCTAAAGTATGTTTTAGTTTGTAAACTCCTTTTTTGTGCATCTTCTCATCGTATATACAATTTCCTTTTAATCGAATAAGCTTATTATTGAAAATTACCACATCACCAATGTACCGGTTATTACTGACACTTCTTATAATGTCTCGTATTCACCCATTCTTCTAATATTTATATCCATATAAAATTGTGGAGCTGTCACTTTTAATAATGCTAGTAAATAATCATATGAAAATATGAATTCTCCACCTATATGTCTAGTAACAAAGTTAAAATACTGTTTCCATTTCATATCTTCATCCTTATTTAGAAGTTTTTTAACCCACATAACTTTCTGTGATTTCATTTATGCAGGAAAGTTCGTCATTTTCAACCCCCTTGCTTATAGTCTAAGAACATTGTATTTCTATATTTATTTTATCTTTCTTTCCTTTCCATATAAAATCAAATACTAATTTATCTAACGAATCATAAACCCATCTTGGAACTGGAGTGAGTGACGCTCGGTATATAACTTTAGAATATATGGGCACCTTATAAGTAGTTGAATCTTAGGAAATCTCTTTGCTTCCAAAAATTTAAAAGTGATTCTTTAAAATTACACTTGCATACACCTACACCCTACACACACGCGCGCACACACGGGGGGGGGGGGGGAGCTCCTGGTGTGTGTGTGTATGTTTGGGGGGAGGGCTAGGGGGCACAGGGTCCCAATTTTTACAAGTAACCGTAAAGTGCCCCCTTCTGATAATTCTGAAAGACGTTGCCCGACTTTTTTTAAATTATGGGCACTTTCGAGCAAGTGGAATGAGACATCTTTTGCTGTAGGAGGGGAGGGACATTGTACCCCTCTTGACTCCAGCTCCTCTGCCTTACCTTTTACTGGTCCGTAGTAATACGGGTACTTGTTACTATATAAAAACGCACTGATTTTTGAAACTATATATGGCTCTTTTTGTAAGAAAAAGTCGGAAATGAAGGTAAAATGGGTTGTGCTTATTATACACATGTTACAAGAGCAAGGGGAGGGCTATATCAGAGGGGGCACTTGATGTCAGAAGTTAAAAGTTACATTTAATTTTGATATCAGATCTGAAAATGTAAATTCATATCAGTTGGGGAAGGGGCACTCACAGAAATTTCACAGAACTTATCCCAGATAAATTTTATATCCTTTAACTGAACAATGTGAAAGTCTCATTCTGTCATAACTTGAGTTATTAATGACCAAAAGTGTTAACCTATTTTTTTAACACCTAGTACATGCAACCAATTTTTGCATTTGATATCACAGAAACCCAATTAAACTATGCAGGGTAGGCCTACCACACAATGTGAAAGGTCTTTTACAAAATCATCCTCGGCAAAGAACCTAAAGGTTCGGAATGAAAAGATTTGTGGCTTTACGAACTTTAAAGATTTGATTTAATTTCAAAGAAATAATGTACTAAAATCTTGTTTTGATTTTCATTTTTTATTGCATCTTCAGAAAATCATACAGTGACAAATTTTGACAAAAGTCAAAAGGTCACAATTATTGACAATCTCAAGGCAGTTTCAATGCAATTTCAAGGCAATTGACAATGTTACAGAGCATTCAACATGAATTGTGTTGTTGTTGTTTACTTAAAAACTTACTGAGGGCATAATCATAAACATAGTAATTTAATGAAAGATTGACTACTGATAAAGTGCCGATAACTTAATAATAGATGATGAAACGGTGGTGCCACAACGACCCCCCCCCCCCGAAAAAAGCTAACAACATCAATCGAACATCGAGGGTGTGAGAGGGGGTATCCCTCCTCCCACACAAGGGACTTTTTCAAAAATCTGTCTATAAACTTGTATTTTAGAGCATCCCAAAATGGTTTTCTGTGCGATTAAACTGTTGTTTAAAGTCACGGCAAATACAACAAAATATTAATAATCATAACATAAGATATTCAAATATGTGTATTATTATTATTTGTAAATGCAGGAAAAAGAAAGCAGATAGTTTGTTGTTCAGTGTTCGAAGAATTTTTATTATACAATTTCTTTGATATTTTCGCTTTGAAATTATGGCATTACTTATTTCCTTACTTCTAATAATTAAAGAATGTGATGGTAATTCAAGATCAAACATAATGAGTTTGGATAATTATCAGTTTAAAGTTAATGTATCATATTTCTTATTTATTTTATCCAAAACTATTGGGGGATGATAATACAGGCCATACCCCACCTCAAATTTTGTTGGGGATGTATACCCCCCCCCCCCCCCCCCGAGATCGACACCCATGTCCTGAAAGCATGATACTTCCAATTCAAGGAAAATAGAATATAATTGTCATAGTGCACATACTTCGGTCACAACAATCATTTGTTTTAGGGTTTTGTTTTTTCTGAGACTCACTGTACAGTACAAAGGGATCTAGTTCAATTATAATGAAATATGGCTTAATTAGAATTAGTGGAAGACTATTTTTGTTTCTGGGAAACCGAAAGAAGCGCAGATTGGGTGTTTTGTGGGGGTTGTTTGAACAATAATTCACAGCAGAGCACTACATCTTCGACCTGCTCGCCATTGTTTTGCACGTAATGTAAAGTAGTCGATGGTAAGTTTACCTACCCAACGCTGTTGGGCGCCCTTCCCCATAACCCAGAGCTATCCATACAGAGAGTCCTGACATTGGAGGTCGCTTCTGATTGGTCAGTCATTTCATGGAGCTTCAAAAAGTTCCCTCTCATAGAGAATGTACGTGAAAGGGAACTATTGGGAGCTCCATGATCCGCCATGTTTTAAACTAAGAGCGCGTACGCGCATGATTATTATGCGCGTGTCACAACTCTCTCTATCAACGCGCTCTACCATAACCACTTCCGATACATAAAAATAGGGGGAGTGTCCTATCTTCCCCTTTTAAGATCTTTCCCCTTTTAAGATCTTTGCCGAGAAGGAAAGGTTATAGTCTTTATCAAGATGTTTGTATTTTTTATTTTCTTTAGTTTTTCTTCTTTTTCTGTAGATCACCTTTGGTAAAGCCGTAAAGGGCATAATCTTGATACTGTCCTTTCAAATACATGTACAAACTTATGTCCCAAAACAGATAGGAATCAACTCTAACTGCACCAGGGAGGAGAGGGAGAGAGTTGGGAGCCCGGAGCTAGGAGAGATGTTTGTATTTTTGTTAAAGTTATTTGCTGTGAAATTTCTATTAAATGTGATGGGGTGGGGGCGTGGTCCAAACCTGTTCCCTGATATTAAGCTCTCTATGAGCAAACACTGCGATATCTGACAGGAATGTTGAGAATTTTTTTTTAAAAATAAAATGCTATCTTTATTTTTCTAAATCAGAATATTTCATTTGATATCATGGTTTATGCAAATTATAGGTATTATAGACCAATAATGTAAATTTATAGGCCTTATTCTGTTAAAAGTGAAGACAGAAAAGGCTTTATTAAAATGAGATTGTGTGCGAGCAATTCCTTAAATAAATACATGTATAAAGATTAATTAAGAGTGACGTATCCAAGATTCTCTTATTTCTATTGGTGGCATATCCAGGAATGCATCGAGTGAAAGGAAATGTGAGCCCCCCCCCCCCCCCCTCCGGCCCAGAAGGAACATGAAAAATGTGATAACTTTTTTTCCCCTTGCTTGTCCAAAAATTTAGAATAGAATGCATCTGATGATTTTTTTTGTTCGTCGGGTGTGAGCCCCCTCCCCTCCCCCTGCATTCCTGGATACGCCACCAATATAAATAACTGACGGAGAGTTATATGTAATATTCTGCTGTAGCCAGAGCAATAGGGCCTAATTGCTATACCAATTGCATGAAAAGGGTGAAAAAACGGCCTCCGTATTTTGAATTGAATTAACTAGTAATATAACCAACAACAGCAGCTGATGATATAATTTATTACCAATCCTATTCTGTCTTTGTAAGGAATATCCCATTCCTTTTGCCCCCCCCCCCAGCTCTCTTTGTCTCTCTTTGTCTCTCTCTCTCTCCCTTCACTCCCCCTCTCACAGGTTTTCATTTCTCATACTCTCTTATTCTCGATCTGCAAAAAATGACTCCAATACAAATAAGGACAAAATAATGATCTCTTATTGGGTTTTTTTTCTTCAATCTCTACAAATTTTAATGAAATTGACCACCAACACTATGCAATCCCATGCATTCTTCACATCCAGAATGGCAGGGGCGGATCCAGGGGGAGGGGGATCGGCCGCGCCCCCTTTTGAAACCCAACTGGCATGTACCTTATAAGTAAACAAAATTGCGTCCGTAATTGTGTACTTTTCCGGCTCTGTGCTCCTCTTTTACAAAATCCTGGATCCGCCCCTGGAATAGGAATTACATTCTCTTGAACTACAAACTACAGGCATAGCCTTATAGGAGTCTACGAGGCTAGCAATGTCGGTCTATTTCACCCTCCGAGAAAGCTTGTAAAATGGCCCACCCCACAAGACTGATCGACGTGACATTCTCATGGGCCAGAGGGGGGGGGGGGGGGGGGGGGGACAATCCCGGCCCGTGCCCCCCTTTTAGAACTGATAACTTGTCAGAGAATTATGGAGGAAAACTGGACCCCATAAAATATGATAACCCCCCCCCCCCCCACACACACACACACACTGAGCGACTTTTGGAGGGCTGGCGAGAGCTCGGGAAAAAAAATTCGCCAGCCCCCCCCCCCCCCCCCCCCCACTGAGCGACTTTTGGAGGGCAGGTGAGAAGAAAAAAAAGATGAATCTCATATTAAGCAATTCCCCAAAGTTGACAGCCCTGCATTTGTGTGCCCCCCCCCTTTTTTTTTTTTACTGCATCCGCCCCTGTCATGGAATGTCAGGGTTCAGAAGCCCCCTCCCACTACATTTTCGGTCTCTCGGGGCTGTCGGTCTCGTTGGTTGAAGCCAAACTAAACGACGATCAGCAAGCAAAAAACTTTGATGAGCCAAGTTTGAGGAGAACACCTTTGGCAAACAGACAGAGTTCCATCGGCAACGCCATGCCGGTGTCATGGTCGATTTGTTCCGGGTTCTGGGGGAACGAAAGGACTAGTCGATTCGTTCCAGTGGATTCAAGCAAGTGACCATGATAACTGCATATCGCTTTTGGCTGATATGTAACGAAAGCCGCCGTTTCATTCCGACATTAGCCAACAATTTCGAGGTACATTTTGATTATCAATGTTGGTAAAATATGTTGAAAATATATTTCCGTATTTTTATTTTGTCTTTTCACTATCAATAGGTGTATGATATTCAATTTAATTCCATATTGTAGCCTCTTACATCTCCAAAGGGGCACACAATTTAACCCCATAACACAATATATCAACAGGTACACTCTACCAAGGAGTTATTACTCTACTACTAATTACTAGACTAAAGGTGGATCCAATCGGCTGGTAAAAATTCAGACGATTGGTTCCGGAGGATCCAATCGCCTGCCCGGAACCAATCGCCTATGACACCGGCACCACCGGCACCTCCATCGGGATCGCAGATGGGTAGACCCATATCACCTTGACTTGTCGGTCGCTGTGCAGCTCAGCTATTCTGCATGCTTGCATCATGATCTAACATCAGTCATTTGGCTAATACGTGTGCGCTAGCTCACGATCTCATTGGATGTCGTCGATCTCACGTGATCGATACTACACGCCCAATTACGTCATCAGTGGAGGTGCCGTGGTCGACGTCGATTAACTTTATCACTGTTCCAGCTAATGCTGTCCAAGATATTTACGACTGCATTGATGTCGGGATAGAGTGTTGCTGACTCCGATGCGCTAACGATTGATCGAAGCTGGTTAATCAATCACTTTAAGGCGCTTGACTGGAGATGCCGCAGCGAGGATAGGGCGTTCGATCCCCGGCACGGCACTTATGCCCTTGAGCAAGGCATTTTTTTATACGTTGCTCTTTTATCGTACATCAAATAAATCAAGTGCTATAGGCATATTGATGCCAGCGTGTGCATAAGTGTTACTAAAAAAAAAAAAAAAAAAAAAAAAAAAAATCAATAACAACAAACGGTTTCAGGGGTTATTTTCTATTTTTTATTTTTTTTTAAAGTCAAAAGCATGCATATTCCCGGGGATTTATGCGGGGTTTACTGAACTCAACAAGCCTTAATTATACCCTTTCAGAGCTTTAAATTTCATGTAAATCACATTTTTCATAATTTCAAATAAATACTAGGGGAATTAAAATCATTTCAAAATCCCTGCTTCCATGTGTTAACCTATGGGAGATAGAAGGCCAAAAGCATTGCATATTCCCGGGGATTTATGCGGGGTCTATTGGACTCATCGAGCCTTAATTATACCTTTTCAGAGCTTTGAATTTCATGTAAATCACTTTTTTCTATATTTTCAAATAAAAACAAAGGGAATGAGAATCATCCTAAAATTCCTTGTTTTCGCGTGTAAACCTCTGGAAGGCCAGAGTCTTTTTTTTTTTTTTTTTTTTGTCAAAAGCATGCATATTCCCTGGGATTTATGCTGGGTCTATTCGACTAGTTGTTTCTTAATTATACATTTTCAAAGCTTTAAATTTTATTTAAGTTCTCTCAAATTTGTTAAAACGTCAGAGTTTTCGCGCTTCGCGCGGGAGGGGGGGGGGAGTCCCCCCCCCCCCTCCTCCCTGCACCCACCCCTGTTACAGTGCATTATTGCGTCCAAATAATTGAAAAGCAGTCCGGGCTTCGAACTAACTTTCCGCCTAAAAAAAGGTGCTACGAGCCATTATCTTTCTCTCAAATTTGCTATAAAACGTCAGAGCTTTCACGCTTCGGGCGGGAGGGCGAAAACTCCCCCTTCCTGCACCCACCCCTGTTACATACAGTGCAGTATTGCTTCTAAATAATTGAAAAGCAGTCCGGGCGTCGAACTACCTTTCCGCCTAAAAAAAAAGTGCTACGAGCCGTTATCTTTCTCTCAAATTTGCTGTATAACGTCAGAGCTTTCGCGCTTCGCGCTGGAGGGGGGAAACTCCCCCTGCCCTGCACCCACCCACCCCCAAAGCGTGCTTATCACCAATTTCGCACGCTTCGCGTTCTCTCAACCCAACCCCCCCCCCCCTAAAATGAAATCGCGGTTGGATTCTTCACGTTTGCCCCCCCCCCCCTATGGAAAAATCCTGGCTACGCCAGTGCCTCCCTGGAAATATCAAGAAAAAAGGAGACATCTTTTCTCGTGTTATACCTATATGGTGAACGTATTTTTCCGAGTCTTTTTTTAACACAGCAATTTACGCCTGCCGTATGTACTACCGGGGGCGTCGATCTGTTTTTCGGATTGGGGGGGGGGGGCAAGACAGCCTATCGTAACGATGATCATTTCGCACTCAATTTAATCATCATCAGGGGCGGCGGTGCGTCTTTTAAAGTGGGGGGGGGGGCACCAACAAAAAGCAGCACCTACAAAGGGTGGAAACAAGGCGGAAAATACCACTTCGAAACATTAGTATACCGGTACATTCTGATCAGTACACAACCGAGGATCATTTTCGACACGCTATTGTTTGTATCTTAACATGGTTCTAGATAAAAACTACTTTGCACTTGAGTGTAATAGCCTGATTATTCATTTGCGAGCGAGCGAAGCGAGCGAGCAAAAACTTTAAGATTTATTTTGTAACGCTGAAGGCAACGGGTGTTGAATTATATACAGCGATTTTCCTAAATATGATAAGAAGATAATAGTAAATGCGAGCGAGCGTAGCGAGTGAGCTTTGGAAAAAATTTAGAAAAAAATTGTCCTCGTTCCTTTTATAATTTAGGAGCACTGCTCATTCTTGTATAATTTAGGGCACTGGGGCCCCCTTCTACCCCCTGCTCCACTGCCTCACTATTGTGCTGATATCTGTTGGGGAATGTATTGTTATGAAGCCTCTCTGATTATTTGGAACTATATGTATAAGGCTCCTTCGTGGACTTTATACATACCTATATATATATATATATATATATATATATATATATATATATATATATATATACTTATATATACCCATATATATATATATATATATATATACTTATATATACCAGTATCTACCGATGTCGCATTTATCAGAAAACAAAAGGGGCACTTATTTCTGAGGTTAAAAGAATCTACGGAAAAAATATGTAGAGATCAGTGCTAGCTGCCCATCGATCTCTACCTTACGTGGATATCGCATCGTACGCACGGCTCTGAGCCTCTGTGCGAGCAGATGAGGCGGCCGCACAGCCAAAATTAAGAGCCCATAGCTCCATGTTTGAGTATGGGGCTATGGGCGTGGGCAACTTTGACCTTAAAATGACCCCTTCTGACCAATAAATGGATGCATGATCTCAGAGTTTAGTTCTACACACCCAAAGCCCCTTCATTTAAACATTAGACATCTATAACAGTTTTAAAATCTAACGTATGCACGGTCATGTACATATAACAAATTTGACCTTTATGACCTAAACGTGACCTTAAATTGCAAAAGGTGCATTATAAATGAAGTCTACGTCCCTTGAAACCCCTATATACATAATCATACACTAGTACGTGACATGTAGTTCAAAAGTTGGGTTTCAGTATGGCAACCAGGCGCCATTTTGGATTTATGCAAATTTGGGCAACAAAGCTGAAATTGTTCTAGGACCACACAAGATCACACACTAACAAAAACAAAAACAAACAAAACAAAAACAAAAAAATACGTCAGTGTACGAAACTTTTCTAGGTTCATGAAATGTCAAGCCGACTATAACTCGAGCAGCTAGCTCGATCGTATTCGCCTACAAACTGACTCTGATCGAAACCAGGTTCGAATCTCAGTCACGTCTTTCGAATGGTGACGTTAAAGGTCGGTTCCAGACGTAAGTAATCATATCTGATTGATACACGTCTGTAAAAACCCAAGTTACCTTCCCCTCTCCCTTTCTTTCTCTTGCTCTCTCTCCTCCCCCCCCCCCCCCCCCTTCTCTCTCTCTTCTGTTTCACCATTCGAGAGGAAAAGCACTAATGCTGGTGGGGCTACCTGAGTTAAAAAAAGATTATTATTATTATTATTATTATTATTTTTAGGGGCGCATGACACTTCGTGCCTCATGGCTACGCCTCTTTATGCATGACTACCACGTTATGTCTTTTTCTTTCACAAGCATTAATTATTTCTCACTTTGTCTATGAATAAGGCCTATACAAACTTTTTTTTAATGAAAGAAAATACTTCGGTATATGAAAGTACACACATTGAAATCAATGTAACCTGGGTAAATTTAATAGGAAATCGGTCTCTTGGGAAAATGAAAATGCAAAGTATCAAAATAAATGTTTATACAAAACAATGATTTATAACACATACTCACGACCGATTTGCTAGTTGGTTTCTATCAGTATCTCGTATAGCTCATATCATTATTTGAAATACATTATCTCTTATTGATCATTGTTTGATTGATTTTTCCTTTGGGATCACCTTTGTACAGCCAACACGGAGGGAAACAACCATAGGAAACAACGATCTTTTAAAAAAAATAAGCCTACTTGACATGATTATGACTTGAATTCAGAATGGAAATCTTTTCAGTTTTTGACTTTGTATCCAGTGTACGTTACAAAAAGCAAACAGCACATGACATTATCGCCTATATATGAGGAATTACGTAACTGGAAGATACCCTCCTCTTACATGCCGTATATTACCTGTAATTTAGGGGGAGATGAGAATGATAGGATGGAGAGAGAGAGAAGATGATATAAAGGGTAAAATGGAGAAAGTGACAGAGAAAGAAAGACCGATGGGAAACTAGTGTATAGACAATTATTATAGAGAAAGAGAGACAAAGAGAGTGAGGAAGAGAGAGATAGATCGAGGAGAGACAGGGAGTGACAGAGAAAAAAGAAAGAGATAGATGAACGAGAAAGTTAGAAAGTTAAAAAGAAATAGAGAGATAAAACTGATATAGAGGAAAAATGCAGTGAGCAGAGTCGGGAGAACTGAAAGAAAGGAACACGTTTATAGATTTATTGATTCTGCTGATTGGTAGATGTTTATTCTATACGTGTAAGATGTTTAGGAGCAAGTGTACACACCTGTACGAATAAGTACCCACGAGTATCCACGAGGTCATGTCTGAAAAAAGAAGAATTTTATTGGTTTACCAAACCAGGCCCCATGCAGGGGGCCCTGAGTTTGATTCTCAGTGGTATACCATGGACAAGGAGGTTATACAATCATGAACCTATACAAAAGACCAGTTACATGTTATTTAGCAATTCATTAAAAAACCTCCCAGGACAAATCATATTTAACAACACTAACATTGATAGAGTGAATAACATGAAATTTCTTGGATTAATAATTGACGAAAAGCTTACATGGAAACCCCAAATTGATAAGATATGTAGTATAATTTCGAGAAATATTGGCATAATCAATAAACTTAGTAACACTTTTCCTCCACAAACACTACTCACCTTATACTCCACACTGGTACTTCCACACATTACTTATAGGATCGTAGCTTGGGGCAACTCTGCATAGGCACATTTAGAGCGTATACTTTTACTCCAGAAAAAAGCATTAAGGGTCATATGTAATACCAGTTTTTGCTCTCACACGAATACTCTCTTCTATCAACACAAAATCCTCAAAATTACAGAATTACACCGTGCACCTACAGTTAGGCTTGTTTATGCACAAGTTAAAGTCGCACGAACTTCCACATGTTTTTTACTCTATATGTTTACATCCAATAATAATCATCACTCTTACCCTACCAGACAGGCTAGCCACTATCACCTGCCGCGAACAAGAACCCCCTTTGCCAATAAAACTTTCACAACAACCGGACATAAACTTTGGAATTCCCTTCCCCAAAATATTATTGAAACTCCTAATAATCATACGTTTAAAAGAAAATTAAAACAGCATATCTTACTAACATACAAGGAAAAGCCAACCCTCCAAAAATATCCCGGATACAAGCCAAACGCGGAAGATTGATCCTGATCTCCCTCCTTAATTGTTTGTTTTATTTTTTAATTTTTTTTTGTCTTTTTTGTTTTTTATGATTTATTCTCCCTTTCTTACTCCCTTTCCTGATTTCATCTCTTTTCCTCTATCAACTTGTCCCTCCCCATCTGCTTCTTCATCTAGGTGAGCCTTTGTGTTTTTATTATTAAAGTTAGTTACTTAACGTATACTATATGTAAAAAACAACAACAATAAAAACAAAACAAAAAACAACGACGAGATTTCTGAATCATGTACATAATTATAATGATTTTTAATTGGGAACATGCTATTTACAAGCTCCGCTTCTCTGCTAGTTCCCTTTCGTTACCTTTTCGATTATTATTATCAAGAAACAATTGAAATGTGTGTTAAACCTCTCTCTGTTATAACATTTATTTTAGAAAACAATATGTAAAACCAAGTTCATATGCGTTATGTTTGAATGATGAGTTTCTTCTACAATGTAAATACTTTATATGATTTATGAATTGGTATCGAAAAATAAATGAATCTTGAATCTTGAATCTTGAATCTTGAATCTTGAAGCGCCTTATTATAGGCAATAGGGGATAAACATGACTTGTGACAAATAATCAAAAACATAATTTCATCGGCAGTTCGATAGATTCGAGCAGTATTGGGGTTTTATTTGCAGAAAAGCATATCCAGGAGGCAGTGATGACAGTGCAGATGAGAAGATCATACACAGGTCATGACGTATACTAAAGACGATAATAAAGACATTATTTATTAACCTTTGCGGCTTTACTGTAATTGTCAAAATGTTCCTTGTATTGGATTAGGGGTGCACATGGGTCTAGAACATGTTGTTGTTTTAAAAAAAATGAATGTTCCTTTACTCTTTAAAAAAAATCTGAATATTAAAACTTCGGATGTTAATATCAAGTTGAATGTTGGATTACAGAAAAAAATTGCGAACATCCATTATCAGGCATATACATAACAATATAATGAGGGGAAAAGATCCGTTAGAAACCTATGGGTATACAGTTTATTTTACCTATCTTTTATAAATGCATTCATATTCAATACATACCTCTCAAAGAAAATGTACTTTTGACAACTTGAAAGCTTACCTGACATATCAACAAGTTAAGTATGCAATGTGGACTCTACCAATCGAAATTTCATAACGGGAAATTTTTGTATTAATTTAATACATTGGTAAACTGGTCAATTTTTTTTTAATAATTCGTGTTCTCAAAAGAGGCCAATGTAATGATTTAAAAAAGAGGTTCGATACTTAGTCACGTCTTCCGGATGGTGACGTTAAAGGTCGGTCCCCAGACGTAAATAATCATATCTGATTGATACACGTCTGTAAAAACCCATTTACACACACACAAACACACACACAAGTGATTTATAATTGTTCTTATTAATGTTTTCTCAGACCACTAGAATTATGAATCCCCTATATATGTGTGTGTGTGTGTGTGTGTGTGTGTTTGTGTGTGTGTGTGTGTGTGCGCGCGCGCAATTATCAAAAGGGACACAATATTTTAAGTATATCATTTTTTGATCACCAGTCCCCCAGTCCTACAGAAGGTCATTTCCTATCTCCAAGTCTCTGCTATCAGACAAGGACAAACCGTGGATGACTCACAAAATCAAATGTCTCATAAAACGCCGAGACAAAGCTTACAGAGGGAAGCGCTCAAACCCAGTGCAATGGTTATCTTTACGAAACTCTGTTCAAAATGAAATTAAAGAAGCCAAAGTAAGATACTATAGACAGTCGGTGCAGGATCTTAAGAAAAGTCAACCCAGTCAATGGCATAAGCATATTAAGAATCTGTGTAAACTAAATTCAAATCGTGTACAAATTCCTGGTGCTGAGACTAACCCTAGAGCTACTGCAATATCTATCAACACACACTTTGCAGCAATATGCTCTCAATTGCCCCCTTTGGACTTTGCATCATTACCTACATACTTACCTGCAGAAGCACCTCCAATCATCTACTCTGGTCAGGTACTCACAACATTGCGGAAGCTCAAAGTTTCAAAATCTGGGCATCCCAATGACTTACCTGTAAAATTGGTAAAAGAATTTGCCATAGGGCTGGCTGAAACCTTAACGCACATTTTTAATACTTGCATTCATGATGGCATTTTCCCTGATAGTTGGAAAACGGCAGCAATCACACCTATTCCAAAAGAAAAGACTGTAAACTCTTTTGATCAATTGAGACCTATTTCTCTTACACCAGTTTTTGCCAGAGTGTTAGAATCCTTTATTGCAAGGTGGATAGTTGACGATATTGCAGAACACATTGGTAAAAAACAGTTTGGTAATGTTAAGGGATCCTCTGCTGTTCATTATCTAGTTGATCTTATGAAATTTGTACTTGAGGGTCTTGATAAGCCTGGGCACTATACTTATTTGGCTACAATAGATTTTACCAAGGCGTTTGATTGCGTAAACCATAACATACTAGTGAAGAAATTGATAAAGCTTGGTGTACGGAGATCTATCATTCCAGTTATTTGTAGTTTTCTCACAGGTCGAACACAAAGTACAAAGATAGGAATACATACCTCACCTCTGTTACAAACGTCTTGTGGTGTGCCGCAGGGCACTAAACTAGGCCCGATTTTATTTTTGATCCTTGTGAATGATGCCGCAAGTGAAGTTGATAACAAGTGGAAATATGTAGATGATTTAACATTTGGAGAGGTGGTTAAGCGAAACCAACCCCCAACTCTCCAAAACTCCCTTGACAATGTTTCACAATGGTGCCTACAAAATGATGTACTTCCGAAACCTGCCAAATGTAATTTGATGAGTGTGTGTTTTCTTCGACAAATGAACCCCTGTACAGATTTTACATTAAATGATGTACACCTGAACACAGTTTCGCACTTGAAATTGTTAGGAATTACCATCCAAGATGATCTGAAGTGGAATCTGCACGTGGAAGACATAGTGTCAAAAGCTTCTCGAAAATTATACACCCTATGTATTCTCAGAAAGTGTCAAACCCCCATTGAAGACATGGTAACTGTGTACTCTTGTTATATTAGACCAGTCCTTGAGTATGCATGCCCAGTTTGGCATACTTCGCTAACACAGGCTCAAGCCGACAAAATTGAATTTGTGCGAAAGAGAGCACTTCGGATCATCTTGGGCAAAAATTACACAGGTTATGATGAGGCTCTTGATGTGTGTAAGCTGGCCTCACTTCACTGTCGCCGAGATGCCCTCCTTCAAAGTTTTGGCCAGAAGATGTTATATTCTGTCAGGCATAGACATTTGCTCCCACCAACAAGGGCTAGCACCTGTAGTAGACAGTTAAGGGATATGTCTGGCCTTTGTACCATTAAATGCAATACGGAAAGATGCCGCAAATCAACCATTCCCTTTTTGGCTAGAATTCTTAAGGTGTAATGTTTTAAATTCAAACATATAACATAAATGTCTTTAATAATAATAGATAGAAATACTAACCCATTAATGATATAGTTACTATAGCCATAATTCATTTAAACAAATGATACAACCAATACATTTGACGGATTAAAAAATTCAATATTTTACATTTGATTAGTCGATCACATTCCCTTGTCTGTTATATGGATGTCTTTGTATTTTTTCTTGTATGTGTGTCTATGTTTGAGTGTGTGTTTGGGTGTGATTGTGGGTGTGTTTATGCTTGTGTACACTATTTAATTACCTATGATTATTTAAATGTCATATTGCCTTTATATTTGCATTCATATTTTTTTTCTGTCCTTTTATTATTTGTATTGGCAATTGATTGTTATACATCTATGATTTATGTTGCCAAATTTGTAAACTGATCCTTTCAGCTTTCTTGACCATAGTATATCCGTAATTTATTATTGAGTGAAAGTTGTCCCATATTGCATGTCTAACTGCCCGACCGCAAATCATTATATAGAATAAACACTTTCACCCTCGCAAGAAAGTGTTAGGCATTATGCGGGCAATGTACCAAAATAGGTGTAGCCATTCTCCTCCTCTTATTTAGAGCAATGTCATTGTTACTATTTGTCGCTCCGTCCCCCTCTTAAACAACAGAAAATCCTCCGCAACCTTTATAATGCTGATGATAAAGAAGCTTTTAACAAACATATAAAGCTCGAGGATAAATCAATATGCTAACAATTAGACCCCCTCACTGGGTTCCCATAATAATACAGGACGGCGTACCTCGTTACCACAGGCAACCAACTTTTTGTGAGACTCGAGATATAATAGTGCGCGAGCTAGGATATAGTTCCAATTTAAAACCACACCAGCGGCAAATTCTGTCACATTTTATTTCAGCCTACTGCACGATAACAGCAAAAAACTACTTTTGAATCATCTCAAGTTATTTTTGTCAAAATTGCGGCTCAAAGACAATATTTTACCCTTTAACAGTGAAAAATGCGTATAAATATATCAGTAGGTTTTCTGTGTGCTCCGCCCATTTAACTAATCCATAGAGAATAGAGTTGTGTGAATGGATCTGAACCTACGGCATCTAACATGTGAACTGGAATTACTTATTCGCAATCTCTCAACCTTGCCTTCACACAGGAAGCGATAAAATGGAGAATTTTGCCATAAAATGATCAAGGGATGTCATCTTGACATAGTTTTAGCCGGGATTCTCTAGTTGCGGAAACTGGAAATCATCTTCACACTTATTTTCTGCTATGCCAAGTGATATATCGTGATAATCATGCACAGTGAGTATATTGTGTACCTTGTTACGTGCCAATGTTTACCGGTGTATTTCAGTGAGGATTATAATGTAACTATTATACATTATCGCTCTTCGCGCTACGGGAGCCGGAAAGCACAGACTCGGTGTGTTCCGTGTCGTGATTAATCATCTGTACTTTGTATTCTTGATTAATTTTTAAAATGAGAAACATAAGAGAACCAAACATGCATTTTATGTAGAAATTAATTTGTCACTGAGATAGAATAAGACACTAATATGCGTAAAGGCTATATGGTTTTCTTAATAATATTCAATTGTATTTTTATGAAATGGTAATCATTTTGATTAGCTATATCCAAGAGAATAATCATGATGATTGCAGAAAATAAAATTCAAAGTAGTTTAATAAAATAAACACCATTAATGGAACATAAATCTAGTATATTATTCTCTTTTCATTAATCAAATAGCTAGTATTTCCTTGCTGTATGATTTTACACAAATGTTTAATGAATTAGAGATGACTGGGATAATGATATTCAATCAGTTTTTAAAAAAAATATTTCAAATGAATGTATGCTTTTGTACAATTATTAAAATAAAATAAAATAAATGAATATTTTACAAACTACCCTAACCCTCTTCCTAAGCTGAGCTATGAATTCTCCTTCAATGTTTTTATTTTTAACCATCCTACTATTTTTCCCCATTACTTATTGTGTTGCAATCCAAGTCATGCTTGTGAACTTGTAACAAAGAGAAATTAAAACAAATGCTGTTGAACATTATCCATAATGCAGTTTTTAAAAAGATGTTTTTTCAATATATTAAATGTTGAGTGCCAGAAGACTATAAACACACATACATACTTAAAGAAACACAGAATTCATTACCATCCTTTTAGCAGACTACTGACAGTATATGAAGACTTCATGCAGTGAGTTCAAGACAACAAAGACATCTCAAATCTCAATGTCATATTCTTTTCAATGAGCAAAACAACATTGAAAACTATAACTTGAATATTTTCAGCCACAATAGCATAATATATTTATCAATCAATATGCCCCATCCCCCTTAGATTTTTTAAAATCATAAAGTCAAATTGTAGATGTTTAACAATAGATACTACCCAAAATAATGACATTTTAAAAAGAAAGTATTGAAGTAATATTGATGGAGCGGTACACTGTATATGCCTAGTTATAAGAAATTTACCTTTCCATATCTTATTTTATTCTTTTCTTTTCTCCTTTCTAGAATATCGAGTCTTGGGGAAGAAGGGTGAAGGCACTTTCTCTGAGGTGCTGAAATGCCAGCACATACAAGATGGGACATACTATGCTTGCAAGAAAATGAAACAAAACTACCAAAGGTAAAGAAAATTGTAAAAGAGATCACTCTGTGTGTTCTGCATTATATAACTGCCTAGGTCCGCGGTTTGAGTCCCGCTGTGGCACTACTGTCCTTTGGCAAGACATTAATCTACATTTGCCACTCTCCACTCAGATGAAGTAAATGGGTACCTGGTAGGAAGAAATTCATTGAATGCTTTAGCACCTTATCATGGCAGCTTGGCTAAAACTGGGGTAATAATATGATACTTTGTAAAGCGCAGTAGAGTATATTTGTATAGTAGCTGCACTGTAAATGGACTATTATTATTAGAAAAGGCACCTTTTGGAGAATTCTCCTGAATTTGGGAACTTTATTTCTGAATTATTCCTATGTCAATAATCTGTCCACATATGATATCAAGGCTGAGCAACATTTATTTTATCAATGTTAACCCCTTAAAAATTGTCATTGAAACACGAAACTTATCAGTGCTTCTTAGATCAAATCAATATGATTGAAATGAATTTGAATCATGTGTAGCATTTATAAAGATGGAACAAATATAACTTATGTGACTTAAGTAACACAACATTAAATATAACTCACCGAATTATAAATGAAAAATGAAAACTGACATATCAATATAATTTTAGTAGTAAAACATTATTTAATTAATTAGATATCAGTAGTGGATACAGTAGATTGAGGGTGCATATTAAACAACACCTTGCCTATGAGTATTAACTCAGAGCTAATAATCTGTGTAATTGGGGCAAAGAATAATTTTGTTTGAGTAGCTCTAAATTGGTTTGATATTGATAGATAAAAACTGAATGGAAGTTGAAATCAATTATTTTGAAGTCATGAGATATACATTCTTCAATATAATATAAATATTTGTGTTTTGCACAGGATAATGTATAGATAATCAAATGTAATTTCAAGCCACAGTACTGACATGATAATTTGTTGTTTCTTAGATTAGAATCCAATTTTAGATGCCATGTCTGTTGTTTGTCTAGGCTAAGTTTAATATGTATGATAAATATACTTGTGTATATACCTGTAGTGCAGTTGTATGATGTAAACTGCAAATTTATATTCATACTAATTAAAGCCATCTATCTAATTTACAATCATGAAGGTTTGGCCTTTGTAACAATATAACTATCTCAAAAGTTGGTTTCATGCCTCCATGCACACCCTAACACAAAACACCCTTATACAAAATGTAATTAGGAAAATTAAGTTTCGATAAATGCCTTGCCTTAAAAACTGCTATGAAAAGGTTCAACAAAAAGTGGTAATGACCACATGCCAAGATTTGAAAGTAAATCATATGATTATTTGTCCGGACACCCAATTTAGTTGGGCACCCAATTATTTCAGAAGAAATATTTCATCTTGATTTGCAGAAGGGTCCAAAGAGATTATCAGCGCAGATTTATTAACACTGGTCAACATTTTTCATAAATATTTACAGATTAATTGCTGCCATTGAGAGGTGATCCAGAAATCTCTGGTCAGGGGCACAATGAAAGGTCTTTTTTTTTTGGGGGGGGGGGTACTCATATGCCAGATTTGAGTTCTTCCATTGCATATTAATTTCCAGCTGACTTACCCTTTCCAGCAAATGACATTAATATTTTTAGTGGTCTTTAGGCAGTTTGGATTCCTTGTGATTTTGGGAAAGTGGTATTGAGAATGGAAAATTTTTACTAATTTTGTAAAATGCAGCAAAAGGAATACAGTTTTAGAAGTAAATGTAGCTGAAATATTAAACCATTAAATCAATAAAAGGGCATCAAGATGTAGAAGGGAGGAGTAGAATAGAAAAGGGGAATCTTTATGCAGGGCTTGACAGTATATAGGATCCAGTACAAACAGAACCCAACTTTACTCAAGAATGTAATTCTGGACCCTTAGAAACTTAAGTTAGTGTGGAGCCCTGCATGTATTTTTTAAATTTATATTTAGTTGGGTTTCAGCTAAACATTCTTTCTCTTTTATTTAAATATTCCATCTTTAGCTTGGAGCAAGTGAACAACCTAAGAGAGATTCAAGCCATGAAGAGATTGAGTCCTCATGCCAACATCTTGGAACTCAAAGAAGTCATCTTGTAAGTTCTGCCATTTTCTTCTTCTTCTTCTCCCTTTTCTCCTTCTTCTTCTTCTTCTTCTTCTTCTTCTGTCTTCCTTGTTCCTTCTTCTTCTTGTTCCTTCTTCTTCCTCTTCTTCTTCCTTTTTCTTCTTCCTTCTTCTTCTTCTTCCTCTTCTTCTTCTTCCTCTTCTTCTTCCTTTTTCTTCTTCCTTCTTCTTCTTCCTCTTCCTCTTCTTCCTCTTCTTCTTCTTCTTCCTCTTCTTCTTCTTCCTTTTTCTTCTTCCTTCTTCCTCTTCCTCTTTTTTCCCTCTTCATCATCCTCCTCCTCCTCCTCTTCTTCTTCTTCTTCTTCTTCTTCTTCTTCTTCTTCCTCTTCTTCTTCCTTTTTCTTCTTCTTCTTCTTCCTTTTTCTTCTTCCTTCTTCTTCTTCTTCCTCTTCCTCTTCTTCCTCTTCTTCTTCTTCCTCTTCTTCTTCTTCTTCTTCTTCTTCTTCTTCTTCTTCTTCTTCTTCTTCTTCTTCTTCTTCTTCTTCTTCTTCTTCTTCTTCTTCTTCTTCTTCTTCTTCTTCTTCTTCTTCTTCTTCTTCTTCTTCTTCTTCTTCTTCTTCTTCTTCTTCTTCTTCTTCTTCTTCTTCTTCTTCTTCTTCTTCTTCTTCTTCTTCTTCTTCTTCTTCTTCTTCTTCTTCTTCTTCTTCTTCTTCTTCTTCTTCTTCTTCTTCTGTAGGGGTCTCTTGAGAGGGGTGCACTCTACCTGTCTCGGGCACACCCTGTAGAATAGTATTGTCTTCCCCATCTACTCACCCACAGTTTCTCCTTGAATTCTTGCAATAATGTATACATCTTTTCATCGATATTGTTCATAATTTTTAATCTGCCTTTTTTTAGCTTTCCTATTTTTATTTTTTTCCCCCTTTCTTTCGAAAAAAAAGCCAGTTATTTTCTGTGGTTTTCTCTTTTTCATGCTGAGTGCATCAAAACTGCTCACCAATCTATGCCACTCCAGTGCACCTGCTAAAAGTTTCATCGAAAAATTTGTATTTCAGTATTTACAGCATTTTTTCAATTTCACGCTCACCGAACGTTGCGTGAAGTAAGAAAAATAGAAATCAATATACTGCAAAAATTACTGCGTTTACAAGATCCTTCGTGTCTTCTCTAAACACCTTTGTCTATGGAACAAAAGAAAATGTGTCTCACTTCCTTGACTTTTGCAATTTTGAGGTTTCCATGGAAACTATGATGGAAGGTTGGTGAAGGGATTTGCTATGAAGATCTAGGGCTGCTTTACAGTGCAGTTTATATGTACATGTAGGTACATTGTCGCTCAGAACATGATGTAACAAACAACAAGATAAAAAAGAGGGAACAGAACAAACAGAATTGAGGAGTTTCTCTGTAAGATTATATCTGTTCACGTATGATACATGTGTATACTGTATAGAGAACCATGCTACATCATGTACATTATAAGTGTATGGGTAAAAGAGTATTTTTGTACACTGACATTGCACTATGATGTGTGAGTAAAATGTTAGTACATGTATTTCGAATTTCAATGTCTCTGTGCAGAAGTAATATCAAAAGCTGATAGTTTGAATGAAGAACACGGAACACCAGTACATGTATGTTACCCATACATACACTGAAATACAATTAATTATTGATATACTCAAGATGGGTAGGGGGAGTAAACTACAAACAGGGCCAGATCCAGGGGGGGGCCGAATCGGCCACGCCCCCCCCCCCCCCTTTTGAAACTAAACTGGCATACCTTAAGTACACAATAAAAAAAATTGCCTCCTTAATTGTGTACTTTTCCGGCTCCAGCTCCCTCTTTTACAAAATCCTGGATCCGCCCCTGTACAATCATCAGAAATACCATCACTGAAAATATTTTGGTGATCAATCTCTTTTAAAGAACATTCCTTGAAAACAATCTTTTTCTTACTCAGCCTCCATTCAAGGGAACTGGGATAGAACTCAAATACCATACAGAAGAAAATGCACCAAAAACAAGTAAAATTCAGTCAGTGTATTGTAAGAAACCCATTGTTATTCCTAATATTCACTTTTATTGCCCATTAGGTTTGAAGTACAGTGTATTGGATCATTAGCTACCTTATGCTTTTATTGTGCTTAAATTTGATGACCATTAGCAGGGGCAAAGGTCTCACTAAATTCAACAGAAATTAAATTAGGCTACAATAAGTTGTACCCAAACTACACATTAGAAGTCAAAGGTCTGTGGACATGTAGTGATCAGTCTTACTCTGTTGTGATTTGACCTACAAATTGTGTGTATTTTATTTTATTTTTAGAGATGAATGAACTATAATAATTAATGCATTGTCTCGAGTTGATTCTTCTCCTAGAAATATATGCTCATGCTGTGAAAAGAATATACATGTATGGTCTTTGGGCAAGTTATTACATATACATGTATATAGGCCCAAATTTACGAAGGTGGTTCATCTTCAACCTGGTTTAAACCTCCATAAGCGTATTAAGAGCTGGTACTCATGTCCATTGAACAGGCCAGCATATTTATGCTTATTTCAGTCCATGCTGAAGGTTTAAACCATGGTTTAGCAATGTTTTATATTCAAACCTCCTCCTGGAATTCCTGCCATAGAGTCTATCTCCCTCACATTTTCAGCCAAATGGTTGCTATTCACAAGAGCTAGGTCCAATCTGACTTTAAAGTAGCCCTTATATTATTATTTTTCTGCTGGATTGTATTGTATTCTTAAATTTGCTACTTACTTAAAGGGTACTAATCACCATACTATATTCAAAATATGGTCTTCAAATATTACTTCTGTATATGGTGCAACACGCCGTAACCCGGGGTACTGTTTTACCCCAGGTAACGGCATTGCATAGCGCCATCTCATGTCCATTAGAATACAGTTTTGTAATGTCGATTACCGCATGACTATCGTCTTATGCATATCATCGCGGCACGCGGCGGTGACGATCCCAATGCAGAATTCCCTTTTATTATGAAATATATAATCTAATAGCAACTAGAAATTTAATTCGTCACTGAAGACGAATTAGGTGGTCTGTCCCTGTGGCAAATTGCTTTGTCAGATGTGATAATATTTGTGCAAGATAATAATCATGATAATGTTGACGACAATGATGATAAGATGGTCATATAAGTGATGACAATGACAATAATGATGTATTGATAATGATGATCATAATGACAACAATAATGATGAGAATAACCACGAAAACCTAAGTTGGATAGCGCCCCTTCAGGTTCACTTTTCTGGGCGATTTTTTGAAATGGCATAAAATGTGTGCAAAATGAATATTGGACGATTTGGAGCATTTTTAAATTTTGGGCACGCACTGACATGCGGTCGTACGCATACGCGAACATTGAACGAAATGACTTTGACTGGAATGACATTGACCTTAATCATGCCAAATATGAAAGAAAAATGACATTTTGTTATGAACATATGACCATAAGTTGATTTTCACAAAATGGCGCCTGGATGACGTCACGATAACCTGATGACCTTGAAAAAGATGTGGGAACTTGACCTTATTGGGATTGATGACTGACGAAAATATGAAGAAAATTGACCTAGCTGATTTTGAGAAATCGTGATAACAAATTGGACGATTTAATATTGCAGGACACGTGGGAGATTAACCCCATAGCTTTAATACACGACAGGGAATGAGAATGTACATGTACACAAACTATTGCACACTACTTTCCAATAGGCATAACATGCAAAGTAAGGCAGTTTATTACATTGTTTGTGATTGTATATGTTATAATAGTCAAGGAGATGGTAAAAAAAAAAGGCAAAAGAAAGAAAAAAAAATGCGCAAAAAAATGCACCCACCGGGGATCGAACCTGGGTCACCAGAATGGGAGGCAAGTGCTTTACCAATAGAGATAATACGTTAACGAAAAACGGGATTCTCAAATGATATTTTGTAGTTAAAAAATGGTCATGATCCCGACATCTGATTAAAAATTGGAGGGCACATTTGTAAAAGCTTATAGTCTCAGCTACAACATATCCAAAGCTCGGCGAAAATCGAGCAGAAATCACAGAGATATTGCTCAAAGAAGACGGGCATGTAGAATCAAGATTTGAGAAAAAGTCATGCCCATAGAGAAACACGCAAAATGTGAAAATTTGACATGCCTCCTTTAATCCCCAAAATACGCCATGATGCAAGTTCTCAAAATGAAAAATGGTGGAACTGAGCTTGTAGAAAATTGTCTCAGCTACAACATATCAAAATTTGGAAGAAAATTGACAACCCATTAGTGAAATATTGTCAAATGAATACAAAATAAATACTAGAAATTTTAATTCGTCACTGAAGACGAATTAGGTGGTCTGTCCTGAACTGGTCAATTTTTTTGTAAGACATGATGATAATTGGGCAAGATAGTAAACATGATAGGGTCGACGACAATGATGATAAGATGGTCATATATGTGATGACAGTGAAATTGACCATGGAAAATATGACACAGAAATGACATTTCGTTATGAACATACATGATCATAAGTTGATTTTCAGAAAATGGCACCTGGATAAAGTTATAATGAAATCTTGACCCTGTGATTTTCACAACATAATTGTCCTACCAAGCCTCATGTCTGTGCCAAATTTCAAAAAGATTCAAGGTTCCGTTTTCAACTAAGGGGCCCCACAAAAAGAAGGGGGTTGGGTGGTGGTCGGGTTATTAGTATGAGATTTTCCGTTTTTTCATCTGGCAATGGGTGAAAAAACGGAAGATTTTTGACGAATCTTTGAGTTGGAAGTAAAATGGACATGCATTTCCTTCAAGTTTCCACCATTGGTTTGGTTGTAGAAGGCGGAATGGTCGAGAAATTAAGGAAAAGATGGACTAGAAAACGACGTCTACACTTTAAAAAAAAAAAAAAAAAAAAAAAGCGAATTGAGCCATATTTAGTGTGCATGTTGTTATAAGATATGGGGGTATCCAGGCATTCTGACGAGCTGTGGCTGATTCCAGACAGGCATGTTTTTAGCACTTTTTACATTATATTGCCCATTGGCGCGCGCGCGAATTTGAAAGTTTGACGCGCGCGTGTGGCATTATGGAATGTCGAGAATGACTGAAAATAGTTTGAAATTGTCAAGAATAGTGTCAGGAATACAAACCATGCAAAAAAACGATGTTTTTACGTTCTGTACGCGCTGCGCACGCGCATAACGCGCGCGTAGACGCGCACGGACGGAAAATTTTGAAATGCTTAAAATGCCCTGAACCATACTCTAATTTGATTAAAAAGTAATTTTGAGCATTTCTAAATTTTGACGCGCGCGTACGTGCGCGTCATGATGCGCGTGCGGACATTTTATGTTGACCCATGACCGGAAGTTTATGTGTGTCAAATATGGTTTATTTTTGATGACTCGTTATGAAGATATGATCGATAATGTGATTTCACAACATGGCGCCTGGATGACGTCACGGTGACCTGATGACCTTGAAAAAGATAGGGGCACTTGATCTTGATATGCCTGATAACTGACGAAAATTTGAAGAAAATTGATCCAGTTGATTTTGAGAGGTCACGGTCACAAGAAATGGGGAGAAAAATAAAAATAAAGAATATATAATAAAGAAAATTCGTACGAAATTAAGAGGTGATCTGTCGATACCGACAGACCACCTAATGACGTCATTTTTTCAAAATCGAATTTTTGAGTTCATATGCAAATATGACGACGTTCTGATCGATCGACCACTCAATTTTATTCATGAATTCAAATGCACAACTTATAGGCTTTCAGAATATGTAAAAAAAATTGGGGGTATCCAGGCATTCTGACGAGCTATGGCGGATTCCATATAGGCACGTTTTTACCACTTTTTACATTATATTGCCCATTGACGGGCGCACGACTTTGAAAGTGTGACGCGCGCATGTGGCATTATGGAATGTCGAGAATGACTCTCAATAGTTGGAAATTGTCAAGAATAGTGTCAGGAAGACAAACCAAGCAAGAAAACAGCGTTTTTAAAGTCTGTACGTGTGCATAACGCGCGCGCAGATGCGCACGCACAGAAAATTTTGAAATGCTTAGAATGTCCTGAACCATACTCTGATTTGATGTAAAAGTGATTTTGAGCATTTCTAAATTTTGACGTGCGCATACGTGCGCGTCATGATGCGCACGCGGATTTTGTTGACATGTCTTGTTGACCCTTGACCTGAAGTTCATCTGTGTCCAATATGGTTCATTTTTGACGACTCGTTATGAAGATGTGACCGATAATGTGATTTCACAAAATGGTGCCTGGATGACGTCACGATGACCTGATGACCTTGAAAAAGATACCCGAACTTGATCTTATGGGACCTGATGACTGATGAAAATTTGAAGAAAAGTGTCACTGAGCAGATATTGAGGAATCATGGTAACAAGAAAGTGCCAGAAAAATAAAAATGAATAAAGAAAGAAAATTCTGACGAAATTAAGAGGCGGTCTGTCAAGTGACAGACCACCTAATAGTAGTAACAAAATAAATTAATAAAAATCATTGTATTTTTACAAGAATATTGTGGACAGTTAATCTATTTTTAGTCCCAATACTCGCCCCATAATCACCTTTTTCAGCAACGTCAACTCCATGCGACATGCATGCGATCGAAGGGCGAGGCAACACTAGGCAAGCTGTAGAGATCAGCGCATACTGCACTTAGCGCCTAGATCTAGAGAACATGTAAATTTATTACTAAATTAGAATAAAGTTATTATTTGCATGCATTAATTGTTGCATAAGATCACTAAAAAGAAAAAAATTCTTGCATAAAACACAAAAAATTACTTTTACACTTTTTTGGGTAACCCAGGGTACAGTGCTGAAAAAAAATTAAACAAAATGGTGAATTTATAGTTGGTACCCCAGGGTACAAAATATGTAATCATATAGAGATATTGCAAGTTTAATGACACTCTTTATAAG
The DNA here is from genome assembly GCA_025618425.1 of Heliocidaris tuberculata. Classification (NCBI taxonomy): domain Eukaryota; kingdom Metazoa; phylum Echinodermata; class Echinoidea; order Camarodonta; family Echinometridae; genus Heliocidaris; species Heliocidaris tuberculata. The sequence continues at coordinate 45,173,162 of CM046834.1, read as the reverse complement.
CGTAAAACGAGTCGTGAGTACATGTAGATTACTTGACGCACTGGTACACGATCGCCAAGATATGGGCTCAACTCGGAGTTTGGTCTCACACGTGCACCTTCGTGTTATCCTTTATTTCCTTCATACTCCTAAACTGTTAACCTATAGAATGTCAGATAAAGTTCTTTGAGGTTAATTTTATACTTTCTGGCAGTACACAAATTATTTTATTCAGGTGATTGGTAAACTTTAAAGAAGCAAACCACACTTGTGATGACAATGATGGCCAAATCCAAACCCAAACAATTTTTTTATCTTTTATTGCTGTATTCTTCCACATTATTTCTTCTATTTGTATTGTTTTGTTGTTTTTTTTGTATAGAAGAGGAAATAGTAATTTAAAAATAGGGTTATGAAAGGAAAGGTGATGAAGGCAAGAAAAATCTTGATACATGATATATTCATCCACATATCTTAAATGAATCAAACCTCTGCTTTGTTATAATATTTGTGAATGGTATTCATAAAGTAAAATGTTTTTCTTCTAATTCTTTTATTATCAACAGTGACAGAAAAACAGGCAACCTCTCTCTAGTATGTGAGCTTATGGATATGAACATCTATGAATTAATACGAGGTAAGTCCATTGCAGCTTTCAATGGCAGAACCAGGGGATGCTGGGGTACATGCCCCCCCCCCCCCCCCACCCCTGCAAAACCCAATCTGACATACTCTAAAGTACACACACAACAAAATATTGATAGCTTTATTTCCTATTTTATCTGATTTTTGGATTTGTTCCCCTTTTCCTTGCTACAAGAGAATTCTTAATCTCCAGTCGCTCTCATGTTGTTTGTGGACAGAATGAAAAGGGATAAAATAACCTTGCCTTTATGTTCTGATGTAAATGATTAATGTGCAAATGAGGACAAACCAATTTAATGCCTGTCGAAATAAACACAGGTATCCTTCATGCATTTTATGAGCATTTCAGGTTTTATGGCATTGTACAATAATGAGTAATATGACACAGCCTATACAAGAATAAAGGCATCTGTTACTCTGTTTCACAAATTGCCTACTAGGCAGTAGAATGTTAACCCCTAAAGTAATTTAAAGCAACTGCATAGTTTTGAAAAAGGTAAACATGTAAAATTACCTAGAATTGATATATTTCTATATGGTGATAAAGTAGAAACCTTTTAAATTGAGAGGAATAAATGAACAATTAAAACAAATCTTTTTAGTAACACCAACAAACTATCAAGAAAACAGAATGAGAAATAGAAATATGCTTCCAGTACATGCATATCATATGTTGAAAATCATGAATACTTTAAACACTCTGAACAAAGTATTCTTATTTTTCTATCAATTCATTTCACACTGCATACATTTATGTTGTAATAAAGAAGAAAGTATGATTTATTATTTTCATTTTGCAGGGAGACGGCACTATTTACCCCAAGAGAAAGTTAAGAATTACATTTACCAGTTGATCAAGGCATTAGAGCATATGCATCGGTAAGTAACTTCTGTAAAATTTTTGTTGATAAAAGAGATGGTAAGAATGGCTTCAGTAAAGTGAGATAATATAATTGAGTTTTTTGTCAGCTTTCTTTAGAACAAAATTCTATGGCTTCACAATATCGCTTTCTTCTAAAGATTGTCCTGCATATAGTTAACAACTTATATTTCCTTCAAAATAGAGTTGACTTAATAATGAGCAAGGATGGACAATAGTTGCAGCAGCAGATCCCCCTAAGAAAAATCAAATTGATGGGATGGGGTGGGATAAGGGGGAGTGGGGCACATGAGTATGAATTTGTGCCCCCCCCCCCCATACGCTAATGGCATTTTTATTATATAAATTATATTCCTTTAGGTTAAACCTAGTAATTTAGATTAAGAAGGGTACATGTATATTATGAGGGTTGCAATGGATTTTACATTGTCACATTCTTTTTAGCTTTTCAAGTCTTTACCTTGCAAATTCCCAATATGATGTACTCTGGAGTGTAATACGTCACTTTCTCTGCTGTTCTCATAAAGTTACCAATGCTACTGGCACCGTAATCTGTTTATCATATTGTCATGGTAACAACATGCTTCTTCTCTGGATGTATCTGGATAAGCCTGTAAAAAGTACTAAAAACCATTTGTTTTTTCCTCTTTTTACTTATTTAAGGAATGGAATCTTTCACAGAGATGTAAAGCCAGAAAATATTCTAATTAGGGTAAGTTATACATTTTTTGTTTTTGTGTATGATTTGTTTTCCGTCAGTTCTTGTCGGGTCATGACCATTACAGGTGTAATTTATCTGGGATTTGTCTCTTCCAAAGTTTGTTGCATCATGAGACCTGCGTTATCTTTTCAGATAAGGGAACAACTTTGTTAGTTCTGAGGATGTCTCTAGCATCTAAAAGGTGCATGAAGAAAGAATTCATATACCACCAATGAAATTAGATGGTATGTCGGTTTAATAATGAGTAATGTATTACATGCAGTAAGACCCAAAGAAATGAGCTGCTTTTAAAAGATATCTTATGCAAAACAAAATAACTTGTATAGAGCTACATGTAGTATATAAAATCCACCTCAAAAAAATTTATCCATCATTCTATGCATGCAAGAACAATTAAGGAGTAGCAAGAAAGTAAAGGATGATATGAAAATGCTGCTAAATGATCACTTCTTTAGAGTTGAATATTTGATAATGGAATATCTACTGTTATGCGACTAGTAGCCATAAAAGAGTATTTAAATATGAAGTAAGAATTTGTTGTAGCACTTGTTTAGAACCAACACATTTTTTTTTTCAAGAGGAGAGTTGCATATTGCATATTGTCATATAATGTTTAAATGAATTATGCATTGATGCTCAGTGTCTTTCAGATGTAAAAAAGAAGAGCTGGCTTGGGCAATGTACTTATAACTTTGACAGGCATAAAAATGTTATTTAATCAATTAACTGCCTTTTATGAAATTAGATTGCAGACAGATCGAAACTTCCACTTGCTATCATTGTAGCATGAAATCGATAGATGATGATTTAATTTGTTGCCAATAATGTCATGGTCTTGTATAACAAGCATCCTGTGGTAAATTTAGAACGAGACAGTCGTGCAATAATTAGATTTGTATATCATTGAATTTGACACCACGTCAGGATTCCTGTGCCCATAGTAACACCTGAGAATTGTATTTTAATAATTGTGCTGTTTTGTCCATTGAAAGGGACTGTAATTGATCTTTGAGGAACAATGGCAGCTCTAAGCATTTAAGTTTTCTCACACTATCCTGTCATAATAGTGATGATGGATTTGTTTGTACATGTATATATGTTGCCATGCTTACTGCACGCATCTCCATTTCAACAAAAGATTGTTTTTAAATATTGGGCAAATGTTCATTCATTTATATGTTCATGTGGGGGTGTCGTGGTATGGTGTTTCATTCAGTTAACTTTCAATCAAAAGGTTGAGGATTAGAATCCCTCTAACGTCCCTTGGAAAGACATTAATCCATGTTTGCCCCTCTCTACCCAGGTGTAAATGGGTACCTGATATGCTGGAATGCTATTTAGCTGCTTTGCTATGACAGAGTAATAATGTTTAAGCATCATAGCTTACAGACATGAGCACTATGCAAGAAGCCACCATCATTGTATCCCCCGGCAGAATGCTGGAGGATACTTTGAATTCAGCAGCATTACACCGCCGCCACCACGTCACATTCTTGTGTGCGCTCTAACTGCCACATTCTTTGATGGATTTCTTTCAAATTTTGTGTAGAGGTGTACCTTGGTATAATCTACACACCTATAATTTTTGGTGATGCTGCCCCTAGTGTTCTGTCTTTTATAGGGGTAACCTTGCTAGTCATAAGGACCACTATTCATAAGGACCACTTATTCATAAGGACAGCTATCCATAACGCGTGACTAAATGAATAGCAGTTTTGTACGAATAGCGGTCCTTCTGAATAGCGAGCAAACCATAGACAAATTTCCTCGCTATCCATAAGGACATCCATTGATAAGGACCACTATTCATAACTACTCATAAGGACCTCTATTCATAGCCCATGTTAAATGAATAGCGGTTTTCTATGAATAGCGGTTCTTATGAATAGTGAGCGGACCCGCTTTTATATGGTAAAAGGCCATATTATTGTGGATGGTTTGTGTGTGCTCTATAGGCCACATTTCTCAACGGATTTTGTTCAAATCTTGAATGAAGGTGTATCTTGGTACAGTCTAGAAGCCTATAGATTTTGGTGATTCTGATAAAAAAATAGGTTATTCATCCCCCCATCCCCCATCCTTCCTTTCACAATCACAACACATCAGAATATGGCAATTTTGTTTATTATATGATTTTATTTATTTTATTTGATATTATTTTCAGTATCACGTAGGCTAACTTATCACCACCAGAGCTTCCCAGCTTTTGTAAATGGCTATGACAAAAATTGCTCCCCAAAAGTAGTATATTTCCTGTGTCGGCATACAGGATGCCACATCAAAAAGACATCTTAAAAATGTTGTTTATTTGGTCATACAAAATGACTAAAAAATAGTCTTTGAAAGACGTCATAAAGATGTCAGAATTACGTCGTCTATACTGTAGAAATATGACGTCTTCATAAGATGTTACAAAGATGTTGTATTGACGTTGCATACACAACATATGACGAGTTGACCAGTTTAGACCAGTTTACAACGTCTTGAAGACGTCAGTCTGCTATCAGGGTGGCAGTCACATTTTTTGACTGATTTCTTTCAGATTTTGTATGGAGGTTCTATCATATTTTACTATAGACCTCTACAGTTTTTGGTGGTGCTGCCCCCAGTGTTCTGTCTTTTACAGAGTCAAAGGTCATATTTTAGTGGATATCTTGTGTGCGCTCTGCAGGTCACATTTCTGGACAGATTTCTTTCGAATTTTCTATAGAGAGTCATTATATTCTAATCTACACACATATTGTTTTGGTGATGCTGCTCCTAGTATTGACAATAGTAGGGGCCTCTGGTGGCATTCTCTACATCATCCTTTTATTTGAGGGAGGGGAGGGGAGGGAGGAGGTTCTTTGTCCCTCCTTTGAACAAAAGGATGATGAAAAATCGCTGCCAGTGCCGGGGAATACATTCGCAATGCGGGGCAATGGACATTTCTAGTTATTATTATTATTACTTTTATTATTATTATTATTATTATTATTAGTCTTCTTCTTTCATTTATTCAGTCATTCCTTTATCCATTTATTCGTTCATTAATTTATATGCTTCGTAGTAACAGGAAATTTGTGTGATTAATAGGGGAAGCTTTGAAGTAATAAATATTCCTGTTACCACCTTTTTTGTATACATGATGTATGTGTAAACATGAAATTCCAATAATACCAGCATTAGAACCATACATTGTATTAGTATTTATTTCATTTCTTGTGTTTGAGAGCTTGGTTAAATGTATGCATCTATCTGTTAAACACATTTGTAGAAATGAAAGTGTTTATAACAAATGAAGAAAATGCTATGTGTAATTTAAAATTTCTATAAATCACTTACTTGCTTGACAGTATTACTTATTGAAATTTCATTTCCGTTAATTTTTGTTCCTGTTAAGGATGATCATTTGAAGCTAGCAGACTTTGGTTCATGTAGAAGTGTGTATTCCAAGCAGCCTTTCACAGAGTATATCTCAACAAGATGGTATGTCTCAATATCTAAAGTACAGATTATATTATACCAAATACTGTTATGCTAATTCATGTTTTCAGTAAGCATTGTTTGGAAAGTCTGTATGAGTTGATCTCATGTCAATGAGGTTAAGCTTTCATGCCGTTCTTTTTTTTTTTTTTTTTTTGAGAAATGTGCAAAAATGAAAAGATCACCATCATCACAAGAAATTGTGATTCATGTATATTTCATGTTTAAATAAAACCTTAACCATTCAAGAGGAACATATTTAAACAATATAGAAGTTGACCTTTAAACATAGGCTGTCAATGAGAGTGGCTTGACTGAGAAAGAAAATTTAAGAGAATTAATGCAGGAAGATGGTCTTCATACCTGAGAGCCATAAGGTTGTTCACTCACAAGTTGATGCCCTTGTTTCATTTTGCACATGATATGTAAACCAGGCAGGGAAAGATACATTGATTACCCAATACGACTAAAACAGTAACTACATGAATATTCATGATTTTGTTCCTTAGGCCTATGCCTCAATTGATAATATTAATTTTGAATGTAAATCATCCTAGCAACCCATAATACACAAAGATTAACTATATCCCAAATGACCATTCGGATCTAAAATTCTCCTTCAAAAATGTTTCTATCAAAGGTGCATATTTAGTGCAGGAAATCCACATTACCTTTCCTAATGAATATTCATGATACAGGTACCGTGCTCCAGAGTGCTTGCTAACAGATGGCTACTACTCATATCAGATGGACATGTGGAGTGTAGGGTGTGTCTTCTTTGAAATACTCAGGTATGTTAAATTAAAAATTTATTTCTTCAAATGCTCTGATTCCACAAAGAAATTGTAGTGCAAGAGGCATTTTGTATTCGTATCAATCAAGCTGCATGTGAGGATTTGTGTATGTGATCTTAGAGCTAGCGGAGGAGTTCTCCCAAACTGAGTGTAAGAAGTTAAATGTCACTTATTATTTAACTTGATAGTTAGGGTATTTTTAGCATCTGATATATCTCAAACATATATTCTATTTGCTTATGTACTATTTTGTCAAATGAAAGATAACCTACACTGAAACCTTTTTTCAGTAAACAAAACAAATGAATAAAATAATAAAAGAAAGTGTGGTTGCTCCATTGTGTTTTTCTAAATTTTGCTATAGCTTTTTTGTTGATTTTTGCCAGTTTCACACTCTTATGTTATTTATTTTTATATATTCCCCATTTGTACATATACATATATGGCCCAAACAGTAATTCATACTGTATGCATGTATATTTCCCACAATCTTCACCATGCTTTTATTTATTTCAATGACAGGTGTATGAGACAAAAATGTCATTCCTCATCATAACTTATATTCATCACTGATAAGTCTATTACTATTACCCTTTTTTCTCTAACATTATTTCAGTTTACATCCCTTATTTCCTGGCGCTAATGAGGTCGATCAGATTGCGAAGATCCATGATGTCATGGGAACACCAGATGCTACCATACTTAACAAATTTAGGAAGTAAGTCCTGTTTCATCTAATATATATATGGCATTTAGCATTGATATCTGCGAAATTCCAATTAATTCTTAGCTGTGCTAATGGACTTTGGTAAGGACACTCCTATTGCTTTGCTTCAGAAGTGTAGAATTTGGCAAGAATATGTACCACTCGCCCTTAAAAAAAAACGAGTCTTAATATTTTTTTCCAAAAATGCACCAGTGCATCACATTTTAAAAGTTACTTTGAAAGTGTACATTTTAACAAAATGCTTTTTTTCCACCAATGTACACATCTGTTTATGAGATAAAGCTCATTTTTGCATTCATCCATAAATCTCTTAGGCTCCTCTGTAATAGTTCTGAGTGTGTGTTTTGTATCTAGGATGGAAAAATTCAGCATAACACCTGTTTATTTAGAAGTAAGGTTTATGATTAACAGATGAACAAAGTCTGAGCCGGTAAATGAAAGTATGTGTATCTCTATCGTTTATCCCTTTTTTTGTGTGAACTGTGAAACTTATTAACAGGGGAAAAAAATTAAATATTGTCTATTGAAGTCCTAATTTAGAGAGCTTGATATACATTTGATAATTCATATCCTTGATTTTAACAGTAAAGCGAGAGGCATCAACTATAACTTCCCTTCCAAGAAGGGTACGGGTATTGAGAAGTTGTTGCCCCATGCCACACAGCAGACCTTAGAAATCATCAACAAACTCTGTACCTATGACCCAGATGAGAGAATAACAGCCAAGCAGGTCATCAGGCATGCATTCTTCAAAGATCTTAGGTATGAGGCTGTACTTCTTTTATTTTCTTGTTTTGTAATCAGGAATAAAATTGCCCGTATATTCTTCAACTTCAATTACCGTAATCTTTTTGGTGGTGTTTTTCTGATTTTTTTTCTCCAGACATGTATTAAATAAATCTTGACTGTATTCTACTTTTTTTTAAACTTCTTTACTTATGCTTACATCATGTCGTACTTTGACCCTAGTTGCAACCCAAGAAGGTTAACAGAAAGGAATATTGGAAATTGAATCCTTTCAGTTGAATTTCATTTTGCAGAGGAATATTGACAGACAGAGGCAAGTTAACCTCATCCAAACTGGATTGATTTATGGATTTTTTTGCCTAAGAATAATTAGCTTTGATGTACGTCTCTTCATTTAATGCCACTTTGTCCCTTGAAAGCTCTTAAATAACTGATCAACTAATGGCATCAATTATAGATAGTAGCAGAGTGTTATAGTATGGAATTAATCCAAATATTTCACAAGCTTCCTTGAGAGGTACATAACACATGCTTGATGGCATGCTTACAGAAAGAACAAATATATATATATATATATATGTGACTTTTGAGAATGGTTGTCATGCTGCCCTCTATGGCTATTGCTAGGCTGTTGCCAGGTAGCACATGCATTCATGGCATAGATATAAAATTGCTCGTCTGCCTGCTTTGCAAGTGAAAAACACCAAAAGCTGTTTGCTCACATTTACAAGTTTCTGTTACACTACACATATTTACTTTGCAGCTCAGTCTTTGTCAACACTTACTATCTGAAGACCTCCCTTGCTGTGTGTGCAAAATGGAGAGATGGTGATCTGGGAATTAGTCCGTTGTGGAACATACTTGAGTGTCTCTAGTATTTGCATTATATCTGGGGCCTTGGTTGATGGGTGATATGAATCCTGTGACAAAATGTGTAGAACATGTTAACATTCTGTTAAGCTGAACAGCATACTCCTCAAAACAAAGGATAACTAGAAAGGCTAGGTATGATTGAATTGTTAGAAAGATAACATCAGTATGAGAAGACTTTTATCTCTTCTGTTTGTACACATGTACATGTACTTCAAGAACACAATATCAATGCACAATGCATCCTTTGCTTTGTCAATACCCTCTCTCTCTCTCTCTCTCTTTCTATGCATGTATAAGTATATATGTAGTCCTCTCCACAGTTTGATCCAGGATTCTGTGTGTGTGTGTGTGGGGGGGGGGGGGGACACAATTCTGAAAAATCCGACAAACAAATTTTTAAAAGGGGGGGTAACATTTTGTAGGTGTTAATTTACTCTTAAAGTTGCTGACACACTAAGAAACATTTTAGTAATCCTTTTTTTTCAGAACTCATTCTGGGCCTAAAGTTTGAAAGGGGGCACTAGAATTACATAACACAATAAGAGCTAGGGGCACATTTTTCTCTTTTTTGTACTTAAAGTATGCCACTTGTGTTGTAAAAGGGGAGCATAGGCTGGTTCTGCCTCCTAAATCTGCCAGTGATTCTCTCTCTCTCTCTCTCTCTCTCTCTCTCTCTCTCTCTTTCATTTTCATAACTTCACCTCTCTTCCTTGCTTTTGCTCTCCTCTTTCTTCCTCATCCCCTCTCCTGGCAAAGTACATGTATATGAGATGAGTACTTTCAACGAGAACATATTTTTAAACTTATATACTTTAATTTAAACAGTAAAAATTACCCCCCCCCCAAAAAAATCACAAAATATAAACAAAATCAGCTTGATAGGTGAAATAATCTTCTGTTGTTAGGTTAAGATTTCACGTTATCAAACTCCATGAATGGTTTAGCAAATAATCATGCAGGAATGCACTTGAATCGTCATGGAAATAGTTGCTGTTTTGAGACAACGTATTCCATGCTCATTAATTTCTCTAATCAGTACTAATTATCTGGACAGTCTGATCACCACCATAAAGACCTCTCATGAGCCTCATCAACTGTTTCACTTTGAAGCTTAATGCAAACTCTCTGTCCCCTATTTATGAACTGACCTTTGTCATCATTTGGGCATGCTGCATGATTGGCCCATTGTCACACTCAGTTATCTCCTAACCCTGAATCTGCCGAATAAGGTTCTTTGTAATGGGAAGGGGCGTAACAGCATTTGTAAGGTCTGTTTGTGTTCATATATAGCGTCAGTGTTGGCAAGGAGTTGGCATTCACAGTTTTTAAACTAGGCTCAGAAAACTTGAAACATGGGAAAATAAGAGGGAGAGAGCTTGAAAATAGCTTTAGGTTACTTGTAAGTAGAAAAATGTGAATATTGTTGCTTTCTTGGAACACATAACAACTTTGTGGAATACTTGAAGGATTACTCTACCTTGACTGTGTTGTGGACGACTGGTAAAACTGTGGATGAACTTAATAGACCTATTTCATTTGATTGCTTAAGCCTGTCTGAGGATATCTTGCTGACCAGAACTTATGAAGCAAATCTAAATGCTAGAAAATAATGTAAATGCAGTGGATTGGTTTGATCAAAACTGAGTTTTCAAGCTGATTCTTACTCAAAAGTTTATTGTGAACATGGAGAAGCACCACTATCTTGTGGATTTAAAAGACTTCTTGACTAAATGAAAGATAGCATAGTGACTAACAAGGCTATAATCTGCATGTTAAACCAAGTTAGATGGCATATGATAAGCCACACATTCTGTCTTACTACTTGAGGTAAGAAATCAAAGAGTATTATTTCTTGGAAGATATGTTCTCGTATAGTATGCTCTGAAATTTCAATAAACTAAAAGCTGGATGTGTTACAGTGTGTCTTTACGTTAAATAGAACTTTATTTCGGAAAAGTGAAAAGAATTCATAAATTTATTTACAAGCATATTGATCATTTCATAGAATCTTTTAGTCTTTTTAAATAGATATTAACCATAACTTGTAAAAAAAAATATTCAAGAAAGAAAAGACCCTATTTTGTAAGTTAAAACTGGTGAATAATGTCATAAGTATGTGAATGTGGATTTGCTTAAGCTTCCTGGAAAATTTCTTATGACAAAATAACCTCAGTGGAAATTTCAAATAAGCTAATTTTCAACTTTCACAGGTTATCCCATCAAGTTGGGATAATCTATCTCCTTTTAATTTCCTTTAATTGTTTGCTCTACATATATTTATAAAATACATGTAGAATTTAGAAGAAAAAAATTGGGAGTGTTATATACAGTCAGAGATCACTGTGCAATATGTGTCCTACCACTTCCGTATCTGAAACTTTTTAAAAATACATGCTTCTTTAATTACTTTCAGCTGGAATAAAAAACCAGAATATAATTTGATGAAAGCATGAAATTGTTCTTGATAAAATGTGAGAGGTACGTTGTATTTGTAGATTGTGTGCAGCATTGATATATTAGGCCCAGGTATGAATTAAATAAAAAATGAAACATGCCTGTAGTATAAGGAGTATGTTTGAAGATCTACCTGTATACATCCTTTGCATGCAATGCTTTTGATTTAGTAACATGAAGAACGTTATAATACAAATAATGGCTTCTCTAAAAGCTCAAATTAGAGAATCAGAATTTTAAGAATACACTTATGAAATAACCAGAACAAAATTGTACAAATAAGGATATAATTTTAATCTGATCCTGGTATAACACAGGAACATCCTTGTGATTTGCACTTTGGTTTTTACATCTCATATATTTACCACTGATGTTTACCTCCTGGGCAAGCAGAAAGTAATATTTCATGTAACTTACTTCAACAATATAGTCAAAAATATAATAATCCGATATTTATATTTAGACTTTGGCACAACATTGTTATGCTACTATTAAAACTGAATAAATAGCTACATTCATCAGTAATATTGAATTCCATATATAGCCAACATGTGCATGTTGTCACCTAGTCTATTGAAAGAGTATATGACTGACCCAGTTAGATTCCAGAAAGTTTCAGCAGTTTCACATATGAAAATTCTCTTATTTCTCTTTTCCTTTCCCCTTCTCAATCTGTATCCGTCAATTTGTCTGTGGCCTTCTTTGCATTTTTCAAAATTTCATTTTTCTCTTTTGTAATTTATACATGGTGATTCTTAGGCAGTGCTTTAATTTCAATATTTTGTATTCTTAAATGCTACATTTCTTTGTTTCACATAATATTTCCATAATGTCATTGTCATTTCCCGGGGCTGTCAACTCTCCTGCTTTTGGCGGAAGTTTCATGCCACCGCATTCATTCTCCCACCGTCCCAACAGCGTTGTGGTGGGAGACTCCCGTCCTGATGACCTTCCTCCCGCTCTCCCCCCAAGCATGTCCAGGGGTTTTTTTTTTGCCTGAGGTGGAAAAAAAAAGAAATTGTCAGCAACCACCAACACCCCCCCCCCCCCTCCCCACTGAGCGACTTTTGGAGGGCTGGCAATTTTTTTTTTTTTTGTCAACCACCCCCCCCCCCCCCCACACACACACACACACACACCCAAAACGACTTTTGGAGAGCTTGTGAGAACAAAAAAATTTGAATCCCCCTCCAAGCAGTTCCTCAAAGTTGACAGTCTGCATTTCCTCTTTTCTCCTTTTTCATATTTTTTCTTTCATATATTGAAGGAAACTATCAATATACACATATCTTTTCTGTAAAGATTATTAGCAGATCTGTACCCTAAGGTTATACAAAGTTTTGTGATTGAAACACCATACTGTTATTCTTAAAATGAGCTGGATATTTTATAATGTTCTTGTCTTGAACAAAGACAAACACATCTCAGTTATCGCAGATACATTTATCCAAAGGTGTGAATAATTGATCATTTGAACACCTCTCTATTACTTAAAGAGTACTAAAAGTCAATTTATGTGCTATGCTCATGTTCCTATACATTGATAATGAATGAAATCAGAATTAGAACACTTGATAGGAGAATGTAATCTGTATTTTCAGTATGTAAGGATTGGAACAAATCCAGCTATCTGGCTGTCCCATGGTTGATGCCTTATAACAAACATGATGATAAAAATATTAAGTTATGCCATTATCAACTAGTTATGAGACTGAAGTATTTTTTATTGATGAAATGTGATAATTCAAAGCCCACCAGTGATAATTTAACCATTACACCTACTTAAGTTTATTTGATATTAATTTTAGTAGTAGATTTATGTTTGCATATTGTGCTAACGACTTTGTTAGATTATTCATTAAGTGGATTTGATAGGTGAATGTATTTATTAAATCAAGTAAAGACTTGTTTTTAATTGCAGGGTCATACTGGTATATTGTCAAATGACCAGGAGGAGAAGGAGGTGTAGATACCAGTTTCATTAATTGAATTGAGTTTGATTATTTTGAATTGAGTTTGATTATTTAATAATAACTTTATCATGTCATTGTTTGTTAACCTCTTAATCTTGATGGCTGAAAGAGAATATTGTGCACGACAACCGACTTTATACCTAGGCTTGAGATAAACAGGTTCAAGACCTGGGGCATCAGGGGTTGTTTTTTTTTTTCAGGGGGGGGGGGGGTGAGGGAAGTGACAGCCCCTGTTCTGTTTGCTTGTTGGCAAATTAAATTTCTTGCTAACGTGCCAGCAAATTTGGTCAAGACCCTGACCAGCCCCATTCAAAATGATGTAGTGATGCCCCTGTTCACAACAAGTTGGATATTTCATTGGTATTCTGTCTTCAGTTTAGAAAACTAAAACTTGCCATATATTTGTGCATTGCATATGCCATCTTGATCCTGTATTAATTTATATCAAGCAGAGAACTGTCAGAAAGAAAAAAAAAACGGATTAAAGAAAAATTACACATGTGGTGTTTAATCATTACCTTTCACCTCTGATTATTACAGGGATGCAGATAAGAGGAAGCAGCATGCGGAGAAGAAGAAGATGTCGCTTGGGGATCAGGGGTCTGTCATATCAGAGGATACCGCCAAGGAGAGTCATGTGGAGGGCAAAGATGTCGACAATGAAAACCACAAAGCTGTCAGGAAAACAAGGGTAAGGAAAATTTTCCACTGAATCTCAGATCAATCCACCTTCAAGAAGAGGGGGGAGGGGGGATGGCAAACAAATTCATCTAAAGTTTTGCTCCCTGGTACACACACTTAATTGTGACATTTTATGTTTCATGGACATCACTCCGTCCTGCAGTAGTTGGGCAATTTCAAATGCATTGATGAGAACTTTTGTACCATAGGATAACAGAGTTAATTTTGAAATTGTAGTGGGCAATTTCCCCCAATATTTAATGGTATAGTCTAGCACATCAATCTGAAATCAAACAGACCATTATCAGATTAGGAGCATTGTTTCGTGACACCTTTGCATATTTTAAGTGACATGCATGTAGCATGCAAATTTACTTATCATATGAAGGTGAGAAAATTTACAGTGATGAAGATTAGCTTTGATTTAGTATGTTCAGAAAAACAAAATACTTATTCCATTTATCAAAGGTCAAGATTTTATTTCTGGAATCACTGGTTACACTTTGGAGAAAGTGGGGGCAATCAAGATAGCACAGGGGCAGGTTGGGACTTGCAAATTGCACATGATACTGGACATCTTAGGATGTTATCTTTTATATGCAAGGCATGCTGTACATTAAAACTGAAATTTTGAAAGTTTATTATTGCAACATTCTTCTTGTAAGAAATCTAAAAAAGTTGGATCCCAGCGATCTCGAAGACCAAAGAAGATTCCCAAGGTAAGACAAGTGTCGAAGGGCTGTGTTGTAATGGGAAAAATATATGATATTCACTATTCCATAGAGCTTCGTGTTTGAGTTTGTACTGTAGTGTGCAGGAAGTGGTTTAACAAGGCACATGTTGTATTATCTGTTGAGAACCAGAAGGGTGTTAACTCATGTAAAATGCATATCTGTAAATGCTCTTTTGGCTCTGGCAGATGGTACTTGGTAATTAAAAATGTGTGTGGTGTCGTGATGGGGAAAGGTGGTATATGGTAAGCATTGTAAAAAATAATAAAAATTGGTTCATGGGAGCTCTCTTTTGATTAAGTACATAGACAAACTCTTATAAGGGGCAGATTTAATATTCTTTCTTTTTTTAAGAGCTTCTTTGACTCTGCTTCAAAGAGTTAAATCACTCTCTGCTCCAGTGTGTATATTTTTCTGGAAGTACACAGCAATTTGGGATAAAATGGATTGCTCACATGATTTTCACATCTTTTTGGATTAGGTAAAAATAACAAGCTGATATTTCTACAGGGAAAGTTTGGTATTCTTTCATTTGTCCAGAGGTCCTTTTAAGGTTTCCAGAGCTAAATCACTTTCTGCTCCTGGGTACTAGTATTTTGTTCTGGAACTACAGAGAAATTTGTGACAAGATGGGAGACTCACATGCATTATTTTTACATCTGTTAACTTGAGAGATTTTGTTTAGCATAAAATTTGTCATTGAGTCGAAATATCACTCACAATATGCACATGATTTTTATATCACTTCAATTGGTTCACTGAAAAATAATAGTTTAATGAATGAATAAATCCTATAATAAAAAAAAATTACAACTGAAAGCTTGTACTATGAGGTGAATATTAGAAAATGAGTTAGCAATTGTTGACAATTATTTTGATAATACATGTAACTAAGAATTAGTTGCATGTATAGTGCATTAAATCTTAATTAAAGTTTGTTTCTCAAATGAATATTCGCCTATACCCTCTGTACTTAGTATGTGTTGTTCACAATTTTGTATTTGAGTGTTCGACAAATTGTCCTGTCTTACCACACATTCACCTATGTATTGATTATACATTTGGTATGATGTCATTATTTTTAGAGCTTATTTTGATCTCTATTTTCAATTTAACAGAGGAAAAGTAAGATCCATGACAGTGAAAACTTCTCCAGCACGTTACTGCCTAAGGTTCAGAACTCTAAGATGGTCAGTCATAGCATCAGTAACTACCCGACGCAGACGTTCGGTTCCACCAGCTTTCCCAAGCTCCACACGAACAACAGACACCAACAGAGTATGCTGCCCAGTATAGCCAACACACATTACAACAAGCATCATCATACAACAAAAGTATGTATTCAACCCTGTGAGATAAACTAGTAATAATAATGTTTAATGAAGCATGTTTAATGTGTTCACGATATGGGTGAATTCATCACTGGCATGTGTCCTCAACTCTTATTCAAATTTTTGTGTCATGTAACTTATTTCTGTGTACAGGTAATTTTATTTTTTGCTATTAAGAACCAATACCCTCTGGCAATGTATGACTTTTTTGTGTTCTATTTTACCGTCTCTGCCACATTATTGTAGAGTAATTGTTCATTCCTGAAGTGTAAAAACTGAATTTATTATATTATCATCCTAATCCAGCCACTGATTCTTATTTCACTGTTTAATGATATCCTTCTTTCCTGGCATCTTTTTCAGACATTCCAGCCAGCGCCATCAAAGAATGTGTATGGACACTTTCAGCTGCCATCTATACAAAAGAGCAAGGAAGCACAGTTCTGATGAATCACTGCCTAACATTAGAGAGATACAGACTCTTAACCAAAGCAAAACTATGTGGAACAAAGTGCCTTTCGATAGCCACAGTGCAACAGTGTTGCATTAACAATGACTGGGCCATAGAGATCAAATCTAGAGAAAATGCGGGGTCACATGCCAAGTGTCCAAGACACTGAGCCAAGCACAGGAGGCAGTGACGTACATGTACCTTGTGTGATAGTTCTCAGATATCTGTCCCCATATTTCCTAATCGTCTGTGCCATGGAGATCAAATAATGAGAAAGCTAGATTCATGTGGTGTGTGTTGCTCTGGCAGAATAGGAAGGGACCATGATATCCCACCGCTGCCCCCCTGTTGAGAGAGTTGAATGGACTTGTGTCTCTCAATACTCACTTATTAGTGATCTCAACCATGTACATGCTTCAGTTTACATGAATATCATGACTGGGTGCACCTACCTACCTACCTCGAACAGAGATCAAGCTGCAAGGACCTGAAGCTCTGTTCTGAACGTGATCCTGTTTGGAAAGAGCTTGAGCCATGGATCTGTGCAGAAGATTTGACTAGTTATTTAATGATAGATAATACAGCATCTGTGAATGCATGTTGGATCATTATTTGGATACTGAATCCTTTGAGGTCATTTCATTCAACAGGGTCAAACTCCCAGAAATTAGCAGGGAAGTAACATCCATGAGAGATCTGATGCATGCAGATAATCAATTCTCCCTATCGCATATAGCCGATATCAGCCGATATCAGCTTCCGATGCCGATATCGGGGACAACGATGTTGGCACATATATTTCCGGTTCCAGTCTATATATATAGCTATAGCGAGCATACACTGATATTTCCTTGCTTTTTTCGTGCGTGATTGTTCTGCTGAAAACACGTTTTGCATCGTCGGCTCAACATCCCACATTGGGTGGCTTCACAGAAGAATCCCATTTAAATATCAACTGTATAAAATCACGATTATTTGCTAGATTAGGAACAAAAGGGAGTTTTTGCTAGGCTGACCACGTCTTCTAACACATTGTCAATGACGCTCCGGCCGGACCCGGAAGCTCAGTTGCCAGCAATCACATGCCCAAAATTAGAGCGCCGCATGCGTTCGGATTCGGAGAGCTATATGCGATACGGAGAATTCTCAGTCATTGCTGCTAAAAAGAAACGAAAACAAAACTCTGATTTTTGAAAGAATGGACTCTTTGACTTGTGATGAAGTTGCTTGTACCATTTAATACTCCTGATCTCTGTGTATTCTCACAATATTCAGGAATAAATATTCAAAAATGTAGTAAATGACATGAAATGACACTACTTTTGAGACAATCAGCAACAGTAAGTCATAGTGTGTTGCAGATATTGTGTTGTGCCATCTTTTCAGAATGAAGCAGGACAACTTAAAATTTCCTTGTACCAAAGAAAAAACAACAACATATTATCGTCTCTTTGGAGCCGAAAGGGCGTTAACTCTGTACAAATGATGGGACTGAATCCCCTTCTGGCTCCAAACAGACAACATCATGTTTTAATTTTATAAAATCCGTTTATCAGCACAATTCTGGCAGGAAGTTCACAGTATATTCATGTATGCTTGATCAGCTGAAGTCCACCATTTTAAGTGATAGTCACCATTTACATTATGTACAACCTTGTTTAAAACAAGAAACTTTTGACAAAATGATACTGTAACAATGCATCTATGAAATGTCTGGAAATTTACAATGTACAATAACTGTAAGACACATATAAACACTATGACCCAAATTCAAGGAGGTTCAATTCAACCAAAGGTCTAAATCAAGGTTTAAACCTCCACCATGGACTAAAATAAGCATATATAAGCATACGTAAGCGTATTATTTTACTCTATTTATTCAAATCAACTTGTTAATATTGTGGACTTGGCCTTTAATGGAACTAGAATACCTGTGACTGGCTGCATGCAGGAGCACTTTTATTTTACTGCTGTGACTGAACAAATGTAATGAAAGTGGAATGGGAAAGGGAAGTGATTATTTCAAAATAAATAGATTGCCAAATTGATATTTACAAGCTTTCCTAAAATACCTCATTGCATGCTTATGCTTAACTGATGTGAATAAACTATAATTTGAGTATGTATGGAACTGAATGAATCATTCCTTGAAAGAAAAATATATATACTGATTCACTCGTCTATTGTATTAATTTTCAATAATCATGACAAATATGGGTATATGAACACAAATGATCAAATAGAAGTCACATATTTTCATGAATAAAAACTATTAAGTTTTATTCCATCCATTCATTACTTTATATGATTATAAACTGTTTCTCAAATGGTATTTGAAAGAATCAATGAACACATATTTTATAGTTTATTCTAATTTCCTTATTTTGAATCGTGCTGCACGTTTAATTGGAACTTGACATTTCTTACAACTTTTAATTTGTGTTAACAATGATAAATTGTTCAGTACTAGATGACATTTTAAAGATACATATGCAAATAAATTAAATAGGGCCTACATACAATAAAATATTTAATTCTAATTTATTTTTACAGTTGAAGGTGATACACAGTGTTGGTAAAGTTGAAAAATCAAACAAATACATTTTCTAATTTTGTGGATACACCTATGAGTAATGAAGCAAACCCCTCAAAGTGTGCTCTAGATAGTTGCTCTTTTGAAAAGCACAAGATTAGTATTGGTTTTTTAGGGATGAATTCATCACTGTTGGAATGGTTCAAATGATTGAGAATATCTCACTCAAGAAATACAGGTAGATTATGATCTTACAGTTCACAGGTAAAGTTCTGTTCAAATTGATAGATCTAAATAAAACAAAATTTAATTCCCATGTGCGAATTGTATATTTCAAACAGGAAATAGATTTGTTTGGCTAGATATTACTTGACCTTTGTTGTCTTCTTAATACATAGCTTTTAAAGCTGACTGAAGAAAACTGTTAATCGATGGAGTCTTAGAGAAACTTGGTACATTATGAAAAATAATGAAATCCACGATCTTGGCCTGGGTAACAATATGTATCACCTTTAAAGCAGATGTATCTGAAAGTTTGTTTTACATATCTGGTCTAGCTGTAAAGGCAATATAAACTTTTTAAAAAGTATCAAATCTATTTGTGTTAAGATTCACTGTACAATGTGTAAGGTTTGATATAAATATTAACTTATTTTCAATATGATTGAAGTGTACACTAATTTATCACTAACTACAAATTATATCTGTGACTTACATTATTTTCAGAAGTGATTTAACTAGGGTTTAATACATTATTATCATACTCTGAGAAAGACGTTCAGTTGAGGTATGATTTGTAAAATTGCACCTGATCTAGATCAATTTTGAACAAATTTATTCACAAATTATCTTAATGAAGATCAATTTAAGAGCAGCTGCTGTGTTTGTCGTCAAAGGAGTTTGCTATTTTCATATTATTGTGGGGGTCGTTCATTAAGGAGCATGTTCCCCTATCTATGTTCTTGCCTGAAATTAGGAGTTTCATGTAAATATACAGTATATGTCCAAGTGACGACATACTGAGGACATTTTTTTCTCCTGCATAATTCTCTTATATTCAAAGTGTGTGTACAAAGAAGTGAACAAGATGGAACAAAGTTTGTCATTTTATATGTATTTGTTAGATATCGCAGAGTGTTTTATCCTTTCATTTGATATGTAAAATTTTGTAAACAAGTCAAATAAATTTATTTTGATGCAGTCCTCTTTTGAGAAATTACATTTGAAATGTACTACCATCGGTACTACAAATTTGTTATTTGTAATGAGCTATTTGTGTAAAGTGTTTGTTAGCTTTAAAACAGTATTTCTGTTCCATTAAGATCAATTATTTTTTAGAGAGAAGTTGTGTAATATACCCTTCTCTGGGAGTGTACCAAATTTTCGACCCAGTATGAGCCATCAAATTCTCATGTTTTTGCAAAGACACCAAATGGCACTTTCATTTCATCAAGTACACAAAATAGTCATGAAATGACTGGACTGGAAACTTGAAATAATCCACAATTTTGTTATTTTATTTTGTAATCTTTGGGGGTTTTACATCAAGCTTTTTTTTTTTTTAGAAATAACAAGAAAATGTTTTTGAAATTAAACAGGGAAAAGAGGCCCCGGTTTGCCAACAGTTTGTTGAATGTGGCTAAAAGATCTTCTAATATATCCATCACAGCATCCCCAATCAGATACCCTAATGGTTAAACATTACAATAATTTATACTTTTATGTGACATAAAATAACTGGTATTGCTGTCATGGTGATACTAATGATCATTGGCATGACCATCATACAATCAGATGTAGACGAAAGAGGGAGTTTTATTTGAGATCATGCATTGATTGGACATATTGGGCCCAAAATGTAGGTTTAATTCATTATGTTTATTTTTTGACAGCCTGTGTAGGTTCTTTGCCTCACATTGTGCAATGACATGATGGCCCTGTTCCATAAAGCATGTTATCGAGTTACAAGTAATCAATACAAGCTACTGAAATTATTGTATTTGTTTGACTTTGAGCTGGCAGTTCTTATCTCTGGTGAATTCTATGAAACAGGGCCATATCTTGATAGATTTACCTTGAAGTTGTTTTTGACATTGAATAAATTTGGAAGGATGGTGCCTTGATTATGATTATGAAATAATATATATTGTATTCTGTTGTGATTATATCATGGTTGTGTGAACTAGATTGTGGGTTAGAAATGAAAAATGGGACTAGGGAGAAACATGCCTCATAAAACATTCTTAAAATTGCTCTTAAAAATGAAGATTAGAACAGTTATATCACAAAGAGATATTGTTCAGTGCCTGTGCATGATAAGGCAGTTGGGCAGCCAATGGTTTTCAGAGGACTTGAGTGAAAAATATTCATTTAGGATGTGGAGTTAGAGCAATGGGTTCCTGAAATAAGTCAAATATTTCTGTGTTTATATATGGCAAGTTCTAAAACCATGAAGGAAATGTCAAAATAATATTAGCTTGTTGGAGGGTTAATCCCTTCCTACCATTGAACATGTGGCATAGATTTCTAGTATCTTATGAAATAAATATGGCATTGTGTGAGTAATTTCTCATAATCATGGGATGCATACTCCGACATGCGTGACTACATTATGACAAATATAACTTTTACAATTTAATACTGAATTAAAGTGTGTGTTATACAATTCTGCGCCGAAATGAAAACTTATATTTATAACAAAATTATGAGTAAATGATGATATTTCAAAAACTTATATCATTATTTTTATATGCTTATATATGGTTATAGTCACTGACTTCTACTTTGCTGAGATGAAAGTACATTCCATGTCATACTTTGTGAAATAACTTATTGATTCATATATGATTAAGCTTTGATGTAGGCTATATCTTAAAACCTGTTGAATATTGAGCCTGAGATAACTTGGTTTGGAGTGTATATGAAAATAAATGGTATACAAATATCAAAACATATCCAACAGGTTTAAAAACCTGCAGTCATATCTATAATGCCCAGTAAAAGTATACATACGTAAAAGTGCATCCGACCTCTTCTTTGATCTGTCAATCCTTATTTCCAACATTTTGCATTCCTGATGTATTTGATAGTAGATTGTACTCCAATGTAATTTGCTCAGAGTAATTACAAATCATTTGAAGCCAATATTTCTAAATGATCCAGGATACCTTGGCTAAATCGAAATTTGTTTCACAAACACCTGTTCCACAAGATAGATGTATGTTCGACCTCTAATTTATTCTTATATTTTTTTGCTGTATTCATTAAGTAATTATTATATTATAATGGTACAGAATGGTACCGAAATTGTCCATTATTTTGTTCCAGATAATAATAAAATTTGAACAAAAATTATATCATTGTTTTTTTTAATTCATGTTTATTTACATGTAGTCATGGTGTTTTTTGTTTAAAACAAATTTAACTAGCTGGTCCAGGATTGTTTTGCCGGGAAGGGGGGGGGGGGAGGAGGGACTAGTATGTTTCCAATTTTACCAGCAACCAGCAACTAAAATAGGTTATTAATCTTTATTATTATGAAATAATTTATGAAATTTATGGAATTAAAAAAAAAGTTCTATATTTGTACAGTAGAGGGGGGGGGGGGGGTACATAGCCTCTGTGCCCTCCCTGACAGGTATGTTGTCTGAAATCTTTCTTGGAAAGATTCACTGTTTCAAAATCCAAGATGCACTAGGAATATTTTCGATGGTTTGGGAGTAGATTTAGCGAGTCTGAAAAAAGAGATTGCATGAGAAAGAGAAACTACTTGAAGAATGATCAGTAGTTTCACTTCCTCCAAAATATAGTTTCAAAATATCTGTTAAAGGTAGTAGATAGTTTTGGGAAGCCCTCAAAAACTTTTCGTGAGATTTCTTTGATTTTACTTAATAGCAGGGTACTAACATAACTAAGAAGCTGTGAAGTTTTTGCCTCCTCAGGTGAAATTTTTATCGAATGAGAGGTGAAAAGTAATAAAAATCCCTGGCCCAAAAAAGAGGGGATGTAAATTCAAACAACGGCCACACACATTACTCACAATGAGGATTGCTGCGTGTTATAGAATACGCTACACATAGTACGAAGCGCTGGGTTCACTGTGTGGGGAACCTTCGGGTTGGATATGCTCTTAGCGTGAGGCAGTGAAAAGCCGTTACCATGCAAGCGCTTACAGATATTTACGCTAAAATTTGTTCAAAATCGTGAATGGAATATTAAATATTCTCGTACATGTGTCTTATGATAAAAGGAGAATAGTATGTGACTATGTTAGATAAGTTTCTTGCCAGTATGATTTTTGCTACCGAGACTGTCTATGAGCTCAAGTTAGCATCCCGTTCGTTTCTGTCCTCATTCTGTCCTCGATCCTGAGAGGAAAGCAAAGTGTCAGTATATCATTGAGTGTACCCTTTATCCCATATGATCTTAATCTGTCTTAAACTTTGTTGTAAACGAAGTCAATTATGTTGAAAGAGTTCACTGTAGGCAGGGAGCGGCATTTGAGATGATGCCCTTTACACAATTTGTTTTATTTCTCACTTCCTTTGGTGTTAACGGGCCGATTCGTTGAAAGAGTTCACTGCGTATCCTTAAAAAAAAGGAGCGAGACCCATTTTCAACTAGGTTTTAATCCGCATTAACACTGGTGTGAATAGGACCAGTCTGTCCAAAGAGTTTGCTGAATATTGTGGGGAGGTCCTCCTCGCGATAGTCTTTCACAATGAATAATTCCCCATCATGAGCTCCGCGAACCATGGCTGACAGAACTAAATAAATAAGAACAGAAATAAATTTGAAAAAATATTGATTAATGAAAGTACTAGTTCGTGATATAAAAACAACATGAAATAACAAAAGGAAACGATACCAAACCAAACCAAACCAATACAAACAAACAAACAAACAAATTAAAGACGTTAACAACCCCTTCCCTCTCTATTTACTGTTTACAATGAAATCTGTGTCAAAATAATATAATTACTCTCGCGTATCTTTAGACGTAAAACAAAATAGTGAAAAGTGAAGGGAATACATCTGAGGATGACCTCGAATTGGAAATGTTGTACTCACTTTTGCCTTCTTGCGGTCGAAATAAACACAAGACCTTCTTCCTCAAAAGCTGCGCTCTTCCAAGCTCAACACCAACTCCCAGAGAAGGCTGGGTGACTTCAGCTATCACGACTGCAATAAGAAAGAGAGAGAAAGACAGAGAGAGAGAGAGAGAGAGAGAGAGAGAGAGAGAAGGTAGGGGGGGGGGGTTGAAGGATCTTTACTATTGATATTATAGGTCGTCGTTTTAAGGAGGGAATTGGTGTACATCAATGCGTCTTGTCGAAAGTTGTCCAAGCTATGTCATGGCCTTGAGGTCAGTACAAGAATGAGATATGCCAAAATAGTAGACGAGTTAGAGACTTTATACTTCCATATTCTAGTTGATTTTCTATATTGAAACAAAGTACCATCAGCCCCCCCCCCCCCCTCCCCCTTCCAACAAATACTGTGCTTGGGGAACAACAGATTATCGTCCCCATTCTCCTCTTATAATCTCCAATTGCTTTGTTCGGGAATACCCACATGTTAGTGGCTACATTCTAGTCTGCGACTACAACTCCTTTCCCCACTTACACAAAATTTCCTTCAGTAAAGTTGATCTAAAAGAAATGAATAAATATACAAAATATATCTATATCAACAAATCGAAGAGAGAAAATCAGTATTACCGTCAGAAGAAGCCAGCCATTCAATGTCTTGTTCATATATCTCGCCTTCTGTCATAGCTAAACCAAAATAAGAGAACACTGAACAAATTAAGATCAAATAAAACAACATTTTTCAAAATTTAACTTGTCTCATGTCTAATATATACATATTTCCTCATTAACAAAATACTGGGAATGGTAACATTTTGAAGAGAACGTGACGTTATATATCGGATGGGGAAAGACTTGAACGCTTGAGGGGGTATTTCATAATGGATTATAGCTGATTGAGAGATGAAATGGATGAAAATCAAAACCGTTAAGCTAACCAAAGAGAAAGAGTTCTTGTTTCCAGTCAGGTCGGTAAAATTACTTGTTGCACTTATTCGGAAAGGTGATGAACGTTGGTGTCGGAGAAGCCGAAGGGGGTGCGGGGGTTAATTCCCACAATAAAATCTGATCACTTACCAGCTTCGATACGAAGAACATCTTTGTTCCCAATTACCTCTGTCAAGACCTGCCCATATTGCTTGAGTTGCTTGATGATCCTGTTGTAGAGCTCTGCGTCCTGTCGACCACCCTGGATGCTGCCGCAGAAGTAGATCTTCAAACTTTGGTCACCCATCGGTAAAAACTGTCCTGATCATGAAGTCGATGGGCTCTGTGCAATCAGATTCTATAAATACGAAGAAAAGAGAAACTGTTAAACCTTACTGATGATCATCAGAATTTTTAGAGATTTGCCTGACATAACGACAAGATCAAAGGGCTAGCATTACAGTACATGTCCTCAGGTAAAAGTCCTACTACATGTACCTGCATTCTAGCAAATACAGTCATGTATAGAGCGATGAATACACCAGATAGATTTTTCAGTGCTCCCAATTCATGCATGGAGTCTGAGTATACGTAGACGTCGCGGTGTGTTTGAGTAGGATAATGTAAAATATATTCATTCCTTTCAGAGGGGTGTCCCTTCTTTAAACTTCGTGAAAGGGAAGCGCATGCATTCAGAATCTCATTTGCCAAAGCAAATAATATCATTGCGATTTATTTACAGACGTGACAAAAACGGGGCGTAAATGTACATGTATTGAATCAATGTATGCATGTATGCATCTAAATTGCAGGAGACTTTGGACTTCAGCCCCCCCCCCCCCCCCATCCCCAATCCGAGGATTCTGGATAAATTGTCTTTGGAGACGTTTCCTGCAATGCTCTAGAGCTTATCACACCGGAAACAGAGTAACATGCTATAATTTTGTTATCATCCAGGAAATACGAAAAACAAACAAACACATTATCAATATAATGAATTTGCCATCCTTTATTCCACAAAGCCAATGTAGTTTTGTTCTGAGGGGTATTTCCATTTCAAATATAGTCGTGACTAAGTTAATCACAATTTTTTCATGTAAACCATCAAATGAAATTTAGAAGGGTTAACCTTATCTATCATGTACTAGCAATATGTTTGCTCAATAAGCAATCTCTTCTCTTCTCGACGGCAAATGAAAATCACTTATTAGACCCATCAACTTGAAGTCTGAATTAGTCTGAAAAAAAAACGAAGTAAAAATACATCTCATACAGGCATCACTACGAAAACTAGGATTTGGTAGAACGCCTTGCCACGATTCTGTTATGTCTTTCATTTTTGTCCTGGCTGCAATGCAGTTCCTTTCACAGTGACTGCTATCCAAGCAAACTTTTGGATCAAAGTGAGAGCGCCCTTTGCAGATATCATTTCAAAAATTATTTATTTTCCCAGTAGACCGACTTTTATTTTCTAATAGAAAAAGTAACGTGCTATGATCACGTTAATTCATTTGGCAACAAAATTTATGCATCCTATGAAATGATTTAACCCCGAAAAAGTTTTTTATTATATTGGATGGCGGCCATTTTGGATTTTTGCATTTTACACGAATACCTTTAAAAAATCGCGAGGGCTTCTCGATTATTGATTAGTAGGCTATAAGGAAAGTGCGTGCCAAATTTGGTACTCTTGTTCACTATTTCACGAAAATTTCCCCAAACCCACCCCCATTACAAGGCAGCTTATTATCGTTGTAATGCGAAATCAATTAAGATGTAATTTTTTTTCTTGCGAGGGGACCCCCCGGGGGGGATGCCCCCTTTTTTAATGATTGGTGGGGGCCCCCTCTACCGCCCCCACACTTCCGGTGCCTATTCTTGCCAGAAAGAACACAGTGTCCCACATTGTGTTCAAAGTGTGAAACACAGTGTGAAGATGATTTCACACTGTGTTTCACACTTTGAACACAATGTAAAATTCGAACGTTTTAACATTGTGAATCACATCTTCACAATGTGAGCGAGTAAATTCACGCTGTGAAATCGAACATCACTATTAAAGTGAACACTTTGTGGTAAACCACACTGTGGAGGTGTCCACAGTGTGAAATCATCTTCACACTGTTAAATTCGAGCTTTTTTACATTGTGAATGACATCTTCACAGAGTCGACTATGTGAACACAGTGTGTACACACTGTGGGACACTTTTTTCTTTCCGGCAGGGATTGTCGTGACTCGTGAATGTACCAAATTTCAGTTACATGTCTGATATAGGCAGTCGAGTATGTTTTCAGTGTAAAGTAGTAATATTTCCGACGAGAATTTGTAAGTTTAAGACGCTCCACCACACGGGGGCGCTGCTAGCACAAAAACCAGTACATGGACCCCCTTTTTACAAGCTCTCTCCTCCTTCGGTATACTTTTCTCTACAAATCTGGAAACTTTGGTGAAAATGACATGGATTTTGAATGTACAGCAGAGTTAGTTTGCACCCATTCCATTCCTGGCCAGTTCCCAGCTATTTTTTTTTTTATTTATTTTTTTTTGGAGTTACGCAAGTTTTTGACTCCTTCCGCCACATGAGGGCGCTGCTAGCACAAAAACGAGTACATGGAACCCCCCCCCCCCCTCCCCCTTTTGTTGAAACTTTCTCCTCCTTCAGTATACTTTTCTCTACAAATGTGGAAATTTTTATGAAAATGACATGGATTTTGAATGTACAGTAGAGTTATTTCGCCCCCTTCCCATTCCTAGACGGGTTCCCAGCCAGCCGGCCATGAGCAGATTTTGCAAGTTTTGCGAGTGTTTGATTTCTTCCGCCATCTGAGGGCGCTGCTAGTACGAAAACGAGTGAATGGACCCCCCCCCCCCCCTTAAAAAAAAAAAAAAGAAAGAAAACTTTCTCCTCCTTCAGTATACTTTCCTCTACAAATTTAGAAAAAATGACGAATCTGGCATGGATTTTGAATGTACAGGAGAGTTATTTCGAACCCATCACATTCCTAGACAGGTTCCCAGCCAGCATTGCGCAGTTTATGCGAGTTTTGCGAATTTTTTTATTTCTTCCGCCACCTGAGGACGCTGCTAGCACAAAAACGAGTGCATGGAAGTTGTGTGTGATGTTCGTAGAGTAGACACGTGCTTTGGAGCCTCTCGATCCTGATTCCCATTGGAACGCGTGATAGAAAAATATGTATGGCAAGCCATCGGGTCTACTTACGTCTACTCACCACGCGTACTTGATTTTCGATACACGTACCTATATTGACCAATCAGAAGCCAGTATTCAGTACGCGTACTGTTTTTGGTCATCACGTCACGTGTGTTTAAGGGTACGTGTACTTTACTTTTACAGACGTTCCTGACCCCTCTGGCCATAGGTGGCCAAAGGGGTCAGAAGCGTCAGTTACTGTAACGTGTGCTTTGTCATTTAGGTAACGTGTACCTTGACTAGTCATTACGTGACGTCTATTACAATTACGTGTGCTCTGGTCGTTACGTGACGTCAGCTAAGAGTTAGTCTATTTCCAGGATTTTTTTTTTTTTTTTTTTTTTTTTTTTTTTTTTTTTGGTCAATAAAGCAAACCATGTACGTTAATAATATTGTTCAATAAGGGAAGTATAGGGCTTGGCAGGGGCTCAGGGTGTTTGATATATTTCTGTTGGTGACTGATTATTAAGTCGTCCTATAAATTTTTAGAGTAGTAGTAGTAGGCCTACACTCTTTTTAGCAAACTAACAAAAATCAAAGTAAAGTATAAACCGTGCGGAGTTGGTTTATTATTGTCATTACTACTACTACTACTCATTTTTATTTCATTATTATGATTGTTACTATCATAATTATCATCATTATAATTATCATCATTATTATTATCATTATTATTATTATTATTATTAATATTGTTATCGTCATAAAAATTTTCATAATAAAATTAATGTATAAAGTTTATTCATAAATACCATGTAATGAACGGAGGAAAGAGAAACAAGTTGATGATTTAGATTAGGAAAACTCCCCACATGTACAGCTCATGTTTACTATATAATAGTCAAAGCTATATAGTGCATACAAAGTATGCAAACTTTTACTAAATGGACACTATTCACGCTCTTATCCTCCATCTGTTGTGCAATTAAGGGTCATGACCTCTGTGGACTCGTTGTCATGACCACTGGAAGGCCGCCTGTTTACCCAAGGATTAACCAGCTGATATCCAGTGCATAAGAGGTACTAATACATGAATGGGGAGATATCTTGCCTATCCTTGCTATAACCATGGAATCCTAGTTACATTAATACATTCCCATGCTATAACCAAGGAGTTATCTGCTATAATAATTGAAACGAGACATCCTCGTCCTCCTCCCCCCTCCCCGGCGAAAAAATGTGAACCCCCTCCCCCCCCCCCCAAAAAAAAAAAAAAAAAGAAGAAGAAGAAGAAGAAGAAGAAGAAGAAGAAGAAGAAGAAGAAGAAGAAAAAGTGTAAAATAATGATGAGTAAATGATAAAACAAACGGTTTGTTTTCTTAACAATCAAAGAAAAAAATCCTCTTCATCGGTTGTTACACTCCTTGGCATTATATACTTGAACTTTGAAAAATCATAGAAGATTTGTAATCCATGTGGAGGCAGAGCTAGACTCCACTAAATTTCGTCATAGGGTCTATACTAAGGCCGGGGGGGGGGGGGGGGGTGTATCGGCTGTCAATGTCACACAGGCCTAATGAATATTCTAGTCGCAAAGGCGTTAGTGAAAAGACTGTGGATAAATTCAATGTATTCATTAAAACAATTATTTTTTAAAGACTGAATGTTCGTACGTTATACAGGCAGGGGGCGGGGGGAGGGGGTGTGACTGTTGCTGGGATGGAACAAGAACACACGCAAACAATTGTATGCCTATTATAAATTAAGAGAGATCATTTTCTCAATGAAGCAGTCTAAATTAGATAAATTAAAGGACAATTTTATCACAGGATTGGCAATTGACAGGAGGGGCATTTGTTCCTCAGAAGATTTTCTTTCAGTGTCACAGCAAGGACACTTTTCTTGATTTCAGAAATCGGCAGAGGGCCCATCGAGCCCCTTGCCGAACCCCGGCTCCGCCGCCATGGTAATGTACATATTATGTTTAATCAATTGATGTTTAAATCATCATCAGCATCGATCCTCCTTCTCCCCTACCCCTTTTCATATAGAAGAGATCGAGCCTCGATCCTCCTCTGTCCCACAAAATCGTGGCCTCGCATGTAGACTGAGTTTCTATAGTACGCAATGATAAGTACTTCATCTATAGAAAACATTTTTTTTTTTCAATGTTACCATACTGCAAAATTATGGTCTTGTGTGTTTTGGAGGGGGCAAAACTATTTTGTAGCCCACTAATTGATAGAGTTAAACTTCTGCCCCCTCCCTTTTACGCCACCGGGTTTCTATCAACAAATGCACTGTTTCCAGTGCTGTTTCATTACCAGTGTATTATGTAACGGAGCGTTGGAACCATGACTTGTGAGAAAATTTTGGTTTTGGTATGGTGAAATTTTGCCTCTTTATTTTAGAGCACTAAAATTTTTTTTTATCGCGATACAACAAAATTTATTGTCATGGAGGGGGGGGGGACCAATAAAAGAGGAAATTGCCCCCCCCCCCCCCCCCAGCCCCACGCGGCCGCCCGGAGACATACAGGAAAATAAGAGGGAGCTTACAGCTACCTAGTAAGATTATTGATATTTTGGGCTGTTGAACTCCATAAAACTTTGTACTTTTTACCACTATGAAAAGCTTATTCATTGTATACTGCAAATTATTAAGTGCAATATAGGTTCTTGTCTCGCTAAGGGCGGGGGAAAATTGAGTATAGCCCCTGTCCCTTACTTCCGAGGCCTTGACTTGAACCGTGCTTCTACAGAACAGTCTTTAGAAACACTACCTCATTAATATGCGAGGGAATGGTGAAGAGACCGAGTAAGAAACAAAAAATTAGAGCACTAGAAAATATAAATATTTTCCATTGTTTTACTGTAAAATGATTTATGTCACATTATTTTTCTTTGCGAGTGGGCGGAAAGACGGTGTTACCCATTCGATTTGTGGGCCTTGTAGTAGACGGGATTTGTAAATAATAATAATAGTGACCATTTAAACACTACATCTATATTAATCTGCAAGGGAGCGAAGCCAAGGAACTACACTCTGCCCCCTACCCCCCCCCCCCCTTTCCTCGGCTTCTATGACGGGCCTGGGCACGTGTCGAGCCCAACAGTCTGAGAGCTAATTTGAAAGTCATTGTATATTATTCACTGAGAAAAACTATGATATTAACTTAAAACAAACAAATCAATAGCTTATGCATTATTGTAAAGAACAGTCATGTAGACCTTCAACAAAAAAAAACAAAAAAACTTTCAATCAAACATAGAGGCCAAATATTTTTTAGTCGCTCGCAAATAGTTACATGAAAGGGGAATTTCACCCTGGTATTTAGCTGATTTAAATAAAAGCAGAAAATATATTTTTTTAGTACTGCAGGGCAATGGGATGGGCCCTTACAAGATACGTCACGGAGTCGGTTGCCAAGTTGTGTTTGATTGATTACAACTTTAAAAAATTAATAACATTCTCATTTCTTATCAGATTTTACTCAAACTTTTATTGGTCTGTTATTTCAATTTTCCCCATTCCTTTAACATTTTTAAAACAATGTAAGAAAGAAAAATGTATAAATGTATCTGAATTTTCACTTTTCAGTTTGAAATTCAGTGTTCAGTGACGGCACTGGGATTTTAAAATTGCACAGTGGCAGGATGGGGGCATTATTAAAAGAGGAAGTGGGCACAGCTCACAGGAAGTGATAAGGGGCATTTATAAGAAGGGGAAAGGAGGAGGGTACTTATGAACAAAACCGTCACTTATCAGACAAAAATAGGCTGAATCTACTTGAAAATTTGGGGGTATTGTGCCCCAGCCCCCCTTGGGAGGGGGGGGTGGAGAGGAGGGAGGCTGTCGTTGTGATACCGAGGGCTAATTGTGCTAGGGGGTAACTTTCCGGCGGGGGTAATTGTCCTTGTCTTAGTTTCATCTCTCACCTACCACGAAATTTTTGAGATTAGAAATAATAATAATAATGATAATAATAATAAAAAAAATAAATAAATAATAATAATAATAGTGACAATAATAATAATAATAATAAAATTATGTTACCATTATATAGCGTATTCCGTGAATACTTCATTGCGCTTTACAATGTCATTTATTATTATTACCCAAGAGAGGTAAACGATGCATGAATTTTACTAGTTTGGAAAGAAAACTGATAGTAGGAAACTGCATATACACCTAGGTGTGGATGTGGAAGGGGGGTTCTCCTCCAACCCTGAAAAGTTATAGTTTTGAAATCCCTGATGTGTGTCATCATATGAGAGGGTCTTTAAAAAGAAAATCAGAGGATAAGACAATGCAATATACATCCGGAATGGATGAGGGAGGAAGAGGTCATAGAAAGATGTAGAGCGGGGGGGGGGGGGGAACCCGGAGGCGGCCCTTGGGGGCTTCCGTTGCAATGAAGTGGAGCACAGGAGTGGCGAGTTGTGTTGGAGGAGTGTATTCCATAACATGGCCCGCGGAACCGGGGGGGGGGGGGGGCTGGGGGCTGCAGCCCCCCACACTTGTTTGAGTAGACACGTTTCATAAATTCCCCGAAAAAAGGTGCGAGATTGTCATTATTCTAGTGAAATCAAATCAGCCCCCCCCCCCCCACTTTCAAAAATGCTTCGCGGCCCCTGCATAACTATAGCTTATTCAAACTTTTAAAAGACTAACTGGATGATTATTCACTATAACGATATAATTTCCTCACTTTACTGAAAGTTCCTATTATTTCTAGAATTTTCAAGGGGGCAACTTGCCCCTCCCCTTTACCCCTTTAAATAAGATATCGAAGTCCCTTCGCACTGTAGGGAGCTTTTGTATTTTCAATCTTCTAAATTTGCAAAGAGAGATTTAAGGAAAATGAGAAGTCACTGCCCGCTCTGGTGACGCTCCTGCGCCCTTCGTAATTTATTTTATATATTTCAAATTAGGCTGGTTGGTGAGGGAAACTCCTTTCGACATTTCATATAGAGTGGCCCTTTCATCCATGATTTTCTGACAAAGAGTGCGCAGGTTTGGCCAAGAATTAACGTTCCTCTGTGCATGTAGCCAGACCCCTCTATCCCATAACGGCATCAAAAACAAGTACCTTCGGACGGGCTCCCGTGTCTTCTGGTAAAGGTTATGCCCCCCCCCCCCCGGCATGTTCATGTTGTAAAGGACATGGGAGCTACCTTATCAGGTACACTCATTACCACGAGTGAGTTGCCACTGACTTGAATTTGAAGCATCGCAAATGGCCGAGCACATTGATGTTCGCCCCCCCCCCCCCCCGCCGTTCCACTCTATTTAAGAAAAAAGAGAAAAGGGGGAGGAAAAGGGAAAAAACTAGGAAAGACCAATTTTGGGGCGATTTTCACCTCCTATTCCAGCAGCGAGGTAGACTGTTAATTTTATTCCATGTTTAGTATATTTTCATGACAAAATTGAATTTTTATTATGAATAAAGATTCAAGTTTGGCTTGGTCCCTTTGCTCACTCGCAGAAAAATGTTTCGTTATGATCGTGAAAGTTTTTAAAAACTTCCTGTAACTATCCAAGGTAAAGTGCCTCAAATTCATTTCCACAAAGTGTTTGAGGTTAATATCAGTTTTGTTTTGTTTTTTAATCAGGAAGGGGCGGGGGCAGTTTTATAGTTTGTCCCGGGCACCATAATTCCCTAGATAAGCACTGTTTATGACATTCCTATACCACAAGTTAAGTGCCTATCAAACGCCATAGAATGCCCCCCCCCCACCGCCCCCCCCCCAAAAAAAAAAAAAATTAAAATAGGACGGGGGAATTGACTGGATCAGTAAGAAAAGTGCAGTATTGGAGGAACTCAGGTTGTACATACCGGTAATGCTAGAATCCGTGTATAATGAATGGTTACTGGATGCCTATATGGAGTGTGCTGCGCGAGCGAAAGGCCCCTTCCCCCCCCCCCCCCCACCCATTTTCGGACTATTACGATATGCCGCTCCACTATTACGTTTCTGGTTAATCTAGCTACTTTTTTGTGCAAATCATATTCATGGGCGTTGGGCAGATATTTCCCCGTAACTTGGTCTCACTCCGTCATTTTCTTTCCACCTACGACTTGAAATGTCTTGCTGAGTATATGTATCTATCAACTGAATTCACCGGTTCAGCTCACTCGGAAGTGGGCGGGGTAGGATGGAGCACGGGGGCGACTCGTAGGGCACAACCCAAGACTTGATGCCAGCCAGTGGCTCTTTTTAATATGTAGGGTCATAGTATCAAGGCCAGGGGCGGCTGAGCGTCTTTCAAAGTGGGGGTGGGGGGGAGCAAAAAAGGGCACTTATTTGGGGAAAGGAGGCCTTCAAGGGTTGAACAAAGCGAAAAAGGGACCATTTTGTGACACTGGTATAACCCTACAGTCTAATTAGTATAGTTACTATCAAGCATCACCTTCTTCCTTTTTATTGTGGGTCACTACTTCAGCTTTCCTGATACGCAGTTGTGTGTAATGGTCTAACGATTCATGTGCGAGAAAGCGAAGCGAGCGAGCAAATTTTTTTTGACTTTTTTCTATTGCTGGAGTCCTTGAGTTATACAGTATTTACAGCGATATACATGTACAATGAAAATGACAGCAGCAAATCTAATTGGGGGAATGTCGAATGATCTTTTAATTTGTTCATTAACCCTGTCGTTTTCTTTAGGATTACACCGATATACATACTTTATGCGATCTGCTTGATTTCATTATATACTGTAAGAGCAAGCGAGCGTAGCGAGCGAGTTATGGGGACATTTTCAGAAAATACTGCACTTACTTGGTGTAAATTATTGGCACATTCGAGTGGGCGGAATGAGAAATCATTTGCTGGGGGGGGGGGGGGGGGAATTGTGCCCCTTTTGCCTCCAGCTCCGCTGCCTTGCATTGTAGTTGTATATTTGGGTACCTGTAAAGCCGCACTGATTCTTTGTAGCTAGATATAATGGCTCTTTTTGTCCAACAAAAAAAAACCCCCAAAAAGAGTTGGAAATATAGGTAAAAGGGGCACTTATAAGAAAAGGAAAGGGCTCTTATCAGAGATGGAAAGGAGCACTTATAATAGGTGAAAAGGGGCGCTTATGAGAAGAGGAAAAGGGCACATATTAGAAGTTAAAAGGGGCAGCTATCAGATTAAGTAAACATGCACTTATCCAAGGAGAAAAGGGCATATATTAGAGAGAATACGGGGCAATATTTAGATTCGAAAAGGGACACTTATCAGAAGGAGAAAGGGATAGTTATCAGAGAGATAAGGTGGCACTTATTAGAAAGGAAAAGGGGCACATCTAGTAGTAAAAACGGGCCCTTATCGGGGGGAAAGGGGGCATTTTTCAGAAATAAAAAGGGCACTTTTGGGGTACTTGAAAAACTGGGGGCACTGTGCCCTGCCTCCCCCCCCCCCCCCCCACCGTGGCGCGCCCGCCCCTGATCAAGGCTTTTCTTGATATAAATTTATTACTGCTCTTGCTAATACAGCTAATACTTGCTTTTTTTCTCTCTTCTTTTTTGTGCAGGGGCAATACATGAGGGAGGATGGTGACTATGTGAGAAAATTCTGGTTTTAAATGATGAAAGTTTGCATTTTAGAGCACTAATAAGCTTATTAAGCCTATACATCGTTGTAATGGAAAATTATTATTACATGTAATCTTCCTTTTCTGTTTTTCTTGAGTGTTTTTTGCCCCCAAACTCGAGGGAATGAGGGCTATCATGCAAGTACAAAATGTAATTTTCTTTGCTCATTTTCTTCTTCTTTAGTGATTGCCTGTCCGATCTTCTATTATGAAAACAAAGGAAACGGTTGCCTTTCCCTCATTTTCAGTTTATGCAAAAGTGAAGATAATAGACCACAAACCGCAGTATACATGTCTTGAAAAAAAGGCTTGAAATGAAATAGGGCACCCCTAATATCAAGTTGGCTAGGCCTGAAAACGATGTTGATATACGTGGAAAGACATAACAATTATTAGTTCACGGGCCACAGAGCGTTTGAAAAATGGGGGCAGGAGGTTGAGCATGAGTAAGAGCATAATATGTTATCATTAATATAAGCAAAGGGGAGTGTGTGTGTGTGTGTGTGTGCGTGTATGTGTGTGGAGGGGAAGCCTGCACTCCCTAGCCAGATCACCCCCCCCCCCCCCGTTCAGCGACCCCTGAACTTGACCATGATAGAGCCATCCATTTTCATAACAAAGAGGGGAATCCTGATAATCGGGATTTGATTTCCCAAACTCTCATAGTCATATCCCATATCCCCTATGTAGAGAATAGAAGCGGTCTCATTAAAAAAAAAAAAAAAAAAAAAAAAAAAACGCCTGGAAATAGACCATTTCAAAGAAGACGTGACGTATTGAACAAAGCACACGTAATTGAACAGACGTGACGTGACGTAAGGTCACGACAGAGTACACGAACTTGGGTACACGTCACGTAACGAGTAGACGTGACGTACCGTTTGGTTTTACGTGACGTCTACTGGGTACGCGTACTAGTAGACGTAGGTAGACCCCGATGGCTTGCCATAAATATGGCCAGCAGCTTACGTAATAGTGGGAAGGCATCTACCAAGAGACCGAGAGCTGATGCCGGTGCGAGCCCCCCAAGCCCTGATGTAAACCTGCTTCCGACTATCCGAAGGTTGCTAGAGCAGCAGACGGAGAGGTTGGAAGAAAGATTCTCTTCTCTGGAGGCTAATCTTAAAGAACAAGTGAAGCAAATTGAAGCTGAATTTAAAGAACTCAAAGAAGCCATTACTTTTCAGAGTAAGGAGTCGGAGGATATTAAGAAAAAAATGAAGATGATGGAAGCGAAAGCGCTGGAAAATGAGTCGGCTCTTCAAATGGAAATCGACAAGCTTTCCACCTACGTGGCGAGAGAGAACCTTCTTTTCATGGGACTACCAGAGAAGGAAGGGGAAGACATCAAACAAGTCATGAAGGATTTCTACATAAATAATTTGAAGATGTCAGAAGAAGAGGCCGATGGTGTAGAATATCAGCGGGTGCATAGAATTGCGACGAAATCAATGCCACGCCCTATTAAGACGCGCTTCGTACGACACAGGGACAGGAACAGCATTATGAGAAAAGCGAAAAATCTGAAGGGAACAAGGCTATCTATCAGAGAAGATATCCCCATGAGAATCAGGAATGCAAGGCAAGCACAGATGCCTGCCTTACTTACAGCGAGGAAGGTGGGAAAGTTGGCGTATTTTTCGAGGTCAGAACCAACTAAACTCTTCGTTAACAAAGTATGGCTACCAGTACCAGAACAAACAAAATTCATCGAAAATTTAACTTTGCGAGAGGAGCGTATGGATAGCGGGGTGATCTCGGCTGATAAATAGGTGAAAGAAAAAGCGGTGAGTTTCGATAATTAATACTTTGACATACAATATACTTTTCGACAGTCGGCTACGGACATTATGATAACACGCAGACACATTCACACTGAGGAATTTGGTTTTCTTCATTGCCATTTTAACCGCTGACTTACATGCCTATCATCCTTAAATATCAAGTAATGAACTTTGGAAAGTGGCTTCAAAGAACCTTGATTTCGATTTAGCATGAACAGGAATGGAAGGCTCAGTAGATAAATCCAGTTGTTTTCACTAAATTCATGATTACTGTTCATAATTATGGTTTCGTCGGTATGCTGCACGTGACGTGGGACTAGTGATGGAATGCATGTCCACGACAGAATCCCATGAGAATTCTTAGCACCTGTATGGAAGCCGAGGAGAGGAGGTATTGAGTTATGTTTTCGACAACCTTCGTATGAAACTACAGTTCTAAATAGGCGCAGGAGGGAAATTGCAAGTATCATTGCAATGCTCTCGTTTTTGGCTACGACAAGCCTCAAGTTAAGATGTTATACGGCTTATGGAGAAACTGAATTTCCAGCTAACCCAAATTCATGATTTCGTTTGTGATTACAAGGAGACACACCACGAAAGAATAGATAGTTTTGTCTTCAGATAAGTATTTGACTTCGTAGTTGTGCTACTGTGCGAAGAAAAAAAGCGAGCTACTTATACTGTCTTCAATGGAAATCAGTTGTAGATTAAAAATGTGCAAGTTTCTTTTTTTTAGTTCATTAGAGAAATCTGCAGATCAAGTACTGTCTTCAATGGAAATCAGTTATAGATTAAATACGTGCAAGTTTTGGCAAAGGGAATTCTTTATGTGCGTCTGTTCAGCTGAAGTTTAGTTCATGAGGGAAATCTGCAGATCGAGTCAAATCCAGTCGTCTAGATGTTTCATACACAGTCATGTACGTTGATCCACCCTTTACACATGGGAAGATACAGTGCAAAGGTAATGTGAATACTCATTTCAGCCACAAGAAGCGAATAATAAGAGACTAGAGGCAAGTGCTACCTATATGAGCAGAGATATATCAGGTGAAAAACTGTATGTATGAGCAGCAATTATATTCACCTTAACTGTAACCAGGATTGAATTCCATTGTAAAGTTCAAAGTAATTGTGAAGCATGGACAATAGAATAACATATAAGACTAAACTACAACAGACTTTTTCAAAACAAAATAGAAATTAGTCGTTTAGTCACGAGCTTTATCTGTTTATTGGCAAAGAAAAGGTGTCATATCCAATAATTTCAGGTTAGATTTCATATTTACCTTTCAAATAAGAAGGGTTTAATTTTATATTTGATTAGAATTTTTAGATTCATAAATACATGCATGCTCCACAAGATTCTTGTTTTTTCTGTACAAGTATTTCTATATGTAGATTGGAAAGCAAGGCAGAAAAGGTGCATCTAGAAGACATAAAATACTTTTACTACTTTGTAAAATAGGTTTCCTATGACATAGATGAATGATATTCCAAGCTTGATTTAACAGGCCCTTCATATCATTTTTGTAAACAGAAAAAGCAAGTGTGGTAATGAGACTTCTGTCATCAGGAATGTATACATATTAGTTTGTTATTAGGATTCTTCTTTTTCCACAGGAAATTTCAAGAGGGTTTTGCTATTTGCTTGATTTACTCAATGGAATATGTATAAAGAAAAATAAAGAGGGGAAGGAAAAGAAAAAAAGATATCAGTTAAAGTATAGTGAACTATACAATTGCCAATATGAAAGTTTTGAGTCAAGCTAGCCTGCCAAGTATATAAGAGTTATTTTTATGTATATTTTTTCATTAGTTAATTGGAGGTATTTCGATGATAACTCATTTTATATTTTCTGGTATCCATAATGTTCATGGAATAGAGAATAAGGCAACTTAGGGTTTTTATTGGTAGGGTATGTGGAAGGTGAGGTTTTAATTTGTGGTTGAGCTTCGTCTCCATAATACCCTACATGTTCAACATTGAATGTGTGATGATAACTGGAGGAAAAGAGAAATATTCATGCTTATATAGTTGAACCCAGAAATGTGTATTATGCATTGTCACCAGCTCATTAAGATGGGAAGATGAAATCTTATACATTTTTTTTTTCAAAGGAAAAAAAAGAAAAGAACCAAACAGACAAACTTGACGTCTTATGTATTAGCTTCTTGTTGTTGTTGTTTTTTTTTTTAATTATCATTCTAAAGAAATAATTGAGGAGAAGATTATCTTATACGTTTACCAAGAGATAATTATCATACTCTTTCTTTCTTACTGAGAATTTATGACATATAGTGGTAGCGTATATGAAAGATAGGCCTTGGGGTTATTCATTGTCGTGGGGTATGTGGAAGGCGAGGTTTGATTTTTGTGGAACTTCGTCTCCATAATGCCCTACATGATGAATATAGGAGCTGTAGTGACAACAATGAGAGAAAATGGGGATATCTTCAGGCTGATGGTTTGTTTGGCAGAGCTGGTTCATATTGTTTCTGTCAACAATCTATTAAGCAAAGGGAGATGAATTCACTTTTACCCCATCTATCCTTCTATTAATGAAGGCTGAAGGAGACATCA
Organism: Heliocidaris tuberculata; assembly: GCA_025618425.1. Classification (NCBI taxonomy): domain Eukaryota; kingdom Metazoa; phylum Echinodermata; class Echinoidea; order Camarodonta; family Echinometridae; genus Heliocidaris; species Heliocidaris tuberculata. The sequence goes on along the minus strand of CM046834.1, from coordinate 45,133,064 downwards.
CATGTTTTTTTTTAAGGGGGGTGGGTATTATATAAAACGACAGATTTTTATGTCGAAGGAAAAAAAAATTAATATGACTGTCATGTCAACGGTTGTTGGTTCCATTTTCCTCATTTATGGCTTAAAATATAGTGGACTAAGATTTGTCATCTGTGGAATATACTATTTATTACAAAGTACTATTCATATACCTTGGTAAACATAGCATTACAAATTCAAATGCAAAGCCAAGTCTGAAGTGAAGAGGCCCTCTTCTTTCATGAGTTGCATATATTTCAGCAGTAACGCAGTCGATGCAAATTCACATATCTCAGTAAATGATAACATGCCTGTTATACATATTTAAAGCTCTTTCTGAAGTGAAAACAGTCCTTTCTCTCTCGAGATCAATATATATTCGAGTAATTAAGTAATGGGCCGGCTTGCTCACCCAGTCAAAACTCTTTCATTAGGGCCAGGTGGCGGGGTGTTGTTTATTGAAGGTGCGAACGTGTTTGGGGTCCGGTCTGCATACTTGCCTGTTTTGCTATGTCGGGCTGGCGGTTGTGGGCTTTCGGGTTGTCGGAAACGCCCTTTCTTTTATCATGTTTATGGAATGCATAACATTATGATCGGATGAGCGGGACGGTCTGATCAAAAGCAAAAAATAGGGGAAAAGAAAGAAAGAAAGAAAGGCGTGTCTGCTCTACGAACATCACTCTACACGTCAAAGAAAAGAAGAAGAACCAGTTAGGGAAATCATGAAATTATGATTGGGTGAGTGAGCCGGTCTTTTCATTCATTTGTGAGGCATATTATGCAAATTGTGTAACTTGGTAAATGACAGCAAGCTCTGTATTACATTTTCAAGGCATGCTTTTAAGTGAGAAGAGACTTTTCTTTCACGTGGTCTTTTCTTTCACGACATCTGAGTGCTTTATTTGTTGCTCATTTAAGCAAAACCATATTACTTGGACAATGACGGTTCTTTGTATTACACATTTATATGCATGTCTGAAGTGGGAGGGGCCTTTTCTCTTTACGCGTTGCATTTCCCTCGGGTAATTTATTTGTAAAAAGAAAAAAAAGAAAAGAAAAGAGTCCACATAGTATGGTGTAAGCACATTCAGATTTCTTTGGTAAAATGAAGGTATGTAAAGATGAATCGATGAAGGGTATTTTCTTTTATCAGATGTTTATATATTTTGCATAGTTCTTTTGTACCTTCTTTTTGGTCGTAAATTCATATATTTTGCATAACGCAACATTGCAAACTCAAATGCAAAATCAGCTCTGAAGCGAAAGGGCCCTCTTCTTTCACGAGATGCATATGCATATAATTAATATTATTATGCAAATTTCCAATGTCCTGGTAAATGACAGCATGCTCTGTCATACATAGTTAATTCATTTATGAAATGAATTAGTCTTTTCTGTCAGGGATATTTTTTTTCGAGTATTGACCGATTTTGCTTGTACCCAATCAAAACTCTTTCCTTGGGGCCCGGTGACGGGGTATTGTTTACTAAGCGGGTGACAGGGCTTGGGGTTCGGTTATAGAATGTATTGTTTATTGTTTGTTGCTATGTCGGGCTGATGTCGTTTTGGGAAATTTGGTTTATTTGAATCGGCCCTTCTTTTAATCACAAGGTATGCATAATTGTGATCGGGTGCTTGGGCCGGTCACTTCATTCATTGTAACGCATTTCATGCAAATCATATAACTTAGTTATGACAGTGAGCTCTGTATTACAAATTTAAGGCATGCTTGAAGTGAGGAAAGATCTTCTTTTTTATTTCTTTTTTTTTATATAGATTATTGTATATGTATTGAGTATTTTAATTGTGCAAACTGTGCAAACTCAGATACCTTGGTAATTTTAAGCAAGCTCGGATGCAGGATCTTTTCTTTCACGAGATGCTTACATATTCGAATTCAGTGAACATGTGAAGGAGTTATATGATTGGTCTAGTTAACTGACCATGCTGACGGATGGAGGGAGAGGGGGAGGCTCTTGCTCTCGGACTTATGTGTACCGAAGAGCAGTGTGGGGGTGTTGTGTGTAGATGTGTTGATGTGATGTTGATGTGTGGTATATTTTCCAGTTCCGGTATCTGCCTGTACTTGTCTTATTTTCAATTTAATTTTTTTTGATGGCGGATAATTTGAAATTACTCTCAGTTAATGTCAGAGGACTGCGAGATAGAGCCAAAAGGAAGAAAATTTTTCAGTGGTGCAAAATGTCGGGAAATATAATATTTTTGCAGGAAACATTTAGTACAGAAGACAATGAAGACAGTTGGAAGGCTGATTGGGAAGGGTCTATGTTTTTTAGTCATGGGAGTAACCATAGTAGGGGAGTTATTGTAATGTTTAAGCCATGTGTTACTTTTGTGACGGAAAGAATCTTAATCGATGAAGAGGGACAATACGTTATAATTAAAGGGAAATGTCAAGGCGAGAAGTTGATATTAGGAAGTGTGTATTTTCCCACAAGGGATAAGGAAAAAATGCAATGTGATTTTCTGTCTTATCTGGATAGAATGATATCTTCTGTATCTAGTCAAGAGTATTCCCTGATATTTGGAGGAGATTTCAATATAATTATGAATCCTAATATGGATTACATGGGTGCAAGTAATATTTCAAAAAGCAAATATAGTGACTCATTGATAGATTTTCTTGATAAGTTTGATTTAATTGACATCTGGCGTAAACGTCATCCTAATAAAAAGGAATTCACTTTCAGACAGAAGCAGCCATTAGTTCAGAGTAAATTAGATTATATCTTCATTTCCTCAAAATTAGAGAAGGTGGTAAGAAATTCCGAAATTTTGCCCTCTGTTACACCTGATCATGCTGGAGTTAGAGTAGAATTCATTAATTTAATCGATAGTTTTATTTATGGGAATTCGTATTGGAAGTTCAACAGTAGTTTGTGCAATGATAAAGATTTTGTAGAAGGGGTTAAAAAGAAGATTTCTGAAATAGAGGAAACTTGGCGGGGTCAAATAACTAGTAAAATGAAATTTTGGGAATTTATGAAAATGAAATTAAGAGAACATATAATGGAATTCTCTCGTGAAAAAGCAAAACTTAGAAGAGCTCACATTGAAAAATTGGAAAAAGAAATTAAAGACTTAGAATATCGATTGACGATTAATTTTCATAATAGTATTCAGGACGAAATTGACTTGAAAAAAATGGAACTGGAGAAGCTTTTCGACTATTCTCATCAGGGCTTAAAGGTGCGTTCGAGAGTAGAATGGTCTGAAGAAGGAGAAAGAAATTCACAATTTTTTGAACAATTACTAAAGTCAAATAAAAGGAAAAGTGTGATTAAGGAGATATATAATGAAAAGAAGGAAGTTGTGCGTGATAGCAAAGGGATTTTGAAGATTATCGGGGAGTTTTATGAGAATTTATATGCATTTAAAGATGGTGAAATTACAGAGGATATCGAAAATATGTTTTTACATGAATTGCCTAAATTAAACGAAGAAAATAAAGAATTTTGTGAAGAGCAAATATCATTGGAAGAATGTTATCAAGCAGTAAAGGAAATGAAATGGGACAAGTCACCAGGCAATGATGGCTTCACCGCTGAATTTTATTTTACGTTCTGGCCAGTTTTAGGAAAAATCATAGTGGAGGCTTTTAATGAAGGTTTTGATATAGAGATATTATCAAGCTCACAGAGACAGGGAGTAATTACACTTATTGAGAAAGATGGCAAAGACCCTTTGTATATGAAAAACTATAGGCCAATAACTCTTTTAAATGTAGATTACAAAATATTGTCTAAAGTATTAGCTACAAGGGTAAAAGAGGTGTTAGGGGATATTATTCATTACGATCAGGTGGGCTATGTTAAAGATAGGAATATTGGGGAAGCGGTGCGGTTAATAGATGACATGTTCTTTCAATCCTTGTATCAACCAGTAGGTTTTTTAATTGCTGTAGATTTTGAAAAAGCATTTGACTGTATTTCACATAGGCTTTTATTGAAAGCATTAGAATTATTTGGGTTTGGTAAAGTATTATGTTCTTGGGTTAAAATTCTTTACAATAATGTTAGTAGTTGTGTGATGAACGGGGGACACTCAACTGGATATTTTGAGGTTAAAAGAGGAGTAAGACAAGGTGACCCCCTTTCGCCATATTTATTCATAATAGCTATTGAATTACTAGCTCATTATATTCGGAAGGATGGTAGTATTAAAGGAGTAGGGTTTGGGACGAGAGAAATAAAACAGGTGCTGTATGCAGATGACATTACATTGTTTTTAAAAGATATGGATTCAATTTATAGAGTGAAGAAAGTTTTCAAAGACTTTGAGAAATTGAGTGGATTAAATATAAATATGGATAAGACAAATTTTACGTGGTTAGGAGAGGAAAGTGATAGGCCGGGTTTACCTCTGTTCGGACATTGGGTACAAGACATAAAAATCCTAGGGGTCTATTTCTCACGTAACTCCAAGATAAAATATGATTTGAATTATAAGGAAATTCTGAGTAAAATTGAAAGATTAATCGGTTGGTGGAAACAACGAGATTTGACAATGTTTGGTTAAATCAAACTATTGAAAATGTATGCATTTTCAAAACTGAATTATGTTTCTTCTCTTATGTCAGTCCCATAGCATCTTTGAAGAAATCGAAAAGATTTCTTTTAATTTTATTTGGGGAGGGAAAGACAGGATAAAACGGAAAATATTATATCAAGATTACTGTGTTGGGGGACTTAGAGTAACGAACTTCGAAGTATTCATTAAGACTCAGAGAATAATGTGAATTAAACGGTTGCATTATGGTGACAAATATTCAGGTTGGAAAGTATAACATTTGACTACTTTTTCAGATTATTGGGCGGTCGAATAATATTTCTATGTAATGATGATATGAATAAAATGAATCCGAATGGTATACCAATGTTTTATAAAGATATGATGAAAGCATGGAAAGAATTAGACAAATGCAGATATTTTGGAGAAAATAAGATTAATTCTGTCATTTTTAATAATAGGTGTATATGTATTAGTAATATAATTATTTTTGATGTTGAATTATTTCAGAAAGGTATATTTCAAGCATAATATATAATCGTAGGAGGTCATTTAAAACCAGTATCATATTTCTATAATTTGGGCTTTACCACTGAATGCCTGTTTAGGATTCAAAAAATATTTTCAGTTATAAGACAGGAGTGGATACAAAGTGATTTTATGGAAGTGGATACTGAAAATTTTGAAATAGAACTGATGATATTTAGACGTTTACAGAAATACGTTTACAGAAATTGTGTAATTTAAAGTATAGACGGTTATATGATTACTTCATTGAACAATTTCAAAAAGATTACACATTACATATTACAGACAGGCATTGTCAATATGATCTTGGAATGGGGGAAATGAAAGAAACATTCACAAGACTGAAAAATGCAATGCTATGTAGTAAACAAAGAGAGTTTCTATACAGACTATTACAAGGGCTGTATATACGAAACAGGGGCTCTTTAAATTTGGTTTTGAGTCGGATCACTTTTGTTCCTTTTGTAGACAAGAAGTTGAAACATACAAACATTTATTTTTAGATTGCCCAAAAGTGAAACGATTATGGCAGGAGGTAATTAAAAAGTTACATTTAAGGGAAGTTGATAGTGATGATTGGAAATCAATTTTTATGGGAGTATCCGGCAAAACTGTTAGAATATATGTAATAAATTTATTGTTTAATCTTTCTAGTAAAATATGTCATTTTTGTTTCTAGAAAACAAGGCACTCTGACATCCGGACAGAAAGTAATAGATATGATGAAAGATTACAGAGACGAAGAATATAAAATAGCCAACAAAAAGGGAAAACTGGGGGTGCACTTACAAAAAAGGGACTCTCTCTTATGTACAGATGAACCGGAACAGGGTGCATGCAGTTTGTGTGTGTGTGTGTGTGTGTGTGTGCATCAGGGGGAGAGGGGGGGGGTCGTCATGAGTATGTTGGGCATGGTCGTCATGAGTATGTTGGGCATGGTTATGAATGTTGAGTTGAGGTGAGGGGGTGAGAGAGTCGTATATCTCCCTGGGTGTGTGATGGGATGGGGTACTATCATTTGATTAATTTCATACCTTCCTTTATTTTGATTATAAGCTGTTTTATTTGAAGAAAAAAAAGTATAATCATGTATAATTTGAGATTTTTTATATGATCATTGAGTGATATAATTCATGAAGCAGATGATTAAGTGTTTTATGAATGTATCTTATGTGATGATCTCGTTCTATAAGATTTGATGTAATAATTTCATGTATTGTGAATGTATGACAAGAGGAAGGAAATAAAATATTATTTGAAACAAAAACAAGATGAATGCGACTGCATCTCCTATATGCCTCCGCCTAAATTCAGTTGATGACTCAAACTGTTCTTGAAATCTTGTGATAACCAGAATAAAAAGCCTCTAATTACATGTTAATTGACTTCTTTGACATTAGACATTACACCTTATAACCCAAATGTATGATCACTTTATCTCCTCCTAGTCATGAATACAAAATAGTTGAGATATGGTGATAACAAAGGTAAAAAAAAACATGAATTTCACAGACCTCTATGACCTGTCACCTTTGACCTACGTGAACAAAATCTAATCAGTTCGTCTCATTATGATGATGCATATGAGTTCCAAGTTTGAAGTTAATGGATCAAATGCTTCTCAAGATATCACGTTAAGGCTAAAACCTGCAATTTCAGAATTGACCTCTGTGACCTTTGACCTTTGACCTACGTATCCCAAAATCTAACCAGATCGTCTTTCTATGGTGATACATACTAGTACCAAGATTGAAGTTCATACCTAAAATGGTTCTTGAGATATCGCGTTAACAAGGCTAACACCTGAAATTTCAAAAATTGACCTGTGACCTTTGACCTTTGACCTACATACCCCAAAATCTAATCTGATCCTCTTCCTATGGTGATACATACTAGCACCAAGTTTGAAGTTCATACCTCAAATAGTTCTTGAGTCATGCGAGAATGAGGCTATAACATCTGAAATTTAAGAAATTAGCCTCTGTGACCTTGACCTTTGACCTACGTACCCCAAAATCTACTCAGATCATCTTCATATGGTAATACATACTAGCACCAAGTTTGAAGTTCATGGTGCATTTTTGGGGAGTTTTGCGATTTTTTTTTTACTTCTTCCGCCACCTGAGGGCGCTGTTAGGACAAAAACGAGTGCATGGACCCCCTATTTTTTAAACTTTCTCCTTCTTCAGTATACTTTACTCTAAAAGTCTGAAAAAATTGACGAATCTGGCAATGATTTTGAATGTACATAAGAGTTATTTCGAACCCATCCCATACCTAAACAGCGTCGTCGTTTTTACGAAATGACGAATCCGTGCACGCGCGCAAATACGCGCTTTGGAGAAAACAGTTTTACGAACCGTCGAATCGTGTTTGAATGGCCAGTGCTTCCTTATTCCGTATTAATATACATAATAATATACACCATTTCAAAATTAAAGTCATAAGCTTTCTTTTAATGTATATCGATACATGCAATTATGCAACAAAAAGAAATTCCATTATCTAAGTACACCCAAATCTATAAATGCGAATTCGGCCAATTTTGATGATATGACATGGATTTTGACAGAATAATGAAGATTTGTATATGACACTGGGAATTCTGAGGCCTATCAGTGGCCAAAATCCTGCAATGACGTCATTCTACCTGACATCCAATCATGACAAACTTCAGTGTCCCATAGAAAAAAAGTAAGTATATTGACCTATAATTTTCTATGCGTTTTGGGGCTTCTCATGGACCGAAGTAAGTGCATGCAGTTTGGTGAAAATGACATGGATTTGACTCTAACTGTGGAACGTCCTTAACGCACACTTTCAAGACAAGCACCCCCCCCCCCCCCCCCCCCCCGCTTTTCTCGAAAAGATGCTTTAACGCGTGACTCCGTTCTCAATTAACGCACCCTTTTCGAGACAAGCGGGAGGGCTCGTCTCGAAAGGGTGCGTTGAACGCTCCACAGCGCGCCGCGCCTCACCGCACCGCACCGCACCGCATCCTTTCGAGAAAAGCCTGCGAAAGATGTGTCTTTTTCATCATGAAAATTTGGGAACAAAATACGGTGAGAGCTATGTTCTCAGTGTGTAATGATCTCAACTTCAAATATGTACTGCCTTCATACAGAGATTTTTCCCTATGACTTCGATGAGGCGCAGTGGCGGCACCAAGGGGGGGGGGGGGCATGGGGGGCATTTGCCCCCCCAGTCAGAAGCTTTGCCCCCCCCCCCCCAGTTGCCCCCCCAATAATTTTCGGAGTGAAAAAAAATAAAAGGGTGGAAAATGAAAAAGAAAAGAAAAGGAAAGAAAAAAGTGAAAAAGGAATGGAGAAAAGAAGGAAAAAGAAAGAAAACGGAAACTTGGAAAGCAGTGGCGGCATCAAGGTGGGGGGGGGGGGCATGGGGCAAATTTGTTCGCTCAGCTCGTGTAAATTTCCTCATATTTGGGTAGTTTTATAGCCGAATATGTAATTTCTGTACATTTTTACTACGAAAAATGTCAAAAATTTTGCTCGCTCGCTTCGCTCGCTCGCAGTATATAACTAACACCTCTTTATAATCGGGCAGTTCAGCTAGATGCTCAAAATGTCCTCATATCTGGGTAGGTTTATAGCCGAATATTCTGTACATTTTCACTACAAAAAGTGTCAAAAATGTTTTTGTCCGCCCTTGCCCCCCCAACATTTTCTTTTGCCCCCCATTTCCCCCCCCCCCCACTTTAAAAATCCTGGTGCCGCCACTGATGAGGCGTGACTTAAATGTTATTCCATGCTTCTCCAAATTCAGTAAGGTTCGTTCAGTATACTTTTACAATAGAAGTGACCCTTCAAGCTCATGATAAAACAGTGTTTTTTCAAACTGTTGCTTGTATATCGATTTTGATAACCGAGCCCGAGAATCTCTTCGAAATTTGGTGGCAATATTAAACCCTCTGTAATGAAAAAATGTCCTCTCGAAACCATATAAATTTTGAATTTGCAAAGGCGTTATTTGAAGGAGTAAAAAAAAAGCCATTGTGAGAAAGACCTCAAAAGGTTGCCCTTTGGGTTCGGAACGCATTGGAGTTTGAGGAGTGAACTGTTCAATATAATTTGGTTTGGTACTTCGATTAAATTGGTATTTATCTGTAAGTTTGAAATAAAAATACCACTTGGATGCATGAAAGATCCTACATAGAGCCCTTGATAATCTCGTGAACACTCGCATTGTCTGTTTCCTGCAAGGATATAGGATCACGGTCTATATAGTCCAGGAACCAGGGGTCAACCTAGCTGGAAAGGAAACCAATTTCCATGTGCATGAATATAAAGATCGCATAGTCCGATATAACGAGTTGACCGTATGGCATGTTCTGTGTAGTGGGTGTGGCCAGGGGCCGGGGAGTTCACAAAGTGGTCAAAATATTGAGCTAGATCAGCTGGAAAGGAAACCCCATAAGAAACCTATTTGACAAGATTCGTCATAGTCCCAAGGTATATGAATGGGCAATGCCAGACGTTTTAAGTGGTGGGGGTACCCGCCAGACGCCCCCAAAGTGGGTCCAAAAATTGAGCTAGATCAGCTGGAAAGGAAACCCGATGAAACCAATGGGAAATTGTTCGGCAGATCAGAGTCCAAAAATACACAAATGGCCACTGCCAGACGATTCAAGTGGTGGGGAGTGTTTGCCAGACGCCCGAGTACCCCAACCCCCTAGATCAGCTGGAAAGGAAACCCTAAGAAACCTATATGACAAGATTCGCCAAAGTTCCAGGGTACATGAATGGGCAATGCCAGACGTTTTAAGTGGTGGGGTGCCCGCAAGACGCCCCAAAGTGGGTCAAAAAAAATTGAGCTAGATCAGCTGGAAAGGAAACCCGACGAAACCTATGGAAAATTGTTCGGCAGAGTCCAAAGATAAATGGCCACTGCCAGACGATTTGAGTTGTGGGGAGTGCTTGACAGACGCCTCTAAAGTACCCCAACCCCCAATATTGAGCTAGATCAGCTGGAAAGGAAACCCTAAGAAACCTATATGATCGCCATAGTCCAAAGATACACAAATGACCATAAGTGGTGGAGAGTGGCTGCCAGACGCCCCTATGGTAATCCACCAACCATTATTGAGCTAGATCAGCTAGAAAGGAAACCTTATGAAACCTGTGGGAAATTACTCACCAGAGTCCAAAGATACACAAATGACTACTACCAGGCGATTTAAGTGGTGGAGAGTGACTGACTGTTAGTCGTTACTAATATACACCCCCCCCCCCCCCATATAAAAAATGACACACGAATAAGCAAATCAACAGTCATTATTTTTGTTCTTATTACCCTTTTTTTTTTTTTTTTTTTTTTTACATATAAATGGGATTCTAGACGTCGGAAAAACGATGTAAAACCAGCAAAATGTGGTTGATTTAAAGCACATAAGGAGTTTACTCTTATACCTTTTAACAGTGTGGATTATGGTTTGTTGTGATTGTTATTATACTCTGTTCTATAATTAAAATTAGTTCTTGATTGCAATGTAAAAACTCCGTTAGGCCAAGTATTGACGTTATAAATATATAATTTATAATAGCGTTATAATTATTTTATATGTTTATAGCAAGCACCAGCAAATGTTTTGTTACTGATTTCAGCTGTAAATTATAAGATTCATTTAAAAAGTTTCAGACTTTTTTTCAAAAAGCTTTAACGCAAGCTATAGTAAAATTTGGGCCGGTTCACTGATTTCCCTATCTATACTGTAGACAGTAGACCATTCTGAGGCCAGTTTCTGTGATATTTTTTCTGCGAATGGAGAGATGAGTTTTATACTAACACAGTATAATATTTGTATCTATGACATATTGGTATAATTTGAATTTGAAGTTCGAAGTTTTATTTGTTCCACTTTCACATTTATAAAATTCAGTTATTACTAGTGTTACGTTATAAAAGATTAAATAGCGCCCCCTGCGGGAGTTAGAGGTGGTTATGAAGAATGGCCACCAATCGCTACACAAGATATAGTGAGTCTCGTATGGTTTATTGTATGATTTCAGGATTAAATTCTTCGATATTATCCCTGTGGCACTGGTTACGTACACTTAAGCCATATACTTAATGAAAGAATCGCAACAAAGAAATAGCCCATGAAAATTACTGTCATTACTGACAGTCCATATGTTTCAGGTTGCGATTCGCGATACTGGAATTCTGCGTTGAGGTTGAGTGATGTCTAATGATTTTTGTAATCAAAGCGATTGATTAAATACGGTTATAATGATAAACTATAACATGCAAATATATATCATGCTTATGCAATCCTGCACCCAGGTATCATGCTGATGGTGGACCAACGTTGGAAACTCGCAACCCTTTGGACGTTGGACAAACTCGATATACATACGTTGGACCAACGTCAGTCAAACACATTATTGTTGGAATCAGGTTGTTTGACAAAAAGCCATTTTGTTGGAGACAGACATTGATCCAACATTGGTCCAACGTTGAATAAAACTTCTTTTTGTATTGGAAACTCGTTGGAAAAAAATGTTTGGAACAACGTTGGATCAAAGTTGGTCAAAAATCTTTTGTTGGAATTCAGTTGTTGGTGCAACGTCTTTCCAATAATACGCCATTTTGTTGGAAACAGACGTTAATCCAACATTGGTCCAACGCTGAATAAAAATTAATTTTTCCATTGGAAAGACGTTGGAATCCAGTGTTTGTAACAACGTTGGACCAACGTCAATCAAGCACGTCATTGTTGGAATTAGGTCGTTGTCGCTACGTCTTTCCAATAGTACGCCATTTTGTTGGCATTAGACGTTGATCCAAAATTGGTCCAACATTGAATAAAAATTCCTTTTGTATTGGAAACTCGTTGGAAAAAATGTTTGGAACAACGTTGGATCAACGTTGGTCAAAACTGTAATGTTGGAATCCAGTTGTTGATGCAACGTCTTTCATATAATACGCCATTTTGTTGGAAACAGACGTTAATCCAACATTGGTCCGACATTGAATAAAAATTCCTTTTTGTATTAGAAATACGCAGGAATCCAATGTTTGGAATACACTGGACCAACGTCAGTCAAGCACGTCATTGTTAGAATTAGGTCGTTGGTGCTTCGTCTTTCCAATAGTACGCCATTTTGTTGGAATCAGATTTTAATCCAACATTGGTCCAACGTTGAATAAAAATTCCTTTTTGTATTGGAAACACGTTGGACTAATGTTGGAACAACGTTGGACCAACGTTGGTTAAACACGTTATTGTAGGAAAAGGGTTGTTTGACTAACGTCTTTCCAATATAATGCCGTTTTGTTAGAAACAGACGTTGATCCAACATTGGGTACATGCTGGATGTTTGTTGTAGGTGATGTAAATCCAACGTTGGAGCGACGATGTATTGGGTGCAAACACAACGCTGGTCCAACGTTGCTAGTCAACATTGGACCAATATTGGATGGATGTTGGATGCATGTTGTAGGTGATGTAAATCCAACGTTGGAGCGATGATGTATGGGCATGCAAACACAACGCTGGTCCAACGTTGCTACTCAACATTGGACCAACATCAGCAAAAATAATGGACAACATTGGATGCATGTTGGATGTATGTTGTAAGTAATGTGAATTCAACGTTGGTCCAGCGTTGCTCGCCAACGTTGGGACAACATTGGATAACATGCTGGATGTTTGTTGTAAATCCAACGTTGGAGCGACGATGTATGGGCGTGCACACACAACGCTGGTCCAACGTTGCTAACCAAACTGGACCAACGTCAGGAAAAATAATGGACAACGTTGGATGGATGTTGGATGCATGTTGTAGGTGATCTGAATCCAACGTTTGGCCAACATTGGGTACATGCTGAATGTTTGTTGCGGGTGATATAAATCCAACGTAAATTATGTAAATACAACGTTGGATCAACGTTGGGCCATTGTCTTCAGTTTCATGAATATTCATGAACGATCATAAATGACTAAAATTTGTGGACATTTATAGCTACATTACATTAAATTTTTAAATATTTATGCAACTGCCCCCTCTTACCTTGCTGACACAATAGTTCCTTATTTACCCACACGTAATCTTCGTTCAATAAATGACACTACTAGACTTGTAATTCCCAGATCAAATCTTTCTATTGCTGAAAAACGCTTTAGTGTAACTGCTTCTAGAGCTTGGAATAATGTCCCACGCTCAATTCGAACAATAGAAAATCTAGCAACTTTCAAAAGACAACTGAAGACCTATCTATTTTGCACAGAGCTAGTCTTTTCCTTTATTTTTTTTATGATGTTTAACTTTTGATTTTTACTTTGTTAGCGCTATGGTACTTCTTTGTGTATAGCGCATTATAAATGACCATTATTATTATTATTATAATGATTCCACTTTGAACTGTGTGCTGCAAAATGTATTTACATTAAATATTATGTTGTAGGCCTAGATATTCAAACATGTTATTATGAGGAGATATTTTTAGATCATAATTAGAAATTTGTAATCTTTAACCATTTTTAACACGCACTATAATATAGTCCCTATATAAGAAATTGGATACTTGTTTTTAGTATATATGAATAGGATAGGAGTAGGTTAGGATTATAGGTGTATAGGTGGATATGATAGCATAGAATAATAGGCTATTAGATAAAATACAAATAGTGTGATATAGATAATGTGATATTATAATTATTATTTTTTTAATATTTGAGACGGGTTTGCTATATAGACTGCGTTGGACCAACGTTGGACCAACATTGGATGCATGTTGCATGTATGTTGTTGGTGATGTGAATTCAACGTTGGTCCAACGTTGCTCGCTAACGTTCGACCAACAATGGATACATGCTGGATGTTTGTTGTAGGTAATGTAAATCCAACGTTGGAGCGACGATGTATGGGCGTGCAAACACAACGCTGGTCCAACGTTGCTACCCAACATTGGACCAACGTCAGGAAAAAAATGGACAACGCTGGTCCAACGTTGAAGAGACATGTGATTGCTACCTGGGCAGTTATGTTTTAGAGGCCAAGTTTAACTCTATAATTATAAACTATTTACAAAACGCGAAAGTCTTTCTCTGTTGTTAGTTTTTATTTATTTACAAGTTCAAGCGATCTGGCGATTTAATAACCCGTCCGCTTCTGGTTGTTCTGGTTGATGCCGTTGTTGCGCTTTCATCTTATACTGGTTGCTCTGTAGCTTCTGCGCTGTCATCTAGCTCGAAGTCATCCTGCGTTGGTAGTGGAATAGACTCGGCTTGTTATTAACGTGGGACTGGCCTAAGGTGACATCTGTTTCTGCGACGTATCTCGCCTGTTTCTGTCTCAACCAGGTATGATCTGTTTCGACTCTGGACAGACCTGATGATACCACGTTTCGACCAGATGTTTGTTTTTCATGTCTTGGAGTATGACATGATTCCAGGCTTCAGCTTTAACAAGTCTCGAGCATGTTTGTCAAATCGCTCTTTTTGCTTCACCTTATGCTCCTCTTTTCCTCCCCTCACTGATCGAGTAATCGATCCGTTGGTTGTCGAGTAAACTGTCAAGCATGGGGAGATTCGATCTAAGTCGACGATTGTACATGAGTTCTGCCGGAGATTTTCCGCATGCTAGTGGTGAGCTTCGATAAACTTGTAGAGCCCTGTGGATATCTTGTCCACTGTGCTGTGACTTCTTTATGAGATTTTTGACAATCTTCACAGCATTCTCTGCGAGGCCACTGGATTGGGGATAATGTGGACTCGACGTCGTATGGTGAAAATCCCATTCTTTTGCAAAGCTCTGGAACTCTTGGCTTGCAAATTGACGACCATTAGCCGACATCAGTTCACATGGTGTTCCATGACGAGCAAACACTACTTTCATGTGGTTGATCACGGCCTTGCTACCAGTTGAAGTCATAGTACATACTTCAATGAACTGGGAATAGTAGTCGACGATGACCATGTACTCTCTATTGTTCAGTGTGAACAAATCAACAGCAACTTTTTCCCATGGGCGGTTCGGCACGGCATGAGGATGTAGACTTTCAGGCTCAGCCTGCTGTTTTGGTTTGTCCATCAGGCATGAAGTACAACTCTGGACCATTTCAGCTATGTCTGTGTTGATTCTGGGCCAATAGATGACTTTTCTAGCACGTTTCTTACACTTCTCGATGCCTAAGTGTCCTTTATGGATTTTGTTTGGCATGAACCGTCTTACAGTAGTGGGAACAACTATTTTGCTACCTTTGAAGATGATGCCATCTGCTTCAGAGAGTTCACCTCTGATGTTCCAGTATTCTCTGACTCTAACTGGACATTGCTGCTTCGTTTCTGGCCACCCATCTCTGATGCCTAGCAGCTCTTGCAGTTGACCATCTTTCTTTGTCTCTTCGACAATCTGATTTCGTTTGTTTGATGTAACTGGCATGTTCTTGACAATAGCAGCTACATAGACTCTTACATCTTCCTCTGTTTCAGCATTCAATTCGGCATTTGGAATTACTGCTCTGGACAATGTATCAGCAGTATACATGCATTTCCAGGTGTGTGCGAGACTTTGAGATCATATCTCTGTACTCTGATGAGTAACCTTTGAATGCATAGGGGACAGTCACCCAGTGACTTGACAAACAGTGGAATAAGTGGCTTGTGATCAGTCTCCACTTCTACTTGTTGTCCATAGATGTATTAATGGAATCTTTTACATGCATATGTGATTGACAGTAGTTCTTTTTCGATCTGGGCATATCTAGTCTCGGCGTCAGTCATTGATCTATAGATGCATATGCGATCGGAACCCAATTTTGATCATATTGCTGTAGTAGCACTGCATCAATACCATTCTTTGATGCGTCTGCTGACAGCTTGGTTGGCTTCTTGCAGTCACAGAAATGTAGGACTAGCTCTTGTATCAGAGCTTGTTTCAGCTGATTCCATGCATCTTCCTGTGCATGATCCCATCTCCACACATTCTTTTTGTCTAGTAGACTTCTCAGAGGTGCTGACTTGTTGGACAGATCTGGGATAAACTTCCCTTGGTAATTGATCATACCCAAGAAACCTTTGGACATCTTGCCGACATTTCAGTCTCTCTTCATGTTCAAGATAGCAGACACCTTCTTTGGATCAGGTTGAACTCCTTGATCACTGATCAAGTCACCAATGAATGTGAGTTTCTTGACACTGAACCCGCATTTGTCTTTGTTCAACTTCAGATTCATTTTTCTTGCAATGCAATGCACTACAGATACCAAAAGGGAGTCTCAAGAACTTGTACCTTCCGTATGGAGTGATAAACGTACACAGTTTGGAGCTTTCATCATCTAGTTGGATCTGCCAAAAACCACTAGATACATCTAATTTGCTGAAGTACTTGGCTCCTGCAAAGTGTGCAGTTATTTCAGCTCTAGATGGCAATTCATAGTGTTCTCTATTGACTGCTCGGTTCAGGTTTCTTGGATCTAGACAGACTCTGAGCTGGCCATTCTTTTTCATCACCACCACAGAGAAGAAACCTAATCAGTTGGTTAATCCACTGGTGTGATTACGTCCATTCGTCCACTCATTCCATCTTATCTAACTCGGCTTTGAGTTTACTTTAAAGTGAAAAATGGAACTTTGCGACATGCATGTTGAGCAGGTTGTGCGTTCTTTTTCAATGTGATGTGGTGTTTACCGGGAAGACAACCTAGACCTACAAACACATCTTGATAGTCTTGCACACACTTTTGCCTGTTCCTTGTTTTTCAACATGATACACTCGTTTCACCAGATACAATTCTTCACTTGTGCGTAATCCTGACAAAGGCTGACGATTTCCAGGAAGGACCACACACGGCACACTATGTTTAATTTCTTTGACTGGGATAGCTGTTTCATAATAGCCTGTCAACTTCACTTTGGCTTTTTGCAGCTTTGGTTTTAGTTTTAATTTGTGAAAAATTGTCTCAGGAAGAAGATTTGCCTGGGCACCAGTATCAATCTTGAATTCAACTGGCTGGTCATTTACTAGTAGATTGATTTTCCATTCTTCTGTGGATTCTTTTGATTCGACAGAGCGAATCGTGAAACCTTCTGAATCTACCTCCAAGTGCTGCAGTTCATTGACTTTTGCTACTGGGGTTCTACAACATTTAGCAAAATGGTTTTGCTTACCGCACTTCTTGCATGTTTTACCTTGTGCAGGACATTTGTCTTTGCTTTGTCGGTTTCCGCACCTGCTACATGCTTCACTGTTAGTATGACCTTGAGGTTTCGACTGTTTTGACTTTGAACAAGGAAATTTCTTTTTAGTCTTGCTGACAGAATCTACCGGAATCGAGGCGTTTTCCCTTGCGGAACTCAACGCTTGTGCCTACGTTCGAGTTTGTTCAGCCGCACGACATACTTGCAACGTTTTATCCAATGTGAGATCATCTTGCCTCAACAAACGTTCGTCTAAAATACCACGGATAATTCTGTCCCGGATAAGACTCTCTTTCAACATGGAAAACTCACATGACTGAGCACGACTCCGCAATTTTGTTGCGTACTGATCAACACTCTCATTCACTAACTGAGATCTTGTGAAAAATCTATGTCTCTCATACGTCAAATTACGTTTCGGCATGCAATATTCCTCATATTTGTCGAACACTTTCTCAAGCTTCATGCTTTCAACCTCAGCAAATACAAACGTATTATATAATTCCAAGGCAGCATCGCCAGTGACGTGTAGAAGCATTGAGGTTTGTGACTTTTCATCTTTCTCAGACATCCCTGAGGCAACATTGTACAGAGTGAATTTCTGTTATCTTTAGTCCATTTGACACTCCTATGTAGTCAAAAGCGGAACTAGAAAAGTTGCGTACACTGAAGCTTTTTTGTTGATTTGTGATCTTATGTGGTCCTAGAACAATTTCAGCTTTGTTGCCCAAAGGGCAACCTTGAGCAATTTTAATAATTTGCATAAATCCAAAATGGCGCCTGGTAACCATATTGAAACCCAATTTTTGAACTACACGTCACATACTAGTGTATGTTGGATGTATATAGGGGTTTCGAGGGACGAAGAATTCATTTCTAACGTTATTTTTGCAATTCAAGGTCACGTTTAGGTCATAAAGGTCAAATAAAGGTCAAATTTGTTACCTCTTATATGACCGTGCTTACATTCGATTTTTTAGATGCCTAATGTTTAAATGAAGGGGCTTTGGATGTGTAGAACTAATCCCTGAGATCATTCATTCATTTATTGTTCAGAAGGGGTCAATTCAAGGTCAAAGTTGAACTTAATATAATGGATAGTACTTTGTTTAAATATGATTTGTTCTTGACGGGTAGGTGGTGCCGAATGCCTTGATGATGTTATGTTTTCAGTTCACGGGTTCACGAATTGCAGGTCAGGTCCAAGTTCAGTCTTACCTCTGGGTCACAAATTTCAAATTCAAATATCTGTCATTTTCAGTTCATTGTCAGGGCTTAGAGGATAATATTTGTATTCAGAATTATGTCTGACCAAATTGTGGATAATAATGCAGAATCAAGTTAATATCAGTCACAAAGTGATCAAGGTCAAAGTTGAACTTGACAGTGGATACTGCATTAGTACAATACGCCTATGAAGGTTTCGGGTCCGAATCTCGTGGTGGTGTTTTTCTCTTTATAACTCATGTTCAGCCAATTAAAGTTAAGTCAAACTCCGATGCATCTTGATCACAGGGTGAGAGGTCAAGTATGTTTTGTATATGGCACACATGAATGGGAATGATTTGTCTTCGACCCAGTTGCTTTCTTTGGTCGACCAATGGAACAAACAGGGGACCTACACCATGACCACGGTCAGTTTTTGTCACACGTATATTGTAAATATTATACTTGAAACAATGTTGTAGTCCAGGGTTTTAGTCCATGGCGAATAAATAATTAATTCCAAAGTACCACGAACAAGTTAAATAAACACGAGAAGATGGTAAAACTCATGCATTACCAGGGGAATCATCAGTTGTTCTTCCACCAGTCACTGGGAGTTTCGGCCCGTTATGAACAATACTCCGTCTTGGTGGTGGGCCAGCAGTGCAATGCACCACCTTCCCACTGGTAACAAAAAGAATAGAATGGATGTACTTGGATGTACTTGGTCCAAATCCATGCAGAACCCTTCTCTGCTGCCTCAGATACAGCCCTGCAAGCATGTTTGCACTCCCTATTTGAAAAACCCAACTCACGGAACCACCTCTGTACTGAACGTGCCACAAACCTGCGGCAGCCGACCTCAAAAGGAAAGCAAGAGACCTTCCATCCTTTGTCTGAGCACTCTGCTACCAGTTCAGAATACCTTGCAAGCTTCCGCTCAAAGGCATAGTCAATATTATCTTCCCAGGGAACAGTCAACTCTCCTAGAATCACCTAGAGTCAGCCCACAACACTATGTCAGGACGCAGATTTGTGAACACCACATGCTGTGGGAAACTACCTTTCCCATCCAGATCAGCTCTAACTTGCCAGTCACGAGCTGATGACAGGATACCGGGACGAGTAGACCTTGCCTTTGATCTTGGCTTAGCCCCCTGCTTAACAAAATCTATCTGGAGCCTAGCAACACTGGAGGTACTTTTCTCGGAACTATGAGATGTCACCCTCTTTATAACCGCCTCTTCGATAACCTTCAAAACTTGGTTATGTCTCCAAGTATACATTCCACAGCAAAGGCTGACCTCACAGGCACTGAGAATGTGCTGAAGGGTTCCTCTCCTTCCACAAGCAATACACTTGTCAGGCTCATTATACCACTTGCTAAGGTTAGCAGGAGTAGGCAAAAGATCATAAGTCGAGCGAACAACAAAGGAGATTCGAAGTGGCTCCATCTACCATAATACAAGCCATGTCAAATTTCTGGGTTCTACCCCTTTCCACTTGGTCCACGAACCCTGTTGAGCCTGACCTACTGCTAAGGCCAATCTTTTCTCCTCCTCGCTCTCTCGAATCTCCTGCATGACAAGGTCGCGTCGCTCCTTGACTGTAGCTTTTGACTACCTCTTGGTAGAGGTCCAACCTAGGCCCAAACGACCTGTTTGGGTTTCACCAACTATTTCCTTGTGCTTTAGCCTTGACTCGGCCTCTTCCACGGCCTCATGAGCACGCCACTTTCTACCTGACTTCACATCTGGCTGATAGTTCCTGATAAAGGGATCGCTAGACTCACGAAGCATCATAAATGATCTAGCTTTCGCTACCTTGACCTCCTCAACCAGGGACTTGACTGGGATGTTCAGCTTAGTCTGACTACCATGGAGGGCAACATTTGTCGGGCAACTCGGAACACCAAGCCATCTCTTGACATAGCCATTGATCTTGCGTTCCATAGCTTCAACATAGGACAGCCCAATCTCATAGACAGTTAATGGCCTCATGATGCGTGGCATCAATCCAAACTGAAGGCACCACAGTTTAAGTTTGCCAGCGCCTGGAAGGCCACACTTATCAATTGCCAGCAGGCCTTTCCTCTGTCTCCTTAATCCTCCCTGTGTCTTTCAGTTCTTCAGTGTACCACCGTCCTAAACTCTTAACTGGCTGCTCTTGTATGGATGGGATTTCCTCCCCACACAACAGAAAGTGAAAATCACTCAACTTACCGTGTTTAAGCACAAGGCTCCTAGATTTATTTGTCTTGAATTTTTCATCCTACCCCAGTCCATCAACTCCTCAAGTCTAGCCAAAATCCCCCAGCAGCATTTGTGTTTGGACAGAGAATAGTGAGATCGTCCATAAAGGCACGAATTGGGGGCAATTCCTCTGCGCCGGGGAAAGTCACACCATGCCCAAGTAGAGCATCAGCATCACAATTTGGATTTATTCTCTTGGAAACCTCGTCGTCACACAATTATTCACAGTGATGCATGTGGTGATGACGATCTGGTATAAGTGATGGATATCACCATTTATACCATATAACCATTTACACCCTCAGTTGTACCCAACATTTTCAATTGTAGGGATTATCTGCAAACATGCATGGGATGTAAAGTATGGATTAGGTTTAGTGTCGTCCATTATTTGTCTAGTTGAAAACCCAGAAGCATGGTGATGGGATCTAGCACAGGTTTGGTGGTATTCTTCATGTTTATTACATGAGATTTTCCTCAAGCAATGTTTGGAATAGAATCTTGCTTCATCTGGTTAGTCTGCAGAAATCCAGAAGGGTTTACTGGATTCAAGTCTTAGTTTAGACGGGTTCTCTGTGTCCTCAAGAAGTGTTATACACAATGTACTAGGTAAGGATTCATGGGTGGCGGTTCCGTTCTACAGTATTCGTAATACCATGAGTTATATTTGACGGAAACGAAACACCTTTGATTATGACGAACCATCAAACTCGTGCAGAATGGTGGATATTGAGACGATGTTCCGACTTACCTGGTATAGTTGGAAGGCAATTAGGGCCGCTTAACCACTGATCTCCGATCAATCGCCGATTTGAAACAACCGTTCCGATTGGTCTTGGATCATCATTTTGAACGAGATGTTCATGAGACAATGATCTAGACTGGCTATGAACACTTTGCGATTGATTGCAAACATTTGTTTTGCGGGGCCCAGGTCATCGAATTCAGCAAGTCTAGGGAGGTCCTTCAATATCGTATTAAACTATAGGCCCTACCTTCCCAACACCACATACCGTGATGAACACATGGACCTTTCTGCATAGAAACTGCAAAGTGCTAATCTACGTCATGTACGTGGTATAGGTCTGCAAAGTATTACTGAAAGTTTCCACTATAATTGCAACAATCTAGATCAGACTATCTCACACATAGTAAACATAATGACAAATTTCCATCAAGAGTGGCAGAAGAAATCCACAATCATGATATTTTACATGGCTTTTCAACATGCACCTAGACATCAACTTTCTAAGAAAGATACTGTGTTATGGGATTTTTCGTTCTCGGATAGTAGAGCTACAATCCAGTATCATCCATTGGTATGATTGAAGAGATCACCATGTTTTCCTGTTGAGCACCTCTCATCAGCAATAATATTATTTGTAGCATCTGAACAATTAAAAGAAAATGCATCATCTTATTATAGTGCTATGTGTTTATTCCTACAGGGCTGTGTTATTTCTCAAAAAGCCGGTGACAGATTTTGCCTATTTGGATATTCATATGAGTGAGACTTAAATGTATGGCGGAAAATAACCTATGCTGACGCTATGTGTTAACTTGATGTACAAGAAAAATTATGAAACAGCTTCAAATTGGTACAAAGTAATATTCATAAAGTACTTTGCATAATGGTAAGATAATCAGTGAGCCTTGACAAATCATTTAAAATATCATGGTTAATGGAAAAAATACCTGCCAATGCCTTATCCTTCTTCCCGCCCCTTTCCCCTCTAAAGTTTAACTTAAAACAATACCTACAAGTATTATTGGTACAAGGAAGCAATTCAGGCCATCAGTGAAATAACATGGGACCTGTATTCACGTGATAGACAATATTTACACTCTAAAAACATGTAGATATTTTTTTGGTTTTAAGTACTTGGTGGTGGGGTTCAAAATTTGATACCAAACAGTCTGTAACATCAATCCAAGTCTGGTTGTCCCCCAAAACTGGGTCACTTCTACATTTCCAAGCACTTTCAGTATTAAAGCAAGCATAGTCTTACGAGGTGGGGAGGGGTGGGGGCTAGGGGCTGAAAGTAAAGTTTACATTCGGGCAAGAGGCGTCAGCCCCCCCCCCCCCCCCCGCTCAGTTGTAGACAAAGTTCATCGGTTGGCCTCAATCAGTGCAATTCACGCCTTTCTAAATTATGACTTTCTTCATTTCAGCATTGCAAAAATCTTTTGCCACGAGAGATCCTTCTAAACTTAGGTGACGTTTTGAGACTGTTTCTGTTTTGAGTAAAAAGTGGTTTAACACAATATTTCTTGCTACCACTGTTTATCTTATTTTTAAAAAATTGTCTTATATCAGCTTTACTATCTACCTCAAATAGCAGAACTGAAAGCCCCCCCCCCCCCAAAAAAAAAAAAAAAAAAAAAACAACAACAACAATAAAACAAAACAAACAAAAAAATGTGATCTTTCGATATTTTTTCTCTGTTTTTGTACAAAGTGGTTAAAACGCAATATTTCTTATTGTATTTGTATATCTTTATTTCTCCATATTTATGTTTTTAAGCTTTACTATTTACCTTAAAAAGCAGAACTGAAAGTAAATAAAGTTGAAAAACAATATGGCATGTAGGAAATGAGCATTTTAAAGGCAGTGAGCCATCTGTGCTGTCATGGCATGATCCTATATGTATACAATTAACAATGTAATAGATTAGCCTAATTGGAGTACCCTAAAACGTCTTTGGGCCAAGGAAAGTATTAAATAATTTGCTGTATATACTGTAAAATACATTTATTTAATTTGCATATGCTGGAACTATCTCTAACAATACAGCTAAAGAACTGCACTTGGTATTTAATTCAGGGAAGGGGGGGGGGGATTGACCAGTGATGATAGTCGATGGGAAAGTTCGTAGACTGAAAAACAAAAGTCGTTATAAGTGACTTTATTTCATGTGTATTCAATTGTATTTCAACCATATTTATTTATTTATTTATTTATTCACAATATTTAATCAGGAAACCCAATCAACAAATGCTGCTCTCCCTTGGGGTCCTGTACAAAATAAAGATAAAATGCGAGAATCATACATGTGAAGTTAATACATATCAATTATCATTATGTGTAATAAACAAATTAAAAACATCAACAATGAAATAATACGTGTTTGCTAAAATTACAAACGCATTTCTTGCTTTATAGGTCTGTTATTAGAGGATCTGTTTTCTAAATCAATATTCAGATAGAAAAGGGATAATAAAAGAAAAAGAAATTACAAATGATCTACAAAGAAATAAAATCAAATTGCTGTTTTTTATTCAAATTGTACAAAATATAGTTTCTTCTCCTGAAGAGAAGAAACTTAGAAACCAAAATATAGCATGACTGTATAATTTTTCTAAACTTGGTGTCAAAATATGTGCAAGACTTCAAGGACAAAAGCCAGAACGTGGCACAGTTTCAGTTTACAGAAGCAATGAAATTTGTCTGAGGGCCCCTAGCCGCCCCAAAGGCTTGAAGTGAAGGAAGACGCAAGATTATAAGTTTGTGATAGCACCAAATATTCCCAAGATGGAAGCCACATGAAGCGTTGAGATGGGAAATCTAATGACGTCACCAATGTTTTTCCTGACCATGGAAACATAGTATTAGAATATTCCTATAAGTTTCTAGATTGCCTTGAAGCAGAGATAGGGCAATATAATATTTCATGGCGGCCAATTTGAAAATCCAAAATGGCCGCCATATGCGATGAAGAGTTCTAGTAATATCAGATTGTTTTCTCGACCCAAGAAAAGTAGGATTAGCATATTTCATTCAGCTTATACGTTAGAAAGAAGCCGACGTAGGGAAACAAATGTATTTGTGGCGGCCACTTTGAAAATTAAAAATGGCCACCATTTCCAATGAAGTGTTGAGATTGGAAGTTTAATTATGTCACTAATCGTTTTCCTGACCCAGGAAACAAAGTACTAGCATATTCATTTAAGTTGCTATTGGTTGACTGGAATATATGTATATATCATATACACACATATATATATATATATATATATATATATATATATATATATATGTGTGTGTGTGTGTGTGTGTGTGCCATTTTCAAAATACAAAATGGCCGCCGTGTGCGATGACGCATTAAGATTAGAAGTCTAATTATGTCACCAATTGTTTTATCAACCAAGAAAATGGAGGATTAAAATATTTTTGCTAAGTTCCTAGGTTGACCGGAAGCAGAGATAAGGCAACTTATATATTACACGTATGCCATTTTGAAAATCCAAAATGGCCTCCATATGCGAGGAAGCGTTAGAAGAAGATGTCTAGCGATGTCGCCATTTGTTTTCTGCACCCATAAATAGTAGGATTGGCACATTTCATTACGTTTATACCTTTAAAAGAAGCCGAGATAAGGCAAATTATGTATTTTATGGCGGCCATGCCGGTGTTTGAGCAAATGCCGACATCATTTTTTTTTTATCCATGCTCTAACGATTCCGAAAATATATAGTTTTGCTAATCTCAAAACATTTTGAACAAAATATACATAGTGAACCTGACTAGAAAGCAGCCCTTGGCATTATTTCTTTTTTTTTAGCAAATATCAAAGTGTTGATTTTAGAGTACTATAACTTTTTTGTTAGATAAGCAATGAATTTGTAATTTTCAGATGATATTGACCCTATATATGGATGCTTTTCTGTAAAGTTTGAAGTCATTAATAAAATGGACTTTTGAAATATGAGGAAATATGTATTTTGAAGCAATTCATATTTTCGAAAAAAAGATGATAAAAATCACATTTTCGGCCCAAAATTGTTACACAAATCATCACCAAACCCAGCGAATGTGGTGTCATGTTGTAGAGAATTTAACTCCCTCTGATATGCTACCACAAACATGATAGAATGAGGTTCTCTTCCAAAAATATCTTCAAAAGTGTTCAATACTAGTTATATATGGCGGCCATTTTGAAAATCCAAAATGGCTGCTCGGTCAGGATTTTGTGCAAATGCCAACATCAATTTTCGGATTCCCCATGTTCTACCGATTCCAAAAATGTATAGTTTTGCTAATCTCCAAAAATTTTGAACAAAAATACATAGTGAACCTGACTATAAGCTCAATTATTAAACTTTCACTGAGATATTCTGTATGTTCATGTCCCATATATGTCACGCTTACTGTCCGTTATACTGGAAATGGCCCGGCACAGAAGAGCTATGGAGGTTTTTGTGGGCGAACTGATACTTAAGTTTAAGTCTCTATAGATTCATGTTGAAATACGTTTAGATACAAAAGGCAGAAAGTTATAAAAACTTACATTTACTGGAATTCAAGTTACAGCCTTCTTTTTTCTTTCTTGTAACAGGAACCCACATGACGACTGCTCTCGACGTGTTGCGTACGGGTGGCTATTTTCTCTCACACATGCTTTTTCAATTATTGCTCCTCGCCCGTTAAAACACTTAGCTTAGGAGGCAGGATAGGCTTGTTGGTACAGCCCATGCAAGAGAGTTTAGAACTTGATGGCCTATTCAGGCACTTATCACTCCGTATTATTTTGGGTTGGTTTTCTGCTTTATTAAGTATGTTCTTTTTACGTCATTTATTTCTATTTTTGATATTTATTAATGATCTTCCAAACTGTTCAAATAAGTTGAGATTTCTACTCTTCAGATGATACCCCAACATTTTAGTTTCTCATGATTCTTTACCATCTTTGAATAATATTCTCAACTTTGAATTGCAGAAAGTATGTGAATGGTTTTATCATAACATAGAATCTTTAAATATGGAAAAATCAAATCATATATATTTTTATGTTAATAATACTAAAAACAATAACCGTAGAATTATTAGATATCATAAATGAATAATCAAGTATAAAACGTGTAAGTCACATAAACATTTTAGGTGTCTTGATTGGAGAAAAACTGGAAAAAAAATGGAACAACCATATAATAGATGTAACAAAAAAAATATCTAAAAGGTTACAAGGTTTCAAGGTTTCAAGGTTTCCACATGTTTTTCAGTGTTTTACATATATACAAATTTATATTACATAATATCAAACAAAATTACGATAAGAAGCGTTTACATAAATGGAAAAATTATTTTTAAAAATTATTTTAAAAAAAAATTAAGTACAGTAATTACATATAATAAACAAATTATACTATCATAATTTCGGTGATATCAGGTATAATAAAGAAACAAAAGTGGAGGAGTCTATTAAAAAGCACAGCTTGTATTTTATACCTTTATAAAGGTTGGTGTCATCTGCAAACTTAGAAATGTCTTTGCCTCAACGTATTCTCTTTACTTTGTGTAATACCTTAATCTTGCCTTATTTATCTTATTGCAGTGTGGGCAAACACATATGTATATACTACAGAAAAGGAGTTATTCGTACCTCCTCATTTTCTTGGAGACAAGCCCATACAAAAGAATTATATGTTAAATATAATGTTCTTACTGTCTTTCAACTCAACTCTTACTACTGTGCAATATTACATTTTAAACATGTTCCATAAATCATTATCATCAATG
This sequence comes from Heliocidaris tuberculata, assembly GCA_025618425.1. NCBI lineage: Eukaryota > Metazoa > Echinodermata > Echinoidea > Camarodonta > Echinometridae > Heliocidaris > Heliocidaris tuberculata. Next base: position 45,105,852 of record CM046834.1, on the reverse strand, counting down.
CTCACTTTGAATTCAGCTGTATACATGACCATAATACATACAAGAAGCAGAAATAAATATCATCTATGGACTGTTATCAAAACTCACGCACTATTCTCTTTCAGACAGCATGCTCCTGTTATCTGGATGAATCTTCCACTAAAAATAAAGTCACTAAACTCAACAAATACGTTTAAAAGAAAACTCAAATCCTACTTAATCACAACTTTTGTTTGAAATTTTGAATTCTTGATTTTACTGCCTTGTATTGTCCTTTGTTGGGGTTGTGCGGTAATACATGTATGTATTTTTTTCAATAAAATATGTCATATTATATTCGCAATTATTTATTCCATTATAATACTCTAATATCTTTTAAATTTTCTATATTGTATTGAATGTTCAGTCGTCTCAACAAATGATTACAAATCCTCATGGTTTTTTATGGCCACCCATTTCCAATAATGTTCTATCTTGTATTGTTATCTGTTGTATTTGGTGTGTTATTGTCTTATTATTTTACCTTATTCTGTACTTTTGATGGACTTATACGGTTATTCTCTCATGATTGTATTCTGTTGGTTTTTTGAAATATTTTATTTTATTGGAATTGAATAAAATTGAATTGAAAAGAATGTCTTATCTTATATTTTGATGAAAAAAATATATTTCCAATCTCAGAAAGTGCCGAGATTTATAAATTGGTAAGTTGATATGAGGACGACCCCCCCCCCCCCCCCCCGCCAAATCGTATCCGTATACGCATGATAAATTCGGTTACGTGTCTTTTTTCCGAAGGTTCATAATTCCGATAGCAGGTTAGTTATTCCGAAGGTTTGTAATTCCGAAGGCTCGTTACTCCGAGTAATTCCGAAGGTTCGTTTTAACGAAAGTGAAAGAGGGTTCATAATTCCGAAGGTTCGTATTTCCGAAAATAAAATATGGTTCGTACAGGGGCGGATCCAGGATTTTGTATAAGAGGGGGCACACAAATGCAGGTTTGTCAACTTTTGGAAAAGGGAGAACTCCATAATTCGCCCAGTGGGGGGGGGGGGGGGGGGGATATGGGAGTTCAGTTCCCCTCCATAATTCTCTGACAAGCAAAAAAAAAAAAAAGGTTTTCATTCTAAAAGGGGGGCACAATGCATACTTTTCTTTCAAAAGGGGGGCACGGGCCGGATGTGCCCCCCCCCCCTCCCTCCTAAATCTGCCACTGGGTTCGTAATTCCGAAAATGAAATAGGGTTCGTAATTCCGAAAACGAAGTAGGGTTCATAATTCCGAAAATGAAATAAGGTACCTAAAAGGGAGGGAGAGGGAGGGGGGGGGGGTCCAAAATGACTGATCAGCCCCCCCCCCTATATCAAGGGTCCAAGAAGAGAGAGAAATAAAAGAGAAAAGAAAACTGTTACAAAATAAGAGCCAGTGAATTATATCTGGCGGCCGCCGGATAATTCTATCTTTCCTTATGTTATTCTTTGTTTTTCCTTCTATCTTCTTCTCTTACTATCTTTCATTATGCTATTCTTTGTTTTATCCTTCTTTCATTTCCTCTTTCTGTCTACAACATAAGATATTAAGGAAGGATAGAATTATCAGGCGGCCGTCAGAAAATTTTCTCTTTCCTTATATATGTATATATATATATATATATATATATATATATATATATATATATTATCATTAGGTGGTCTGTCGGTATCGACAGATCACCTCTTAATTTCGTACGAATTTTCTTTATTCTTTATTCTTTATTTTTATTTTTCTCCCCATTTCTTGTGACCGTGACTTCTCAAAATCAACTGGATCAATTTTCTTCAAATTTTCGTCAGTTATCAGGCCTATAAAGGTCAAGTGCCCCTATCTTTTTCAAGGTCATCAGGTCATCGTGACGTCATCCAGGTGCCATTTTGTGAAATCACATTATCGATCATATCTTCATAACGAGTCATCAAAAATAAACCATATTCGACACACATTAACTTCAGGTCATGGGTCAACATAAAATGTCAACAAAATCCGCACGCGCATCATGACGCGCACGTACGCGCGCGTCAAAATTTAGAAATGCTCAAAATTACTTTTTAACCCTTTCAGTACAGGAATTATTTAAGGGCTAAATTGATCACATTTTGTTCTTCAAATTGGCAATAATAATATTTTTCTTTTAGTGCTGCATGGTTCTAAAAGGGTGTGATGTTTTTTAAAACAATGTTCATGGTTAAAAATTTTGTTGAAAAGTTGAAAAATTGCCAATTTTGATGAAAAACAATGATTTTGAACCTCTCAATGTGTTGCCAATTTAAGGATTTTAAAGCTTATTCTTGTTTTAAAAATTCCTGGCATCAAATGCAATATGGTCATGAAACAAAAATACATTAGTGTGTGAAGAAATTTTTGCTCTTTCTACTCATGCATCTGGTATATTTTCTAGAGCTCTGAATCAAAAGTTATTGAGCCAAACCACAAAATGTGGACAATTGTCTTGAAAGGGTTAATCAAATTAGAGTACGGTTCAGGACATTTTAAGCATTTCAAAATTTTCCCTCCGTGCGCGTCCGCGCGCGCGTTATGCGCGTGCGCAGCGCGTACAGAACGTAAAAACTCCGTTTTTTTCCATGGTTTGTATTCCTGACACTATTCTTGACAATTTCCAACTATTTACAGTCATTCTCGACATTCCATAATGCCACACGCGCGCGTCAAACTTTCAAATTCGCGCGCGCACCAATGGGCAATATAATGTAAAAAGTGGTAAAAACATGCCTATCTAGAATCCGCCATAGCTCGTCAGAAAGCATGGCGACCCCCCATTTTTTTTACATTTTCTGAAAGCCTATGAGTTGTAGATTGTAATTCATGAAAAAAATTTGGGGGTCAATCGATCGGAACGTCGTCACATTTGCATATGAACTCAAAAATTCGATTTTGAAAAAATGACGTCATAATTTTTGTATTCATTTGACAATTTTTCAGTAATATTTTGGTCCATTGGTAAAGTAGATTCCGTATTGATACGCCTACTCTATGGCTTCGCTGAATAACCTCCCCTTCGAACATTTAGATGACATCGGATTTTATGAATTATTTGCGCATGCGAACGATTTTCACCCGTATTCTTCCAACGATTTGCACTATGACAACCAGATCGTGAATGCTTTAAACTCTAAAGTAAATGAACTACAATACATCGTAGATCCAAATGACCCCTTATTAGAATCAGTGACGTCTAGATATTACACAGAAAATCAATTTGTTAAGACATTAAATCCACATCTTAAGGAATTTGCATTAGCACATTTTAATATTCGCAGCCTGAACAGGAATTCCGAAAATCTTAAACTACTTCTAGAAAACCTCCGATTCAGCCCATCAATTATTGGCCTGACAGAAACGTGGCTCACTGACATTCCAACTTCACTGCACTTTCTTCCCAATTATGAATTAGTCACTAATAGTAGGATCAATAAAATGGGAGGCGGAGTGGCCTTATACATATACATACAAAATATAATTACACAAAAATCAACAATCTGACCACAATGAACAACACAATGGAAACTCTCTTCATTGAAATCGACATAGCGAGAAGTAAGAACATCATAATTGGGGTAATTTACAGACCTCCTCAATCCAATCCAAACGATTTTACTACATATTTCAATGAAATGCTATCGCTTCCGATCCTAAAAGATAAACAATGTTTCATACTAGGAGACTTCAACATTAATCTGTTACACTCTCATTCTAATTCGGTATCACAAGATTTTCTTGAAATAATATTAAGTAATTCCTTTGCCCCCCTAATAGTAAAACCGACTCTAATGGCGGAGCAATCAGCCACTCTAATAGACAATATTCTCACTAATGTTCAACCTCTCCCCGAATCCGGCATAGTTTTATCTGATCTCACTGATCATTTTCCTGTTTTTTGTCATATGGATATGCTGAGTGATCATTCCAGATGTTCTTCAAGAGAAAAAGTACGAATTATAAATGAACAGAATTTGTCCTTATTTAAAGAAGGTTTAACGAATGCTGACTGGACGGAAGTATTCAACTCGAACGACGCTAACGAAGCGTTTAACGCTTTTATGAACACAATCATGTCGCACCTCAATACACACATCCCCCTCCGTGAAAAGAATCGCTCCAGCTATAAAAAAGTACCGAGAGCGCCTTGGCTCTCAAAATCTTTACTGAAATCAATCAACTGAAAAAATAACATGTTTTATAAATCAAAAACCAATCCATCACTAAAGAAAAAGTATGAAACCTACAGAAACACTCTTACTCGTATTCTCCGTCTAGAAAAAAAGAAGTATTTTACAAACAAGTTTAATGAACATAAAAACCGTACATTAAACAAACATGGAAAATTATCAACAACGTACTGAATAAAGGCTCAACTAAAGCTCAAATCGCACAAATTGAACAAAGCGGTTCTGTTATTTCTGAACCTAACCGTCTAGCCGAAATTTTTAACACATACTTTGCAAACATTGGAGAGAACTTGGCCAAAAACATTCCTCCTATAAACAAATCATTTTTCAATTATCTGGATAACCCAGTCTCAGACACGATCTTTTTCACTCCCGTCACTGTTTATGAAGTATGTAATATAATAAATGATCTACCAAATAAAAAAAGCCACGGCCACGATAGTCTAGACAACTGTATACTAAAACAAATAGTATTTCAAATAGCAGAACCCCTAATGCACATTTTTAATCTGTCTCTAAACTCAGGAGTGGTTCCCATCAAAATGAAAACTGCAAAAGTCGTCCCTATATTTAAAAAAGGAAATAAACTCAGCTTAAGTAATTACAGACCCATCTCACTCCTGACTTCACTATCGAAAATCCTTGAAAAAATTATATACAAACGTACGGTATCCTTTCTTAAAGACAACAATATTTTTTGCAACTTCCAATTTGGATTCAGAGAAAAACACAGCACTTCCCAAGCAGTCTTAACTCTTATTAACACAATAGCCAGCGCCATCGATAAAGCATTACACACGGTTGGAATCTTCCTGGACTTCTCCAAGGCCTTTGACACTATTGATCACACTATTTTATTATATAAATTATCCCATTACGGGATCAGAGGAAAGGCCTTGGAGTGGTTCAGGAACTACCTTTCTAATAGAAACCAATATGTATCACTCAACGGGCACAGTTCTTCTATTAAACCAGTAAATTGTGGAGTACCACAGGGATCTCTCCTTGGTCCCTTGCTTTTTATCTTATACATCAATGACTTTTATAAATCTTCTTCCATTTTATCTTACATATTGTTTGCTGATGATTCCAATCTCTTTTTCTCCCATCGAGACCCCTCAATTTTACTTTCAACAGTCAATTCCGAACTGAAACTTGTTACGGACTGGATAAAGGCGAATAAGTTGTCTCTAAACATAAAGAAAACAAATTACATGCTCTTCAGCAGTACTCTTCAGTCCCTGCCTGGTAATATTATTTTGATAACATACCTATCGAAAAAGTGAAAACTACAAAATTCCTAGGTATAATAATTGACGATAAGCTCTCCTGGAAACCACATACTGATAACTTGTCAAAACTGATTTCGAGAAACATAAGAGTGATTAACAAGCTGAAATATCAATTCCCATCCTTTATTTTGTTGTCTCTTTACTTAACCTTATGTTTTCCATATCTTAATTATGGAATTTTAGCATGGGGCAACTCTACCGCACAACAATTAAACAGATTACTACTACTCAAAAAAAAGGCCATGAGGATTGTATCTCTTACAGGTTATCTCTCACATACTGACCAGCTCTTTCATAATAATAAAGTTCTCAAAGTATCTGACTTATATCTTTATAATCTGGGTCAATTTATGTTCCAACTAATCAATAATGAACTTCCAAATGCTCTCTCAGACCTTTTCACAACTAACAATACACTCCACAACTACCCAACAAGACAATCAAACTTTTTCCATCTTCCCCGCACGAGAACGCTCTTAGCGCACAAAACATTCGTCTTTACAGGTCCCAAATTTTGGAACAGTCTCGATCCAAACCTTAAGGAAATAGAGAGACTGCACCGTTTTAAAAAAGAACTGAAATCTCTTTTGCTAAAACCATATACTAAAATGCTGCATGGTTGCTGATCTCGATCTGCACTTCGCTTCTCTCTTCTCTCTTCTCTTTTCTCTCTTCTCTCTCTCTCTCTCTCTCTCTCTCTCCCTTCCACTCTCTATAATTAGTTAATCCTTTTATGTTCTCTTCTGTTTCCATCCGCTGATTTCCGTCCTCTCTTTGTTTCTTCTCATCTTAATCTCATTATTCTACTTTCCAGCTCCTTTTCTTTGTTAAATGGGGACCTAACTCGACAAGCCTCGCTTTTAATAGGTTCCCCCACAAGTGTATATACTGTATGCGTTTATTACCTCTACTGAAAGATGTTTATTATACTGAGCTGTTATTATGTATTATCCTTTGTATTATGCCATTTGATTTATATACTTATATTTTGCTTTCTCATGTACAAATGTAAACCGATCGTGGAAACAAATAAAATCAAATCAAATAAAATCAAGCATTTGCCTCCCATTCCGGCGACCCCGGTTCGATTCCCGGTGGGTCCATTTTTTTATTTTTTTTCTTTATTTTTTTTTTGCCTTTCATTCTACCATCTTCTTCGACTATTATAACATATACCATCACAAACAATGTAATAAACTGCCTAATTTTGCGTGATATGTCTATTGAAAGTAGTGTGCAGTAGTTCGTGTAGAATCTCATTCACTGTCGTGTATTAAAGCTAAGGGGATATCTTTCACATGTCCTGCAATATCAAATCGTCCGGTTCGTTATCCCGATTTCTCAAAATCGGCTCAGTCAATTTTCTTCATATTTTCGTCAGTCATCAGTCCTCATAAGGTCAAGTTCCCACATCTTTTTCAAGGTCATCAGGTTATTGTGACGTCAGCCAGGCGCCATTTTGTGAAAATCAACTTATGGTCATATGTTCATAACGAAATGTCATTTCTCTTTCATATTTGGCATGGTTAAGGTCACTGTCATTCCAGTCAAGGTCATTTTGTTAAACGCGCGCGTACGCGTACGTCCGTGCGTCCGTGCGCGCGCAAAATTTAGAAATGATCCAAATCCTCCCAAATTCATTATGCAGACGTTTCATGCCATTTCAAGCACTTTTCGAAAAATCGCCCATAAAATTGAACCTGAAGGGGCGCTATGCCACTTAGGTTATCGTGGTTATTGTCATCATTATTGTCATTATGATCATCATTATCAATATATCATTATCGTCATTGTCATCACTTATATGACCATCTTATCATCATTGTCGTCAACATTATGATTATAATCTTGCAGAAATATTATCACACCTGACAAAGCAATTTGCCAGAGTGACAGACAGACCACCTAATTCGTCTTCAGTGACGAAATAAATTTCTAGTTTTTTTTTTAGTTTTATCTTTTTTACTTTTCACCGTTTTTTTATGTTATTTTTTGTTTTATTTTTTTAAAAATCTTTTTCTTCTTTCTTTCTTTCTTCTTTCCTTATGTTATTCTTTGTTTTTATCTTTCTATCATTTCCTCTTTCTATCTTCATTATGTTATTCTTTATATAAGTTTCTTCTTCTCTTTCTATCTTTCCTTATATGTTATTCCTTTTTTTATTTCTCTATATTGATTATGTTAAAAATAGGAAACGATAAGATAAACAAAGAATAACAGAAGGAAAGACAGAAAGTGAAGAATTAAGATATATAAAGAAAATAACATAATATAAAGGAAATACAGAATTATCTGGCGGCCGCCAGATAATTCTATTTTCCTTATGTTCTGTTGTAGATAGAAAGAGGAAATGAAAGCAGGATAAAAACATAAAATAACATGAGGAAAAATAAAACTGATCCGGCAACCGCCAGATACATGTAACTCACTGGATCTTATTCTGTAATTCCCCCCCCCCCCTCTTTTATATCTCTCCCCCTTTTTTGACCCTTGATATATGGAGGGGGGGGGGGTGTATCACAGAGCAGGGCCAGAGCTCTACCCGATGACAGGATCAAGGCTTCTTCGACAAGAAATAACAAATGCAGATACCAGAAAATAATTGCAGTTTAAATATGAGTACATATATTTATTAAAATACACCCAAAGCTTCTGGTATTACAGTATAAATAAGCAAATAAATGGACATAAAATGTTGAGAATTATCACAAATGAAGTGTTTACAGAAATAAGATGTCTTAGCATCAACTTAAACAGAAGCATGCGATTCTTTACAGAGTATAATCTATCTTGTATCGAATCTGTCTTGACTTGAGCTTGCTTGACCCTGTCCCTTAGTTGTCTAGTCTGTGCTCAGCCAGACCCTCTGTTACAACGAAGAAGTGAAGAACAGCCTCTCTGTCCTTACTCCAATCTCTATCCCGAAGCTTAGCACACAGCTTAACTCCAAACTGAAGACCAATCCTATAGCACGAAGCTTAAGCACGAAGCTAAACACCCTGTTAATTTAAATGAGTAATATAACCCTCATAAGAATTTGGAACTAAAATTATCTCAAAGCATTAACTATCACTATGATTCTATTGATGATGATTGTATAATTAATTATCTTATCTTTTGATAAAACACAAAATGGATATATTTGAATCCACTATCTCATCTCAAAGAATCATAGATATACACGCGATATACTCCCCATTAAATATATTGGAGTATTGAATATGTCGAGAGCGAACTATTCAGACATAAGCGCACCATGTTGTAATAATAAACTCCCCTTTTTTACTTTCCTCCAAATAAACAAAACCTATACATAACTAAATGTTTAGAAGAATCAAGTAAAAGATATTGAAACTTACAACTTTCGTTGGTGTCACAAACAGTTGAAATACTCAGGACGTTGTTTCCCTGGACCTTCGCCCAAAACTCCTCGAGTTGTGAAAAGCCAAACTCTTCCTGAAATATTTTGCAACTAGAATTGAAGCACTTAGCTACCGCAGTGAAGAATAAGCAGGGTGGACCAGTATATCGGCCGTATGCCGAACCCCTTCAGCTCAATCTTCCGAAATAATTAACAACGCTGATCTGATCTAATTTTCCAAAGTTTCCCAGTTTTATTCAGCCTTATAACATTTAACCCTATGAAGGACCAATCAGTATTGTTCTACTTTTCTATCAGGACCCCTCATTGGAGAAAAGTACATTTTACTCAAAAAACTTAATTACGATTGGTTAAAGAACTTTTACCTGAACCCACCTAGTTTAACTCTCAGAAGACAAACCAGAGTTCGAAAAATAAATGTTTGTTCCCCAAAAGTTTGACTTGCCGGTGTCATTTGTATTGATCTATTACCATCAACTTCCTCTGCCATGGTTGAAATTCTTAAAGAAACTGGTGGTGTGTCTATTAACACTTATCTATATAGTAATGAGCTTTCTACTTCCCCTCTGAAATGACCAACCCTTCAAGATTAATTATTATGGTCAAGCACAAAGAGAGATTCATCTTCTAAAGGAGTCTGTGACCCATCTCTTCTGGTATAGGTGCATGTGACCCTGTAGTTGTTTGACCTATAACCTGTACTGAAAAAGCTAGGTCACAAAAAGTGTGAAATGGCCTATGACTATGGCTGCTAGAATATTCACATGAAAAATATATTCCACCAAGTCACCTCTTGACACAACCCCCCATTTATAAGACAGTGCATACTATCAACACTTATATATTTTTCGTGTGAGAAAAAAAAAATGCCACTGATGAAAGTGTACAAAATACATGCATAATTATCCTAGCGAACTAAATCTCTTGTTTGATAACAACACCCTAAATAACATCAAATACTGTACATATCAAAGCCATTATCGACAGCGAATATAAAAACCGTAACAATGAATATCAAACATGAAACTACTTTTATCTTCCAATGACTGAAATCCCTTGTCAGTCCTTCTATTGACAGTCACAAAATTTGACAGCCATATTACCTAGATATTTTTAATACAGGAATAGCTGACTTTGCTGTTCCTTATATTTAAAGAGGAGCATCATTATAATATACTGATGTAAATGGAAAAAAGGTTATTACGCAACCTAACAACTAGTTTGTTCTCAGTCACCAATTGCTATCGGCTCTACAGTCGAGATGACTAAATCCAGATAAGGTTTTATGTACAAACATTCAATAACACGTTCAACTGACAATCATACTTAAAATCTAAAATCAGTGTCTTATTTTATCTCTCTTTTTGGTTATTATTATCATTATATTTTCTACACTTGTTGTAACAAATCAAAGACTCACAAAATGTGGCATTCCGCCACGAAGACTGAAAATCAGACTTTGAATAAAGCTTGAAAACATTTGCTTAAAACGAGTGCCCCCCCCCCCATAAATTCCATCATCTCCGCATCTTTTGCCAGCTTCTCATTGCAAGAAGGATGAAAAAACAGTTCACTTCATCTTCGAAATAATGATGGTTTAAGACACTTCCTCCATCCGCATTTTGCGGGTCTATTCGCTCCCTCTCTTCTCTTTGTTTCTTCGTAAATATTTTCTCTATTCCGTACTCCTTTTATGTTGCACCTCCATTCTCCCTTTTTTCCTCTTTCCCCCTCTTTTCCCCCTTCTTTCCTTTTTTCCCTCCAATCAAGATTTAGGAATCTTTTTTCTTTTTTTTTTAACATATAGTACTTCCTTAATTATGTACTAGTATTTACTATGTACTAAGGGCCCTCGCCCCAAGCTTTTGCTTTTAGAGACTGGTGTGTCCTCCAAATATGTTGTACCACATGAATGTATATTTTGTCATAATTTTGTTGAAAATACATGGACATTGTTTTTGTTCATTTATTACTCTGTACACTCATATTGAAAAGTTGGAAATAAATGTCATTAAATTGAAATTGAAAAAAATATGAAAATATGGAAATAGATTACCAGTAATATGATTTCAAATGGGTAACCCTCGGACCTGGCTTTTTATTGGTGAGGGGTATATAGCGCAGATACTTCGGGAAGATGAAGCGAACTTTCGAACGGATTATTTCAAAGCTCTAAACTTAGGCAGATCAACTAGAGTCCTCATCACATTTCTTGTGTAAGCGCAGGTCCGAGTGATGAAGCAGATTTTTATTTCGGAACGACCCATACCGTACATTTGATTTTCGGAATTTTTAGGGTCTCTCCCAGACTGATGTGCGTGTCAAAAAAAACAACAAACGTCGAATAAGGGTCGGATTTCCGACCCAAGGCGTCGTCGACGACGTCTTTGGGAAAAAGGGGTGTTTTCAGTCTTATATTCGACGTTTTTGAGGAAAAGGGTTACCATTTAGCTGGTTCTTCGACGCTTTTTTTTTCCAACACTGAAACACAGACGGCTTATTTCAAGTGTATGATTTCAAATATGTCATGCAATTTAATTATGTAGAGCATCTCATCCATTTACACCATTTTGGGTACATTTAAACACTGCGCCATATACAATCACGCCATTAAGAGGTATGTTTTACATTGTTCTACGTCATTTGTGTCGTTTACTTTGTCATACGCCATTTGCGCCATTAGTAGGGGTATACATGTATTTTACATAATCTTACGCCATTTACGCCATCATCGGGGTAGAATTTGACACCAAGGATTACACCATTTAGGGTCCAATTTTGAGGTGCTCGGACACGCACGGGTACCACTTCGGTCTGCGAATGACCCCCCCCCCCCCCCCCCCCCCCCCACGTATAAAGTTTTGCCCCTCTTGACGCCCAAGGTCCTAAACAAACAATTACCGTTTTAATCTTGCATTATTTGATAATAATAATCGTACATATTTATATTCTTATGTCAGTTTTTTTTGGTAAATAGAGACAACAATTAATGCACAGTGGTGCATTGTTCTGGCCGGCTGGCTATCGGCTGCGTTTTATACACAGTCCGGATAGTAATGTGGCTATGTGTGACTGGACATACACTTAGATTGTAAGCCCTCTCATCATCCCTCACATCACAAAAAAGGCCTGATTGCAATGAATCCTCATGCATATAGCTGGGTTGCTCAGCAAAAACACTTGCTGCCAAATCCTGACACCATATAGAATGTATTCTTTAAATCGGCTGCATATAATCACTCCATAGACCGTGGTCATACTTTTTTTTTCAGAGGACGTATGCAGCATTGTGTTTTAAAAGGGGGAGGCACAATAATATTCCGGGGGGGGGGATCTGACAAGCAAAGAAGGGGGAAATAATAAGACAGAAAGGGGGAAAAGTTCAGCTTTTTCAGGTGTTTTAGAGTCGAAATTTGAAAGGAGGGTAATTGTTCTTTAGCAATGCCAGTTGAGATTTAAATGGGTACGAGCCGATTATGCCCCCCCCCCCAAAGCCGCCCTTGCATTTTCTTGTTAATACTTCTTAGAAGTTATTTTTCTAAAAGCAATATGCACTGAAAACGGTTCTCTCGCGGAGCCTAATTAAAGTCAGGATAATACAAGGCAGGATAATACTTTCCTAAGCCATTTGAAGCGCATGGATATGGAGACATGATTATATGGTATACGTGATATACAAAAAGGCGTATCCGGACAGCTTCCCCCTGGACAACCACCCCCTGGATAACCACCCCTAGGATAACCACCCCCTAGGACGCCTACCCCCGGGACAATTACCCTCTAGGATGATTACCCCCCGACTAACTATACCCCCCGACTAACTATACCCCCTAGGGCAACCACCCTCTAGGACAACTACCCCCCGGACAACTACCCCCAGACAACTACCCCCTAGGACAACCACCCTCTAGGACAACTACCCCCCGGACAACTACCCCCGGACAACTACCCCCTAGGACAACCACCCTCTAGGACAACTACCCACCGGACAACTACCCTCTAACTACCCCCTGGACAACTACCCCCTCAGACAGCTACCCCCTAGGACAACCACCCTCTAGGACAACTCCCCCCCCCAGACAACTACCCCCTAGGACAACCACCCTCTAGGACAACTACCCTCTAGGACAACTAACTACCCCCTGGACAACTACCCCCAGGACAACCACCCTCTAGGAAAAGTACCCCAAATTGGACTTAACATCACATTAAACAAGACTGTGCCCGTTCGCTACGCTCGCTGGCCAAAATAGAATTAATATGGCCTTTAGCAAAATTTCTGCCCCGACCTGCAACAATAAAACCCAGATAATATACCAAATTTTATTAAAAGGAAAAAAGAGAAGTGTTTGTTTTCGCTCATGCTTACTCGCTTAATTGTTCCTACTCCAACCTCCAACAACAAAACCTAGTTCATCACATTTAAAAAAAAAAAAAAAAAAACTAGTTCATGTATACTAAATATCATTTAATTATCATTATTATTATTTTTTCATTTTTTATTACTTTATTTATTTTATTTATTTATTTATTTCTATTTATCTTATTTCATTATTATTGTTATTTATCTATTTATTTATTTTATTTTATATTATTTTATTTATTTATTTTTATTTTTTTTGTTATTTATTTTTTTTATTTTTTTTTTTTTTTTATTTATTCATTTATTTATTTATTTATTTATTTATTTATTTATTTTGTTTTTGTTTTTTTTTTTTTTTTTTGGGGGGGGGGTTACTGGTTCGCTACGCTCGCTGGCCGAAATGTAAGTACCACTAAAAGCACATTGAATACGACTGAATACTAGTACTCTTAATTGTGAAATATTGCCTTATATTTCTCCAGTGCATGAAGGCAGATAGATATTCCCATGTGCAATATCAACTCTCTATTGGACGTTTTGCATGGTCAACAATTAAGGGGGAACGGGACGGAAAGCAAATATTTAGCCGTTTGTCACACCCCCCCCCCCCCCCACCTCTCCCTCACGCACTCTACAATTATGCAACTCGTTACAAAGCCACCACCCAATCGAGTATTAAAGGAAATTAGCATTGTGGTTGGTCGATTTAAAAAATAGTATGGGGTGTACAATCATGTTAAGATGAATGAGAAAGCAACCTAGATCACAATATTCGGAAATCTATGCCTGTTCACCATCAAGAAATTTATGAATACTAGCATAAATGACTTTTGAAACATTTATTCAATCAAAAACGCTATCATAATCACGGAGAGAATAATCAGATCTTTACACTTTTGAGACACTTAAGATTATTATGAAACAACACAATTTTGACACGCTCATTTCATTGGCATTTGGGGCAAGGGGCACTGTGCCCCCTATTTTTGGAAGAAAAAAAATGAGCAAAGTTCTGGCAAATTCCGACAAAAATTTCAGTAATTTTGGGCAAAAATCGACAAAATCCTGTATTAAGATACCTGACACTAAGAAAAAATTGGGGAAATTAATTGAAAAAGTAAGAAAATCATATTTACACATGACATAATTTCCAGGAATTAATGCTTTTTTGTATGTTTCACTTTCTGTGTATTATTTCAGTGACTATTATTATTAACAGGAATCAAAAGACATACTTGTTGGTATTGTAATAATCTTGGATAGCTCTAAAGCGCATACAGCAGTTTTAATTGATTATCATTTGGGGCCATAGATTCTGTCTGAATTTTACTCGCAGACCGTTGTAGATTGTTATTTTAAGTTCGCCTTTTTAGTAGGAAACACGGCAAGATATTGGATTTATTATTCGTGAAAATGCATAGGCCTACTTATACTCACTCAAACCCTTGGTTGTAACCCCCAAATTTCCAGAAGATCTTACTGTGGGAGAGCAACCTTTTATACCCTTCCCAGTTGGTATTTAGTATTGAATATATCATAGAAATTCTCAGAACGTTACCTTTGAAAAAAAAAAAATCACAGAATTTTTCGCCCAAATTTGATGAAAAAATTCAGCAGTACATTGCACCATCAAACACAAATATGTAATAACAGGGGAAATCTCCCCCCCCCCCCCCCCCGGTGCTCATGGGTATAGACACATTCAACTGCAATCATATCATTTTTCACGTGGTGAGGTGAATTTTAACCTTATAATGCACCAAAATCCTTCTGTTTATAATCAGATTTCCCAAAAGTTCTTACCGTGGGAGGAAGATACCCCCTCCTTTGGATACTCATTATACCTGATTGTTGGTCACCCCCCCCCCCCCCCTCCACGTCCTCCCTTGGCCGAAATCAGTTTAAATGCCATCGAGTACCTGGGAGTTGTAACTGTTTGGGGGATAGTTGACCTACATGCTATGGGTGAGAGTTGGTTGTTGTCCGATTGATAATTACCCTAAGTCATTAATGTCCGGGGGTAGTTACTTGGGTGGTAGTTACCTTCATGACCATAGGTGGTATTTGTCAAAGAGATGTCCTAGAGGGTGGGTGCCCTAAGGGGGAGTTGTCTGGGGGGTAGTTGTCTTAGGGGGTGGTTGTCCTAGAGGGTGGTTGAGGGTAGTTGTCTGGGGGTAGTTGTCTGGGGGGTAGTTGTCCGGGGGTAGCCGTCTGGGGGTAGCTGTCCGGGGGGTAGTTGTCCAGGGGGTAGTTGTCCTAGAGGGTGGATGTCCTAGTGGGTAGTTGTCCGGGGGGTAGTTCTCCAGGGGGTAGTTGTCCTAGAGGGTAGTTGTCCTAGGGTGTAGTTTTCTGGGGGGGTAGTTGTCCGGGGATTAGTTGTCCTAGAGGGTGGTTGCCCTAGGGTGTAGTTAGGGGGGCCACTCAGGTATATTGGTGTACACATGCGTGTCCATGGATTTAAAAAATGCCCCCTAAACAAGTTTCATACTTTGGTGAAAAGACACCCCTTAACAAGGATTTCGCGTGCTTTTTTTATGTAAAAATTACCCCTTAACGAGGATATCGCGTGTTTTTTCATAAAAATTACCCCCTAAACAGGTTCGATTGAAATATTACCCCCTAAACAAGTTTGTCTTAGATATTACTCCCTAAACAAGATTAACTTAACCAACATAAAAAATACACCACTTGAATTCAAGATCACCTTTTGCAAACTGACATATTCTTCACCTTTGGTAGATAAATTCTTCACACAAGGCAAACAAAATAAAAGGAGGTGGCAAATGCATCATTGCAATCCTCACACCGACACCGGCCCTCGAAGTTCGCCATGATGTCCCTAGCTGTAGCGCCTATCTAGCCAGCGCGCGCTACGGTACGTACCATACCGCTGCGCTAGGCCGGTGTGGTTGGTGTTGTTGGACGTCCAGCTCCGGGCGGAAAACTCAACTCCCGGGTCAACTCCCTAGGTTCCTGTAATTGAGATCAAACACCCGTTTTTCTGCGCACGCCACCGTTCAAAGGGCGTTCAAGTTCCTGAAAATCGGACTAAAAATGTTTTGTTCGTACCATTAATATTGCCGCCGGAATGAAAATGACCCCTAAACGTGTTTGGCCGCATTCCGTTCAGCACCCCCTTTTTGTTGAAAATCGGCGTTTTCGGACCCCTTAACACGTAACGCGCGTTACGCGTCCTGGATGAAAAAAAGACCCCTTTTTACGCGTTTTTTTGGACGCGCATGTGTACACCAATATACCTGAGTGCCCCCCCCCCCCCGGGGTCGGTGGTAATCATCATAGAGGGTAATTGTCCCGGGGGGGGGGGGGTAGTCGTCCTAGAGGGTGGTTGCCCTAGGGGATAGTTGTCCTAGGGGATAGTTGTCCAGCGCTGAGGGAAAATATTGTCCCGAGTGAAAAATATAACTTCGGAGGGGAGATGAAGTGTTATTTATTAAAACGATACACCAGGCAATATCTGTTATATTATATATAGTCTAATCTTCAATATATGTAATTGATGATTCTTTGCCTCGCAATACTGACGAAGTATGTTAACTGATGAATTCACTACTGCTTTTGTACAACGGGAGTCCTTCTTGTCGATTATTCTGTCCAATTCCTCCTTGTCGAGGGACTGAAACCGACTAGCGGGGGAAGTCGCCATTTTTTTTTTGTTTTTGAGAATCTTTTATTACTTCCTTTTTCAAAATAACATTTTCGCAATAATCAAGGTAAAATATACAAACAAATATATTCACATGCAGTATCATTGTGCCAAATTACATAATAATAATAAATAACCATAATATTTTACATGCATGTATTAAATAGTAAATTATGCAAAATATGGAAGTCTTTATTGTGATAAAAAAGGGGGAAAATATAAAAAGAAGATTAAAATAGAAAAGGAAGAAAATGAGAGAAAAAAAAGAGAAAAAAGAGAAAAAAAAAGAAAAGGCCCCCCCCCCCCCCACCATTGTGTCCGTTGTTCCGCCTCAGATTTTAAAAAAACTACAGTTCAGAATTTTCTTCATGATTTTGATGTTATTAAGCACGCTTAGCTCCCCATGTCCATCTCTTCGTCCCGGAAATCAAAATGTTCCCATTTTCTAAGGTGTAATGAGAGGGTACCTCTCTCCAAAGCCAATTTTTTCTCTTCTAATCGATTGTCTGACATCATTGCTTTAATTTCTTTTTCGGTCGGAGGTGTCGCTCTTTTCCTACATTGGAAAGTCATATATTTAACTAATAGAATAAGATGATTTACTATATTTTCTCTCCCCACATTTTCCATATTAATTCCTAAATAAATTTTCTCCCAGTTCAAATCTTTCAAAATAGGATACTTGAATTCAATGCTAACCCTTTCCCACATATTTTGAATGTGAACACACTCGTAAAAAACATGACTATATGTTTCCTCTTCTTTCTTACAAAAGGAACAACAATTGTTTGAAACTACACCAAAACGATACAAATGATGGTTTGTATAGATAATGCTATGTAACATTTTCAATTGAAATTCTCGTAGCTTGCTATTAAGAGTACATTTCCTTAAATTAGTAAATGCTCTTTCTGCACATATAATGGGTATATTAAACGAATCTTTCAACTTATTCAGAACAGATGAATTTTCAGATTTGTTATCAAGTAACTGTAGATATAATCTTTTTGATGGGATTTCACTTAAGGGTATTACTCTGTCACCCAATACAAAGTTGATTTCTCCCTTATCTAATCCTATTTTCTCCTCTTCTTTTCTCACCATTTTTTTCTTCCAATTATCTGGGATCATTCCAAAAATATATTTTATTCGTGATATGTTCCATGTAAACAAACCTTTTCTGATGAAATAATCATCCGATCTTAATCTACCATTCTTTTCAATAATGTGCTCCAGTCGAAATATGCCTTTTGCAAATAGGCTATGATCAAATATACTAGAACCACGAAAAATTATATACTTATTATTAAAAAGGAGTTCCTTTCCTTTAAAATCATCCTACTTCTCTCTTAAATATCCTACTTCTAACCACGTATCTAATAACTCTGAATAAAATGGAGGTAGATCTATCCTTAACATTCCAACAAAGTAATTGCATTGAAAAATAAATTTTCCTCCATAAAGGTGCATTGCATATTCAAAATATTGTTTCCATTTCATTCGTTGATCTCCCATTAAGAGTCTCTTAACCCACAATCATGATCCTTTGCACTTTGATAAATAATCGAAAATCCATCATTTTAAGCCCCCCTTTCTTATAATTTAAGAACAAGGTACTCCTTTTAATTTTATCTTTCCCTTTCCATAAAAATTCAAAACACATTTTGTCCAAAGACTGAAACACCCATTCTGGAACAGGGATGAGAGATGCTACATACACTAGTTTAGAATATATAAAAGTTTTCAATAATTGGATTTTTCCCATCAACGTTAGATCTCTCTGTTTCCACCATGTTAAGGACTTTTTTTTATTTTACTCAGAATCTCTTTGTAGTTCATAGACTCCTTTACATTTACATCTAAACTGAAATACACTCCTAGTATTCTAACGAGTTGTACTTCCTTTCCAAAAGGCAGCGACCTACTTATGTCTTTAGTAGGACCTATCATCATAATGTATGTTTTATCTTTGTTATATTTCAAACCAGACATATTCTTGAATTTTTCAATCAAAACCTCCAATCTTTTCAACGATTCCATGTTTCGAACAAAAAGTGTTATATCATCTGCGTACAATATTTGTTTTACCTCAGTTGAACCACATCGAATACCTAAAACATGATTATCATTTCGTATCATATGTGCAAGAACCTCAATACATAGAATAAACAGATACGGTGATACTGGGTCTCCTTGTCTTACTCCCCTTTCTATTCTAAAATAACCTGTTGAATTTCCCCCATTTAAAACACAACTAAGAGCATTATTATACATTACTTTGATCCATTTGCGAAATAATTGTCCAAATCCAAACTCTTTTAGCACTTTTTGTAAAAACATATGTGAAACCGAGTCGAATGCTTTCTCAAAATCCACTGCTACTAAATATCCGGGTATGTTGTTATGCGTCGTAAAAAATAACATATCATCAATCAACCTTATTGCTTCACCGATATTCCTATTTTGCATGTAACCAACTTGATCCGGTAAAATTACCTCTTCTAAAACTTCCTTAATTCTAATTGACAAAATTTTTGAAAGAATTTTATAATCTAAATTTAACAAGGAAATTGGTCTATAATTTTTAATCATTAATGGATCCTTCCCTTCTTTTTCAATTAAAGTAATTATCGCTTGCCTCTGAGATGCAGCTAACTCACCATGACAAAATGCTTCGTTCAAGGATCCTACAACTAAACCCCCTACCGCAGACCAAAATATATTATAAAATTCCAGTGTTAAGCCATCATTACCTGGTGACTTATTAAGTTTCATTTGCGTAAGTGCTGCTAAACATTCCCCTTCCGTAATAATTCCTTCACACTGCTCTTTTGATTCTCTACTTAACTTAGGTAAATATTTCAAAAAGAGATGTAACCCTGCATCTATATCTTTTTCTAATATATCTGGCTTCGCATATAATTGACTAGAATGTTTTAATTTCTTGATTAATTTCCTTCTCATCACAACTTATACATTCACCCGTTACAAACAATCTCCGTATCATGCTTTTCTTTTTATTGGACTTTAGTAGCTGATTAAAATAATGAGAATTTCTTTCCCCATTTTCATACCACGATGCCCTCGACCTTATTTTTAATCCCTCGTTAGCGTAATCATATAGCGCCTGTAAGCCTCTCCGTTTACAATCTAACGATTCCAAAATCTGGGCATCTACATGTATCCCATCTAACAATAACCTTTCTAATTCCTGAATTTCCTTCTCTAAAGTATCAATACATTGTCTCCTAACTTTTGCTTTCTGTTTAGAGTATTTTTGAGTAAAGCTTCTTATTTTCATTTTAATAAAGTCCCATAACACTCGTTTGTCTTTTATTTCTGATTCAAACTCACTTTTTAGCCGAACTATCTCCTGTTTCATTTGGTTAACATATGTAATGTCATTGCATAAGCTACTATTAAATTTCCAATATGAATGTCCGTTTTTCTTTTCATTATTCTTACTTTTCATAAACAAAAACACATTAATTGATGAATGATCTGATGCAACAGACGGAATTATTTCGGATCTTGCAATATACCCCTCTAAACACTCGGATATATGATCCAGTAATCCAAACGACTCTGCATAAAAGGATTTTTCTGTTTGTATGTAAATTGTCTCTTAAGCGGGTTTCTCTTCCTCCAAATATCTATAAGATTATATGTATCCATAAACTCATCCATTTGTGCATTAAAACTATTTTGAACTCTATGTAAAGAATTCCCCATATAATCTAAATCGAAATTCCTTATCATATTAAAATCTCCTATTATTATTGAGCTTTTATTTATATTTACTTTATCTATCTCTCGTACTATTTTACATAAAAGTTGTCTTTTCTGAGCTTCTTTATCCCTGGTGGGAAAGTAAACGTTACACAGAATAACATTCAACTCTTGAATGACACATTGCAATATGATAAAAAAATTATATCTACCTTCTAAATCCTGCACAATATTGTTAACCTTAAAATCTACTGAGGGGTTTATTAAGGTTAAAACGCCTTTACTATGGTTTGTACCGTGGCTGAAAAAGCACGGGCCATTCCACATTGAGCCCCATCTATCTTCAACATCCTTGGTGCTGTATGTTTCTTGCATAAAAACAATATCTGCTCTTTTTTCTCTACACCATGAAAATACTCTTTCTCTTTTACTAATATCTCTAATCCCTCTAACATTGATCGAGAAACAATTGCATGATATATTAAAAGCTTTACATTCCTCCTCCATCATTTTGAGAGAGTATGGATCAACTGAAGCTTCCGCATCAGAAGGATGGACCAGGGGAGCAATGGCACAGTATGGCAATTGTTGACTTCCAAAACATTACATACAAACTGTATGTAATGTATTCGTTCGAAGTTTAAAATTCGCGGGCGAGATATCGATCGCGCCTGCAGCTGCGCTGTTCAAAAATTACAGCTAGCGCTTCACACTATGCAGTGAGTGACGTCACCTCGGTCAACATAACGCGTTATGTTGACCGAGGTGACGTCAAAACCAAAATATAACATTGGCGATCCTTGCAGCTCTAGTCACGTGATGGCATTTAGACCAATCACTTTTTCGTATCTATATAGACTATATAATATTTTCTTATATAGCGCATAATACTTATAAAATCTGTATGCGCTTGGCATGATACTATTTTATCTTTAAACAAACAAAAAAATATATATAATATAATATCTTTTAGAAAAAAAATACATTAAAACAAAAGAGAGAAGTCAATTATATTATTTAAATGATTAAATTTTGTTTTAAAAAAAATAGTTGGTGATAATAGTCAAAATTGACCGAATGCCATAAAACACTAATCAACAACAACAACATAGTATATAACAAAACATTGATAAATAAGCTTACAAAACAACAAAGCTGTAGGCCCCGGTGAAATAATTTGTGGTAATGAATGAAGGTCGGATATGAATAATGACTAATCCAAATAAATCAGAAAATAAAAAGGCAAAGAAAAAAGAAAACATGCAGTGGTGTTGTTTATATTTTCTTTCCTTTTCTTACAATGTAGAGGAAATTATTGTACAATGGGTGTTCAGCTGTAATGAACCTCCCTCTCCGATTTTATCGTGTCGGTGGAATCGCTCTCAGGACAGAGCTAGCTCACCGATATTTCTGAGAGCCAGTGGTGTTTGCTCCTTCGAGGTGACGATTCATGTAGGCAGTGTCCGTCGTGCTTGATTGACAGAACTCCACCAATCTAATCGGTCAGGTGTGACCACTTTTATCGTCGTCGTTATAGGTATATTTTATATGCGCATATATGTATATATATATATATGTATATATATATATATATATATAATATATATATATATATATATATATGTTATCATTATCGTTATCGGAGAAATGGGACCAGCCCTTTGATTTTAACACTCAAATAATATAATCAGACGTAAAATTTGAAGAAAAATAAATCAATTATATTTATTTTAAAGTTTCAATCACGAAAGCTATATGATTATTTTGTGGTATAAAAATTATATATATATATATATACACACACACACACACACACACATTATACCATTTTTTTTTTTTTTTTTTTTTTTTGCGTATAAGTTAAATGCAGTTTCCGAAAGTCAAAAAGTTTAGTATTTGAAATTTATCCGTGCAGTGATTGCACTGCATGATTTTAGTATGTATATTAAACTTTTATTCGTATCCGAAGATTGTGGGTGTGTGTGTGTGTGCGCGCGCGCAATAAATCATTTTTTCCAACAATTTTGATTATATTAGTACCGTGATTCTACTACATGTATACGATACAATGTGATCAGATTTGTGATGGCACTGATTTGACAAGAAACAATGGATATAAGAATTGTTATATACATGTATTTTAGATTTGACAGGGGATCAAATGGATACAGGCATCATATTATGTGTGTTTTTAAAGGGAAACGAAATGATTTTTTTGTGTAATTTCATTGTGCAAACACGTGAAAGAGTTGTACACAATTACAGTTAACATATTTGACTGACCAATTTGAGATTTTCATACATTCAGCAACTTTTTTAGTATTAATTTGTCCATTTTTTCCCAAACTTTCAGCACTGTGTTACCTGCTCCATTCAACGTTCACTTGTTTTCATTGTAGAATCGCCCTTGAATTTGTCGACAACAAAACAGATCTGCAGACAGAAATTGCTGAAGGTGTCTGACACCCTGGTTCCCCCCCCCCCCCCCCCAGCCCTTAGTTCAAGAGCCTGTCCCAAATCAAGCACATAAAATATGAAGCCTTAACCCTTTCAAGACAATTGACCACATTTTGTGGTTTGGCCCAATAACTTTTGATTTAGAGCCTTTAAAAATATACCAGATGCATGAGTGGAAAGAGCAAAAATTTCTGCACATACTGTGTCCATTTTTGTTGCATGATCATATTGCGTTTGATGCCAGGAATTTTAAAAAGGAGAATAAGCTTGAACATCCTTAAATTGGCAACACATTGAGAGGTTCAAAATCGTTGTTTTTTTGTCCAAATTGGCAACTTTTTCAACTTTTCAACAAAGTTCCTAATCATGTATATTATTTTCAAGACATTACATCTTACTAGAACCACGTAGCACTAAAAGAAAAACATTATTGTTGCCAATTTGCAGAACAAACTGTGATCAATTGAGCTCTTAAATAATTCCTGTCCTGAAAGGGTTAAATTTAGAGACTAAGAAGTCATTGACAAAAAGATTGTGTAGATTGTGGCCATTGGGTTTATTAGCCCCCCCCCCCCCATTTCATTCCATCTAGATCTCTTTCTTTCTCTCTCTCTCTCTTCTCCCCACTATAATCCTCTCTACCCCTTCAGCTCTAATTCTACCCCCCCCCCACCCCATCCCCGTCTCTCTGTCTTCTCTCTCTCTCCCTCCAACTCTCTCTACTTCATCTCCCACCTCTCTCCCTCTTTCTCCTCCCTCCCCTCTACCTTTCTCTCTTCTCTCTCTCTCTCTCTCACTCTCTCACCATTAACTTTGATTATGCAAATCCTTCTATTACACATCTACCTCTCACCTTCCATGCTGCCTATACAAACCAAGCTACACATTGTAACTACAGATTTTATACAAATTTATTTTCTTTAAAAATATCACACTTCCTAGTGAAATCATTATTTGTCTACAGATTGCAGTAATCTGTATCTCAGGAATGGTATGACTGGAACACTGCCTTCATCTTTGGAAACGATTGTCTCTTTCCTGTAAATGTCTCATAGCATACAGACTTGGCTGCATCAGGTAATATCTTGGAGACGAGGGGACGAATATGAATGTTTGATGGAAATCATCTGTGAGAAGGACATGTTGGTGGCTAGTGCAGTCTTCTTTAATACACTACAGTCATGCAGAATGAATGGTGAATTATATATGGGGTGGTGACACAATTACAAAGACTCTTTAAATAATAAATATTTGTCTGGCACAGACATGTGTTACGTTCCCACTGTTTGAAACAAACTGCTTTTGTAGGATCGGGTTACGCACTTACTATAACAGGGGCCGCGGAACGTATTTGAAAGTGGGGGGGGGGGGGGGCTGATCTGATTTCACTCATTAATGACAATTTTCAAGCCTTTTTCCCGACATTTTTTTAACGTGTCTAATAAAAAAAGTGGGGGAGCTGCAGCCCGCCCCCCTGGTTCCACGGCCCATGTATAATATCAAAAAAATGTCAGTATAACTCATAGAATCTGGCTTATTTTGTGTTTTGACTGGATTCTTTTTTTTTTACATTCCTAATATTTAAGGCAATGAGGATATTGAAAGTTTATTTTCTGCTCTACATGAGCGAGATATTTTGCTGCACAAATAATCAATATTCATAAAAAAGTTCAGAGCAAAAGTAGATTGAGGAAACGTCGGGTCACCACCTCAGTACAGAATTGTGTTGCTTATAGACATCATGAACAGAGAGCAATTAGAATTTGACAAAGCATACTGATATCTATGTTCCCCCTAAAATGCTCTAAAAACAGTGTAAATCTAACTTTCTGTTCGAAGTATTGACAAACTGTTGCAGTTCTGCTTGACATAGCATTAAAGGTAATTGATAGTTTTAGGAAGCCCTCAAAAACTTTTTGTAAGATTTCTTTGATTTTACTTAATAAATAGCAGGGTACTAACATTACTAAGATGCTGTTAAGTTTTTTCCCCCTCAAGTGAAATATTTATCGAATGAGAGGTGAAAAGTAATAAAAATCCCTGGCCCAAAAAAGAGGGGATGTAAATTCAAACAATGGCCACACACATTACTCACATGAGGATTGCTGTGTGTTACAGAATACGCTACACATAGTGCAAAGCACTGGGTTTATTGTGTGGGGAACCTTCGGATGGATATGGTCTTAGCGTGAGGCAGTGAAAAGCTGTTACCAAGCGTTTCTTACAGATATTTACACTAAAATTTGTTTGAAATCGTGAATGGAATGTTAAATAATCTTGTACATGTGTCTTATGATAAAAGGAGAATAGTATGTGACTATGTTAAATAAGTTTCTTGCCAGTATGATTTTTGCTACCGAGACTGTCTATGAGCTTTAACCCTTACTGTACTGGGGGGGGGGGGGGCCCCTCCCTAGACAATTTTGCCACACATTTCAAACAGCTACATTTCACACCATATAACTTTCTGACTTTCTTCTTGCACATCTTTTGACACCAAGTTTACAAAAATACAACCAAAAAAACAGAGTCACATGAACTTTTATGACCTCATGTCAGCCCGAAAACGGAGAATTTCTGAGTTTTGTGACAAAATGAATGGGACACTGCATTTCCTCATTTTCCTCCATTATCACCTATAATTTCTACTCTAAGCTGTAATTATCGTCTATTCTAAGTGAATATTGGTTCATATAACCCTCTGAAACAGCAGACTTAAAAAAAACAATAAAATACTGAAGTTGAAAAACAAAGAAATACATAAGAAATTTGTAAAACAATAGAATACATATGAATTGAAATCACTTTCAAATTTTTTCTTATGTAATAATGTTTTTATGGTTTAGGAAGAACTTCTTGCATTTAAATTTTACCTCCAAGGCCTTTCTTTACTTGATTATCGATCTAAATGTACATTTATGCATATAATTGCATAAATCATACTATGAAAATTTACATAAAAATAACAATGGATCTGTGTTCTTTATGTGATTCTGGAGGTCCATGCAAAATTTTGCGCAAATCGGTCATGTTTTGGCCAAAATTGGGGGGGGGGGGTGGTTGTCCAAGCCCCCCCCCCCCCCTAGTACACTAAGGGTTAAAGAATTAATAGAAATGTAGAAATTACCCATATGAAGTGATGTATTCAATCATAAACTTTAAAAAAAATTAATGCATATTGGCAACAGTCTGCATGCACAGGTTAATATGACAGGGAAAGAGAGAAATGAGATGGGAACTGCATGAGTCAATGAAAGATGGTGACAAAATACTAACAGGAAGCTGAGTTTTCCTTTAATGCTACACATAATCTATGCAACTGATTGAAATTAATGTTGAACTGCTTGGAACTGCTGGAAAGTTCAGTTCAATTCTACAAATCAATAAAATGTGTTAAGACAGAAGTAGGAATTTTGCTATCAGCTCAACAGTAAAATTGATTGGTTTTTGCATCTTGGCTTTGTTTCTGATATACCTCTGGTCCCATGCATTCTAATTCCTCTCATGATTTTTCCGCTCTCTAAATTAAAACTAACCATCTTCTCATATTCAATGACCAAAGAATTCCTTGAGTAATTCTGGAACATCTTCTTCCTTATAATCTTTTACAACAAAGTTCTTGCCGTCATGAGCACCACGAACCATCGCTGACAAACCTATAGAAAAGAAGAACAAGACATGTGGAGAGGTGTTGTTATAACAACCAATTATTTGAAAATGCAAGTGTTTATTGAAAATGTCATGAGGAAAAACAATATAATCTTGGTGATCTATTTAATAAGACAACTTCAGAACTGAAATGTCCTGACAAGACCACCTTGGATTTAAATGGGACCCTTGGGTGGCTTGAAAACTTGACTAGTATGAAAAGTTGAAGCCCTGACAAAGCACTTAAAGCAAGGCATCCTGAAGCACAGCAGGTTTCTACATTGTTCATCTCTGTTACAAGGGAAGTCCACCTGATATCAAGTTGGTTTAAAATAAGGAGAAAAATTAAAGAAACAGAAATGAAAGTTTGAGCAAAATCCAAAAAGAAATAAGAAAGTTATGATTTTTTAAATTTGCAATCAATCAAACACAAGTTGGCAACTCCATGACATATCTTGCAAGATCCTCTCCTATTTGCCCTGTTCTAAAAATTTTTTTTATAAATTTCCACTTTTTTCATACATGCAACCTAGATATAACTACTACACATATGTTATTGCACAAAACCTGTATGAAACAAATGCATTCCTTCATCAACAACTAAGGAAATGAAAATTAATGAAATTTTCCGTACAGACAAAATGGGAGAGGAGCTCGCAAAACACATCACCCAGTTGCCAATTTCTTATTTGTGTAATGTACTGCCATATGTCTTATGTCTTATGTTAAATTGTTTTCTGATAACTATGTTAAATTTTCCTTGTAATTTACATGTAATGTTAATTTCCTCAGTAATGTAAGTAATGTTAATTTCTTTAGTAATGTTGATTTGTTAGTGTAAAGCACTTTGAAACATTTTGTTATAAGCGCTATATAAAATGTTCATATTATTATATTATCATTTCTTGTCAGATTTTTCTCAAACTTTCATTCATCTGTTTCTCTCATTTTTCTGCTTTTACTCAAATCCACCAAAATATCAGGATGGACTTCCCTTTAATAGAGTTCCTAAATGGGTACCCAGGAGGATGCAAACTTCAATGTAGAGATGAGAGTGTGCACTAAATGTATAAGTATAGAACTGAAATGGAATCAATGTCCAGGACCCTGCTGCGATTGATTTAAAATCCATGGCAACTTGACATCAATCACAGTTCTGTATTAAAGAGATATGAGCTGATAAGTTTACCATTGATTAGAGGACTTACAGTTAATCAGGATCAATCACAACTCTTTATATAAAGACAAGGCCCATATTAACAATACACGATTAACGGCTTTATGAAGAAGTCATTATCATCATCATATAAATGTCTGTCTGTTCTCGAAGTAAATATATATACACATATCAGAAAGCAAAACGATATACCCGTAATAAAATTTTGAATAGATTTTACAGAACTGAACGTTACTTGTATGACATTCTAAGTTGATTTTCAAGTTTTGGATGGTTCCATTCATTTTCAAAAAAGTGTCCCCAAATTCCTATGCTCTTGTACTTACCTCTGTCATCCCCTGGTCTGTACAAGCAAAGTACTCTCTTGTTCCATGCTACTGCTCTACCTAACTCAAAGCCGACACCCATGGAGACTTGCGTTACCTCGGCAACAACAGCTGCAATCAAAAAGAAAGGCAGATTACGACTTGATCAATTTGATTTTTAGTCAAAAGGAAGCAGTAAGTTCACAATCTACATATTCCAGATTCATTTAACCTGAATTGCCCCCTTTTTTTGTTGAATTAGCTTGATTTTATTTGATTTTATTTACCAAACATAAAATCATTATATAACAACATACATTATAACAGAAAATAATATTGGAAGGATCACCCTGCTAAGCTGTGCTAAATAACTTTTGACTCAGGAGCCAAGAGCCCTAAAAATATACCAGATGCTGGATCAGAGAGAACACAATTTTATGAACACACTGTGCACATTTTGTTTGACACCAGGAACTTTCAGAAGAAAAATATGACAACAGCAACATGCTGAAAATTTCAAAATCATTATTTTCCTTTCCGACTGACAACTTTAAATCTTTTTGATGTCTCTGTCCATGTAATACTTTCCATGTACAAGCTGTAGCAATAGCAGTGTTGACAAATTCAAAGAGAAAAGCTGATCAATCTAGAACTTTGAAAATTCCTGTCCTAAATGGGTCAACCATATTTTCACTTCAAAAGGGGAAATCATAAATATCATACTCATTAAATCTGGGCATTATAATACTTGATATTCTTAGTTTTCACACATTTTCATTTTGTTCTCCTGCATAGTCATCAATCACATACTGATATTACAATGGATTATTTGGAGCCTTGCAATAATATCAGCTTCAGATTCAGATTTATTGGCTGTTTTCAATCATATTGGTTAGACTACATACTGTATGTAATATTCTTGCTCTTTAATGAATCAAATGGATTTCTGAAAATTTAGAATAATACAGTTTGCCTTCAAGTGGTCAATTAAAGAAAACAAACCTTTTTGGATATGGCAGAAATGACAAAATATATTCTGAAAATACACATATCAAAAACCTTTCCTCGTAATATTCAAATACACAAGATTATTGATGGATTGTAAAAGAATACAACACAAACTAGTAAGCTTTGGGGAAAGTGGCTCATATCCATAAAAACAGACTATATAAAACTTGGTTTAACTTAAATTCACTGATTTAAGGAACAAATGCCAAGTGTCTGTCTGTTGGTCTGTCAACCTATTTTTCTGTATAAATTACTGTAATTCCATAACAAAATGCAAAAACAAAATTTATCCAGTCATAAAATAAAAATGAGAAAATGATTTCATATTAACAAAATTTTCATCAGCTCATTTGGTTTCAGATCTATGGCCATTTTTACAGGAGGCAAAGGTTGACACTTGGCACTCCATAAGTCAATGTACTAACTCAACTCACTTAGTCAAGGTTTAAGAGTTGGTCACATTTGTCCCATAATGATGACGATAAAGATAATGATTAGTTGTTGCCAATTTGCGCAAACATTATTTTTGTGGAAAATAAATAGGAATTCTTTGTGGTAGGTCAGATTTCTCTGATATATGGTAATGGGCCCCCCTCTCCGAGTTTATCCTCTCGGTGGAATTGCTCGGCCACCCATTTTTCAGGACAGAGCTCACCGATATCTTCTGAGAGCCAACGGTCTGTGCTCCTTCGAGGTGACATTAGTTCAGAAGAATTATGTGGGCAGTGTCCGTCATGCTTGATTGACAGAACTCTACCGATTTTATCGGTCATGCGTGACCACTTTAATCGTCATCGCTATAGGTACGCTTTATATGCACATACATTATCGTTATCTTTATCGGACAAATGTGACTAGGGCCCTGTTTCATAAAACTTGTTATCAATAACAAGTTGCAATAACTGTTACAAGCTACTGAAATCCTTGCATCTGATTGGCTGAGACCAAATTTGTCATAGAAATGTAGCAGTTGTTACTGATAACAAGTTATAAGAAACTGGACCCAGCCCTTTACACTTAGTCTGCCTATATGAATATGAGCCACTGACATTGATATAAAGACATCTGCATAGACTAGATTCAGACTTACCATCAGAATCTTCCAGCCATGCCATATCCTGGTCATAGATCTCCACATCAGTCTTGGCTGCAAAGAAAGGGGAAAATTCATTTTTTGAATAATACAGCTAATATCTTACAAGGTAAACATGTACATGTACGTTATTTTGAAGATACTACTTGAAACTCTGACATGGTCATGACAATTATTGAATTATCTGTTAATTTGTCTCAGAATGTATTTTTTTCTTAAATCCCTGAAATCTTAAAGTAGAATTTCATTGATTTTGAATATTGATTTAATTTTTATTATTGCATAGGTGAAGCTTAGATTGAACAAGGTTATCAAAATTCAACGCTTGGAAACATTTGAAGTAATGATTATTATCAATTATAAAATGATATAACACAGCCCGCTATAGCACCTATAGAGCTCTTTGAACGCTGCTGAGATATGTGACGTCATATCGGGGAGCAATCCATCCTAAGCAGACGATGCCCCATAACAGCTTATACATTTTCAGTGCCTGTTTTATCATCTCATCTGCACTTATTTCTCTTACTTCACTAGCGTCAGTATAAATGCTTATTTGTTGCCTCACTCTAAATTTCCTGCATGGTATTATTTTGATGAAAAATGCAGCGTTAAAAAAATAAAGGAATCAATCGCTTGTAAACAAAAAAAGATGCCATTGTATTTTCAGCTGCATGCACCGCGGCATGTCGGCGTTTCAAAAGGGAACGAATACCATCCATGCTATAATTCAGCGGGCTTTACAATTCGAAGGTGTGATTTCTTTGATTGATCACTGACCCTTATCATGACTTTTTACAAACAAAAGATTTTAGTTACTAGAAACGGTTTCACTTCCCTTTTAGAATGATGTGAAATACGGTCATGGTGAAACAAACCAAACTCTTTATAATTTAAAAATAATTGCATTGCAGTTACGTTCACTTGATATGGGATGTCGTCTGCTTAGGCAGGATTGGCACCTGATGTGACGTCACGAAAACATCGGTATATTTCTGGCGAATCGCTCGGATATCCCAGATGCTGAGAAGTGTTTTTATTTGTGTTATTTTTTAATCATCAAACACGTAGTTAACGTAAAACTTATACGATTACCATCTGCAAGCTTTCTAGTTTCTAGAGATA
Source organism: Heliocidaris tuberculata (assembly GCA_025618425.1). Classification (NCBI taxonomy): domain Eukaryota; kingdom Metazoa; phylum Echinodermata; class Echinoidea; order Camarodonta; family Echinometridae; genus Heliocidaris; species Heliocidaris tuberculata. The sequence continues at coordinate 45,074,408 of CM046834.1, read as the reverse complement.
CATTATTGAGCATATTTGTGATTTGCTTTGAATATCTACTTTAAGGAAAAGTGATACATGTTTTTTCTTTGCAGTGTACTCAGTTTATAAAACATCCCTCTTCTTGGGAGTTGATGGAAGGAATAAATCAATCTAATAGAGGGATAAGTGACTCTGCATACTATATTTTGATCGTAAGTTAAAGTCTTGGCGGAAAATGGAAACTAATTATTTTTTTAGTACACAACAGATGTTGAGCTCCTCCCAAATTAATATCAGAGTTGCCAATTTGTGTTTAACTGATCACAACTTTCAAACTCCATTTCATCTGTATCCCGAAACGGTGAAACAGATTTTCCTAAACTTTTCTATAATCTGTTTCTCTCATTTTTATCTTCTTTTGAAAAAGAATCTAAACAAAACAAAACCAAACAAACCCATAACACTTTTTACATCATTAGGAAACACAAAGCCACCCTTAAAAACTATATAAGCCATGCAAATAGTTAAGGAGTAAGGAGCATAAGGGGGAAATGATTTTATATCAAGGCCTGCATAAAAGATAAATTAGGGTTAACTTCTGTGCAAATGCGTGCCCATACAAGTCTGCTGACTACTGGTAGTGTACTTGTGCCTTTATTTACGGTTTAAGTTTGTTATGGAAACTTGCAATACCTCTTTTAATAGTCTATACAGTTGTAAAGTTGACATTTTGGACATACTATATTGACATGAAGCCTAAACATACAGAGAGAAGTATCTGTTGGTGATTGGTGCCCTCTTAAGTTAACTTGATGCCAGGGTGGAATTCCCCTTGAATGCATATCTTACAGGTTGGGAGAAACTACAATGATAAAATAGAAATTACAGAATACACACAATAAAATTAGAATTACTTTATTACATACATGTAGTTAAAAACAAGTAGTCAGTCTTAATCACAACACTTCATACCATAACCACAAGAAATGATAAATAAAAGTTAATAATCCCAAGAGCAAAAAAAAAATGAAATAAAAATGTGTGTTAATTCAATACGCTTCTATGGTCAGATGAAAATACATTCATAGAGCAATAAAAATGTAATTTTTGCAAAGGTTCTGAAAGCTGACACTACACAAATTAAATCAAATTGATAAATCAGTTTTGTATCTAATTCTTTTACTTTTTTAATTTAATAAATCAGCATTTAGTTCCTGACATTTGTAACTTTTTATGATCACCAATTTCTTTGAAGTGATTGATTAACTTTGTGAAAAATTGTAAAATCAGCTCAAATGCCAGTGAATTGTGTGCAGTCCTCTAACTACATATATAATTAAGGATTTGTGAAAGTATGAGAGAAAATGGAACCCGTTTACTATCCTAAACAAGTGAATGAGTAAATTACGCAATGCGTAATAAATGTCCCCGCCGGAAGTGCAGATCTGTGGAAATTAACTAGCCTGAACCTTAAAACTTCAGTGAAAAACTTTAGTGAATAAAATAATAATGTTACTGCATGCAAAAGAAGAGAATACCAACAATGCATGTATACAACTGAAATATAAAACATGAAAACATTATGAACCTTCAGCCATTTTGAATAAATTTGCATAAATTTGCATGAATAATGAATTTCAAAATTCTGTGTAGAAGTTTGGAAGCCCCCACCCAGCCCTATCAGATAAAACAATCGGAATAAAAATCCGATGTGAAATAGAGGATAAGTAGCATTTTTCGTCAATTTTGAATAAATTTGCATAAATTTGCATAATTAATGAATTTCAAAATTCTGTGCAGAAGTTTGGAAGCCCCCACCCAGCCCTATCAGATAAAACAATCGGAATCAAAATCCGATGTGAAATAGAGGAGAAGTAGCATTTTTCGTCAATTTTGAATAAATTTGCATAAATTTGCATAATTATTGAATTTCAAAATTCTGTGTAGAAGTTTGGAAGCCCCCACCCAGCCCTATCAGATAAAACAATCGGAATCAAAATCCGATGTGAAATAGAGGAGAAGTAGCATTTTTCGTCGATTTTGAATAAACTTGCATAAATTTGCATAATTAATGAATTTCAAAATTCTGTGTAGAAGTTTGGAAGCCCCCACCCAGCCCTATCAGATAAAACAATCGGAATCAAAATCGGCCAAGAAATGACGGAGAAGTAGCATTTTCTAACATTTGAGCACACACGGACAGACGGACGGACACACACACACACACACACGCACACACGTACGGAGCCCATTTCATAGTCCCCTTGCGAACTTCGTTCGGCGGGGAAAAAAAAAAAATCGCGATCAATCGCTAGCGCAAGACGCTCGGCTTCTCCGCTGCGCTGCAGTCACAAAAACCAAGCACCAGTGCTTGGCGATTTCAGAGTGGGTTTCCAGCCCGTACGGTATTCTGTGATAGAGCGAGGTATGCCAACCGTAAGAGTTCTTTAGGGTTCGGTGGTACTCTATCCCGACATCACTGTTCAATCGTAAATATCTTAATATATAAACGACCGATCAGCTTATAAAACTCAGGCGATTCCTGTCTGAGCTAAAGGTTTGCAATTATGATTACAGCATTAGCTGGAACAGTGATTTTTTTTTCAATCCTAGGCAAAGTTAATCAATGCCTTTAATGGGTGATGGAATATCTAAATTTCCAAAACACTTAAAAAAAAACAATAGTTTGATCCAGAGGAGTAACTATACATTTTGACAAATAATTTTTTTTATAAGTTCCTTAATACCATAAACGTCTATCTGAACTTTTGATACATGACACTTTTTGCAAATTGCTAACAATGCCAATTCTCATTACAATAAACTTTCGCGAATCTGGACCACTAGTGTAATTTGTGAAAGCCTCTTGCCTGTCAAAGTTTCTGGTTTTATAATCAATATTTTCAAATTTCAGTATCATTGGTATTTTGCTTTTAAGATGGCCACCTAATCAAAATGACCATAGATCTACCATGACCAATTTATATCACATAATTTGAACCCGTCATATTTCGGTACTATCCTTTATTTTCTATTGCTCTTATCCTATTGAAACACGGAAATGACAAATTACAAGACAGTGATAAACAAGAAGCGGCTTCAAAACACCAAGAGGGGACACAAGAGAATGAGAATATGAGAATATAATGTACAATGTATTACTGCCTTTACATAAAATATGATGCTATAGGCTAGGCCTGCATATATTAAAAAGTGACAGGAAACATGCAAAAAGAGAAAGAAGGTAATAACTAATAATGAAGCACATATGAGATGGGCAACCCCAAGGTAATCTATACATTACAGATTACATCAAAGATGTTAGTCTGATGACTGAATCAAGATGAAAGCACAACTATTGCCTGGCTCAGACCAAATATCAAGGAAATTTATACTTTGTCTTTGATGCAACTATTTACACTTGGTAGGACTCAAAATGAACAAAATACCTTGGATTTGCCCAAATAAACTTTAGACATCAGAGAAAGACAAAGAGGACATATAATCTAAAATGATTAAAGTTGGGATGTGACATAATAATGAAAGTTTAAATGATCTATTACCTCCAGTTGGAACTGTAAATACAATGAAAGAATACAAAAAATTTGAAAATGACAATTAAGCAGTTGCAGTTGTAGCACATATCACATAATGTAATGTCAGATGTGGGTTCCAAAATGCTTTGGAAATTATTACCCAGGCTTTAGGAAAAGAGAAAGCATGAAAAAGAGTGAGAAAACATCAGGAAGAAATAAAATCAAATCAAGTATTTAAGATTAAGGGGGGAAAAAAGTTGGTAATGGATTTAGTACGACTTAGACATCTATTTCTTTCAACCTTACATGTTTGTAGCTTTCCAACAGATATTAGAGCTATCTAGGTAAGCAGAAATGTTGCATTTATTTAGAGTGATTGATGGAAAAAAAAATCATTGTCCATCTCAAATGCAGGGTTCTCCACCTCTTGGAATTCTCACTTATTCCCTATTCTAAGTTCAACTGTTATGAAAAGAGGCTTATCTGTGATTTGTAAAATAATAATTTTTTAAAATTCTATCCATCTTAAATATTTCTTATCGAGCAGCAGCTAGACACAAGGTATTTATTGGTGCTAGGGATTTCCATTTCATCTACCCCCCCCCCCCCCAATTTAGAACAATTACTAGAATCTAGTTTTTTGTGAATGTACAATTTCACACAAGTCCTACACTTACAAGTGAAACAGTCTTTGTGGCCCACATGCTCAGTGAGAACCTTCCCGTACGCTTCCAGCTGCTTGATGATCCTGGCATAGAGTTCAGCGTCTTGTCTGCCACCGCGGATGCTCCCACAGAAATAGATCTTCAGCGTACGGTCACCCATGATTGCAGCAGATTCAAAAGAAGGTGTGGAGTTCTGGTAAAAGTGAGAAATAATTTGTGAGCTTCCTCGGTCTTTTTATTTCTATGTGGAAGAATATCATAGAAACAACCTCACATGAAAAGGATTGCGCTTGAAGTGCTCTCATAATTAAAATATGACAAGAAACTTTGAACTTGTTTGTGTAGTCCTATGTAATTGTAAACATGTCTGTATCCAATGCTTTAACGGTTAGTGATTTTTTCAACCAGATGTGGTCATTTATAATTTTTAGTAGTCTAAACCTCATATAGATATACAAGTCATTACTAAGTTGCAACATAATAACTTGACATTTAAACTGTACTAAACTTCATCTCCAAGTCCATCCAAAGCTAGAATTTGAATAAATGAACACAGGCAAAGAAGATTCATGGACGATGATCAGATTGCTTTGTGGCCTATGGGTGTCTTTATCTTAGTGCCGAAGCAGAAGATGCCTGGCGCGGATATGTGCAGAGCCGACATGTAGCAAGGTCACAAGGTCTTGTCTGATGGTGAACCTTAAAATTGCCTAATGGTAGATCTCATCTCGGTCAATGACATTTACAATTACAGGTCTGGTAGCTAGAGCAGCAGAGATTTAACAGAGGATTTGAATGATACCATATCCTACTCTTAGCAGTAGCTCTTAAAGACTTACACATTTCCTCTTGCCTTGGGCTTTGAGAATTTTTAGGGAGGGGATTGAGGTTGAAATATCTGACCTTGGCTTGGTCATTGTGAAAAAAGTATTATTAAACTAGATCTAACTGTAGTGTTAGTGTTATAGACTATCTATTATTACTAACTTAGTTTTTAAGTCACTATTGTTAGGACTTAGATTCTGAACTGCCTATGTTAGCAGGAGAAAGGATAAAAGGCCAGGCGAAGGAGAGAAGGATTAGCTTTTTACTCTTACATGGAGCCTTCCAGACTACTCCCCTACTAAAAACAAAAACAAAAACAAGACAATCATTGACAAGGCGTAGTCCAACCTGTCACACCCAGAAACCGATGCCTCCCGGGGTCCACACACACTTATGCGAGGTTATTGGAGATAACCCAGAGTCGGACAGGTCGGACTATAGTACAGGATGTGGGAATGGAAAGAAGACACCATGACCACGTCCATAATGCATAATGCATGCAACTGCGCAGAGTGAGTGATTCACCTAGGGATACCTAGGGAAGATACTGAACGCAGGCACTAGGCCTCTGTATTCAGTTCCAAGTTCTTCTTCCTTTTTAACATGGCTGGATCGTTTCCTGGTGCAGGCGACTCATAGTCATACTTAATCGGCTCACTTTTCCAGCACTCCAAAGCTACTTCAAAACTGTGCACACTCGGGGCAGTAATGGTGTCGTTGGAGAGATTATTCCATGGTTTACGTATTCGTACATAAAAAGAATTTTTGTATCTCTGAGTTTTAGTCCTAGGAATAAACAATTTCTTACTATGCCCTCTTGTCTGATCTCTGGATTGTAATACAAGATTTGGTGTTACATCAGAATCATATTTATTAAAAATCTTGTACATTTCAATCATATCACCTCGAGCCCTCCTGTAAGCCAAAGTAGGGATATTCAACTGTCTCAGTCATTGTGCATAAGGCAGCCCCTTTAAATTTGGGACTAATCTAGTCGCTCTTCTTTGGACATTTTCCAAAGCATGGATATGTTTCTTTAGGTGGGGGCTCCACACAGCATGAGCGTACTCTATTTGAGGGCGAACAAGTGATTTGTACAAAAGGGAGAAATTTTCCTTATCTAAATAAAGGTTCGTCTGATTAAATTCATTACATTAGACTGTTTGCCTTTGCCTTAATGATCTTTGTATGAAAATCTTCTTCAAAATTCAGCTTATCATCAATCACCACTCAGATTAGACCGAAAATTCTGTCTCTCTTTCATTAGCCTCTTAATTTTGACAGGGTCGGCCATTCACTTAGAGACAGAAACGCTCCTATCACTCTGCTGTGCAAACTGACTGAGAGCCGACGATCAGTCGGCATGTAGTTGTTAAAATGTGAATATTACGATTTTTAAAAATATTTGTGTAAATTAAATAGATTAGGCCTAGGCTCTATACTTAAACGAACATGTTCAACTTACCAATTTGACTGTTTTATTCCTTTTAATGCTCCTTTTTCAGGTAATTCAGGGTCCAAGTTGTTCTCGGTTTGAAAATCTTACGCTGCATTCAAACTGTTTCCACTGCGCAGGAATGAAGATGACATCGTAGCCGTTCTAGTCTACGTACAAGGGAAAATTATTATGAAGGGAAAAAATTCATGTGTGCGAGTTCGTAATGAATTCATCACATTTTTTCCTTCATAATAATTTTCCCTTGTACGTAGACTAGAACGGCTACGATGTCATCTTCATTCCTGCGCAGTGGAAACAGTTTGAATGCAGCGTAAGATTTTCAAACCGAGAACAACTTGGACCCTGAATTACCTGAAAAAGGAGCATTAAAAGGAATAAAACAGTCAAATTGGTAAGTTGAACATGTTCGTTTAAGTATAGAGCCTAGGCCTAATCTATTTAATTTACACAAATATTTTTAAAAATCATAATATTCACATTTTAACAACTACATGCCGACTGATCGTCGGCTCTCAGTCAGTTTGTACAGCAGAGTGATAGGAGCGTTTCTGTCTCTAAGACTAAGTGAATGGCCGACCCTGTCAAAATTAAGAGGCTAATGAACGAGAGACAGAATTTTCGGTCTACACTCAGATGACACTTGCATGAGGGCACTTGGTGAATTATCACATGTCATATTATACACAAATGGCCTTGCCTGGGCAGACTGAGAGTTCCAATGGTGAATTATCACATGTCATATTTCTGGCGCTAATGCACTTTCGTATCCATGCCCATTGGGTACCCTACCCCTACCCCTAACCCTAGGCTAGGGTTAGGGGTAGGGGTAGGGGTAGGGTATGGATACGAAAGTGCATTAGCGCCATATTTCTTAGGGTTGAATCTTAGCAGCCCTTTGTCAGACTAGCAGTATTGCTATCTAGTGGTGTCCTATTACCAAAGATTTGTTTTTCAAATGTATACTATATTGTGATCAATTTTTGGTAATAATAAAGTTCTTTCATTCAGTTCTTTCATTCAGCATTGGAGCCTACATCAAAGTACATGTATCAAGATCCCTCTGAAGGGCAATACAATCATTTTCATCTCTAATATACTTGAAAATGTCGTTTTGATTTATTTCCTACTTAATTCTCTCATGATAATACTAGTCTTTCATATCATAAATATAATCGTAAAACGTATACTCACAATTCTGTAATTTGTGTTACAAAAAACGTTGTTTTCGAGCAGCTGACCGAGGTTTCACCGGTTTGGGATTTGTAAACATTCACACGTGCGCGCGCCCGCCCGGACATTGGCAACATTTTATCATAGATGGCGCTCAACCTGACCATTCACAGGAGTTCTGTACTAGAGTTTGGTAACGGTTTTGATCATGGTTTTGATTGTTTCAAAGTAAAGTTGCATCGAAATTCCGGTAGGCTCGAAAAAGCGCCACGTTGTAGCGCTCTTTCGATCCTTCCAAGTTCCAATGCTACTTGACCTTTTGTGCCTAAATACTGGTAAAAAGTAATCATGTTTTTGAGGGGTGTGTATAGATAGGGGATCAACTAATTTCATTGCCAACGAGTTATAGCAGAACTTTTTTTTCCGACAAGCAAGCAACAAAAAAAAAAAAAAAACACACCCATGCACAAACAAAAATAAAAACAAAAACAAAATAAAATTTAAATAAAACAAACAAAAATTATGATTATTTTCTATAATTATGATTTCTCTCCCTCTCTTCTTCTTCTTCTTCTTTCTCTGTGCGTTTGTGTCTCTCTCAGTCTTGCTCCCCCCCCCCCCCCCCATACATCAATTTGGTGTGATGTGTAGTCAATATGACATCACCTTAAACAAGAAAAAAGGGGCTATTCGAGTCAGTGTGTGAGTAGAATATGATTTTTTAGGGGGAGGGGTCAACATTGAATGCAAAATTTTAAAAGGAAGGTGTTTTCTATTAATTTGGGGCTAAAATTCTTCATCTTTCATAGGAACTTTAAATGTATAATGGTGTGTTATCTTTCTAAGCAATTTTAGACCACTCGGCCTTCAACTAACGCTGTTATATATTCAGATCCAATCATTAAAGCTGCCCTATTTGAGATGTCGATTGTGACATACTGTACTGGCGGAACCGTCTCGTTTGTCCGAATTAAGCGCCTTTACCCTCGGGGCAGTATTCAAAATATATTGGAGAAAAAGATCCTACTGTGTAATACATTTTGAGAAAAAAAGAATCATTTATAGTCATTTTGTGTGTTGGAGCAAATGGGGAGTTGTCCCATTGGTTGCTGTAAAATCTTTAACATTTCTTGAGGGGACACGTCTACCCCTTCCCCCCCCCCCCCCCCCCCGATCGCCGCCCAGGGCTCCAGAATCCCCACAGGTATATCGACCGATAATTTTTCTGCGTCCATTCATAAATTAAATTGTTGTGTTTTCCTTGTACATTTAGTGAATTTGGTAGTGCTTTTACTTTTCGCTTGTGATTGTTTATTTATCCATACGATATACATGTAGAACATACAAACGATTACCAGTTATTATTAATGCTCTTCACATTTTACACTCTTATTTTGCATGTCATATCTAATTATCCTGCGACATTTACACTTTTATTTACCGTATACATTGCAAATAATTCATATAATTATGCGTTTTGTTTTATAACCTATTTAATTATCAGCTTGTGATTTAGTGAGTCATAATCATGTGTTGATATCAATGTGAAACAAATAAACTTCAGACTTCAAATCTCAGACTTTGAATTAAGTTTGCCTGTCACGTGAGCACATGCCATGCTGGTTCCTGACATAGTAACTTCCTCATTGTGTCCTAAGTGAGTGAGACTCACAATTTGGGAGCCAGGGGCAAGCAGATCCACGCATTCTCCCCAGTTAGAGAAAGCGACGAAGTCGTCTGTATATCGGTAGCAGCAACAGTGATTGCCTAAAGTGATAGGATGTAAAGAAATCGATTATTTTAATTGACTTGGGGGGGGGATGGGTCGCAAAATGATTAATGATGAATTATAATTTCTTTAAATCGAGCCGAGAAAAAGGCCAAGGACGAGTGATATTCCTCATTGATTGATTCATTCCGATTCTGTAAACAATTCTGTTGGATTTAGAACTACTTCGAGTCTAGACATTCTTAACATATATATTATTAGAAATATTACCCGAAATTTGTTACAATGGAAGTATTATCAAAGAGATGGGAATGTGAATACCACTGGGTCTTCATTTTTGTACTACATGTAAAATATATTCATCATCATTTAGGTTTTGGAACAAAATACTGGTTTCAGCAGTGTGCTCATTATTCTATTCACTTGTTCGTTCATTCATCTTCTCTTATTCATCCATTTCTTACTTTTGAAAGGAACAATGATCTATTCTTTCATAAGAGCAAACATAACATAGAAAAACCTCAAATTAAATTAATTAAAATTAGTCACCAGAAATTTATATAATGAATGATTAATTTCAATATTTAAACATCAGCAAACATGGCTAAAAGATAATAAAGGTGCTTAAACAAGTAAAAAAAAACAACAACAACAACAAACGAACATGAAGTAAGGGAAAAGAAAAATAAACATGTATAATACAAAGACACACAAATACAGGGGCGCATCTATAATTGTCCAATGGGGGGGGGGGGGTCCCGCAATTAATTTTTCTGAGGAGCGTTCATGATTTCGAGAATCCCACCGGCCCTCTAAGTGTGCCTGGGTGTGGGTAGGCAGCAAATGAAAAAATAAAAATCCCAGTACCTTTCTTCTCGGGAATGATTTTCCCACTGGAATCCCGCTGATCCTGAAAGCCATCTCATTGGTGGTGGTGGTGGTGGGTGGGTGGGGTAGGGGAAAAAAAAAACTTCCCGTGATGTTCGAGAGAAGAAAAAAAATCAAATAATCTTCATTGAAAATGTGTCAACACACGTTCAGAGAACTGGCTGGGCATGAGTTGCAGGCATCTTCGGGACCGTTACCCGTTGCAGCCACGACGACCACTCCTATGGTGTAAGCACGGGCTATGAAGCGTCGTTCATAGCATCACTGACGGCTCCAGTGAAAGCCCTGGATGCGATCAATGGGCGGTTCCCACTATTGGCTACCCAGTTGAGGGCTGCAGGGTGGAAATTGAAAAGGGTAGATTGTGAACTTTTCATTCACTGTCGTTTGTACTTTCTATTTTACTCTAACATTGCTACGTCGGTATATTATAGCCGCCCCTTCTCTCTCTCTCTCTCTCTCTCTTTCTCTCTTTCGTAGCTCACCCCAACTCCTGTATGGCCCTGCACACAATTACCCTCTAATAAGGGTGACATTAAAAATCATATTCATTGTCAGTGTCACTGTCATTGTCGTCATTGTCATTATCTCTCACCTGTCTGAAATCATACAATTTTACTTTAATCGGCCCTGTTTGTTTGTTTGTTTTTGTTTTGTTTTGTTTTGTTTTGTTTTGTTTTTGTTTTTGTTTTTGTTTTGTTTTGTTTTGTTTTGTTTTGTTTTTTTGTTTTTTTGTTGTTGGTTGGTTTTTGTTTGGTTATTTCGTTTTTCATTCTTTGGCTTATTTATATTGGTTATTTGATTTCTAATCATGCACTGTCGATTCAATAATGGTTACTTTCGTGATCTGTATTTTCTAGTTTCCTCACATTCCCCTTCATTCCTTTGATATGCATGCTAAAGCTTAGAATGGTACGACCAGTGGCGGAGATGTGTTACGCAATTCTATTCATTGGGGGGGGGGGGGGGAGCGACCTATTGTTAACCCCCCCCCCCCCCCCATGAAAAAATATCCTGCATATTTTCGCCCATGTGTATGACACTGTAAGCTGTATGAAGACACAATAGTGGATAAAGTGAATACAATTTTTATGTGACCTAAAAAGGCCTGGGCCCTCTTGCATAAAAAGTTGCGTTTAATCGCAAGTCAAAAAATTTAACGCAACTTGATTTTCAACCAATCAGAATCGCGTATTCGGGACTAGGGTTAAATTTTTTGAGTTGCATTTAATCGCAACTTTTTATGCAAGAGGGCCCTGATAAGATTTTTACGGAATATTGTAACCCCCCCCCCCCTCTTTTTTTTTTTTTTTTTTTTTTTTTTTTTTTTTTTTTACAAAATCTTGGATCCGCCGCTGCTATAACACTCACCAGCGATGGCTGTACTCATGTCACCCGTGCCATCGCATTAGGAAATACGTTCGCCATACACTAGAGCGCGGTTAGCTATTCCGTATGTTTAACTTGCTACGGTTCCAGCTATGTGCATACCGTGCCCTATAAAGGAAAAGAATAGTAATAAGATTTTACGAAATCAGGGGCAGCTGAGTGGAGGCAGACAAGGGGCACAATCAGAAACATGGGAGCGACTTTTTCGTTCACTGGCGGAGGGGGGGGGGGTGCTGAGGGTTGCCTTTTCACTCTCTGACAAGCAACACAAAAAAAAAAATATCTTCACATTTTCGCGAACGGGTGCCCCTTCAAACTAAAAATTCACCGACAGCACCCTAGCATCCCATGCAGCACCCGGTTCTATCGGAGGGTCTACCCACCCCCTGAAAAAATAAAACACCAATGATTATGAAAGGGGGCTCGCGGTATAGTATGCATTGGCAATAGTTATAAAATGACTATTGTTGTGTCTTTAGCGACATTACAATAAGTCATGGCAAAACGTTTTGCCTCATTGCGTTTCGATTAAAAGTGTTGGGACAGCTTTATTCTTTATAACTTATGCATAAAACTACTGACTTGATATCTATGATCTAAGCTATTTCAGATTTTGTTTCATTGATTAATATAAGAGATAAGTTTGAATATAGTCTGTCTGGCTTTACACGTGCCCTGATATTAGCTCCGCTTACCTTCTTGATGGCTGGCTTCAAAACGTCTACTTAACAATATTGTTATGCGAGGTCGCATTGAGACCAAGCGAGGAAATTTTGGAAAATTTCTCCTCAATTTATGAGGTTTTAAAAGCAATTTGGTTACAATTTCCTTTGAAATAAATGATATGTGATTATTGAAAGAGTTATTATTTTTTTTTTTTAATGGTTGAAATTCTGCCAGGCCGGGGATAGTATGACATGATATTCTGCTTCGCCCCTTTTTTAGGTGAAAAGTTAGTTCAATGCCCTGACTGCTTTTCAGTTATTTGGGCGCAACACTGCATTGTATGAACCAGGGGTGGGTGCAGGGATCTAGGGGGGAGTTTCCCCCTTCCAGCGCGAAGTGCGAAAACTTTGCCGTTTTTGAAAATTTTGAGGCAAATTTGACGTTCTGGCAAATTTGAAAGAAAGATAACTGCTCGTATACCCCCCCCCCCTTCCATTTTTTTAGGCGAAAAATTATAGTTCGATGCCCTGACTGCTTTTCAATTATTTTGGACGCAATACTGCACTGTATGTAACAGGGGTGGGCGCAGGGAAGGGGGAGTCTCCTTTCCCCCCTCCCGCGCGAAGCGCCAAAGCTTTGACGTTCTGGCAAATTTGAGAGAAAGATAAAGGAGATTTCCCCCTTCCCGCGCGAAGTGCGAAAACTTGGCCGTTTTAGAAAATTTTGAGGCAAATTTGACGTTCTGACAAATTTGAGAGAAAGATAACTGCTCCTATACCCCCCCCCCCCTCCCTTTTTTTAGGTGAAAAGTTATAGTTCGATGCCCTGACTGCTTTTCAATTATTTGGACGCAATACTGCACTGTATGTAACAGGGGTGGGCTCAGGGAAGCGGGATTCCCCCCCCCCCCCCCCCCCGCGTGAAGCGCGAAAACTTTGCCATTTTAGCAAATTTTGGGAGAAAGATAACGGCTGGTAGCAACTTTTTAGGATTTTTTCTCTCACTTCCCTCGCTTTTTCGCTCTCGCTTTTTTTTTTATATTTTTTTTTTTAGTTGCCGTTTTTTATTTATTTACTTTTTTGGGGGGCGACCGCCCGTCTTGCTACGCGCCTGTTTGCTGGGTTCAGGCTGTTTGTTTTATACATCTGATTTTGTGTTGCAGGTCCGGCCTTTAAAGCAAAGCATAGCAGCAGCAAGAACAACAACAGCAAACAACAACACACAAACAAACAAAACAGAACATATAAGTTCTGAAGTGTAAATGAATACTACGCTTAATTAGGTATATAGTGCAATTATTTTACATATTGACAAAATGAAACTGTTTCGTTGGTTCATCATACCAAGAAATCAATGTAGAGAAGCGGTGGAGCTAGAATTTTATATATGAAACAATATGGATGGTGCTGGCGAAACCAGCAAATTGCATGATTTAATGAACGATTTCAGTGTTAAAACTGTATACTCTTAACCTGAAAAAAGCCAACTCCTATATTTCAGAACAACTGGGCGTTATGGCGTGCGCCTGTAATCTAGCTAACAGTGGAAGTTATAAACTGATTCAGTGGACACAGGTTCGAGACTGCGAGTCACGTCTTTCGGATGGTGACGTTAAAGGTCGGTCCCCAGACGTAATTAATCATATATGATTGATACACGTCTGTAAAAACCCAATTACACACACACACACACAACAGAGCGGGCACCGAATTACCACCTTTGCGCACCGCACCCCTTGACCACCTTTGCCCCCCCCCCCCCCCCCCCCACACACACACTAAGACACCCCTATTTACGCCGAAACACAGAACTAACAACTATCAATATACCGTAATACACTTACCTACGAGATTCATTTTAGAATCGTAATTGTAATCTCTTTGGTCGATTCGGTCCTGGCCCCACCAGTTGACGGGTCCAACGGTTCACCCGCTGTGGTGACCACCGTATTTTCTTCGATGTATTCAACTCCTGGTAAATAATAATAATAATAATAACGTTTTATTTACCCAGGGTATAGCCACTTCAGTTATCAAACTGCTCTTCCAGCGGGCCCTGCATAACATAATATGTTATTATTACCCTTCTCCATTCTAATATGCCGAGCGCCTGGCTAGGAGGCTGAAGGTCCCATTTTTTTCGAACCCACGACCCCCCGCTCATGAGGCGGGCGCTCTAACCAACTGAGCCAACATGTCCGGTACACGGTAACCTTTGGAGCTAAAACTGTGAGTGAATTATTTGAATGAGTTCCTTGAGTTTCAGAACAGGAAAACCTTTTTAATAAAAGGTGAGACATCCTTGCAGAAATTTTTATGCTTCTTTCCCCTCATTATTGACGAGAGCTCTTTTTAAAGCTTTCCGGGGCTCCCTTTTATTGAGTTTTCTTCGCTCACCACCTCTGTTTTACTATAGCATCGATCGATCTTGTCTTGCTTTAAATAATTTGTTGAAACCGATTGAAGAAAAAGGTCTTCTTTTTTGTATATCTCTTTATACACTAAAATGTGCTTTTACGATTGTTTAGTTCCTAATTGTTCTTCATTTAATTCATGTCTTGTTTAATACCTTCGTTGTCGCTGCTCATAATCATGTATTTATATAACATTTTTTACTTGTCCACGCAGCAACAGTACAATGCCAATTTCTAACAATTTGCTGGAAGTCCCCTTAATTAATTTGGAATAAATATGTAAGGGCCTGGTTGAAATAATTGTTCTTTGTCTTATGCCTGCATTTCTTTTCTTTTCCATAATAACATTATCAATATTTCTAAATAAATTGCTTCGTCATCATTTCCAAGTTCAAACTGAGCATGCACCTCCACCAGTGATAAACTCTTATCTTTATGACTGAAATTGTAATAGGCCTAAATGAAGTTAATGTGGACTGGACATAGTGAATAAAGCTAAAACCTTCAGTTCTAACTTTATGTTTGACTTATTTCGCCTTGTTTGTAATTTAACATGAAGAAAAACATGAGACATTTGGGATGGATCTTTAAAAAATGAAATATATATATATATATATATATATATATATTTAAAGCACAATGGGAGCTAATTACTTAGATATTAAACTGCCATTGATCACGGTTATCACAATTGGTTTGTGAATATTTTGTGCATTTTGTATTTTGTGTCAAAAGACATGCATTTTTTAATGAAGAACAAACGATCTAAGCTGAAATGAAGTCAGGGAATATAGAGATGCAAGCTCTTCGTCATCAATTTTTATTTTTCTGTAGGTAGGCTAATCATTTTCATAGCGGACAGGTGACATAGTATGGTACAGTGGAAAACAGATCATGAATAAAAGTGTATAGGGTTCGAATCCCAACCACCGCATATATTTGGCAAGGCAGTAATCTACATTTGCCACTCTCGACCCAGGTGAATCAAATGGGTACCCGAGGAAGAAATTCTCCAACGTGTTATTATGAAAGAGAGGCTAAATAATTTATGATACAGGAATTATTCACAACGACTCATGCGCTTCTGGGCCCTATTTCATAAAAACTATTGCTATCGATAACAACTAACACAGATCTATGACAATTTTCCTCTCAGCCAATCAAATTCAATGATTTCAGTAGCTTATAACAATTATTGTAACTTGTTATTGATAACAAGTTTTATGAAACAGGGCCCAGAGGTTAGCTTCATAGACGATGCAGTATAAGTCATTGTTTAGCGCATATGGATATTGTTTGGTACGGGATGTTACATTTACATAAACGAAGGATTAATATCAATGTCATCGCCGATGACATTAATATATATTTTACGGGATATTTTACTTCAAGAGAGCAGACAGCAAGAAAATGATAGGAGGTCACAAGCGTACCCAAGGGGGGGGGGGGCTGGGGGCAGAGTGCCCTCCCCTGACAACTTTTGACAGAAAAATTTTTCCCCCTTTTTTAGACCTTGTTTTTTTTTGCTTGTCAGAGAAATCTGGACCCCCCCCCCCCCCCCCACTGAGCAACTTTTAGAGCGCTGGGATTTTTTTTTTTTTTTTGCCAACACGCCCGTATTTGGGGGTTCCCACCGGGGCAAAAATGGGGGCACGTCCCCCTACCCCCTGCCCCCCACCCCCCCCCCCCCCACCGATCCGCAATTGCTGAAAAAATAACATCTCGCCGTGGGGGTTGTACACTTTAACTGGACCAAACACTATACCTAAACCTTACCCTAACCCTAACCCTTACCCTAAACCTAAACCTAACCTTAAAACCTATTGTAAATCCAACCCTAATTTTATGTCTTCGACAAAATAAAGCCCGGCTCAATTGTCGCTGGAGCATTTTGTCGGAGCCCCGCCCATGGGAATGAAAGAAGCAACGTGGCAGCCCGTGGCAGCTAATGACGCTAGGTGAGTCAATATCACTGACATTAATTTGACCACTTTATATCTATATCAAGGTCCCGTTTTGTAAACACTGCTCTAGTTGATAATGATTCTGTCGTGATTATGATGACGCACATGATTTTATCAGTGCGACATAATGAGTATGATTTCAAGATAATTACCACTTGGCACTATCCACCTTCTTTGCCAAGTGTTTTATTTGGATTATTTCATCCACTTTCATGAATTGCATACAGTGATATCCTATGGCAAGCCATCGGGGTCTACTTACGTCTACTCACCACGCGTACTTGATTTTCGATACACGTACCTATATTGACCAATCAGAAGCCAGTATTCAGTACGCGTACTGTTTTTGGTCATCACGTCACGTGTGTTTAAGGGTACGTGTACTTTACTTTTAGACGTTCCTGACCCCTCCGGCCATAGGTGGCCAAAGGGTTCAGAAGCGTCAGTTACTGTAACGTGTGCTTTGTCATTTAGGTAACGTGTACCTTGACTAGTCATTACGTGACGTCTATACAATTACGTGTGCTCTGGTCATTACGTGACGTCAGCTAAGAGTTAGTCTATTTCCAGGATTTTTTTTTTTTTTTGCTTTTTTTTTTGTTTTTTTTTTGTCAATAAAGCAAAGCATGTAGGTTAATAATATTGTTCAATAAGGGAAGTATAGGTCTTGGCAGGGGTTCAGGGTGTTTAATATATTTCTGTTGGTGACTGATTATTTAGTCGTCCTATAAATTTTTAGAGTAGTAGTAGTAGGCCTACACTCTTTTTAGCAAACTAACAAAAATCAAAGTAAAGTATAAACCGTGCGGAGTTGGTTTATTATTATCATTACTACTAGCTACTACTACTCATTTTTATTTCATTATTATGATTGTTACTATCATAATTATCATTATTATTATTATTATTATTATTATTAATATTGTTTTTATTATCGTCATAAAAAATTTGTCATAATAAAATTAATGTATAAAGTTTATTCATAACTACCATGTAATGAGCGGAGGAAAGAGAAACAAGTTGATGATTTAGATTAGGAGAACTCCCCACATGTACAGCTCATGTTTACTATATATAGTCAAAGCTATATAATAGTGCATACAAAGTATACAATTAAACTTCTACTACATGGACACTATTCACGCTCTTATCCTCCATCTGTTGTGCAATTAAGGGTCATGACCTCTGTGGACTCGTTGTCATGACCACTGGAAGGCCGCCTGTTTACCCAAGGATTAACCAGCTGATATCCAGTGCATAAGGGGTACTAGTACATGAATGGGGAGATGGCTTGCCTATCCTTGCTATAACCAGGGAATCCTAGTTACATTAATACATTCCCATGCTATAACCAAGGAGTTATCTGCTATAATAATTGATACGAGACGTCCTCGTCCTCCTCCCCCCTCCCCGGCGAAAAAATGTGAACCCCCTCCCCCCCCCCCAAAAAAAAAAAGAAGAAGGAGAAGAAGAAGAAGAAGAAGAAAAAGTAGTGTAAAATAATGATGAGTAAATAATAAAACAAACGGTTTGTTTTCTTAACAATTAAAGAAAAAAAATCTTCTTCATCGGTTGTTACACTCCTTGGCATTATATACTTGAACTTTGAAAAATCATAGAAGATTTGTAATCCATGTGGAGGCAGAGCTAGATTCCACTAAATTTCGTCATATGACCTATACTAAGGGGGGGGGGGGGTATCGGCTGTCAATGTCACACAGGCCTAATGAATATTCTAGTCGCAAAGGCGTTAGTGAAAAGACTGTTGATAAATTCAATGTATTCATTAAAACAATTATTTTTTTAAAAGACTGAATGTTCGTACGTTATACAGGGAGGGGGCGGGGGGGGTGACTGTTGCTGGGATGGAACAAGAACACACGCAAACAATTGTATGCCTATTATAAATTAAGATAGATAATTTTCTCAATGAAGCAGTCTAAATCAGATAAATTAAAGGACAATTTTATCACAGGAATGGCAATTGACAGGAGGGGCATTTGTTCCTCGATCAGAAGATTTTCTTTTGTCACAGCAAGGACACTTTTCTTGATTTCGGAACTCGGCAGAGGGCCCATCGAGCCCCTTGCCGAACCCCGGCTCCGCCGCCATGGTAATGTACATATTATGTTCAATCAATTGATGTTTAAATCATCATCAGCATCGATCCTCCTTCTCCCCTACCCCTTTTTATATACAAGAGATCGAGCCTCTGTCCCACAAAATCGTGGTCTCGCATGTAGACTGAGTTTCTATAGTACGCAATGATAAGTACTTCATCTATTGAAAACATTTAATTTTTTTTCAATGTTGCCATACTGCAAAATTATGGTCTTGTGTGTGTTTTGGAGGGGCAAAACTATTTTGTAGCCCATTAAACTTCTGCCCCTTCCCTTTTACGCCACCGGTTTCTATCAACAAAAGCACTGTTTCCAGTGCTGTTTCATTACCAGTGTATTATGTAACAGAGCGTGGGAACCATGACTTGTGAGAAAATTTTTGGTTTTGGTATGGTGAAATTTTACCTCTTTATTTTAGAGCACTAAATTTTTTTTATCGTGATACAGCAAAGTTTATTGTCATGGGGGGGGGGGGGAGACCAATAAAAGAGGAAAGTGCCCCCCCCCCAGCCCCACGCGGCTGCCCGGAGACATACAGGAAAATAAGAGGGAGTTTATAGCTACCTAGTAAGATTATTGATATTTTGGGCTGTTGAACTCCATAAAACTTTATACTTTTTACCCCTATGGAAAGCTTATTCATTGTTTACTGCAAATTATTAAGTGCAATATAGGTTCTTGTTTCGCTAAGGGCGGGGGAAATTGAGTATAGCCCTGCCCCTTACTTCCGAGGCCTTGACTTGAACCGTGTTTCTACAGAACAGTCTTTAGAAACACTACCTCATTAATATGCGAGGGAATGGTGAAGAGACCGAGTAAGAAACAAAAAATTAGAGCACTAGAAAATATAAATATTTTCCATTGTTTTACTGTAAAATGATTTATGTCACATTATTTTTCCTTGCGAGTGGGCGGAAAGACTGTGTTACCCACTCTATTCGTGGGCCTTGTAGTAGACGGGATTTGTAAATAATAATAATAGTGACCATTTATACCGCGCCATCTTTGTCAAAAGTCATAAGTAGAAAAACACTGCATCTATATTAATCTGCAAGGGAGCGAAGCCAAGGAACTACAAATCCCCATTCTCTGCCCCCCACCCCCCCCCCCCCTTCCTCGGCTTCTATGACAGGCCTGGGCACGTGTCGAGCCCAACAGTCTGAGAGCTAATTTGGAAGTCCTTGTATATTATTCACTGAGATAAACTATGATAATAACTTAAAACAAACAAATCAATAGCTTATGCCTTATTGTAAAGAACGGTCATGTAGACCTTCAAAAAAAAACTTTCAGTCGAACATAGAGGCCAATTTTTTTTTTAGTCTCTCGCAAATAGTTACATGAAAGGGGAATTTTACCCTGGTATTTAGCTTATTTAAATAAAAGCAGAAAATATATTTTTTTTAGTTCTGCAGGGCAAATGGGATGGGCCCTTACAAGATACGTCACGGTTGCCAAGTTGTGTTTGATTGATTACAACTTTTAAAAATTAATAACATTCTCATTTCTTATCAGATTTTACTCAAACTTTTATTGGTCTGTTATTTCAATTTCCCCATTCATTTAACATTTTTAAAACAATGTAAGAAAGAAAAATGTATAAATTTATCTGAATTTCACTTTTCAGTTTGAAATTCAGTGTTTAGTGACGGCACTGGCATTTTAAAATTGCATAGTGGCAGGATGGGGGCATTATTAAAAGAGGAAGTGGGCACAGCTCACTGGAAGTGATAAGGGGCATTTATAAGAAGGGGAAAGGGGGAAGGTACTTATGAACAAAACCGTCACTTATCAGACAAAAATAGGCTGAATCTACTTGAAAATGGGCTAATTTTGGGCTAATTGTGCTAGGGGGTAACTTTCCGGCGGGGGTAATTGTCCTTGTCTTAGATTCATCTCTCACCTCCCACGAAATTTTTGAGATTAGAAATAATAATAATAATGATAATAATAATAATAATAATAATAAATAATAATAATAATAATAATAATGATAATAATAATAATAATAATAATAATAATAATAATAATAATAATAATAATAATAATAATAATAATAATAATAATAATAATAATAATAATAATAATAATAATAATAATAAAATTATGTTACAATTATATAGCGTATTCCGTGAATACTTAATTGCGCTTTACAGTGTCATTTATTATTATTACCCAAGAGAGGTAAACGATGCACGAATTTTACTAGTTTGGAAAGAAAACTGATAGTAGGAAACTTCATATACACCAAGGTGTGGATGTGGAAGGGGGTTCTCCTCCAACCCTAAAAAATTATAGTTTAGAAATCCCTGATGTGTGTCATCAGACGAGACGGGGTCTTTAAAAAGAAAATCAGAGGATAAGACAATGCAATATACATCCGGAATGGATGTGGGAGGAAGGGGTTATAGAAAGATGTAGAGCGGGGGGGGGGGGGGGAGAAGAATTGTGCCCCTTTTGCCTCCAGCTCCGCTGCCTTGCATTGTAAGTGTAGTAATATGGGTACCTGTAAAACCGCACCGATTCTTTGTTAGCTAGATATGGCTCTTTTTGTCAACAACAAAAAAAGTTGGAAATATAGGTAAAAGGGGGCAATAATAAGAAGAGGAAAGGGTTCTTATCAGAGGTGGAAAGGAGCGCTTATATTAGGTGAAAAGGGGCGCTTATGAGAAAAGGAAAAGGGCACATATTAGAAGGTAAAAGGGGCACCTATCAGAAGTAAACATGCACTTATAAAAGGAGAAAAGGGCATATAATAGAGAGAAAACGGACAATATTTAGATTCGAAAAGGGGCACTTATCAGAAGAAGAAAAGGATAGTTTTAGAGAGATAAGGTGGCAGTTATCAGATTTGAAAAGGTGCACTTTTCAGAAGGCGAAAAAAGGGCGCTTATCAGAAGGGGAAAGGCACTTATTAGAATACATTACGTAAATTTATTTTGAATACTTTCTACTACATCCCATCCTGATACCTCTCCAGCTGACGTATCTCAATGAATGGGGATTGGGTCATTTATTCGGGAGCGTCTGACGGACATCCCCCCCCCCCCCACCATTTCAAATTCAATGTCTTACAGTGGGCACTTACGATAGAGGGAGTTCTGCTGCATATTTTCATCCTATTTCATTTCGTTATTTTTTCCTACCCCTTTCTATTTGTTGTTTTGCAATCATGAACATTTACGACTGGAATTCACCAGGCAGCCCTTCCCTGCCGATCATTATTACCATTTTTATCGAGGGGGGGGGGGGCATGGGGTCTTATCATCACTGTTGCAGCCCAACACTGTCATCCAGATGTCACTTGTAATACGTGGAATCATGCTTGATATTTATCCCCTGACTTTTTTAAATATTGAGGTTCTCCTACTGATCCTTTTAATTCTGACCTCCTCCATTCACCCCCCCCCCCTTTTTTTTGGGGGGGTACTTGGCAGGTACAAGCAACCATTTAAAATGACGTGTGACATTACACAGTCGTGACTATATTATTCTGCTAGAGTGCATTGGGTTTTATACCTTTCCAACTTAGGCCTACCTCGCTCAGTGAGGGAGGGGGTGGGGGCGTCTGGCGGGCATCCGAGCATCTGCCGCAATTTAAAATGTCTGGCAGTGCATGGCCATTCATGATAGCGGGAGTTTTGCTGAACTTTTCCCTCTAGGTTTCATCCAGTTATTCTCCCCCCCCCCCCCCCCCCCCCCGGCTAATCCAGCTCAATTTTGAATGTCCATCGAAAGGGTCCTTCTGATTACCCCCACCACACTGTTTGAGTCACTATACCGTTTCCTTACATGAACAAAGCAAGAGAAATCAGAAGAAGACGGGAAGGGAATAAATGAACAAGGAAAACAATAGACGAAGAAAATATTTTAATAGGACGATACAAAAAGTGGCAGAGGGGGAAAATACTGGGCTGCACCGACGTACCAATGCACATACAAAATGTGATTATTTTTTTCTTGTGATTACTTATTATTCATTCCCTTATGGAAAACGAGTAAAACAATGAACACATATAAAACAAGAAACAGACATGCTTTCAGAAAAATAGTCCTGCAATAAACCTTTTTAAGGGCGCACTAATATCAAGTTTGTTAACACTGTAAATGATGTTTCTATAAGTGCAAAATATAATGCATGATTTTTTTTTTTTAATGGAGGGGGGATTTAGAGTTTTATTGGAATTCCACGGTATTAATAAGCATAATGAAACGAATTTCAAGTGTGTAAACATGGAGGGTTGCAGCCCCCTAGCCCCCCCCCCCCCCCCATATCCCGTTCTGCGGCCTCCGAATTAGTTCACTATGAGGCCGGCCCCGCAAGTCCTGACAAAAAAAAAAAAAAAAAAAAAAAAAAAAAAAAAAAAAAAAAGAGGGGGATACTGTGTAAATTCAGTTTTCAGGTTTTAAAATAACCCGAATCTTCGGAAAAACGAACCTACGGAAAAAACGAAAGTACGGAAAAACGAGTGTCCCCACGGAAAACAATGGATGATAAGCGTGCTTCACATTTTGCAATTTGGGGGGGGGGGGTAAAATTTCTAAATCTTCCACTTTCAAAATAACATGAAATATGTATGTATGGAAAAATAGGGGAATGGGCTTCTTTGGGGGGCGGGGGGGGGTAGGGGTAGGGCTGTGAGCAAGTAGTAAGCTTTTGAGGTGGGCCTTCACAGTGTTTGCCCCACCCCCAAAAGAAAAATAAATATAATAAATAGATAAATAAAATAAGCTAGAACCCTTCCGGGGCAACTGGAGCGTAGCGCCGGAAGTGAAAAAGGGGGGTTAGAATGAGGAAGCCTCACCTTTTAGAGTACTAGAAAGCTGATCGCAATGGTAAGTTTGATTGTCGTGGAGTGGGGGCAAAAATACTTCCCCCGACAAATGGAAGCAAGCATCTGCTACATTGTGTCTATCAATACACGAGGGAGGATGGTGACCGTGTGAGAAAATTTTGTTTCAAATGATGAAAGTTTGCATTTTTGAGCACTAATAAGCTTATTAAGCCTGTACATCGTTGGAAAATTATTATTACATGTAATTTTCCTTTTCTGTTTTCTTGTGAGTTTTTGCCCCCAAACTCGAGGGCATGAGGGCTATCATGCAAGTACAAAATGTAATTTTCTTTTTTTCATTTTCTTCTCTTTTTAGTGATTGCCTGTCCGATCTTCTATTATGAAAACGGTTACCTTTCCCTCATTCTCAGTTTATGCAAAAGTGAAGATAATAGACCACAAACCGCAGTATACATGTCTTGAAAAAAGGCTTGAAATAAAATACATGTAGGGCACCCTAATATCAAGTTGGCTAGGCCTGTAAACGATGTTGGTATACGTGGAAAGACATCATAATTATTAGTTCACGGGCCACAGAGCGTTTGAAAAGTGGGGGCAGGAGGTTGAGCACGAGTAAGAGCATAATATGTTATTATTAATATAAGCAAAGAGGAGTGTGTGTGCTTTTGTGTGTGTGTGTGGAGGGAAAGCCTGCACTCCCTAGCTTATAGATCACCCCCCACCCCCCCCCCCCCCCCGTTCAGCGACCCCTGAACTTCATCATGATAGAGCCATCCATTTTCATAACAAAGAGGGGAATCCTGATAATTGGGATTTGATTTCCCAAACTCTCATATCCCACATCCCCTATGTAGAGAATAGAAGCGGTCTCATTAAAAAAAAAAAAAAAAAAAAAAAAAAAGCCTTGAATTAGACCATTTCAAAGTAGACGTGACGTATTGAACAAAGCACACGTAATTGAACAGACGTGACGTGACGTAAGGTCACGACAGAGTACACGAAATTGGGTAAACGTCACGTAACGAGTAGACGTGACGGACGGACCGTTCGGTTTTACGTGACGTCTACTGGGTACGCGTACTAGTAGACGTAGGTAGACCCCGATGGCTTGCCATAATATCCTACTGCAGTGCTATCAGCACTTTATATACGACATCGTATGATCCCCTGTATGATGTCAGCAAAAAGAATGCATTGTGTTTGTAACTCGAGAAAGTTTTCTTGTTTTTGAATGTCATCGTGTGGTCCATGTTTATAGAGCAAAATATTATTCAATATGTTCTATAAATTATTCTTCTCCCCCCCCCTCTCTCTCTCTCTCTGTCTCTCTCTCTTCCTCTCTTAGTTTTTCTTGACTTTTTCTGTCTGTAAATATACTTTCTCTCCGTTTTTTATATGCTGCAGTTTTTCTCTTCGTTTTCATCTACACAGGTCTTTCTTTTTCTAAAATATCTAAACAATCTAACCTCGCACAGCCTTCCCCATCTGTCTCTATTTTTTGAATTCTTCATCTCCCTTCTCTCCCTCTTCCATTTTTATGGATATTCAAATTTGTGTGAATAAATATACCTCATAATAACATTGCATAAAATATTAATTATGTTTCATGCTGTACATAATTATAGTCATTTTTTTTTGGTATTACACATTACCCTAACTCTTTACATATTTCAATGTTTAAATAAAACAATACAGTAACAGTTAACAAATATGATATAAATTTAATACATAAAAACAGTATATGTACAAGCATATTTCTGTCATAAATTAATCAAGGTGAAAAGAAAAATGAAAGACAATTTTGCCAAGAAAACAAGGAAACAAGTAATGTCATGAGATGAATACATTGTCGGGTGTAGTTATGTGAATTACTGAAAGGGCAGTTATGATAATTTCTGAAATGCTCTTTATTATATAGACAAAATAGCGTAAACCGTCGTTTCTTTCCATATAAGAAATCAGAAATATCTTCCTCGGTTGAGCTTTATAACCATGGGCGGCAGAACCGGGGGGGGGGGGGCTGGGGGATGAGGGGGGCTGCTGCAGCCTCCCCCCCCCCCACCCCACCCCCCCACTTTTTTGTGTAGACACATTTCATAAAATGTCGAGAAAATGTTCGAAAATTGTCATCAATGAGTAGAATGAAATCAGCCCCCACTTTCAAAAACGCTCCGCGGCCCCTGATAACCACAGTCCCGATAAATGTGACATGATTATTTAAAAAAGAAGAAAAAGTTATCAAGAAAGACAAGCTCGTGGCAAGACGACACAGGCAGACGAACGATTTTACAACATGTACCTTTAGCACAGACATATAGTTTCATCTTTTCAATAATAAAGCTAAATTCTAGTTCACATTTTGGCTGTATACATTTAAAAAAGAGGAAAAGTATATACACAAGGAATCACACACTGAAGTATATATAGAAAAATACAAATTTCCAACCGATTATCAACGTTTAGGGGAAAGGGTGAATAATACTCGTGAACAAGTATCCGTATCTGTCTCTTCAAACTTGAATCACTGGAAAAGAAATGCTTCCAGAAATTAATGTCACAGTTTCATGGAACAAAATATAGATATGATGAATATAAATACGGGCCATGATTTGTGATGAAAAAAAAACACAAGTAAACGTTTAATAAATTAAAATCAAACAAAAACGAAATTACAGTTATTTTAAGAATCAAATATAATTATTAGACTCACAGAGGAAGCACATTATAATATTTATGATTTTATTTACTCTTCCCAACCGCCTTACCCTTACCAAAACATAAGGGTTTTATGAGAAGACTCAAATGTCTTCACAGAACGGCTCAATAAAGTTACAATAACAACTTCAAGCTAATGGATAAATTGGTTTGATAATATGCAGTCAATGTTTTGTAAGTAAAGACCAAAAGATATGATCGTTCGTCCAACTTGGTTCGTCCAGCTTATCAAGAATCTACGACCACGACAGCATCAGGTCCGCCGATGTCGTTCTTGTTTCCATCCTGCTTCGCTGCTTCATCATCGTCTTCGGGCTCCACTTCATTTTGACCGCAGAGGATGATCATGCGGTAAAACTGGAGCAGGATGACAAGAATGTTTTTACAGGTGAAGAATACCATCATGATGCTGAAGATCTTGACTTCTATCATGAGGTAGAGCCGCATGGCCAGGAACGGACCGTCTTGCATGAGCAGGGTGATCCACATGGACCACATCTCGTTCCGGCAGCAAGAGCAGCAGGAGCAGCATTCCTCGGAGCAGCTGTTGCTGCCATCCTGCAGGACGACACGACGTCGTTTCCGGCCACCGATGTCAGCACCAGACTGAACTGCACCAAGCTCCAACTCCACAGTCCGAGGATAAAGATGATGAGGATGAGGTCGCAGAAGACATTCTCGTCCTTCAAACTTTCAAGGTTGAACTCCAAGATGTCAGCCGCCATACCGATGTACACCAGGAGAAGCTGGGAGAGTTGGTCACGGGTGAGGTCACCCTTCGGAAGAAGCCATCGGCCGAGGATGAGCAGACACAGGAGGGTCTGCTGTAGGATGAGCTCCCATTCATTCGATGAGAATGCCACGGGAATAGTGACCTGCAAAACGATACAAAGCAGAGGTTAAAACTCAAGTCAGGGAGACCAAATATCAAACAGTGGACATCCAAAATTTCTTAGCATAATTATAGAAATTCTGTTTGGAATTCCAGCTCAGTAGCAAAAGCTTTCAATTGCGCCATTAAGGGTGAAGTTCAGAACCTGCAGACATCACTGCTGTGCAACGTATACGCTGTCAAGATTTGACTGCAGACAGTATCTTTTTCTCGAACCAAACGATTCCGTTTTCGTTCATAGTTGATTTTTTTTTTAATGATTTGTCTATTCTTGATCTTTTTATGAACTAAATGTGACTAATTACCCCTTGTACTGTATCGAGGGATGAGGAGTTGTAGACGGTATCGGCAGAACATTCCTCCCACCCTTGCATGTCCCTGTAATTTATTCGTGTGTTGTAGAGATCGAACTGGAGAAGCCACAGCCCAGGGACCACTGATAGGAGATACAGGACCACCGAAGGACACAACCTATGAGATAAAAGATGAAGAAAAGTAATTAATCGTGTGTGAGGGAAGACATCATTAATGTCATAAGAACATTACGAGTGATGGGGCCACACTCTTAGACCCTTCATAGACTGAATACTTTAATTTATTCAGCTCTTCAATCAAACAATCACAACAACAAACTTGATAGTAAATCTGTATATGGTTTTACAGATACTATACATTATTGAAAAACTGCCATCGTTTCTAATAAAGTTTAAATATTGTAACATTAACTGAAGATAAAATGTGGTCCCTAGAACTGACTGAAAAAGATTCGGGATATCTAAATTTCTCCCCTCTTTACGATGGGGGAGTGGCTCGGGTAATTGCCCTCTTATACGGTTGATCTAGGGGTCGATAACCAATGTCTTGAAAACGTTTGGTATTGTAAGAAGAGCTTGTTGCATTTGTCTTCTAGACCGTACATCCCCTTTACCAATCTATAAACAGAACCACTATTGTCCCAGGGTGTGACGGTACTACTACGTGTAGTATTTGATATTTTCAAGGAATACAAGATAGTGATCAATCCCTGATCCCAGCAACGGCACAGACATATAAACTCAAATTTTTAAAAATAGACTACATAGGATGGTAATCAATATTCTAATTCTCACTTTAATATAATGTGAAAATAGTTAGATTTGTGCGATTACAATTGCAATAAATCAAGATAAATTATCACTGAAATTTTTGTTTATATGTATATTGTTGCTAGTCATGTTAACTCCCATTAAAATTAATTTTAAAAGGCATTAACTATTTTGTAGCGACTGGAATATCAAAATATGGAGTTTTGCTTGTCAAGTGTTTAGATCGATGCGCTAAAGTTTGAAAAGAAAGTTTTCTTTACAGTTTTCTTTATATTTTGAAGGGAGGGGAGGGGAGGGGATCAAGGAAGCTATCCCCCTCGCGATTTGGAAATGGACTGAGGCACCAATCGTGTAGCACGGAGTTCCGATCTCACAGGCGAATTAACATGGGAAAAAAATCGGCCGCCCCTCCCATTGGAACAAAAATTACATAGACACTGAATGTTACATGTACGCTTTCTAGAAATCGTAGATTTTCGAGAAAAAAAGACAATCCTAGTTATGACTTTGTATCTTTATACATAAAAACGCTGTTTAGTTTCCATACAGACTTTTTTTGTTTGTGTGTCAACGTGCATGGCGGATTGATCAATCGGGGTCCCGGCAACCGACAGACAAATATAAAATATTTACGTGAACATGATCAATGCCTCGATCATTTTATCTCCCTTCCATTCTGTTTGATCGTTAGGAAGTATTCAGAATAAGCAATAAAGTGGAATCAATCAATACTTCCTTAACTGTTTATGCGGTTCAATAATCAACGTGGTGAGGTGGCGTATATATAACAAAAGGTATTTGTTGCTTCTTTAGTGCTGTGACTGTTTTTAGTCGGGGTAGACGTGCGCGAAAAAGGGGAGGTACAGTATTTTGCGTGCACATGACGTCACAATATTATGTGTTGAATTGGAACTACAATGCGTTGATAATACAACAATAACAAAATAGTGCGACATCACCAGAAAATATGTAGTTTCGATTTACAAAATAACTCATGCGGTTCGATATTTTATTTATTTTTATTTATTTATGTATTTATTTTTGTTTTGTTTAAAAAAAAGGCAGATCTTTCCTATCACCTTCTGCAATGCATTGACCCAGCGGGTTTTAGTTAAGATGATTATATTTTTTGGTCCCCCCCCCCCTCCCCCCCCTGAAAAGGGGGCACGAGATTTCAGCTAACATGTCATTCTGAATTGAAATGATAATTTGTGTAAACATTATATGATGTGCTATGAAGACAAAAGCGCAAGTGACGAAATTTGCCATTCCAAATTTAAAAGGATTTTAAAAGAGTTTAGAATCGCAATGAAATGGTAACACATTTCAAGAAAATAGAAAGACGGATAGACTGCATGACAGTCAGAATAGGAGACGGGTGGAGAAAATGAACAAAAACTAAATGTAGGGATCTCAGGACAAAACTATGAATAGTGACAGGGGAGAAGGAAAGTGAGTGGGAGGCGCGAGAGAGAGAGAGAGAGAGAGAGAGAGAGAGAGAGAGAGAGTAAAGGATGGAAGGGGTGGGACAGGGGAGGAAAGACAGAGAGAGAGAGAGGGGGAGAATGAGAGATAATGGGAGAGGAGGGGAGAGGGAGGGAAAGGAGGATGGAGAGAGAAAGGGAAAGGCGGGAGGAGGGGACAGATCCCTACATGTATATAAATGAGCTTTTCTCTCATCGGATATTATCGACGTTTTTGTTTTTTAGAGACCGTGGGAAATTCAATCATAAATCCTTTCATCGATAACTCTGAATTCCCACGGGATGGACAATTCACGACTTCACGTTAAAATCGAAATTATGAGAAAAGTCAGAAGATGGCGTTATCGCATAAAAAATAGCTCTTTTCAGGTAGATAACCATAATAGGCCAATTTATTAATAATCCCGTTGTAAATTAGACTGACTTAATAAAGAAAAAAGAGTTTGACTTGAACTTCAATGCATTTATGATATAAGTACTCCAAAGCTCTGAAAGTTCCTTTCCGGTCACACTATATTAAGTTACATGTAAAATACTTTTCATTACGTTCTTATGTTTATTTTATGTGAGTTTATCGTGAATAAAAACTGAGAGGATTTTGATCCATACCAGTATTCAATATCATTCAGTCCAATTTGATGGTATTTTCTTTTTACACTTCGTTTTTTCTTTTTATTCTTCTTCTGGAAATATAATTAGTAGAAAATGTACATGCATAGAGTTCGATTAAATGAAATATACTATCTTATCTTGCAAAATGCAAAAAGTCAATTTATATTTGGTATTGTTATTCAAAGATAATGGTGTGACTATAAATCATATTACATAAAATATATAATACATAAATATTTTCTAACCTAAATACACATAAATTATAATGTTGCCACATCGGGCCTCTGAATTTGATAAGGTCGCAATTAAAGTTCATTAATTTTAACTTTGTTAAAAGGTCCTGCGATACCTATTGCTTTTTGTAAATCATAAATCATGTAGACGATATTTTCAATAAATCTGTACATATATGTTGTACACTGTAAAAAATTTTAAAAAATGATTGTCCGACCAACTTTTGGGCCATTTTGTGCGCAACTTGGGTTATGCTTTCCCCATTTACGATCTCTTTTTTCTACAACTTAAGCAATAATCACCAGAATTTAGCAAAGAGTTGCCCAAAAGTTGTTCGGACATTTAACATGCTTAAGTACCATCATGTTGGGCAATTTTTTAACCCAATATCTTTACAGCGTATCTGTATATCTTGAATTCATTTTATTGGTCAAATAAATACGGAAATGAAATTAATAATGATAATGATGATACGAATAATAATGATGTTATATTTTTAATGTAATATAATAAATATAACATTATATATAATAGTAATATATAACATTATGATATATTACAATAGGATAGAATATAGGTCTTGATGCGTTTTGAGCGTGCTATGATTTAATGTTCTACAATGAGGACAACTCCAACTGATGAAATAAGATATGATCAGCATTTAACGCATCGTAATACCCCCCCCCCCCTAAAATGCAGTAACTAGTATTCAATCACCATGGAATCCTACACAGAACATATCATTATTAAAAAGCTTCTTCGATATTTCTTTTTTAATAAATGACTTCTCCCACCACGAGAAAATGAATAACTAAGTAAGCATCATATTAATGAAGTGTTATTCTTCATGGATAACGTGATATATCAGACACGTGTATTTCTCATAGACAAGAATGATAAAATAATAAAAAGAATGTGATGGAAACGCCTGAATAACTAGTAGATTTTAATAAAGTAGAAATGAAAAGAGGAAAAGTCGAATTATGAGTTCTAGTGAGTTGAATATACTTTCAGAACGCCATTTTCTCCGTCTAAAGTTGCACAAAATAATATTTTTGGAACACGCCTTGCGGTAAAGTATAATTCGTAGGGGGCATGCAGACACAGTTATTATCTCCTTTCTTTACACAGTTATTATAATAAATCAAATTGGAAGTATAGAAAATGTCATTAAAGTAGAAGTAGACGTTTTCATTCATAACCTAATGAGTAATGCCCAAACTTTGGTTGAAGCAATCGAGTTCAACTCATATAATTATTTCGTTTTGATTAAAACAGTGAAACACTTTCCAGTCATTTTTCCTTTTCAAATGTTTTTTTTGTGTAAATAAATTTCAAAGCAATTTGCGTGAATTGAAACATGTAAAATGGTGATGTGAGATTCCATTTCACAAAATTTGTATCAATTTAATCATGAAGCACGAGTTTGCTAGTGATTCGAATGATGTAGGGTCTCTTGTAAAACAACATTTTAACCGCTGACCACCCTCAATCAATAAGACGAGATGAATCAATAAATACATAAATAAATACATAAATACATAAATAAATAAATAGATAAATACATACATACATACATACATACATACATACATACATACATACAGGAATAAATAAATAGATAAATAAAATTAATAAATAAATTAATTAATACATAATTAAAAATGATTTACCATTTCCATTCGCCGTTTTCGGTAAACTTGAAAGTTATACCCATTTCGACTGGTAGAATGATGAGAGGCGCCAAGAGAATGTAGTAGATCATTGAATTATACACACTGGTGACCTGCCACGTTGCTAGAATCCCATGTATGGCGAAGAAAATTCGGGCCAATAGGCCTTTGGCAAACGAAATTATACCCATTTCTGCTGTTGTTTATGCTCCTCCTGTATTTTTCCAGCAAACCTCTGGTCAGATTTGACGGGGTGTTGCAATAATGGCGAAACAGTGAGCACCGTCCTAATTTCTTCGCCTTCTATTAAAATCCCACAAGCATAAAAATCGTTGGCGTAAGAACGTCGATACAAGCAAGCTGCAATGAGATTCAACAAGTTTCACCCATGGCGGAGAGGATAACACGATTTCACTCTTTTTCTGTCAACAAAAAGTTCCTGTAATGAGTTGGCACACCACTCCTCTTGTTTGAAACTCAGTATCTTTCCCCTTATTGACTAAAACAGAGAACGAAAAAAATTGGTATGTCCAAGGCTTTCAGATACTAGTTTCCTTTTCGTCTCTTCCTAAGACATTTCCTTCTGAAGATTGGCTCCTTCTTCCTGGCCAGTTATTGAACAAATAAAGACATGTAAATGTCTGTGTCGTAAAAAAATGCCATAAGCATATCGATTGTGTGCATGCCCCTGTATTTTCAGCTCAGTAGGCATCAACTACGACCAATGCACCTCTGGCTATTGTATCGAAAGCGCAAATCGGCTTGATTGGGGGTCCCTTTTTCATCATCTTGTCGTTCTATTGTTGCCGCGGCGGAATTATCGACGAAGTCATACTATAGCGACAAGCACTGAATGCCTCTCCGGTTGTTTTGTGACGGTCGTATCCATAGAAACGAGGTACACCCCCAGCTCCATTGCCCACATGGGGCGTTGCACTCTTCAAAATAAATCGGTACAATATAGGGCGGTCCATTTCCAAGAAGTAAGTCCTGCCTTTGCGGTTAAATGGTGGCTGCTACTTTTTACGTTAATAATCTTACGTCAGTAATAATTACGCAAACTTCACATATTGTTATTGCTCACGAGGCAGAAAGTGTTTATTTTCGTTCAGTGGTATCCAACTTGTAATCAATAAATTCCACTATCACTAAAAAGTTACTTTTCCCTCTACACAAGCCGCATGATTTAAGATGAAAAATAATCTTGTAATTTCGGGCAAACTTTCATGGGGGAGGGGGCTGTTGTCTCTTGCCCCAATAGCAACCTTTGACAATTATTGTTTATGGATGACAGCAAAATTGGTTGTGAGTTATGTAACTATATGGCGCTTCAATGGCATTTCCTCCTGGAGGAATATCGGATAAGATATCAAAATTTACGAGACCACCTTGCTGTCCATATAATGAAGTAATGTTTCTCAAAATATCGGTGTTTTCGAAATTTATTTGGGTTTTTGCCGCTGGACACCGCTCTACCTCCTATATACGCCTGTTAACACTATTACCATTTTTAACGCTTTGGCATATAGAGAATTATTAGAGAGAGATATAATTGGTGTCAAATCTTTTATCTTTAGGTATTTAATGAAATGTTTTCATGAACAATTTCTTCTTTTTGCGATGTAT
The DNA here is from genome assembly GCA_025618425.1 of Heliocidaris tuberculata. Taxonomy (NCBI): domain Eukaryota; kingdom Metazoa; phylum Echinodermata; class Echinoidea; order Camarodonta; family Echinometridae; genus Heliocidaris; species Heliocidaris tuberculata. The sequence continues at coordinate 45,040,506 of CM046834.1, read as the reverse complement.
TCTTGAGGGTAAACAGTACTGTTATTAACTTACGATGAGGGTCCAGTTGAAAAGAAAGGAGGAGGGCTGTCTTTTTAGGTCACTCCAAAATCCTCTAACAAGCAACAAAAAAAAGGGGGGCACATATAGTTGCGTACTTATTGTATGTCACTTGGGTTTCCAAAGGGCACGGCCGGCTGAGCCCCCCCCCCCCCCCCCTTAAAACAGCCAGTGCCAAATTGACACTAATGTAGATTCATTGTAGTATTTTTTGATACAGCACTAACGTCATTTCCAAACTGCCTCCCGATATGTTATAGGAAACCTTTTTGATAGCGGCAACAAAAACACAACAACGGCGAGCCAAACAGACAAAAAGCACGAAATAAATGTTTGAGTTCGTTCCAGCTTTCCAGTATTGTTGAGCGATATTGAACACATATGCACAAAAGTAAGTGATTATGATATTGCTATCTGTATATCGCGTTATGATGGGCATCATGGTCTATATGCATTTCCCTGCGTTCACTCTCACGCGATATGATTGCTTCACCAATTCTAAAATAACTTTTGCTTTAATTCCAGTGCGTAAATTAATTAAAAGTGCTTTTACGTTGATTGCTTTTGTTAACCTCACTGCTATACTTTGGCCAAAAAATACTATACCGACACCTACACTCATGCAAGATGTTAAAGTTTAGGTCTGATAAGCTACGGGCAGAGCTGAAAATGTATATTTACATAGTATCTTCATGACTAAATCGGTAATATTGTAAGTATCCAGTTAAATATTAAAATGAAACGAATGGGTTAACATTAGGGTGACTTATTCTTAGAACCCGAAATTTGATATGAATTTGGGTAGCCTATTGTGTTTTTTTAAATGAAATTTGATGATGTTAAGAGTTATTCTCCGTGCGTATGTTTGACACTGTCATCTCTATGTGGCATTTGTTTATCATTAATGTAAAATCTGCCAACAACCGTCATATTTCTTATTTTTTTTCAATATCAAACACGAAAGAGGGCCATATAAAAAAATGATTGTTAAATTTGCTATTCAAGCATGATAATAAAAGACATCCCATAGTTAAATTTTAAAAAGTTGAAGTCTTTCCTGTTCGTGGTCATTATGATTATAGGGTTTTCATAAACATGTATAGGCATATCTATTTTGATTTTCAAATATTCAAGGTCATGATTCATGCTCATTGTTTCTCATTCTGTCAATAGGGCCTATATATTCAAAATTCTCTCACACGTGGGGTTTGTTTTTAAAAATGTAATTATGGGCCATATTTTTACTCTACGATCTCCTTCGTATCAAGAAAGACCAACCGATAATCTCTTTAAGAGCTGATCACATTTTTCCGATAACGATAACGATAACGAGATTTTTCATTTAAGGCCCACCCTAAACCCGACCAGTACACTTGCTATAAATGTTTGTTATTAAATTCCTTTTGATAGAAATGCGAGATTGCGCGAAACCAATTTCCTCCGAAAAGAACTTTCTTTGATTTCCTTGATTTTGTTTATTCTTTTCCTTTCGAGTTTCAAGATATTGAGGTATCCCAAAGGGAGCCCCCCTGTCTGCACCAGAGAGACATAGGAAACTTGTTTCCGAGAAACCTTCGTACAAAACACGAGCAGGTTTGTCAGGACGGTGCCAATTCTGAACCGACAGGACTCGGTAACCTGACATGATACTATTTTATCTTTAAACAAACAAAAAATATATATAATATAATAACTTTTAGGGGGAAAAAATACATTAAAAGAAAAGAGAGAAGTCAATCATATTATTTAAATGATTAAATTTTGTTTTAAAAAAATAGTTGGTGATAATAGTCAAAATTGACTGATTGCCATAAAACACTAATCAACAACAACACAACAACGACCTACTATTAACATACACGATTATACTCGCACGTATATACACAACACTAAAGGGTGTACCTTTCACTGAAAATTTCGTTATCGTTATCGTTATCGGACAAATGTGACCAGCCCTTAATTGAGTCGTTACAAGTGAGAGGAGATGCGATGGCTCAGTGGTAGGGCAGTGGTCTTTAAACTGGGAGGACCAGGGTTCAAAACCAAGTGGATGCGCTAGTATACCCTTTGGTTGGGCATTAATCCTCATTACCAAATCCCTCTGGAGAGGCGTCGGTCCTCTGGTTGCTTATACTTAGAAGGACATGCTTTCTTATTAGTCAGGTATTTAAACTATCAAACGAGTCTTAGTTGAACTGATTTCATTTAAAGAGAGATTTTAGCATTGAACATGTATAGCTTATTCCATACACTAATTACATTGACTGCAATTACGATAAAGCATTATACTTAGGTGAAAATACTTCAATTTTTTTTTTCATTCAATTTGCGTGATTACCATCACACTTTGTCCAGAGAAAGAGTATAGACCCAATGATTTATTCTCACATGACGTGTTCTAGTAATCTATCTAATACCATCGTTATGGTTATACATCATTAGTAAATTGGTGTTGATGGTATTAGTACTCTCGTTTGGTAGAGTTGTATAAAATAATGATAGGTCAACGGAGGGCCGAGATGGAAAGTTAAAGCTCATGAATCACATTCACATTAAAAAAAAAAAAAAGGTTATATAATTTTAGGTATGACCTGGATATTCATACTCTTCATTAATTCATATCAAGCAATATACTAAATGCCAAAACTTAATTTATTGATTACACACGTTAGTTGTATTTTTCACTTGTCTGTTCATATTGTTTGGTGTACATGATTATCCGCCTTTCAAGTATTGATCTGTTTATTCAGAGAGCACCTTAGGCTTTGATGTTTTGCCATGCTTAATTATTCAATAAATAAAACATGTCATATTCAATAAATATTGCATAAAAACTATGAATAGTTATCCTGAAAAGCCCGTTTTCCCATTATAGGAAGTGCATTATGGTGAAAGCAACATGGTAATTAAGATTGTTTGCTTTGATTGACATTTTGGTCTAAAAAGGTGCTGGTAATTGAGGCGATGTTTTCTGTTAGCAGCAGCAGCAGCAGCAGCAGCATCGTCATTATTATCATCATTATTACTATTATTATTAAATTATAAAGTTGCTACACATGTAATAATTCAAACAAGCTCTCTCTCTTTTCCTTTCTCTCCCTACCTCCCTCCCCTTCTCTCTCTCTCTCATTTCCCTCTTCTTTTATCGTTTTCTCTAATTTACCCTTTCTCTCAAGGCCTTTCTCTCCACAATGCATGCTTCCGTCCATCCTCTAATGATGAATGGAAAGGCAGACTGAGTATTACACCTCTTTAATTGTGTTTTGCTCAAAGAAATTGCGATGTACATATTCCATGTATACAGTGTCCTACAGAAAGTAATGGTAATAACAGCAAGGAAATATGAAAATGAAAAAAAAAATCAATAAGTACAAATAATAACAGTTATATTTATTCTAATATAGGTATGCAACATAGAACTATCATTATAACTGAAATACATATATTTAAAGCGGGTCATGTTTTGCATAATTTGATGGAAATAGAAAAGGGTTTCACTATAATACAATTCTACATACAATGAAACAATACATATCTAATGATAAACAACTGAAACTTGAAAACCAAGGTGGTAGAATCTTTCATCTTTCAATTATTATTCAATTATTCACATGATGCATCAATTGATAAAACATGCAAGGTTTCCCAAACACCCATCCTCGACCACAACAATTTGGAGGAAAAAATACAGAATTTACAAAGATGATGACAAATAAATGTGATCATCATCATCTAGAAAAGGGCTCTAAAAATAAATGAGTAGTTGAAATTGTTCTCTTGGCACTCACAATTTTCCTAACTTCTCAGTGACCTGTACAGTATGTAACATTGCACAAAACATTTGGCATTAAGTACATTTTCCCACACACTCCCTTCAAAAAAAAAAAAAAAAAAATCTACTCCATTATAACTTCATTGTCAATTTCAAATGAAATGTGATTTTAATTGAAAAAAACAACATTGGTTTTCTTAATGGTAAGCATATTCTAAATTGTAATTTTAGCCCTCATGCATATGTGACAAATATTTTCTAAGAATTTGAGTGTGGCGGAAGAGTAAAAACAAGTGCTAAACATGAAGTAATTTATGTTAGCAACTATTTCCAACATGTATAAAAAGTAGTTGCAGACCATGCTAGAATTTTCTTTTGCCAAGCAATTACCAAGCATGAGTGAGTGAAAGGGATAATATCATTTAAACTAGCCTTTATTTTCAAGTGAGATTTCCACCACTTTTCTACATTTTTTCTCTAGACATATTTATTTCTAGGATTGCTCACTGCTCATTTAGTTACGAGTATTTGGTGACTCACTCCATCTTTAAATGTGAGAAGTAATTAAATGTTGACAGTTACACATGAACTCTGAAATCATATACACAGTATACTTTACATACAAAAAGGAGTAACTTGCCATCTACAATTTTCAATTTCAACTTCTGCAAATCAGATGTATTAAGAATTCAGCACATTCAGAAGCACATGTGAATTTGTAATCTCTATTAATGTTGATTAGAGAAACAGAACGTTTCAAAGTGACTTGGATTTGAAATGTCAACATAAAACGTTCAATTCCAATTAAACTCACATCTGAAGGAAATGAATGATTGTCATTTTAAGTTTTGAAATCTATCATTTACAGATAGCTCCCTGGATACCTAATGAGGACCAATGAAATACCAGACCAAAAAAGGTTTGTTTTTGAATCACGTCAAATGGAATACATTTTCTTTTCAGACATAAGCCACACTTAAAGATAAAGTTGAGTTCTGGTCTTGAGATTGAATTGTGAAAGAAACTGTCTCAAAGCAATTGGGAAAGGTTGCTTATATAGCACATAAGAATTGGTGTATGCTTTAAGGGTTTGGAATCGCCAAAATGATAAGAAATTGACTTGATACTGCTGAGAATCACATGCACTGCACATAGAAATGTGTACATGGGAATACAAACAAATGTTTGGCCCAAACATTTCAGCTGTTTTGTTTTTTGGGTCATATTTTGAACCTGAGGGCATTTGAAATGCAATTCTTTTCAGGGGATATTTCTACTATGATAATCTTTCAAAGAAACATTTTAAAAAATGAGAAAGCTCACAAATTATTTTGATCTTTCCCAGAACTCAACCTTCCCTTTAAACATGGTTGATAAAGCACACTGCTTGTCATTTACAGTAAACATTTATAATTTACATTTGAATAAAATCATGCATAAGGTAATACTACTTATTTCAGCAGAGAAATTATTGAAAATAAACTTCATGAATATCCTGTGATGTCAAATGAGAAGTGAATACATAGTAATACTAAATAGATGATCTTGAATACTATTAAGAATCTATTGTTACATGCATATATACAAAGAGGGTGGTAAATAAGATACAGAACTTGCATTTGACATTGATATTTGACATTGACCTTGATAGTCAAAAGTAATTGCGCCTCTTAATCTTTAACTCATTGGGGACTGTGCTTAAGAATACCCTTTAAGAAATGTCTAGAAAAGGACCATTTGACAGATAACAATAATGATTACTATATATGTTTATTAAAAAAAAACAGGTACCGGTATAAGCTATTGGTCTTGTCAAGCCACCTATCCTAGGAAAGGGGCACTGAAGGCTAATGTGCATAAATTGGGAGCGATGGAACCTGCAACACTGATATTCATTTCCTCATCCACATAAACTACAGGAGAGTAATTAGGGAATAATTCATGTTAATAGTTATCATTACTGTTATTGGTCCAATGGGACCTTGGGTAGCACATATTCTTTTTTCTTTTTTTTTTGACACAGAAACATAATTCATTGAGACTTGAGGCAAACCTAGATCAGTTCCCAAGAGGCTTTCATGGATAGCCTATACCATTATTATAGTCTACAGCCAAAAACTTGTACAGACACTTAATTGTGACTAGCAATGCTTTTGGGCAAGTGTAAATTCTCTAACAGGTGGGAGATGCCAACAAATTTCATACATTAATATTTCTAGAATAATAGATCAAACACATATCAAAACAAAATAAGTGACAAACTATATCAAGACATAAAAAAATAGAAAGCATATAAGGAGAATACAAAACAACAGCTGGCTTTATCCTGTATCTACCGTAAAATAATACACAAAGCCTATAAAGCTAAATTGCAGCGTGAAATAACATATTTGTAAACTAAACATATATTAATGAATTAATAAATAGTTTTGGCACACTAAGAGCTTCCTGAAATAGAACTTTTTTTCATAATGGAAATCATAAGCAATAGGAATCATTACAATCAACAAAGTTCAGGTAATAATAAAAATGAATGTTTGAATACAATTTCTAATGACCAGCTCTAATACATGCAAACAATGGGAACAGACACTTTACCACATGCATAAGTTGGCTATGTCCAACTACTGTGTTAAGCTTTCCTACAGGTTGAGAATAAATGTTTAATCCCATTTGCAGTTTAATGATCATAATTTTTTGTTTTTTTTTTACGTACATATCTTTTAAAGCTATTTGTTATTTTTTTATTACCAGTCATGTAAAATATTCCTTTGAATACTTTTCTCTGATGTTTGATATTCAATGTAAATTGTGCCACAATTCAACGTTTGTTGCGATGCATGATCTTTAAAAAAATAAATACCATTATGAATGAATGAATGAATAAATAAGCTTTTTTGTAAAAAAGGATACATATTCAAAAGTTCTCTTGTGTACCTACATTTCTGACTGGAGAAAGAATATCCATGAATATGATCTGTGCTAGTTAGCAACTGATCATCATAGGCTCCAGAAATATTATTACTTCAGATTACGACTAAACTTACTTGGGGACAAAACACATTACCAAACGAATGAAGATTTTGTACCAACTTGATGAGGCCTACTAATTTCTTTGAAGAAGACAGACA